>OX381607.1:4882940-6096175 GCA_947459985.1 Diloba caeruleocephala
TGAAGTGTTGTGTGTGTATACACTTTCAATCAATGGTTAATGTTAATAAATGTAATTATTAATTTAATCTAAATAAACCTTTACATAAGTTAATGGTTGATATGTATCATTTCTTGTGACATTAAAGTACAATATTACACAGATATATACAGAACTGTAAATGTGTGAGCAGCATGTAGCCATTAATGTACATAAATTGCTCACTAAAATGGCTTACTGGTGGTGGCATTGTGTCAGGTCATTGGATTCCCTACAATATGGTTGAGCTAAGCGATGCAGTTGTGTGAATGGGTATCATCTGTTGGGACTGGTCAGCTGTTAACTGCCATGGCAAATAAATTATAATAATATTATAGTATGTTCTACCTTTAATTCTTTACACATCAAACAATTTTTTCTCATTATATACTTTAACATAATTTGTATCCATCAACACGAATCTCAATTATTAGACATGAATTCGCTTTGTACTGACTCTTCTCCATAGGACTAACCAATTGGCATAATTCAACTTAAAGGTTTAATAATTGCATGTCCTATTTGAAATAAAAACTGACTTGACTATGCATTACTAATTCTTATTTATTATTATTTGTATATTAAATAAAGACTGGTGATATTGTAAACATTACTGTGATTATTGCTATTTCTAGTTTATTCTTTTTTATATAAATCCTATATTGAATAGAAATTGTGATATTGATAACCTAATGTTATTGTTATTGACTATTGTTAATTATTGTTAAACAATATAAGCTAGCTATCATTTTAAGCTTTTATATTAAAATAAAACAAGTGTTAATTAGAAAAATGTGTTTTAATTAATATTGTCCTCACAATAAAAAAACGAATTTCCTTGATGGGTCTATTATTCAATAAGTTCCTCCTCAGCACTGTCTGAAGGAATTTTCAACCTCTAGAGATATATCCTGATTAGAAAGTGCACCATAAGTTTATAAGCTTCTTCAGCAGGAGTCCTTGTATTTAATAAAGGTGTTACTAAATAGCAGCGGCATGGATAATCACTATCACCAAAAAGCATCATGTTTTCGAAGTCGCAGCACTCTAGTTGTGCACACAAAGGTGAATCATTAAAACTTGTACTGTCATGTACAGAGCCTGGCCATCTTGGAATCACATTTTTAATGCGCAGTCTTGCTTCACACACCATTTGGACATTCAAAGAAAAGTAACCCTTTGTTATGAAAGGTTTCAGCTTGAACTCCTCCTGCAAACAATTTTTTGTTTCTATTAAGACCTTTCAGTTTTTACTTACTTTCATTATAGAACAAGTAACTTGGTTATAAGATGGAACATACCTGGTGAATTTATTTTAATATGGGTACAGTCCACAGCACCCAATACTCTTGGAAATCCAGCTATTGTGTAAAATCATGTGCAACTTCGAAGCATTCGCTAGGAGTTGGCATGTGAAGATGTACACATTTTAATTCAGCTATTTTAGCTGTAACTCTGTGCACAATTCGGTGAACAGTTGGTTGTTCCACACTAAATACATCTGGTATAAATGCTTGATAAATGCCTGTAGCATAAAACCGCAGAATTATCAGAAGCTGATTGATCTATTGACTGTAAAGCTCGATTGCGCTTAGTCAGAGGCTTGAAAGCATCACAGATTACTATATTAGTAGTAGATAGCATTGCCTATCACTGAATCCAAGTCCAACACAGTTTCCTTGGAGATTCGGAACCGCATTCGAAACGATATCGTTGTATTTTTCACAGGCGTTAAGCCTTTTCACGTTTCTACGACTTCTTCTGGTAGTTTCTTCATCAGAAAGTGATGATAAGGACATTTCAATTTCTATTTATATCTTTTTACTGTACTTAAAACTATTTAAGATAGCTCTCGACCACTCTTAAATTCGACAGGTACTCAAGTTATTTAAGACCTCGATTTGACAGCTGTCACGGCTTAAGTAACGTTTCAGTATACGAATTTTACATTGAGTGGCAATTTAAGCGCAAGTTTAATTGGATCCCAAATTTATTTAAATGATGCTCTTAATAGACGTTTGAGTATACGAAAAACTAAGATAACGGCGCGCCAAACAGTAGAGCAGTGCTTAACGAGTTGAATGTCGTTTGAGTATTCGGCCGTTAGTTACTAATTATAATATTAAAATTAATAACACTATTTAAGAAAACAGATGAAAATTTACCATTCCCCAGACTGATTTCCGGAAATACTACACTTAAAATTTTAAAAATAATACAGAAAATAGTTCTTTACTTAGAGGTTACAGGAAAAGTATAAGAAGTTTATGGTCGTTGTCCGTGTGGTGTCCGGATTAAGAATATAGCATCACTCCATCTCCTCCCGTGGATGTCGTAAAAGGCAACTAAGGGAATCTAAACCAGAGGGATGGGCAGCAGCGTCCCTTCTGTGAAACGATAGCCATACTGCGCTCACCAACCCGCCTGCCAAGCGTGGTGAGTATTGGCAGATACCCCCTAAAATGATGACACAGTTGTGAAAATCTATGAGGGAGACCGTTGTTCAGCAGTGGACGTTTAAATGGCCGATATGCTATGGTCGTAAAATAACATGGTAAATTGTACAATATTGTGCGTACAAACTTACATTTGCAGTTGAAATGTATGGGATTACACGTTTTTCAACTACAATGTCAGGTGTGTTCTTGGGATAAATAACTGTTACTACTCGTTCGACTTAACTAGGCCAGGCATATGTTTATCGCATGGAACCCTCTCCACGCGAGTTCAACTCGCATTTGTCCGGTTTTTTATTTGAAATACTAATTGTATTGTATTGAAATACTAGCTTTTTGGTAGATTTGTACAAATACGGGTCACTGATATTGTTTGTCGCCTAAATTTTGCCGCCCCTCGAATTTACCTGGCCTCGCTCCAATCCATGTCCCGTAAAGCGAATAAGGGATTCTAAACCGGAGGGATTGGTAACAGCGTCCCTTCTATGGAACAGTAGCCCTACTGCGCTGATGAGTTCTATTTATCCTTAGATCAGTATGGAAACAATCAAGTGGTATTCGGATATTCGTTTATTATTCCACTCAATGGCGCAGAACCAGGTGAGCCGATTAAATTAAGACTTGGCACAAAGCTTGATCGTAAATCATCTGTTATTACTTCAGTTATGAATGGCACGGTTAGCGTAGTGGCTTAGCAATTGGTTTTCCGCGCTATATGTCACGTGTTCGATCCCCGGAATAAATATTGGTATGATCTACACATAGTTGTTTCGAGTCTGGGTGTTTTGAATGTGAGATTTATGTGTGTAAAGTGTACCCCCGACACAGAAGACATACGATATAGACATAGAAGTAGTGCGGGACATCGTTTTTAGAAGAAAAATAAATTATTGAGGCTGGATGACAGACATGACGTCCAATCCGATTCCATTACTAATACGGAGTCCTTCCTCAAAAACAAACCCTAGAAGGATAGTTGGCATGTCACTCACAATGCGTAACCATTTGAACGGTGACGGATATGACACCATTCGCTGGGAGGCTCTTTAATGCCCTATTATTTCCTTAGCATCGCTTCTTTCGAAAAATAACTATTTTTGACGTATTATGAAGTCTAAAATTGGTAATAGGAAAACTATAACAATAACAACATTATCTATGTGCTTGAATGAGTGAAATCTAAAGTAAATATACTCGGCCTGCAAATTAAGTGTTTCTTTTAATTTATTTTTTTATCTATGGGGCAACCCCACTAGGATTTCTCCTGTGTCGTGGGTGCGTTTACAGACATGAATTCCACGCACAATACACCCAAACCCGGAACAACTACCTGTAGATCATACAAATATTTGTTCCGTGCGGGAATCGAATCCACGACCCGGAGCACAGCAGCCGACTGTATCAGCCACTGCACCAACCGTGCCGTTTAAGTTAGGTACGCGTTTTTTAACAACGACAGACACTAGGGTTTCTCTGTGTTACAACACAGGTACAGTTAAGAGACATAAATCTGACAAGCAGAAACACGCAGACCCGAAACCGCTATCATCAGGGATCGTTCAGGGATCAAACCCGCGACACGTTGCGCTGAAAGCCAATTGCCTAGCCACTGCGCCAACAGCGATACGCTGTCTGTCTGTACGTCCATCTGGCCCATATAGCCCATCAATTTAGCCCTCCATTCCATTTTAAAAAACTATTCAATTTTTCAGTATTTAGTAGAGACACGATAAATCTATCTATCAGCTTCCGCAACTGATAACTTTTTGTTTTCTATTCTTTTTAAAACGTTACCCCACACTAGGATTCCTCCTGTGTCGTGGGTGCGTTTACAGACATGAATTCCACACACAATACACCCAGACCCGGAACAACTAAACGTGAAAGGCTATGATGATGACACACACTCACCTACATCAGCTCGTAAACGTTCGCTGATGAATAGGGGATGGATGAATATATATTCCAATTATCACTAGGTACAATGGAAGGGCGGATCCATGGACTCTGGGATGCAGTTGACCTTTGACCTAGTGGCAACAATGATCTCTGAAAAGCTTAAAATGAGACCCGACACCTCCCCCCAGATTAAAATCCTGGGTCTGCCCTGCTAGTGCAGCTGCAGTCATAGAGGATATTGCTATAACCACCACGCTTGACAGGCGGGTTGGTAAGTGCAGTATGGCTTTTGTTCCACAGAACGAACGCTGCTGCCCATCGCTCTGGTTTTAGATGTCCATAATCGCCGTTTACGACATCCATGGGAGGAGATAGAGTGGTGCAATATTCTTAATCCGGACGCCACATTGATGATATACCAAAACATTTTCATTTCCAGCAACTTACGTGACATTAAATCCTTCCACATTCTGAAGGAGGTACCGGAGTAGAACGACCTGAACGAGTGCCCATCGCCACGATACAGACGGTTAATGATCTTTGCCAGCATACGCGCCCCATCAGGCAGAACCTTCGGAGCTACCCTTTTGAAGTTCGAGCATTCCCACTGAAACCAATAAATTGTAATCAAATAGAATCAGTTCCAAGGTATTGCCAACCCTTCTTCTTGATTTCGGTGCTCTGAAGGGTGTTATTAAGGCCAGCTACATGAAGTGCTCATTAGAGCACGTACAATTGCAGTGCTAATCTGTAAGAACTCAATTCTGAATCCGCAATCAAAAGTAGTATTATCTTATGTAAGGGGAGGCCTTTGTTCAGCATTGGACGTCCTTTGGCCGATATGATGCTCATGGTTGTCCTATATATTTAATTCTTCTGTACATGTCACTGAACTTCTCCTAAACAGCTGGACCGATTTTGATGAAATGTATTGTGCATGTTTGAACGGGTCCCTGGATGGTTTAGATTCACAATTGGACTCAGTAGGTGGTGCTGCAATCTGTACCTGCCTGTGCGACGCTGGGGCGGGAACCTTGGGCCGGAGTAGTTCAAGCCGCCCAAAGGCCTACGACATGGCTTAACGACTGTCGTCTAATGACCGGGACCAACGTTTTACATGCCCTCTGAAGCACAGAGACGCTTAGTTCAAATACCATTAAGCGGTCACCCATCCACAGACTGACCGTGCCAAGCGTTGCTTAACCCCACCGATCGTTTACCCATCAGTGAGTGCAACTGGCTATAAACGCCCTTAAGTAAAAGTACTCAAAAGTAGAAAAAACAACACGATATTTAGAGATTTCACTGCGGGTTCAGAAGTGAGTTTGCTATGAGTTCTTAGAGAATAGCCACGCTGGTCTTTTCATCTGCGATAATGCTAACGAAAATACGATCTTATATCAGAAATCCTTGGAAACCTAATTGTTCACAGAAGAGTTCGGCAGAGTACAGAAAATAGAATCATCATCATCATATCAACCAAAGGATGTCCACTGCTGAAGAAAGGCCTCAAACCACATGCCACTCGCATGCAACGGCTTCACCAGGTCGTCTGTCTACCTCGGTGGAGGTCTTCTCACGCTGCGTTTTCCGGTGCGCGGTCTCCACTAGAGAACCTTTTTGCTCCAACGGCCATCGGTTCTACGAGCAATATGGCTTGCCCATTGCCGGTTCAGCTAACTTATCCTTTCAGCTATGTCGGGTAAAATCATTCTATTTGCCTAACGCAAAACACGGCGCAATTTTGAAAGGATTTTTTTTATAATTTAGTAAGGCAAGTGATCATGCCCCTCCTATGCGATCATCGTCGGCCATAAACATCAGCAACACCAAAGGAATTGCTGAGCCGACCTTTAGGTAGACATACACTTCCCGCCGGTGTGAAAAATCAATCTAATTCAATTATTAGGTACAATGAAATGAATTACAAATTATAACATGATTAAAAAATAAAGATCCATAAATCAATAAGATCAAATTATCATGATTAAAAATTATTAGGTAGATTATTATATATTACTGATATTCTATAATTAGGGCTCTTTATCATAATCTCTAAGTGAAGGTGCGATTAGCTTGTTTTGTGTTTGTATTTTAGCCGGTAGGAGTCCGGCATGACCCTTCGCCCTTCCCCGGGGCAGAGGAAGATCATGATAAATTTCCACTGGGGATCAATTATAAAAGTACAACTAGGTACTAAGCAAAAAATTTTAAAACAGCAACCATTATAAACAAGAATGCTATAATAATAACTCACGAACAAAATGTATCATCTTGTTCATCGCGGCGGTTTTATGTTATGAATAACGATATATTTGCTTCATGATATTTTAGTCTGTTTAAAAATAATGTGCACGGATTTAAAAGCATCAGAAATAGACCCTAGTTGTAAGAGCTGAAATGAAAAACGATTGCTCAATCGCATGGAAATGGCAACAAGCCATGAAATGTGACTGGTCCTATCACGCGCATATACGCAAATAGGACGCATTGACAGTTCAAGATTGAATTTTTTGGGCATAAGATTTCACAACCAACACGCCACATTTTTTAGAATCCAGATTATATGCAACATTAAAAGGCAACATTTTTTTGCAAGGTTTCACTATATTATATCTACAGGAATGGGTTACAATTCACGAAACATTGGTTGCTCATTTTATTGACAACGAAATGATTTATAGGAAAATAGAGCATGTGATTCTCTGTTATATTTTAGCATTTATAAGTTGTTATGTGCTGCGAGGACATGTTATATTGTTTCTGAACTGTAGTAATGATCATCATTATATCAGCCCAATGTCATCCACTGCTGAACAAGGCCTCCCCGACAACTGTGTCGTCATTTTGGGAGTAACTTACTAATACTCACTACGATTGGCAGGCGTCTTGGTGAGTGCAGAGTGGCTATTGTTCCACAGAATGCTGCCCATCCCTCTATATGTTACGTCATCCACGGGAGGAGATGGAGTGGTGCTATATTTTTAATCAGGACACGACACGGATTGCAATATATGCATGCAAGCAGTGTGAAAATATTTAACATTGTGTAAAATATATATAATTTATTTGGTTTCTTTTAGTTTTCCAAAGAGTTGATAGGATGTTTGGATTTCTATATTTTTTCCTGAAGATGTGCAAATTTTCGAGAAATTATGTTAATTTTCTTTATTTGCGCAGGCTAATGCTTAAAATCAATTACTTTTGAAAATATCATTCTGTCATGATTATGTAGTACAAAAGTTTCAACTCGAAATACCTCGAGAAAATTCCGACGGATTTTATATAAAAAAAACATTTTTATGGAGTTTTCACTATATACTTCCTTTTCGTCCGATTCCCTCTTTCTCCACCTCTCCATATTCTTGATTTTTGTCATGGACACATATGTTATAATAAAACACTTTTAAACGGATTCTATCGCGTACATTTTAGATTTTTGATTTTCCTGACGTTTCGAATACTTTGCAGCATTCGTGGTCATGCTGCACGTCATGGTCATGGTCACGAATGCTGTAGTATACCTGTAGTAGTGCAGTAATAAAATAATCGCGAAATTCTAAGACATTACTATGATACACATGTTTTCCCATTTTAATTTTCGGAATCCGGTGTCGGTGTCGTCGAGTCCGGTGGCTCTCAACATTTTCATACAAGTACAATTATATTTTACTTTCTTTATGGAAGGCACCGCTGACACCTGCGACGGACCGGGTGGAATCTCTTATATTAGTCCTTCCCGGGTAACGAATATTCCGTGTGTTAAATCGTCAGCTGGCGCATAGCGGACCTCGGTAATAGCTTGCAATACTATGTAATCTTGGCATTAAACTAAAGAAACTAAAAACCGAAATACTTATTATTTACAACAGATTGGTATCTCAAGAACATACGCAAATATACTAATCATTATTCGAAAAGGAAAGTTATCTAACGCTTTCGTACGTCAACCGTAATTTGACGTCCGTCGGCGCTTCTTGTTGCCGATATTTCAGCGGTGTTTGCATCTCGTAGACATTTAAACTGTAGTTCACAAAAATAAAATACAAAACTGTTGGTAACGCTGCCAACTCCTGTATTACGTGCTAACCGTGTCATAATGTTTGTATAATGTAGGATAACCAGGAATGGTGCATAAATATTTATTCAACGTACCTACTTTTGTGTTAGAAATAACATGTTTCATGATAAACGTTGAAACATTTGGCTGTCATGAATTCTTTCGCGCGGTATACGAGTGGATTATTTATGGGAAACTTAATTTGTGGGATGGAAGCGCCTGTGCTGAACGGTTTTGTATAGATATCGAAAAACGAACGAATTGAGTATGCGAGGTGCGTGTGTGCACATTTACACGCACTTGCATACACTTTATGCCATCGTATTTACAGTAGTGGTGCTGCATCTTCGGCACAAAAGGGGAGGGGGATGACTGCTCCATTGGTTTTAGCCGGTAGGAGTCCGGCATGCCCCTTTGCCCTTCCCCGGGGCGGAGGAAGTTCATGAACAATTTCTCCTGGGATAGAATAATAAATATATTTGGAAAACTTTCTTATGAGGCCCATTTTGAGTGACCACGTCTCTGTTCCATATGTATGAAAAACTCGCTGATGGAGCGTGCGTCGCGGTAAACATTTTTGCACTAACCCAGGACACGTAATGAGAGAGAGCGTCCGGGGAATTTTGTAGCTCGCTCTCCGTCCCCACTACCACACCGCCCCGTGAGAGACGAAGAGGCGTAAACTCGTAATATTAGTATCATTTATAGATATTATTATACTTCTTATTCCATTTGGAATTTACATTAGCCATTTCTGCAATGGCGACGGCATCCAACAAGATGGACCGACGAGCCTTCACCTGGTAAAGATCACTGGGAGTCGATAAATGTGGACGACATGTAGGCGGTCGTTGTGGAAATATTTTATCAGCAGTGGACATCCTTTGGCTGATATGAAGATGACGATGATTATTTCTAATATTCTAAAGTTGACTATATTACCATTGTATTGTATGCAGTGACATTTTTTTTGTATAAAATTGGCAGATAATGTCTCTTTGTAGTAGGTAGTAAAATTACTGAATATTTTTGCTCTAATTTTATTTTAATTATGTTTTAGGGTTCCGGTTCCGAACGTCCGAAGGAAAAAACGGTGGAACCCTTATAAGATCACTCATGTGTCTGTCTGTCCGTCTGTCACAGCCAATTTGTCCGAATCTACCGATTACGTTGAATTTGGTACACATATGGATTTCTGCCCAAATACGTACGTGTAACGTAAATATATGAATTTTAAATATAGGAGTCCTTTTTAGGGGAAAATATAGAAAAATTAAGATTAAAGTTTTGCTAAGTGTACCGTGTAACATATGAAATGGAAGGGCTTGTTGCGAGTTGCGTTGTTGTTATTTTATAATTGAAAAATATAGAGTTTTTAAGTTATTTAAGACGATATACGAAAGTTTACCATTCTCCCCTTATCTCCAAAACTACGGAACCCAAAATTATGAAAAATGTATAGGTAATAGCCATTTACCTATAGATTACAAGAAAACCCATAAGAAGTCTATGGTCTTAAAATAACATGGTAAATCTTACAATATTGTGAGTACTAACTTAAATTTGCGGTTGGAATGTATCGGAAAATACTTTCTACAACTACAATGTTAAGTTTATTCTTGGTACAAGACCAAATCCAACAATAGACAATATAATTCAGCAATTTCAGAACCTTCTCCATGCGAGTTCAACTCGCACTTGACTGGTTTTATTTTTTAATAATAGACCGCTTTATACTTCGTATGTCCGGTTATACATACAAGATTAATTAGAGAATAAATAATAAGTAGAGATCATTTATATGGAATGAGAGGTGTACAGGGGGCTCTTAATCATATACCCCTGTAGACTGCCAAAAGGAACATACTTTGAATTTAAAAAAGGGGATTATTGTACCTTAGTTTTTATAAGTGATTTATGATATTCTAGGGTGGCCCAGAACAAGGGCCAAGTTAGCCTGCGCCCCCTTGCTACGCCTATGCCTTGATAGGCAAACAAATCCCAGATAACAGTATGTTGCATTTGGGCACATGAAGGTTCATCCCAACCATCCAATGGCTTATGCCCTTAGTCGCCCTTTAAGAGAATCACAGAAATAGAAGGGTTAACCAGGTTGCCCAGAAACACAGCAGAATGAGGACACATACATGCATTGCACAATGACCACCCACTTACTCTAAATACAAGGAACTCTTGACAGGCTTGTCTTAGATAAAATGCCAATCGTGTTTAAGATATATTTGTTAAGCCATGTGAAAAATCTATAGCAAGCTTTTAGAAAGGACGAAAGGTGGCATCTGTTTCATTAAAAAAAATACCATGTCATGGTTACTTGGCCAACATACTATAATAATAATGAATTCTTAAATAATAACTCAGAATCTTATTCTTTATACAATAATTTATATGTGATTAATTTGTATATAGTGAAGTTTATTTCACTATAATTATCCATAAAAAAGACTTATACCTGCTTGACCTCTACATTCAAGACACAATTAAAATTGCATTGTGTCTCGCAGCCCGCGGATACTATCGTGTGAACAGATACCTATATTACAGGATGCTAAAAACAGTAAAAGCATGAGTTATTATACCTTATGATCACCCCACGCATCTCTCTGGCATGATCGGCCACAGTAGTAGACAAACTGGCATCCTGAACATTTCAGCACTTTGCCCCTGAAATGCAGTCATAGTGATGTAAGGCTATGATTAAAAATAAAGGTGTACTCAAAGTCCTAATCAATGCCAAAAAGTAAAAGTTTAGGAGTATAATGTTTCTAAAGTGTTTTATCAGTAATATAATTACGAAAATTAAAGTAAACCATTTACACACAGATTCTAATTGATATAATCTTTGAACCAAATAAATTATTTCAAGGAATCGACCAAATATTAACAAAAATTTATTGCACGGATAACTTTTTGGGGTGTTTTAATTTACATTTGGAAGTGTGTTAAATCTATACTTTTTCAGTGCCCATCACTCTCTCTCTGTTTGGATTACTCGGGAACTACATTCATTGAAGAATATCATCATATCATTTTCAAAGTTAACTACTTTGAGGTAACAGAATAATTTAATTTCAAATATCAACCATAATCTAACATTATGTTTTACTCAAAATATTATAAGTTAAGAAGCATGCTATGAGATAAAGATACTTATTATCATAAGTAAATTTATAGTGCTAGTTGATGGACCTGCACCCTGCCACCGTTTCTTTCACTATTTTATTTTAATAATAAACTGTTAGTTTGAAACTATTGCATTTAATGATTAAGAAAATTATATTTGATGGCTTTTATGTTGTTATGAATTCTTTCTACATCATTGTGAGTGTAGCTAAGCCTGTATTGTATGCTATTATAAAAAGTTGTACTTTGTTTTATACATTTCTATACATTGAAATAACTTTTACTATATGCAAAATAATGCTGCTTCACTACATACTTACTTTTCCAAACAACTATCGCACCGGCTCCCTTGTTCTTTAGAAGACAAAACAAAACCAAAAGGTTCTTCAGTTAGGATCAAATCACCAGCTTTTATTGAAGAATCTGTATTTCTACACTTATTCCTCATTTTTAAGATTTAAGTTACAACTAAGCGTTCGTATTCGATAGTGAATGTAGTAGGAATGTCGAAGTTCTCAGTTCTGTACCATACTCTACGGGTTGCGAGGTTTTCTTGCGAATGCCGAAAATATGATTTGGCCGCGCACCTGCCGATCCAAATTTAACACTACTCAATACCGGTTACATTATTTTTAGTGAAGACGCGACGACAGCCGGCACATCAAAACAAAAAACCAATAAAAGCCACACTATTAATAGATTATCATTTCGTCATGAAGAGTAAAAGGCAAAGCGAACAAGCGAAGTTAAACCAGCTTGCTTGAAGTATTACCGTGTACCTACCTACTACTTAAGTACCTAGGTACCTACTTTTACATTTGCATTGCACGAGTTGGCACGAATATTTGTTTACCATGATCTACATCTGACAACAGGATAGCCTAATTGAATTACTAAATGCGAAAAAGAGATGATAGTATTCAGTTTATAGAATCAAAGATAGTTATTTCTTTTAAATTATTGTTTGGCCTGGATTCTAAGTCTTTTGGTACTACGTCTATGTTTTCTTTGTGAAGTAATTAGTTCCTTCGCAGTGTATCCAGATACACGGTAATTAACTAAAAGCAAGGCAATTTAACACAAATCACGGTCTGTGGTGAGCCTCTTAGGGGGCTGGCAGGCTCCTGGTGCTAATTTACTGGTATATTATTATACTCTATCTATGTGCTAATCTCATAAGCTGTGGGTAGTTAGTGGACACAGTCCATGCAGTAATCGATGTTCTATTTCAATATACTTCGTGAAACAGTCTATATTTTACAGCGTACGAGTTACATAATAGAGTCCGCTCTTTATGTTCACGATAGCAACAGTCACTTGTTTATAATAGTATTACAGCTCTACGTTGCATAGATACTGCTATACTATTTCCATTTCTTTATTTTCTCGATGACAGCTCCTGTGAAAACTTGAACGAGCCTCTTTTTTACATTATGTATGCATTATTTCATAAAAATATGACGTTTACACACGTACAAGGTTATACCAGAGTCGGAGAAACTGATAGGGATGGAGCTATATCGATAAACGTAACACGATAACAGACCAGATATTTTTTTACAAGAAGAAACTAAGAAACTAACCTACTGCCAGACACTTTTGTACACATTTATTAACTAATATTATATTTCATTACAAGATGTTACACCTATTAATTCTTGATTGATAATGCCAACATCTTTAAAATTTTCGAAGCTGTTGTAAAATAAGTAGGTATAGGTAGGTACTTGACAATGAAACGAAATAATTATTTATTTATTTATTCAAATACAATTAATTACACGGCCGTGGCCAATTACAATAATTAATTTCTAAGTATGTACAATAACAGCAATGAAATACAATTATACATAGTAGATTGCATATTATTATAAAGTGATGTCAAAAAATAAATAAATATAGGCGCGATAATAAAAAATAAATAAGGTTTAGTAAACAGAAAAATACTGAATTACATAATATAATATCGGACATATAATATACATTAAAGCTACACACACATTCACACATTCTTCTCACAGTACTCCAAACACTCTGACAAAATCACTTTCCATTCATCCGCAAACACATCACAATCAGGTTTTGCGTCTAGGAGAGCATTGAGGGCAGTGAGGGTTCGCGGATTAGGGGACTGAGCACGCGCGACAGTTCGGTATAATAATATAATTATAACCAGGGGGGTGAAACTCTCATACAAATAGTGAGTACGAAAAGTTGCATCGAAAGTAGCGCCATCTCCTGCCTACAGTCGGCACATTTCATATTAAGTTTTATTCAAAATATGACTAGATCGCAGTAGTACCTTACCGGAAGTGCCAAAAATAAATTTATATAAATAATGGTAATACGTTCTTAAATTACAATCTCTTTTTTGTGATATTAAATAAACACGATTTCTTTTATTTAATGTCGACAAACAATAATATGTTTATTATTAAAACATCATCACTTCACAAATTGTCAAAGAGAAAATATACCTACCTACCTTTTACAAGTTTGTAAACTTAATTTAGCTGGTGTTTGCTATTGGATTAGATTATTTTACGAGTGTGATCATTTTACATTGAATTTCTTGTAATTTTTGAATAATCTCGCACTGAATTTTATATAATAATAATCCACGGTATAAAGAGGTGAATATAACTATGAATGTAAAATTTTCTTAATATGATAAGAATGCCCTAGTTTTGGTAAGCTTATGATTATTATACGAAAAGAATAATAAAAAAACATTGAAACGTTTCCCTTGTTTCTTTTTTGTAGAACTATTCTAGTTTCAAGAAATTATTAGGTCGGTTTAAATTGCAAAGCTTTTTTCAATATATCATATTATGGTCTGCGGCGCAATTAAATCGATCTAGTATTTTTCTCATACAATGAACAAATTTCATTAAAAATACTTCTGGAGAGGCACGTCACCTGCAGGATTGTTTCGGTACTAAATGAAAACGTAGCGCCATCTGGTAGTCAAGGTCGCATATTTGATTATTGTGGTCTTAGAGTTGCGCATCTATGTCAGTATTAAATGTATAGTAAAGGTAAACGCAGAACCTCATGTCCATATTCAGTTAACATTACTTCTATTTAATATTGTGGGTCCCCTTTGTGACTTTTGATTAATTCGTATAATTGCGCTTTTGTCCAACAATCATTGATTTCAATATCATTTTTCGTAAGCCACATTTGGAGCTCCGCTTTTGTATTGCCCATTGTAGGGGCCTTGTTTATTTGTGTGCAGTGGTATGATGTATTATCCATCACTACAATGCAATTAGATGGTAAATTCGGGATATTTTTTTCTTTCATCCATCGCATGAAGTTCTCAGAAGTCATATCATCATGATAGTCAATCGATTTTGATTTAGACTTGAATAGTAGTCCTTGAATAGCAGTCCATTTTCAACAAACCCAGTTTTACCACCAGCATGAGCTATAATCCATCTCGCCCGGACGCTATCAGAAGCAAGAATACCAGACTCTTCCTCCGATTGCCAACATTTTTGAAGGCGGTATGAAGCATGTATTTATGTTTCGTCAAGATAAATGACAGGCCGATTTTCTTTCTGACGATTCTGGCGCAGCCTCAGAATATATTTTGCTCTCCAAGCTGCAATATCACTGCGTTCTATTAATACCCTTCGTTTAGACTGGCACTTTTTGTACTTTTAGCCCATAGTTTTTAAGATACTTCTTAACGATGTTCTGCCATATTTAAAATTAATGTCAGCTTTCAATTGCAGCCAAAGTTTATTTATAGTAGGAATTTCCTTCTTTACGACGTAAAACGACTGAATTATGTGCCTTATAGCGCACTTATCAAATTCGTCTAAACCATCAATTTTTTTCTTACGATTCCTGGTTTTACCCAGAGTCACAATTTTTGAAGATGAAGCAGCTGCTTTGTTACCCTCTTGAGTTATTTGGGTAACGGTGCGTTCGGAAACGACTTAAACAAAATCAAAATACATTACACACTATATTGCTCATTAAGTATTATCTATTACGGATATTCAGTTAATACTTTTAACACAACTTTAAGGAGAATATGTATATGTTGAATATATATATGAATATGTAATTTGAAAAAAGTACTGAAAAGTCTTTTATCAGGCGGTAACAAGGTGCGCGCCTTTAACGGTTGGGTCAGGCCAGTCTTAATGTACTCTTTCGGCATACTCAAGTGGACTCAGAGTGAATTAGACGCCCTGGATAGACGAGTCCGTTCGTTGTTGACCACAAATCGGATGCATCACCCACGATCGTCGATAATGAGATCAAATTCAAAAATATTAAATATCTTATGTGATGAGTTCAAATGGGTATCTTTAGATGTAAATAAGTACTGCTGGACGTTGGTTTACTTGATTGCGACGTCACACGTATCACGTGACTAACGCCATTACAGAAACTACGTTTGTGGCGCGCTTTTGAAAATTTAAACTATAACAATGATTTTAACAAAAAAATACGGCAGATTTCTAGGAAATATAAATATAGTGTGTTTATAATGTAATAAGAAACAGTTTAAAATAATTTCCCAGTAATAGCCAAATAGCCTTTTTATCACTGTAACACTAGGAAACATGCTGGTAATCACAGCAGCGCTGTACCGCCGTACAGCCTGCCGCGTAAACCCGCCATAGTATCTACAGCTGATCTGCGCTATTCAGCTATACCAACTCTTTCGGAAGCAGCCAAGTTTCCTGTAGTGCTATCACAACACACTCGTCACATAAACGGGAACCACCGCGCTTTTTACAATTAAAATTAAAATTTTAATTGTAAAAAGTAAATTTAATTAATTTTTTTTTAAATTATTTCGTAATATGATCAGCATACAGAAAAGATAAACTTTCTAACGATACTTTTATGAATAGTTCTTGCATGCATGACACTTGCGTCTTAGCCGTAAACCAGCCACCCACTCCTGTGTGTACGCCAGCATCTGTGCCTGTCTACTCGTCGGGAGATCACTCGGAAGTCGGTAAAACATCTGTTAAAAAGCCTGCTGTTATATTTGCCGACCTACATCTGCCTCAGGAGAATAATAAAAATTTGATGCGTAGTACTAGTAGCCCAATTATAAGGACCCCATCTGTTCTGGACGATAGCTTTATAACTGTAGTAAACAAGAGGAAGAAATCCAAAAATGTGAATAGTAATCAACAAGGGAAAGCCGTTCTGAAGTCAAATAAAATAAAGATAGTGCCAAAGTTGTCTTACGTTTACGCTTCTCGATTTGACAAAAATACAACGGAACCAGATATAAGTGATTTCATTAAAGATTGCGGACACACGGTCGTGAAGGTTGAAAAACTAATACAATATAAACAAACGACATTTTCTTCGTTCAAAATAACCATTGAACAGGAACAAGAAATCACCTTTCTGAGCGAAGAATTCTGGCCCCGTGGTGTGGTATACAGACGGTATTCCATGAGGCGTGGTTTTACTGGACATAATGATCCAGGACTGAAAAATAGTGAAAATTAACGTGGTTTCATACGGCAAAAAATAAAAAAAATATGGTGTAACACTATGGGCTTTATTGCCTGAAATAAACGATTATTATTATTTCCTTTATTGAATACAACACATATAAATTACATTTTTAAATACATAAAAAACATAATATATATTTAAAAATATAAAAAAATAGTAGCCGACCGGCGTCGGGAACAAGGTCCAAGTCACCGGTGGTTAGGGCTCCAGAGAGAGGAACCTCCTGACAATTCGAGCCGTGTCAAGGAGTACCGCTCTCTGTATCAAGCCCTTGACCCAACCGCCCAACGAGAGCCTCTTAAGGTGTTGGTCGAGGCTCTTGGGTATTAGACAATTGGCCGTAACGACTATCGGCACAATGATTGCAGAGTCTACCTCCCACATGTCGACAATCTCGTGGGCCAAGTCAAGATACTTAATTTGTTTATCTTTCTCGGCTTTCACGGGATTCTCGTCATGTGGAATAGTTATATCCACAATCATTGTCCGTCGCTCTGTTCGATCTATCACCACTATATCAGGCTTATTGGCTACAATAGTCCTGTCAGTGATGATAGATCGATCCCAGTATAGTGTGACATGGTCATTTTCGAGAACTGGGTCGGGCATATACTTGTATTATGGTACTTCTGAAGTCACAAGGTTGTATTGCAGTGCAAGTTGCTGGTGGATAATCTTGGCCACTTGGTTATGCCTGTGCAAGTACTCACCGTTAGCAAGACGAGAACAACCGGAAATAATGTGACGGATAGAGTCGCCCGGACGGTGGCATGCCCGACAGATGTCCACCGTGCCGTCCTTCACAATATATTTCCGGTAGTTATTCGTCATGATAACTTCATCCATAATTGCACAGATAAAACCTTCGGTTTCCCCAAAGAGGTCACCGAAACGTAGCCAAGATACGGACGCTAGAAAGTTCACATCGGGCCCATGTAAGGCCCTGTAAAAGCGTCCGTGAAGCTCCTTGCTTTGCCATACCTCCTTACGATCATTAGTGTCCAGTACTACAGGCATACGCCAGTTCTCTTTAGCCAAGGAGAGCGGGGTGAGTCCCTTGCCTATTGCAACCACATCTCAGTGCATCCCCACTTCAGCATGGAGAAAGTACTCCCTGAGGCTACACACCTCACGATTGTAGAGGGTCTTGGCATTTAAAAAGCCTCGACCCCCACACTTTCATGGGATGTATAGCCTCATTACCGATGAACGTGGGTGATGGATCCGGTTTGTGGTTAGCAATGTACGAACTCTTCTATCCAGAGCGTCCAATTCAGTCTGAGTCCACTTGAGTATGCCGAAGGAGTACATTAAGACTGGCATGACCCAACTATTGAAGGCGCGCACCTTGTTACCGCCTGATAAAAGACTTTTTAGTACTTTCTTCAGGCGGCCAAAGAAGCGTTCCTTCAACAATTGTTTCATGTCAGTCTCGTTTATGCCTAACGCTTCTGACATACCCAAGTATTTGTAAGTTTCGGTTGAGGAGAGGGATCTGAAATTTATGGAATCCGAAAGTTGTATTCCCTCGGATTCCATAATCCCTCCTCGTCTGACATGCATGACTGCACATTTGTCCACACCAAATTGCATCCTGATAGAGTTACTGAAAGTTTCAGTTATCTTTAGTAACTCCATCAGTCGCAAATTGGTGGGGGCAAAGAGTTTCAGGTCATCCATGTACAGAAGATGGGATATTATCTGACCACCTCTTCTCATCCTGTAGCCTAGCCCTGACCCCTCCAGCAGTGTGCTCAGAGGGTTCAAGGCTAAGCAAAACCACAGGGGACTCAGACTGTCGCCCTGAAATATTCCCCGCTCGATCTTTATAGGTTCACTGTCCTCTCGGATCTGTCGACATCCTGGATAGTGAAGAACCGTCTTCCATTGTCTCATACATGCCATTAAGAAGGTGCGTAGAGTTGTATTTATTTTATACAACTCTAGCACCCTCAAAAGCCATGTATGTGGCACTGAGTCATAGGCCTTCTTATAGTCTATCCAACATGTCGACAGATCTTTACGATTACGTTTAACCTGTTGGCTAATGGTCATGTCAATAAGCAGGAGCTCTTTAGTACCACGGCACCCATTCCTACGTCCATTCTGAGAAGCAGACATGATAGAATTGGTGTCAATGTGATGGTTAATCTTTGTTCTCAGGATGGATGTAAGAAGTTTATAGACCGTCGGTAAACAAGTGATCGGCCTATAATTTTTGGGTTCCGTGGTACTACCAGATTTATGGAGCAGGTGGGTAACTCCCATAGTAAGAAACTGTGGTAGCGACCCAGACTCTAAAGACAACTGGAACTGGGACGCCAAGCGGGCATGCGAACTACGCAACCACTTCAGCCAAAAATTGTGTAGCCCTTCCGGTCCTGGAGATTTCCAGTTGGGCAACGGATGGACTGCACTAGTTTACGTTCTTACTTTAATTGTAACTGGCAAACTTTCTATGTAGAACATATTTAACTACTTTTAATACGTAAGTCATTCTAATTTTGATAAACATTAACACTGCTTCGTCAAACAAAGCGTTATAAATAGTTATTAAACTCTGCTATTATTGGGATCCCAATCAATGTCAAAACTGACCATAAAGAAAATATTTGACGTTTGAATGTAAATAAATAAAAAGTAAATTTAAAATAGACTGTGGGCAATTGGGCAACGTGTGTTTTGGCTACGTAGAACTTGGTTGAATTTAATTGAAATATACCTATTAGTCGGCAGAAATGTCGCTTATAATGACTAAAGCAGCGCTTGCCTTAAAAAATGCAGAAAGCAACTTTAAATTCGTCAAATTTGAAGCACATAAACCGAAAAAAAAGCTGCCTCCTGAAAATAATGAAAAAAGTGAATTAAAGGCTCAACAGACTCAACATTCAAAAAAAGATTTAGATCTCAAAAAGATTAGACATGAAATTGTTAAGTTTGGAATGTCTGGTTTTGACCCTACGAAGAAAGAAGAAGCAAGAATTGCGCTAGCAGTTAGTTTAGGTTAGTTTCATCTAGTCATATAATTTTCAATATAGGTAGACCTGCGTATACTAGTTCTTCAGTTCCAGATTGAACATAGAACTATTTTTTCTTAAAAGGACCAATTCCTAGAACTATTTAGAACTTAGTTCCTCTGACGCGTTATGCAAAGAAGCATACGCTATACGAGTTTATTCAAATAAAAAAATGGTATATATGCTTAGTATAATGAAAGCATTTATAATCATAAAAGCGTTTATTCAGTGCAACCAAAGACACAAAACATACAAGTTAAATGAAACATATCATTAAAAGAAAAGGAGAAAAAATTTGATTGCACAATCAGTCTCGGAACAACCAGCGTGCAGTATATCAACTAGTCGTTAGATTTATTAATTAAAGATCAATATTAATGGATGTTTTAACAGTAATGCAGTTTGAGTATAATCTCGATTAAACACATTAATTTGGCTGTTTGAATCAATAGGCATCTCAGAATTCAATTAGGTTCAATTGCATTCAAATGATGATGGCATATCTGATGTTCAACTTAGACATACTGTAAAATGGGGCTATGCAGGAATTCAAAAAATGTAGGTATACTATTTATGCTTCTATAGATACAATGATTAGCCAGTTGTAAGTATTACACATGATTTAATTTCAACAATGACTTTCAGTAAAGCTTCAAAAATATTTAGAAAATTCCAGAGATAGTTCTTAGTGCCAATTAGCACTGGGTCCCTATAAGTCCCATCTTACCAGTATGGTACAGTTATCCAGATATGACACACAAAAAATACTAATGAGAATGAAGTTGTATAAATGTAACATTTTCAGGGGCTAAACCTCCTAAAAAAGAGTATGTGAACTACAAAGAACTTATGCAGAAGAGAAAACAAGAGAAAATAAAAGAAATTGAAGAGAAACAGCAAATGATAGCTAAGAGTACACTACAGAAAATCAGTAAAAAGAAGAAGGGTGTCAACAATGATGTTGGCCACTTATTAAGTGGTTATGGAAAGGTAAATGTACTGTTCAAGATGTCATATTCTCCAAATATCAACCTCACTCACACCTTATCATACCCTTCTGCTAGCTAAAACACTGATTATGAACTCAAAGGAAGTATTATGAAAAGTGCTAACTGTATTATCCCATACTAGTGAAAGATGGTAGTATTATTGTTGCAACCCATGATTACCACAATCTGTACTGTTAGGCTGACATGACTATACGTTTTTGATGTAACATGGTAGTCAGGCAAGCATATATAAGTTACTAGCCTGGTGGTAAACATTGTGCCTGATGACCACACTGCTCATGTCAAGACATTAAATAATTTAATCTCTTTTTCCCAGACCACAATAATGTCTAAAGTTATTTATACACAACTGCTAACCTACCTAGCTGGCCTCTTGCTGTTTTACAGATTCCTTGTGATCAATATAATAGATGTCTAATACTGATGTTGGTATGTGGAGTATTGTTTACTGTCCTTACTGGATTTTATTCATGGTCCATACTGGTGGATTGTGTGATGTGAATAGTCAGGTGAATGCCTGTATGTGTTTTTTTAAACTTCATTTTCTTTTAGTATTCAGGAAGATTCCTTGCATATCACTTTGTTAGTTTGCTGCTGTATTGTCATTTTATTACATCTAGAAGTGTGGTGTCCGGATTACGAATATAGCACTACTCCATCACCTCTCGTGGGTGACGTAAAAGGCGACTAAGGGCCTCTTTTTTCTTTTCTCATTTTTCTGTCAGTTAATGTCAATAATAGAAGAATACTTATTATTTTCAGGTTCAAAAGAAAGATTTGAAAAAAGATAACAAAAACCAGAAACAGAAGAAAAGAAGTAAAGTTATATGAATAAAACATTATTTAATGACTTATTTTTTCTTTACTATTTTCCGTTTAACCAAATTTTGGCTAAATGGTCTAAGCTATTATTACTAGTGTTTTCTTTTTTTATCATTTGTAACTATCATTACAGGTTTTTAAACTAATGCAGCAGTTATCTAAATAAACTGATAACATTTTGTAACTCATTACAAACAATACAGTCCTTGTAAATTCACTTACGGCCGAAATTAATAATCAAATTTAACATTTTGAACTTGATTTGTTTTTGTGTTACGATCATACTTGAAGTGAATTAAAGTAAAGTAGTCTTTATTGTTTTTGATTGAGTAGTTAACAGTTGTTATACAGGTATGTTATTGTCGATACATCAATCAGCTATTTTGGGCATACAATAATTTTAAAATGGTGTGACTAAATCTAGGAATTTATTTAATTACAATATATCGTAAATTTAATTATTTTTACATTCATAAAATTCATTTATTGTATAGAAACATTTTTCTGTTAGCCATTTATTCAATTGTACACAAAATAATCTTAAGGGTTCTCTTAGATTCTGCGGTATTTTATTATAAACTTTAACATGCATAAACATACTATTTCTATGGTAATGGGTAGTTCTACACTTTGGCACTACTATCTTTGTAGGATCCCTTTGGCTGAACAAACTATTCTCATACATTTCTACAAACAGTTGTGGGTTTTTCCTGACAAACATTCCAATTTCGAGGATGTAAAGAGAGCTTAAAGTTAATATTTTTGTTCTCCTAAATAGTGGTTTACAGGAATCTAAAGGCTTTGTGTATCTTTTGAGACAGAAAAACTTGGTTGATTAAAGTTGAGTTGTCCCATAACAATAAAAGAAAAACAAGACAAATCTTTAATCCCAAATCTAAAGATTTTGGATTAGATTGATTATTAATTTCGGCCATTAGAGAACAGCACCATAGTTGTCTCGGCGCTAGCTATGAGGTTGAGATTGCACACGCATCAGTAGCACCTCACTTCTAGAGTTGACCTTTGGATTTTTTAAACCTCGCAATAAAATATAGCGCATTCCTTGGGCTAATTTCTGAACGCGACCGCAACATTGACAGTTGATTAATATGACGTTCACAAATTGGCTAGGCCCCACGCGTGCAGCGTGCCGACCGCGCAAGCCATCCCGTGGAGTAGACTGACGGCCGAATACTGAAATGCCACTTAATGTTAAGTCCCGCTTTAACTTAGTAATTTTTCAAATGACTTTCTTAGGAATATATTTTATTATAGGTAGTAACAGTTTACAGTCATCCCCTTTGAGATGTGCCTAAAAGCGTGGCACCAATGCTGCCGCACAAATGATAAACACAGTAAGTCGCATTTTCGGTATTAAGAATATATTTGGAATGTAGTCAATCTCTGGAGAATGGATGGCACCAGTTTGATTGTTTGTGAGACTCTGGAGCCCGCTTCAGTGCCGAAGATGACCGCTGCGGTGGTTTTCGCTCTTAGGGGTCTGGTCCCACCACCCACCACTGGGGCGCAGGAAGTACAAGAGGCATTTCCATCAGGTGAAATAAAAAAAAATCGTTTTACTTATGTAAGAAGTGCGTGTTACCAGTGATGACATATGGAACAGAGATGTGGTCGCTCACAATGGGCCTCATAAGAATGCTCAAGGTCACTCGGCGAACTATAGAGAGAGCTGTGCTTGGTATTTCTCTTCGGTCTTTCTCTTCTACAGGACTTTCACTGGCAGATAGCTGATGTTATAAGGAATAACTTAGGGTACTTTTATTTTATTATAATAAAAAGGGTTCCGCGCAAATAAATTAAAACCCATGAAATCCAATATACTTATATACTCTATGCCGAAGTACTCTAAATTATTTATTAATAATTCAATATATTTTCAATTAAACGGCGGGTAAAGTAAACAATTTAGAGCGCAGCGTCGATAGCGTACATAGTCTAAAATATTCAAACAACAACCAAAAACAACTTTCTGTTTTATATTCGCTATGATTTTGATAGAAAATATACAAAAAATAAAGTAAACGTATTAGGTATACCAAGGATTTATTTTAAATAAAAATAGGATTATAAATAATAAATAATTATAACAATCACATGTTTTGTCACAAATAAATATTTACAAATAAATATTCCGATTGATTCTTAACTATAGCTTAAATAAATAGGCAAAACATTTATTTCAATCTTCTCTTGCAATGTTTATCAATGTATGATTTAGCGGTATATTTTAACTTTCTGAATACATTGTGCCCATTGCTTCTTCCTAATCCTGAATCCAGAGTCACAGTAGATCCTCCTACACATTTCTGTTCATAATCATTTAAATATTCTTCTATACGTCTGTCTAGATCAACTGAATATTTGATTGATTCTGAATGAGAACTTCCTCTGGAACTTGCCAACTCCTCGAGATCCGACATTGAAGGTATTCTTGCAGACGATATATCCGAAAACGAATCATTCCCTATAATATTTTCTTTTCTCCTCCTTTCTTCGTAGCGTGTGTACGGCTTTGGTCTTCTTCTTGTCCTCAAGTATTCCTCCGAAGAAAATGTAGATGTAGATCTATCGATAACAGCAGGCAAACAGGTTGAGAGGTCTTCAGGCGTTTCTAAGTCGATTGGCTTCCCCCATTTACGATCCAAAGCGCGGAAAGCAACAGTTAAATGCAGATGCAGTTCCATTTTGATTTGATGTTTCACGATTGAACATGGATAGATTAATGTTTAAATTCATTATTTGTAGTCCCTTTTATATGGATTTGGCCCCCACCTAGCAACGAATTGCTTAATTGGAAAGAAATTAATTAACGAGTGCTGATCAATTACACCTGTTAAGAATTAAGTAGGTGTCACTCTATAGCTTATGATCGATTAATAAAACAATGGGGTTGATTAGCAACTAATTAAGAAAGGCTAGGAATATGTACGTACACAAATACTTCCAGTAGCATTTGCGGCAATATTTAATTTGTTAATGGACTTAACGTAACGGCGTTTAAATAGTTTTACACTACTTGTACATATATTTTGCTGCTTATGTGCAAAAGTAAAAGCAACAATGGAAAAACTAAAGCATAGAAGTTTTGAATACAAACATAAAATGCAATGTTGTAAGAACAGATTATAGATGATAAGACCGTAGGAATCTAAGCGTCTCGAAAACGAAGCAATGTGGAGAAGGATTAGTCGCGGCATGACTTCTGTCCGTCTCCATTGCTCTGTCTGTGATATGGACATAAGCTACATGTGCTATACAGCGTATGTGGATATTCTGCATGAGATGCTGCCAACTTCTCGTGCAGAATGTCTATAGAGATATTTCTAAATCCATTCTTTCGCGAGGCGCCGACGTTAACTAGTCGCCGATATCATGTAAATTAGCGATGGGCGAATGTTATGGAAAAACATTACGTACCTATTCGATTTGAGATTTTTTGCCCACAGACATTGAGGTATTATGTCGTAGTACATTATCTCAATGCGTACAAGTGAACGCTGTCCACGAGCGATGCCCATCTAACAAAAATCTTTATCATTTATATTGTAATGCACCATTTTCGATCGATATCATAGCCAATTTTAAACTAAATATTGTTTTGAATGTTTAAAATACGAGGGCAGTTTGGCAATTCAATGACTTTAAGGTTGAATAAAAACTTTTTTAATATATTTTTTTTGTCTCATATTTGGAAACTCACTACGAAGCGCTTGCCGTTCTTTTTTCAAATTTGGCGCGAAAACAAGCTTTTTAGAAACAAAAAAGTTAGGCGACTTCTAAGTATTCTTTGAAAATGGAGAAAAGCGAGTTTCGAGTGCTAATTAAACACTATTTTTTACGTGGTAAAACTATTAAGCGGACCGAAGACAAATTGAAAAAGTATTATGGTGATTCTGCGCCTTCTCATGGGATGGTACATAAGTGATTCACTGAATTTCGTTGTGGACGTACTACCACTAATGACGCGGAGCGCCCAGGAAGGCCGATTGAGGTCACTACGGAGAGCATGGTTAATAAAATACATGATATTGTTTTGGCAGACCGTCGAGTGAAGATACGCGAAATAAGTGATGCTGTGCACATCTAGACTGAACGAGTTTTATATATTTTGCATGATATTCTGGGCATGAAAGAGCTTTCTGCAAGATGGGTGCTGCGTTTACTAACAGTCGACCAGAAACGAAATCGTGTAACAGCTTCTGAGGAAAGCCTAGCCATGTATAATCGCAATCCGAGTGAGTTTATGCGTCGGTCCCTAACAGTTGACGAAACGTGGGTCCATCATTATACACCAGAGACTAAGCAACAGTCGAAGCAATGGACTTTTACCGGGGAACGTGCCCCAAAGAAGGCAAAAACTGTTTGCTCGGCTGGTAAAGTGATGGCCACAGTATTTTGGGACAGCCAAGGGATTATTTACATCGATTTTTTGGATAAAGGCAAGACAATAACCGGAGCTTACTATGCTGCATTGTTAGATAGATTCAATAAAAAGTTAATCAAGAAACGACCGCATCTAGCAAAGAAAAAAATTCTATTTCATTAGGATGCACCGGCCCACTCGTCTGCAATCGAGCCATCAAAGATTGTCGAATTAAGATACGAATTATTGCCACACCCTCCGTATTCGCCAGATTTAGCCCCCTTTTCCTCTTCCCAAACATGAAGAAATGGCTTGCCGGGCAAAGATTTTCGTCAAACGAAGAGGTGGTACCCGAAACTGAGGCCTATTTTCCAGGGTTTCACAAAAAATATTTTTTTGATGGGTTGAAGTGGTTGGAACATTGCTGGGACTAAGTGGGTAGAGTTGAAAGGAGATTAAGTAGAAAAAAAAAGTATATGTAAAAAGAGTGTTTCTTCTTTCCAAAGTCATGGACTTATCAAACCGCCCTCGTACATATCGCTATCGACACTGCGCTGTTACCTATTGTTTGTTTTCCTAAACCACAATCATAATGTGTGATACTTTTATAAGGCGGAAAGAGGTTATGTTTTTGACACTGAGTCACTGACACCAGTGCTGGATTGACAACTCTTGATAGGTACATATTGTTTTTAACTTGAATTGAAAACTATGTAAAGTAATTTAGATAACTCCTCTGATGACTGATATAGAATGAATGAAATAAACGCGATATATTTCCGTAAACTATTTCGATTCCATTTTGAAATTAGTTCGATCGTTATTCGGCAACAAAACTCAAATACCATCGCCACGCCATCCACGCATTCCACGCCCATCGCTGATTTGTATGATCTCGGCGAATATTAACGTCACTGCTTCACAAGAGAATGGATGTAGAAGTACCTCCAAAGACAGTCTGCACGAGAAGTTGGCAGCTTCTCATACAGAATATCTACTTCTGCATTCGCTGTGTGGCTCATGTAGCTTATGTCCATATATACGTTTTCGAGACGTTTATCATATGTATTATCGTTCATATGTTCTCCAGCTTTCTGTCTTTCAAAATGTTTTGGTACATTTCGCTTTTATTTCTGTATTCAGAACTTTTTTTGCTTAGAGTATTAGCTTTAGCACTTAAGCAGCATATTAAATGTACAAGTAGTGTGCAAAACTATTTAAAAGGGCTTTAACATAATCATTAACAAATTAAATTTTGCCGTAAGTGCTACGGAAGTATTTGTATTCGTACATATTTCTAGCATTTCTTAATTAGTTGCTAACCAACCCCAATTGTTTTATTAATCGATCGTAAGCTTTTGTCTGACACCTAATTAATTATTATTACCAGGTGTAATTGATCAGCAGTCGTTTATTAATTAGCTACGTATTTGTTTTCAATTGAGGAATTCGTTGCTAGGTGGGGGTCAAATGCATATAAAAGGGACAACAAATAATTAATTTGAACATTAATGTATCCATATTCAATTGGGAAACATCAAAACAAAATGGAACTGCATCTGCATTTAACTGTTGCTTTACGCGCTTTAGATCGTAAATGGGGAAAGCCGATTGACTTAGAAACTCCTGAAGATCTCTCAACCTGTCTGCCTGCTGTTATCGAAAGATCTAAAGCTACGTTTTCTTCAGAGGAATATTTGAGGACAAGAAGAAGACCAAAGCCGTACTCACGCTACGAAGAAAGGAGGAGAAAAGAAAATATTAAAGTGAATGATTCGTTTTCGGATATATCGTCTGCAAGAATACCTTCAGTATCGGATCTCGAGGAGTTGGCCAGTTTCAGTAGAAGTTCTCATTCAGAATCAATCAAATATTCAGTTGATCTAGACAGACGTGTAGAAGAATATTTAAATGACTATGAACAGAAATATGTGGGAGGATCTACTGTGACTCTGGATTCAAGATTAGGAAGAAGTAATGGGAAGAATGTATTCAGAAAGTTAAAAGATACCGCTAAATCATACATTGATAAAAATTGCAAGAGAAGATTGAAATAAATGTTATGCCTGTTTATTTAAGCTATAGTTATGATTCAATCGGAATATTTATTTGTAAATATTTGTTTGTGACAAAACATGTGATTGTTATAATCATTTACTATTTATAATCCTATTTTTATTTAAAATAAATCCTTGGTATAATACGTTTACTTTTTTTTCTATTAATAATAATATAAATGCATCAACCTGTATTGCACTATTTTCTATCAAAATCATAGCCAATATAAAACAGAAAGTTGTTCTTATTGTTGTTTGAATGTTTTAGACTATGTACGCTATCGACGCTCTAAATTGTTTACTTTCCCAAACCACAAGGGGTTATATTTGCGACACTGACACCGGCGCTGGACTATCAACTCTTGATACATATTGTTTTTTTAATTTCACTTGTAAACTGTGCAAAATAATTTTATCATAACTCCTGTGATGACGGCATTGAAGGTGAAATAAAGTCAAACGTATTTCTCCTAAAATACGAGTAACCGAAAGGATTTTGTATTCTAACCACATACGGTCGTCCTTGTGGTGTCCGGATTAAGAATATAGCACCACTCCATCTCCTTCCGCGGATGACGCAAAAGATGACTAAGGTAACCTTTACCTGAAGGATGAGCAGCAGCATAACTTTTGTGTAACAGTAGCCTTTTTGCACTTACCATCCGCCTGCCAAGCGTTGTGAGTTCGTTCGTTCAGCGGTGGTCATCCTTTGGGTGATAAGATGATGAACCACATACTTAAACATCAATAGCAACTCTATTCCTTGAAACGATTTTCAATCAGAACGGTTTTTGAGAAACGGACAATTCCTACGAGTATAATATAACAAGATATGTAAGTCTCAAGCCTCAAACTAGGAACATGGCAGGGTTAGATATAAAGTTGTTTTACTATTTGTGATAAGTAGAAGTCAGCAAAATGAGGCGAAAATCACGGAAAAATTTAAATGTCGGAAAAATGATTGGATGACTCATTTCTGGTTTTTCTTTTTAAACGTTGCCCCACACTAAGATTTCTCCTGTGTCGTGGGTGCGTTTACAGACATGAATTACACATACAATACACCCAGACTCGGAACAACTACCTGCAGATCATCCAAATATTTGTTCCGTGCGGGAATCGAACCCACGACCCGGAGTAACGTAACCATTAACAAATTAAGTTCTGCCGTAAGTGCTACTGGATGCATTCGTACATATTTCTAGCATTTCTTAATTAGTTGCTAATCAACCCTAATTGTTTTATTAATCGATCATAAGCTTTTGAAGAAGGCCGCTGGGAGTCGTTGGATGAGAGCGGCATGTGACCGCTCGTTATGGAAATCTAAGGGGGAGGCCTTTGTTCAGCAGTGGACGTCCTGTGGCTGATATGATGATGATGATGATGAAGCTTTTGACTGACACCTAATTAATTATTATTACCATGTGTCATTGATCAGCACTCGTTTATTAATTAGGTCAACGAATACTGTTTCCCATTGAGGAATTCGTTGCTAGGTGGGGTCAAATCCATATAAAAGGGATAACATATAATTACAACAGCATAACAGGAGGATGGAATAACCAATGCGGCACTCGGGCACCAAACCGCACGACAGTGGCCCTTGCACGCCTTTACACGGGCATCCTACGTACCGGTACATTCCCATCTTTATGGAAGGCAGGTATATGATACCTAAGCCCGAGAAGAATACTCTGAATCCGGAGAGTTACCAGCCCATCACTCTCCTCCCCAGTCTCTAAGGTATTCGAAAAGCTCCTGTTGTGACACCTTACCCCACATATTGCCCCGAGGCCGGAACAATTTAGTATTCGGTCGGAACACTCAACGACGCTCCAGTTGTCCAGGGCAGTTGTCTCTTAACGGCGGCCGTCGGGAATACGCCGCTGCAGTATTCCTTGACATGGTGAAGGCATTTGATAGAGTATGGTACACCGGTCTGCTGTACAAGCTGGCTCACTCAACTACGCCCCGCCGCATAGTGCAGGTGGTTTATTCCTTTCTACTCAATAGGAACTTCACAGTCATTGTGGAAAACCAAGTTTCCAGTGCCCTCAGCATCCTAGCCGGAGTCCCACAGGGCAGCTGCCTATCGCCTGTGTTATTCTTCTTTATACTCGCGGTACACCGACGATATTCCCGCCACGAACACCACTACACTCGCGCTGTATGCGGACGATGCCCTACTAATTACCACCTCTCTGTCAGCAGCAATAAAATGCAGCGCGCGTTAGATGTTCTACCCAACTGGCTAAGCAAGTGGATACTGTCGGTGAACGCGGGTAAGACACAGGCGATCATGGTCATCACACGCAAGATAACAAATATACAAAAATTACGCTTAGAGGGAACCGAGGTTGATTGGACCGACTCGGCCAAATACCTCGGCGTTACCATTGACCGTAGGCTCACCATGGCCAGGCACGTATAGGACACAGTGTCACGGGTGAGAACAACCCGCTTCCTACTCTACCCCATTCAAAATTCTCGACTTCCCCTCAAATCAAAAGCTACAATCTACAAATCCCATATAAGACTCATCCTTACCTACGCTATCCCGTCCTGGCTCGCTCTTACTACGAGCCAAACGGAAAAACCTCCGAGCGCAGCAAAACGTCGTGCTGCGCACCATCACCAATGGGCACTACTACGTACGTAATGATTGCGGATCGAAACGATCGATGAGTTCGCGGTGCGCCTGGCAAGGAATATGTTCGCGCGTGCCGACGCCTCGGATTGGCCTCACATCCAAGACCTGGCGCGGTAGCACGCACGGCCTTCGGACGCCAAGCGCTTCCCGCGCGGCCTTCGGACGCCAAGCGCTTCCTGCACGACCTCATCGTCGACGACGCTGCTCACCCACCGGATTAAATGCTTGAATAAGTCGTTACACACTACATGCGACTTACTGACTCAATAAAACTAAACACAGTTACTCTCACTTACTCTATAAGTTGCTACTAGGTTAATTTAGGCGCAACGAGTACAGTACTCGTCCGTGCACAATAACTCCACAACACTTATTACTCACGCGTGGAACAATGGCGTGAGCGGGCGCGCACGTGAAACGCTTATATTGAGTGACGACTCACTCAATAAACACCACAACGCCCCACTCTCCACGGCGTGCTCGGCTTGATCTGAAAGCGACGCGGATGGGGGGCGCCACCTAACTCGCAAACCGTCCGCTGAACTGGACATCTGCTGAGCTTCATCCGGGCAACCGGGGGTCTCACCCGGTAGGGTCCGATAGCACGGTTTGCGTAAAACATTAGGGCGCCCCTGCTATGAAACCAATAGCAACTACTCATGACACTGTATTAATATAGTGTTTAGGGATATTAAATCCCACCTGCGACCGCTTACTTAGTAAGTAACCTAACGCCCAGCCCATATTTCTGTGGACTGCGATCCTGATACTTCGAGGGGAAAATGGAACTGCATCTGCATTTAACTGTTGCTTTCCGCGCTTTGGATCGTAAATGGGAAAGCCCTGAAAGACTAGAAAATCCTGAAGACCTCTCAACCTGTCTGCCTGCTGTTATCGGAAGACCTAAAGCTACATTTTCTGCGGTAGAATATTTGAGGAAAAGAAGAAGCCTAAGTCGTGAGTACGCTACGAAGAAAGGAGAAAAGAAAATATTAAAGAGCATGATTCGTTTTCGGATATAGAAATAACGGCCAAAATGTATTCGGGAAATTAAAATATACCGCTAAATCATACATAGATAGAAAGTGCAAGAGGAGAATTTGTTAAAGTATTAGACGCCTTAAAATGAATGTTTGTCTATAGTTATTCTTCATGAATCTAAGAATTTAAAATTTATTCTTTTATTTCTCATGGGATCATAATAAAACAACTTTATCAATGTTAAATATTTTATAACTGCAAAATAACTAGGTATAATTATAATATTTACAATAATATAAATACATTAGTACATAGTATTACGCCGGCAAGACATTTTTTACAATAAATAGATTTAAGCATTTCATTACTAATAAAACACAATAACTAACAATTAGTTTACACATAGGGCTCGAAATATTTAATAGCAGTCGTCATAGGTTTTTCGTTGATTTTGTTCGTTGTAATAGTATTCTTCACGCGCATCTTTATATCCTTAGGCTTCAATACACTCTTATGATTGGCACTCGGAGGCCTCAGACCAAGGTAATTTTTGCTAGGCGTGAATATAGACTTAGAACTTAGACCAGACGTCTCTAAGAAGAAATCAAAGGATCCCTTAGTTCTGGGCGCATTTATCTCAGGATTGTTCAGTACCATCCTCGGCTCGCACTTTACAGTATTATAGGAGCCACTGTTGCTGCCAGACGAATTACTGGACTCAATATCTGAGTTCCTAACCGATTCAGTCTCTAAATTCTCTATATTTGATAGGAGATCAGGCTTGTTTGACAACTTGGCGTTCTTTGATAAGCCCTTGTTTGCAGAGCTCTCGTTATTATCAAGAAAATTATCAGTTTTTCCATTGTCATCCTTATCCGTAGTATTATGCTGTTTGTCTTTATCAGGTACATTAGTTAGATGTTCAGTTACAACATCAGACATAGAACCGTCACTGCTCCCGGAACTGATGCGGTATTCTTCTGCAACTATACTGCCGAGTTCATCGTCTATCTTAAATTCTTCAAAATTCTGAGACAAATCAAATTTGTCAATGTTATCGAAATATTCAGCTTTGTGCACTTCTGCATTGTAAGATTGATTTTTCTCAGGTCCGTGATTAAACTGATTATCTAATTCAGTCAGATTGATCTGCTTGTTGCCTCCCTTGCCGCCTTTATTAATCTCAGATAGTATTGAAGACACTGTGTTGCCCATTTGGATTGAAGCACGAGGGTCCAATTTTGGTTGCAGAGGGTGCATAGTAAAGTTAGGCAAGTAACTGTCAGTAGTTTGCTGGAAGGAGCGACTTTGTTCATTGCTTGGCTTGTCATCTTCATCCGGAATGATAATCTCAGTGACGTGAGGAAGTTTTGGAATGTCTTTGTCACTTATCTTATTTTGGATTCTTGGCAATGATACCACTTTAGCAACGCTGTTCCTTTGACTCACGGCGTGCACCGGATATTGCTCGTTGTGGATTTCAACCGTTGGCTGTGTGAGTAGCAACTCCCTCTTACCATTGCTGACTACTGGAACATTTATCTCTGAAATGGAGCAGTAGTCCGGCTCTATGTTGTTGACAGTTGCTACTTGTCCCACTTTTCTCGTCTTAACATCTGCAACCCGTTGGTTAGCCGCAACGGCTTCAGAGTCTAATTGCTCTGTCATATGTTTGACAGTATTTTCAGCTTTCCATTTAGCCGAAAGGTTCTTTGGCTTAGGCGGCAGGGCGGGAGGAGTTCTCGGTACTTTTCTCTTGTTAAAAATCTTCATAGACCCGAGATCGCTATCAATCTTTCGTTCAACGACATTGTTAAGATTACGATTTTCTAAGTTAGCGGCCATGTTTTTTACTATGGAACCTCTTATTTTTGGCACGACTTGTTTATCATTAGCTTGTACGGTGCGTGGCAACGATGCGAGTATAGTATCATTCTCTTTTGTAATTATAGGTTCATATTCATTGCTGTACAAGCTTTGTACCTCATACTGGAAGCCCTGAGCCGTGTTTGGCACTTCATAGCTGTGTTCAGACGCGGTCTCTAAGCTAAACTTAACAATTTTATTTGCCCGTTTATCTGATCTAGGTAGCGTGTTACTGGAGTTATTTGTTCTTACTTTTTCATCGTAGGAAATACTGTTAAGAGTCGAGAACTGTACACGCTTTGTTGATGATTTAGGGCTGGGTGCTTCACTAGACTTAGAATTGTCATTGCTGCTATCATCTAAAGAGTTCTGAAGCAAAATTTGATTGACGCACTCTAGTACTGGATTATTTTTATAAATTTCATTGGTTGGGGTTTCATCTGCGTCACTGGTGCTAGCATACCAGTTTTCATTGGCTTCGACATTAGTCACTTGTTTGTTTAAGCTGGATTCTATGTTATTATTCTTATCATCAAACCCAGCACTGTATCTTTCATTATTGTTCATTATTTTACTGCACAATATTTCATTTTTAGCGGATACTATGTCAGTATCTCTAATACCGGTATTGAAACTAACTCCTAATATATCATCTGTTGATTTTGATTTATTATTTAATGGTCTTTGATCTATGCAGTCTCCTTCTTGTTCCGGATCACTTACATTACAGTACCAAGGCTTTTCGTTGCCCTCTTCATTGAGAACAGTATTGAAGAAGATTTGTCTGTTAGCTTTTATTTCATCAGACGCTTGCCTCTTGATTCCATGCAATCTCTCCATTTTTGTAGAATAAGTTTTATCAGAGTCGCTAGCCGTGTTTTCTAGCTCCTTTTTGACAGTTTCCCCTATAAGCTGGTCAATTTTTAAGGAAGCTTTTCTAATATCGTTAGCGATTTGGTTTGCAGTAATATCATTGTCATCATGGTTAACTTGGTAGCTCATTCCAATGCATTCTTCAGCACTGCTGCTATTGTTTGCTTGGTTATTATAACCTTTCTGATTGTTGTCAACATACTTATTGTTGTTCTTCCTTCCCGAGTATTTTCTCGACCTTCTAAAGACGTCTCGTCTGACGAATGCTTGTTTATTTTTGATAAATGTGCCCTTATTGCCGACACTAGCAGTGTTCCCTTCTTCACTGGAACTCGTATTACCGTAAACAATGTCGCTCTTCGGCAATTGGTATTGGAAGCTCTTACTTAACCTAGTATTTTTTTGGAATACAGGTGGAGAATTTCTTTCACGATAACTACAGCTCCTAACGAACGTATTTTGAAATCTAGAATCGGTGCTCTCTAAGCTCTGGAATTCTGGATCTGTTTCAATGTTAGTCTGTTCGCTAGTAAACCCGAGCAGCTGCTGGCAATTGCTGCAATACGATTTCCGGGCCTTAAGCTTTGCTATTTCTTCTTGCTGTGATTTGATGATTTTCTCTTTTTGGCGGAGTGCAACATGAATTTGTTTCTGTTCCCTGGTTAGGCGGGACTCTAGAAGGACTAACGAGCGGACAACTAGTGCCAGTTGATCTTGCCTCAACCGCCTCTCTTGTGCTGCTTTCTTGTCGCGTGCGGCAAGGGCGTGTCCCGCCTCGACTAATTGGTGCCTCTGCTTCAGAACGGACTCAGATTGCTGTTGTAGCGCGTTTCGCACCGCGTCTAACTCGCGCCTCAACTCCATCGCTTCTGAGCTGCTATCCATCTGGAAGACAGAAATAAATATTCGTCAATAAACAGTTTAGGTGTAACTAATATTGCAATAATAGCAATAACAACGACATTTAACTTTATAAAAGGTTCGTACAGTCTATTTAAAAGATCAATACGATAGCGGTGAAATGTCAAGTACGATTGATACACGATTCTATGTACGCTGGAAGAAATTAATGTCATCTAATGACGGTGCGTCTTTGATCAAGATATAAACATTCGTAATGATCATTATCTCGGGTAACGCTGCAACGTTCAACGGCCAAAGTCCACAGCGCAATACTAACGAGTTAACGAGGTCAGTGGTCAAGAAATACCTCTTGTGTATAAAAATTATCGAAAGCGGAATATATTTTAATCTTTACGCTAATTATTTAACACAATATTTGTTCTAATAAATAAGTTGATATCAACTCTAGCACATTATATTAAGGTTTGAAATATAAAGCAGGCAACTAACACAACTGTAGGCACAACAAAGTCGTAGCTTTTGTTAGATAAAAATAAATCAGAACATAATCTGAGCTTATCATATTCTCAGACGCAGACTCGCGCAGATAAGATGTTCAAAGGCGGCAGAATTATATGTTTCATGTCGTTATCATACCTACTGTAATCGCACACTTCCTTATTTTTCAGGGTTTGATAAGTATGTCAGTGTGCTAAATCAGATTCAATCTATCCCAATTTTAAATTAAATCTCTTGCGGCTGAATATTGAAAGGCCACTTAATATTAAGTCCCGCTTTAAAAATTCGAGAAACTCGTTTTCGGTAGGAAACCGGGCGGCTCAAATAGTTAAAGCGGGACTTCATTATTCGGCCGTTAATTAAATACATGTTTTAAATGTTTATTAGTGACACTTTACTTTTACGTAATAGTGTAATCATACGAGAACCTGGAGCTCCCCTTACGTGCCGAAGATGACCGCCCCAGTGGTTTCAGCCGATAGGAGACCGGCATGCCCCTTTCTCCTTCCCCGGGGCGGAGGAAGTACATGTAGAATTTGTAATGGGTCCAGTAAAAAAACGTATGGCTTACATAACATCGCTCCTCTTTGTCTATATACTCATTTCTGCTTCTGGTAGGTTCATCATCGTCATCATCATCACTATGCCGATGAACTATCCTAAAGCCGTCTATCTGTCAGCATTAGTCTGCGATAATAATTAATTTTATCATCTCTGGCATTCTTAAGAATAATGCCATTAAAGGTCTTCTATTTTCTGCGGCCCTGGTCCCGAGCAATAATATAATAATGAAATTGTAAGGGTATTGCAGTTGGCGGCCTGTCTGACGTCAACCCTCTCTGGGTATGCTAGTGTTTGTGGTTTACCCGCCCCATGCGTGTAACCCAAAGTGATTAATGGACGCACCGGATTCCATACTCCCTTAGTCGCCGACACCCACGGGATGAGATGGGGTAGCCCTAGTCGTGACCGGAGCTACACGGTTATCATCGAAGGTAAGAATGCAGTATTATAATACTTTAATCTCATTAGAGACAAGGTGAGTCGTGTCAATGGCGACCTAGCAATGTCCAAGTGGAGTTACTAAACCTTTACAAAATTTTGTGGAGAACTCTATTCTCCACAAAAGTTTTAGAAGGCGTATCAACAGCCTACAGTAGATATCTACTTTTTCTACGATGGACCCGCTCAGTTGTTGATTTATATGTATTGATTTGGAATATACCATTTTAGCTTAGTTTCATAAGTACAAATATTTGGTCAGGATATATATTTATTTCTACGGGATAGTTGTGCAATGGATAACCGCGCACCGGAAAACGCAGCGTGGGACGACCTCCAACGAGGTGGACAGACGATCTGGTGAAGGTCGCTGGGAGTCGTTGGATGAGAGCGGCATGTGACCGCTCGTTGTGGAAATCTAAGGGGGAGGCCTTTGTTCAGCAGTGGACGTCCTGTGGCTGATATGATGATGATGAGTTGTGCAATAGACAAAACTGTCATAATCAGAAAAGGCGAATGAAAGTAGGTACTACGAAGTACACCTCTAATCACCCTTCAGTTATTACAGGCGTAATTGTATGAATATAATGGAAGCAATTCCACCTACAAAGCAAAGGTCGTACGTACAGTAATATGCTGGACTTTGACCTGTCTGTTTGTTGTTCTTTTCACCGTTTAATGTTATGTTGACGTGACAAATTTTAATATCAATAAATCATCAATTTCCATACTAATCAGCGAATAATATTGTTTACTAACATACTTTTGAGAACGTGGAAATAATACGCATACATTTTGATCTAAATGGAAATAAACAAATTGCTCAACTTCGATATTATTTATGAAATTTTAATATGTGCATGCTGTAGTAAGTTGTATATTCAGGGGTTATAAACAAATATGAGAACCTTAAAACAGTGGTTGACAATCGGCGCAGCAGCCTAAACGCCTCATGCGGCCCGTGAATCGCTTCGGTGTGACCCGCTTCGGTGTGACCCGCTTTATAATAAATAGCTGTGACCCGCGGTTTCACCCGCAGTTTAATTTAAAAGAAATTGGATTATTTATAAATAATTTAGAGTACTTCGGCATAGACACTTGTCATAGAGTAGGTATATTGAATATCATGGGTTTGAATTTTATTGCGCGGTACCAATGATATTATACCATAGATATGTTACGTCCATATTAAATGGCGCGCAAAATTCAGTCTCGCTGTATGTAGGTATAAAGCTATAAGAACTACACACCTATGCTGTAAGAAACAAGATACAAAAACTACGAGAGTAAAAGAGATAGCTATCTATAATGACAACACGTGTACTCAATATCTTTGTCGCACCTGTGATAGAATATATGTTTTGTCTCTTTTCTTTGTTTGGCCTGTGTTTTGTTCGAAAATATCAATATCAATCAATATATCTTTATTGTACACAAACACAAAATACAGTGAAAATACAATTGGAAATTACATGTACAAAGGCGAGCTTAACTCAAAATTGAGTTTTCTACCAGCAAACCTTTGAGTGAGAGAGAGATATGGCAAAAAGCTTAAGAGGTTAAGTAGAGTGTACACTATTTATAGAAGCAGAAATACAATGAACATTAAATGTATAACTTATACAAATATAACCAAATTGCAATTTATAGATACATATTAAAATACATATTAATATATATGTAGGTATATACATATACAATATCCAACCATACGTTATTTAGAAAGAAGATGCTTCTTAATTCTGCTCTTGAAAACGTCCAGAGAAGGGCTATCGCGAAGAGGATGTGGAAGAGAATTCCAAAGGCGCACTGCGCGAATTGTAAAGGATCCGTCATAACGGCTTGAGGAGTGACGCGGAATATTATTCTATAGATAATTTAAAAAATAGTATTTTTACTAAAATATGTTATAAAGTTTGTTATTCACGTGTGGTATGACATCCCTTCTTCTTTATATATTTTTGCTTGATAGTTTGTGCATTTTCTATACGCACGACAGTATTGTTATTACTTAATTAATAAAACAATACAGATTGTGACAGTGTCTGCTCGTTGTACTGTCTTGGGCGAACTGATTGCGAGGTGCTTTAATTGGGGGAGTTTTGGTTCTTACTTTTGGCGCGAATTAACATTTCTACGTCTTGTAATATATAATTATTGCGCGGTACCATAAGTATTTTTCTAAAACAAAAGTAGCCTACGTTATTCCTTACAACATCAACTAGCTGCCAGTGAAAGTCCCGTAGAACTCGGTCCAGCCGCTTCGGAGATTAGCGGGAACAAACAGACAGACCGACAAAAAAATTAAAACTAGTTTTTTTGTTGTAGGTACCGTATATACGCATTTCATATGCATTTAGTAAAAAACTGTTATTCGGACATTACAAACAGACACTTCAGTTTTATTTATTTGTAGAGATAATATTAAAAATTGACTACTTTATTTTTATATAAAGATCTAAACAGATTTGTAGACAAAATTATGAAACCCGGCCTTCACGGATCTCCACCTAAAATTAGTGGACCTCTCATTATCGGCATGATTGCCGATCCATGCCTTGAATTTATTAATACATTTCTTAAATCTATCAATGTTGCATATTGAGCCAATAGACCATATGCTTAATTAAAAAAAACCAAAAGCTGAGTCCTACTGGGTTAAGTCACACTCACAAATTACTAACAAAGGTTGGACATTGTGCCATATGAGCTTGTGTGATTATATGTATGTTTTACCATTGTTTGTGTCAATCAAAATTGTAAGTAATGCCAATTATTTTAAAAGAATATTCATGAAGTTTTTTGTTGGCTGTTCTCAATTGGACTAAGCAATTAGAAGCGTGTACATTCTGACTTTATTTGAAATAAATAAAAAACATCTTTCGTAACGTAAAGCTTACACGAGTCCAGTCACTGGGCTCGAGTGAATCTTGCTTTAATGTCGCAGTATATGGAACAACTGAAACAATTTAATTGCCTAGATAATGTTTTCAAGGTAAATATATACGCGACTAATTACAGCATTATTACTAATTAATTTAAATACATTCCGTGTAACAACTAATAAAGGATTATTTTGTTTTAATTGTACTGATTTACATGATATTATATGATGCATTCTTCATTCATGAACGTAAAATGACTCTTCAGTGTCCAATTGTTTAGTGAGTAGGCATAAATTCATTGATGATTCAGTGGGAACAGATTTGCAATGTAATTGAACCTGTGAGTTTGTAATAAGTAACTAGCCTATCTTTATCAGTTTATATCGAAGCCAAAAATGAATTTTTCATATTCGAAGACATCCTCCCATAAAGGAGAGACCCTATAATAATATGCATATTGCCTCGTATCTCTTTTTAAATGAGGCAATATCACTGCTAGTTATGATATTAAAGACAATTGTCAAATCGCCTGCCCAAATCTGTTAGAGATCTTACTAAGGGAAAGTTTAAAACCCATATTATACGTGTCCTTATTAAAAATCCTTATTATAGGGCTACAGACGTTGACGACAGGGATGTTTGGCATTAATTCTTTCTGCTTAATTAATTACTTGGTCTAATGACTAATTAAAATTATGTTGATATTGGTAATCATGCTTGTTAGAATTCGTGAACTATTTTTATTTATACTAGTGGTCGCCGAGTGGTCGAAATTCCATGTAAACTATAACTATGCCAAATCTCATACTCCTCCGTGAGCGCCATTATGGTAAAAAAGGGGTACAAAGTTTTCTCTTCACGTATTATTATATAGATTAGGTATGTATATTAATCTTTGCTTGTGACATATTACTATTATTAACTATTTAGACCCAATGGGTTATTGCCACAGGAAATTCAAAGGATAAGCCAGCTCACGGTGTTGTGCTTAATTACCGTATTCATTTTATTTTGCACTAGTATTCAGGTATTTTACGGTAGTAAAATGCTAGGTTGAGAGTACGGGAGTGCTGTTGTCAGCTTCCGTGAGAGCGTCATATTCCAGAAGGAGACCGCAGACCGGAGGAGGACACGGAGCCGGAGTAACAATCGTCACTGCGCTGATCTCCAACACGCCGAGTCGGTGTCGTCGTTATATGGCGGGGGTGGCTCGGGGGTCGCGAAAGCGCACATTAGGTAATCTGCATCCTCATAACGAGCGACTCCCGGGATGACGGCGGTGTGCACCTGTTCACGTGCCGTCGTGTGCGCAACACGGCGCACAGTGAGGCTTTGGGGGATCCTTTACAATCCCCCCGAGATGTGCCTCTCCTTCGCTAGAGGGGATGACCGCTTTACAGTTATGCCCTCTGAGATGTGCTTAAAGGCGTGGCACCAATGGTTGGCTCTAGATGGAGATTTTTCGAGTCCATGAATCCTCTCTTCGGGGCCAAACATAACCACTTCGGTGGTTTTAGCCGGTAGAAGGCCGAAAACAAAAAACGAAATACATGATGTATTTCCACTGGGGCGAGACCACAGCCTACCTTCTTCATCCGCAATAATAACTCGTGTAAGAATAATTATGGCCGGGTGAGGATAGGAATAGCCAGAGAATTTACCGGACACGAAGACTTCCAACTTGAGCCTTAGGTCGGCCACTCATTTGTAATCACTAGATTACTGATGCCCATCTGTGCAGTTGCTATTTACTTTCCAGAAGGCCGTTTCTAGGCGGCCGTACCAATCATATTAAAATAATATACCGTGTGAATTCCAGCAAGGCAAAGATAGATGATGTTGTAAAAGGCATTTAGAGTAGACGTAGGCACATATGTTTTCATAACAATATAGAAACAGTATCTGTGTGTCTTTGCCCTGCAGTGGGACGGATAAAGGCTGATAGCAGCACTGGTGGTAGTTCTCTTACTGCAAGAGGCCGTTTATGTAGGTACCACCCCAGATATTCACCGCGAAGCAGTAGTGTTTAAACTTAGGTCATTACTGTGTTCCGTTGTTAGAAGGGCACTGTAGCTAGTGCAATTACTGGGCATAAGAGACTAAATACTATCATGTCCTCCAGGTTACGAGCGCAATGTGGTGCTACGCAGGAGTAGTCCTGGATAGCATTATAATTATTATAGGCAGGCCTGACGCTTGTCACCAGGCGAAAAACATGACAGTCTCATTACCATGTCGTACAAAAAAAATGTAAGGTGGTGTCTCTAATTCTCGTCAATAGCCGTAGAGCTTGTCTTTTTTTTTTCAAGAAATGCAATATATTCATGTACCACACATTGTTAAGCTGTACAAAGGAGCGAATTCCAATGTTATATTTTGTCCAATTAGATAAGGCATTCCGATTGCACAACACGAGCAAGTTTATTTTCTTAAAACAAAACAACATAAATGACCTTTGCATGGGGGTCGCGTAACATATTTTCTTACAAGTATAACAGAACGGACAAAAGGGACATACATGTTATTTGTTCAACATGTAATACAAATATAAAGATATTGACGTGTTTGAACAAACCTGGCATCAATAGATTCAATAATAGTTTGTACACGTGCCTCTGATAACAAAACGCAGAAGTTGGTTAGAGCCTTTGGTAACTACTGTGTTTACTGACAGTCGATAAGGTTATTTTATTTGTAGTAAACGCTTGCTTACGATATCAGTTTCGTGGTAAACAGCGTCGGTGTTGAGACAGATTGTTTTCATTATTTTTTATTCTACGTTTGCATTCGCTAGGACCCGTCAAGAATGTCAATGTGTGTGTGTCGTGGCAGAGCCCGAAAACTGGAATGCAGTGGTCTCCTTCTGTGAGACCGTCGTGCTCCAGAAGGAGACCGCAGAGCGGGACCGGGAGAGGGCCGATTCTGCTCAAAGAAGGAGGAAACGGCGCCGGAGTAACAACCGCCCTGGCGCCTAATTCCCAAAAAACTAAAACCCTCTGCGGTCACTATAAGGGGGGCCTCTGGGTTCGCGGGTGCGTAGATTGGGGAATCTGCGTGCCCACACCAAGCGACCCACGGGAAGACGGGGGCGCGCATGTGGTCACGCACCGCCGCGTGCGCAGCGCAACACAGTGAGGGACGCTTTAGGCGATCCTTTACAATTCCCCGGGGGGGTGACCGCTTTGCAGAGCTCTCCGAGATGGCGGGCGGCTCTAGTGTGATCATACGAGGACCTGGAGTCCCCTTGGGTGCCGAAGATGACCGCCCTAGTGGTTTTAGCCAGTATGAGTACGGCATGCCCCTTCATCCTTCCCCGGGGCGGAGGAAGTTCATGAAGAATTTCCACTGGGCCCAATAAAACAAAATAAAAAATTGTACCATTCTAGTACTCTCTGTGCTATCTTTAATTAACTTGAAACCTTGATATGGATGCACATGTGTGACCATATTGCCCAAGGTTAACTCTTAGAAATTTGCGCCATACCATTTTTTTTTAAACGTTGCCCCAGCCTAGTATTCCTCGTGTGTCGTCGGTGCGTTTACAGACATGAATTCCACATACATTTCTTACGAGTACCTATTAATTATAATGCCTACCCAATGGTAAGTAATTACTAATTAAATATGTAACGCTCGCCTTGAATCGCCATCGGAAGTCACGGTCATTGACTCGCGATAACTTGCGATTGACTCTATGAAACAAAACAATGTATGAAAATGAATAATAAAAAATATTAAAGTTCGAACGAAACAGGATATCTGTGTCTGATAAAATTCGCGTTTTACTCGCGTAACGGAGGTTTTACTGTTAGGTGCAGAAGAAATGAATATGCGTTTATGTATTTTTATTTTTTTGTTAGCAATTTGCGTGTTCAGAAAGTCATGCGAAAGAATGTGCCTCACGAGGTGGTCGAACTTATTGTAAACCATATCAAAAGCTCATAGCCAGTTCCACTTACCGATCGACGAGGCGAGGTTAAGCAACGCTTGGTGCGGTCAATATATGGATGGGTGACCACATGGTATTTAAACTGAGCATCTCTGTTTAGGAGGGGACGTAAAATATTTGGTGCCAGTGGTTGTCATTAGAGTGCAGTCGTGAAGATAAGTCGGTGGCTTTTGGGCGGCTTGAACAACTCTAGACCACTTGACCACTAACCACACGAAGGAAGAAGTATATTAAAACAGTCTGAAGATAACTGTTAAATATATTATGCACGAAGATAAACTTACAATGCCGCGTAGATCACTATCACGAAAAGTCACCTAAAAGCCACTGTTGTGATATGAACTGAACAATAATTTTATTAATTTAATCGGCGGACAACTGTTTGTTTATCCATCATCATCATTTCAGCCGTAAAAACACCCACTGCTGGACATGTGCCTCTCACAAAAATCGCCACTACCGGTTTGGGTTTTTGTTGTGTGCTCATGGGTGGTTTTGCCATAATCAATCACCACGCTTGGCAGCCGGGGTGCCGATCGCAGGTAATTTGTAAATGTGCTCGAAAGACGCTGCTGCCCATCCACCAGCGAATCCCTTATTCGCCTTTTGCGACACCCACAGGATGATAGTAATCTATCTTGTTGGTGCTATTCTTACCACTGGTTCGGCACCACACGGAACACTAGTTTACTCTTGTTAGAAAAATAATATAACTTGTACACCTAATCCCCATCGATGACATATTAACTTCAAATTGACTAAACCACGAAAACGAAATTGAAATAAAATCTAACGTAACCCATCTAATTTATAAGTAAAAGAAAACTACACAAAGTCAAACATTCTAAAAAGCAAATCCACATGTGCCCACGCATCGAATACGTGAAACTTCGGGAAATCGAAAGTGGCCGAAGAATGACGATCCATTGTCTGTTATGATAAGTTCAAAGAATTTATTACCACTGCGGTGGAAACGGGTTATGGGACTGAATAAACCCATTTACTTACTTACCTACATTGGGAAAGGTATTAATTTACAGCTGTGTAGGTAAACAGGTATGAGGTTTATCGAAGCGATACTGAACTAGCTAGCAGCTCAACTGGATGTCTTAATAAGAAAAATAAACACAGCTTTTATAATTGCTTGAAAATTTTCAGGGGTTACAAACTCGATTAGCTGAAAGTAGTATTGGGAAGTTATTTTTGTTATTGTAAATAACGTTAGTTTTTTTTTTTTAACATTATGTGTGGTTTCTTGTGTAGAGTTAGAAACATTATCAGTTCATCAGTCGTCTTTTAATACGGAACCTGAAGAGGTCATAATTATTAACGAGGATGGCAAATAGGCTGTAACAAGGGGGTCTTCCAGATAACGTGCACTAAGGAAACTTACCAATACTTATTGAATCATACAAGTCCAACCAAAAATCAGATTCAATGTGATTTAAAAGAAAGTAAAGATATACAGGATGTCCAGTAAATAGCACGACATACTGCAGGGGGTGAGAGCTTGGGTATATATACGGATTTACAGTAGTACTACTGTAAACCCGTAAGATTTTGCTGAACATACATTGCGTTTTTTTGGTAGGTATTGAACCAAGCTCTCAACCCCTGCAGTATGTCGTGCTATTTAGTGGACATCCTGTATATAGAAGAATTAAATGTTCCAAATGTATTTTATTTTATTTAAGTCTCAGTTTAAGATGGTCCCATGCTAGGTGTACACGGGATTAAGAACAGCTGCAAGCCGGCAACATTATGTTTGATTACATAGGTATATAGACCTAAATCTAGACTACAAACTATGTCGACAATCTTAGAATAGCGGCTGAAGTCAAGTTTTTCATTAATCGCATATAAAATACAGCTCAGTTCCGTGTTGACTGACGCTGGGTTAAAAAACAGTGTCATATCAAGTAACGGAACTATAGGCTTAAAGGGCTATGAATGCGGCTTTATGATTCAAACAAATATCGTTAAGCTCGGAACACAAGCGTATCGGAATAAATTAAGGTCGATTTTTAAATATATGCCTACGATTAGTTTTAACATAATCATCAAGCCTAAATGTAACCTTATCTTTAATAATTTAAGGTTTATTTCTTGGCTCTGCATTAGATTGTCGCCGTTAAGTCGTTTATCACGGGACGGTCAGTTCGCTGACCGGGATTTTATTAAGAGGGGTAATATCACATGTTCGAAAACGAAGTCGACAAAATATTCCGTAAAATGATTAAAGACCGAAGCAATCACCTTTATAACCTTGAGGGTTAGTTTATGAACAAAACGAAGTGAACGGTTTCATAGTACCAATCAGCCAACAGAAGATTGAATGGGGACTTAGTCCAAATACAGAAATTTTATAAACTACTGGTACCATTTTCAATTTATTTACATGATCATGCAATTCAATAATATCTGTCTATAATTTAAAAGGTTATTCCAATAAACATTTCAGACCCAGGACCAAAAGTGAAGCAACAGACAAAAAACTGTACATAAAAGATATAAAAATGTTAACAGCCATAACTTGTTTTACAGACAGTTTTATATTACTGTGAAATTGGATAATCCATCCGTGATCGTCATACTACGTCTTTAGTATATCATATACTCAGAGTAGGTTTGAAGGACCTTTGTGGTTTGGTTTCCTTTACATGGTAACCGTACCTTTTCCGCAGAAGGAGGAAACATATTCCAGTTTCCTTTTTCTGTGGGAAATGTATCTAACCGAATTCTATGCTTCTATCATTACATTGTCTTAGTTTCACCACTACGTGCTAGACAGTTTTAACTAGAGACAATTCAAATTCAATTTGTATTACCTAGCTTATTTATTTTCAAGCTCATTTACGTGTTTTTTATTAAAAAACAATAGGGTTTTCAACAAGGATGTTTTGTCCTACGTCTCTTCGATCATCAGTTGTAACTGACACGTCTTTTCTTGTAATAATACGGATTACATCGCGTATATGATTTTCGTTTTTCCTGACGTTTCGAACAATTTTCAGCGTTCGTGATCACAGATGACAGGCGTCGTTACTGATTTCAAAACTTATTTTTTCTGCTGTACAACCATCTAAAATTGTTTCTATGCACGCAGTGGTATCACTCACAGTGGTATGCAGTTAGGGACTTTATTATTTTAATGACAGGATTCCCAACTGGTGGACCAACCAACCATCTTCTCTACTGAAATTACGATATTTTAATTTCAAGCCTCAAGAAAAATATCAGCTTTTGGAGAGGACTTGAGGTTGATCAAAACGAAGCAAATAGGTTGGCTTGTCGAAGGCGTGTTCAAACACTGCAGACTTTGTGGAGCGTCTATGCTTGATGTCCGCTGTGTTCTTTTATTCTGGTGGGTATACTACGCTTTATCTATACCTATTATACGCGATGTAATCCGTTTAAAAGTGTTTTATTATCATCATTTCGGCCGAATGAAGTCCACTGCTGGACACAGGCCTCCCCCAAAGTACACCACAACGACCGATATGGATGTGTTGTAGGCTCATTGGGGGGTTTTGCCATAATCGCCACGCTTGGCAGACGGGTTGGCGATCACAGTTGAGTTGTTAATGTACTCGAAGGACGCTGCTGCCCATCCTCTGGCTAATCCCTTAGTCGACTTTTACGACACCCACGGGAGGAGATGGGGTGGTGGTATTCTGAGCCGGCACCACACGGCCTTGTTACACGGTTTTATTATAATGAGTAATAATTGCGAAAACCAAAGACATTATCTTTTCTTGTAATTAGGGCATATCCCTAATAAACTACTGCTCTACTCCACAAATCATTGTACGTACGAAGAAAGGTTTATATGTTAGCAACCTGCGAATGTTTATGGACAAACATGATCTTTAAATCTAACGCCGCATGTGGTTTTGTAGAATGGCATTGTTCTCGCTAGGTTTTAAAGCTGACCTAATGCTGTATCCAGTTCAGAGCTTTCCTCGGCACAAAGCCGGCACAATACCAAACATCCAAATATCTCAAGAGTCTTATAACACATGTCTTGCATATACAGGATATAGATAATAAAAAATATGACTGTAATGCTAACAATTTCTGATGACTTTAAGTTGAGAGGGATAGATAAAAGAGGGATGAGATTCCAATTACTGGAAGAGCTTTACATGCAGCCTGACATTTAGCCAGAGAATGAGCAAATCTTAAAACCAATACAACCTACCACTTTCTACAGTAACGATTCATTCGTGAAATATTACTTGTTTCGAGTATATCGGTAATAAACAAGTGAAAACATCGATAAACACAAATTAACGACGAAGACTTATCTTTTGACACGTGTTGAAATGTTTCTTTTTATTGCCTTTTTGATTATGCAAACTGTAGACTTTGCAGCGATGCCATTAAAACTTATTTAAGCTATATTCTTGTCTAGCGATGTGCATAAATATTGGGATTTAATGGATCGTCAAATTCAATTATCTGAGTCCGTTTTCTATTTTGTTTTGTGTAAGTGGCGATGATAGTCTGTTGTTTCAAGGCATTTGCACAGATGTGTAAATTTTTCGAAATTTTATGGCATGTGTTTTTTCATTTGGTCTCAATTTGGGTCGCATTATAGTCATATTAATCGTGTATAATTATTGCTCAAACTTATTTTTGGAGTAAGAAGATAACAAGATTAACAAAGAATAAGAGCACAAAGCAAATAATTGAACAATATGAATAAAGCATAATTAAAAAGGGCCAGGTTCTTGACTGAACCTTTTCCAAGGTGAACCAGTTCCGTAAAACAATACACTCGACTTACGCCATAAAACGGTCCATAACTCCTGATATGTAGAAGAATGACCTCATATGTAAGTAGAACGAAGGTACAACTTGCGATTTTAATACGAAGAATCCACAGATTCTTTTCAAATCAAACAAAGTCTTCAGAGCATAAAACAAGATTTAAAAAATAACAGATACTATACAATGATACTTAATATTTCCTTATCGTTTGATTTTCACATTTTGGTTTCCAAAATACTAACAATTTACATATCATAGCTGATGAAATTTGACGGTTTTGACCCATCATAGCTCAGAATGAGTTTAATTGGCTAAACCGAGCTGTGCATCAATAAAGAGCTATTGTGTAAATTGATGTAGGGCCGGCCATTAGTGGGTCGTATAGAAAGCTAGGAAGGACAGACAGACAAGCGTGTGTTAGTTTAGATAACATTCAATGGAAAATGTTACGACTTTCCAATTGAGAAAAATAAATAATGATCACGATTTACATTAAGTTGTTTGTGATATGTACGCGACTCCAAAGATGCTTGACAAGAAAAACAAATAGGAAGGTAAGAGCAATGTCGAAGACAGAAATATTAATTTATTTTGTCAATTGAGATTAGAATGTGAAGAAATCTATTCTAATTCTATTCTATAAATGTTAAACCAATACGTAAATATATATCTGTAATAAATTTATAGAAGCTTACGTTTTCTGAATGCGGTCAATTCGACTATTAAAATCTTGACAAAATTCAAGCCGTGTCAATAATGCTATTGGTAAATAAATGGCATCTCAAAAAGAAAGTCCCTGGCAGCATTTTCTACTACACATATATAAGATTTCATATATAATCAGCCCATTACTGCCCCACTGCTGGGCACGGGCCGTTTCTCACGATGAGAAAGGTCAGGCCTTAGTCGGATTGGCAAACTACACACGCAATTGAGAACATTTTTAGGAGCCCTCGCCGGTGTGCGGTTTCCTCACGATGTTTTCCTTCACCGTTACGGAAGTGATGATGAAATTCAGATCCACACATGAATCAGAAAAGTCAGAAGTGCGGGGTCGAATTCTGACCCTCCTGTATGGAAGGCAAGCGTTCAACCACTATCTCCGCTTCTTAAGATTTTAAAACTGGCGATATATTGCGAATTATGATATCGGAGATATAAAACGACGGGCGGAAGGGTCAATCAATAATCATATTGATAAAACTGTTTTGCAAAACACTATAGACTACGCGTCCAATGTCGTGACATTTGACCAATCGCATTGTTTTCACTGACCGACAAATTATAAATAGTTAAGTAAACTTTCACCAAGTCTGAGAAACTCTTTATAAATAACCACTCGCCAATATTTGTCTGAGCACCTGTTATATGACAATGGGCGACTATTTAACAAAAATTAATTGCAAAAGTTAATTTTTGTAACGTCTGCCGATTGTGTCAAAGTACACGCGATCAAGCCATTACAATTAAATATAATGAGTCTTTGTTGGTTTTCCCAATTTTTACTATTTCAACCTTTAAAACCTTTGCTTTTCCTACATTAGTATAAGCATGGGTTTCACGCGGTTTCCTTTTCTAAGAATAGTTAAAACTTCATTTGTAAGCTATTTGTTGTAGTTAATATTGGCAATGAGCCAAGCTCGTATCTTTGTTCGTATATCTGCGTCACTTAAAAGTTAAGTCTCCTGTATGAAGAGTTCTGTTTAACTGATTAGAAGAAATTTAGGAGATCCAACGTTGTCTAGATTTTACCTTACTTTACCTTACTCTAATTACAAACAAAACATCGAAGAAATTATATGTTTGCACTTTTTATTACAGTACAAGACCTTGATCATAATTAGGCTTCATCATATAGGCGCTAGGAAGCATATGCATCATTAATCCCAATCAATATAAGGGCAGGCAACGCTCTTACAATAAATAAAATCATATGACGTTGAGTCACTGAGTCATCATCATTGAGGCTTGGTCATGGTTACTGTCAATACGTCATCGATCTTGGACTTGATATATTGAAGGTTACCAATTCGGACCATCAGGAAGGAAGTTTTTGGTGGTAAGGAAAATAAACAGCTTTACTTGGACTGTAGGAAGTCAATAGGTTTTATAAATAAAAACGGCCTAAGACAATAATCGGCTATAATTTCCATTGTTTTCAAATCACCAATGTCCATCGGGTAATATATTCATGAATATAAAATAGAAGTACTTGTGGAGCCGTTGTGTTGTTTATTCTTATAGATATTGAAATAAAGAAAGCTCCAATCAACCTTGAACATAGCTTTCGCAACTCCCACGGGGAGACCGGTTCAAATAAGGAACTTAATAAAAGCGTGTTAAAAAGCGACGCGTAGGTAGGTAGGTACTGTCTTAACGCTGTGCAGGCGACCGGCATACCAACATTCCACTACCGTAAGCAAATCATACTATTCCGGAAAATGATTTGAAATTTCCATTACCAAACTACAAGCCCGGCTAGCTCAGTCGGTAGAGCATGAGACTCTTAATCTCAGGGTCGTGGGTTCGAGCCCCACGTTGGGCGAATCTTTTTGTATTTTTTAATTTGTTTTTATCACCATGTGTGACCATATCTACTGTAACCTCAGAAGCGTGTACTTGAAATTAGAGACGCCACATGCAAGCGTACATACGTTATCGATCGTTCGCGAACCCGCATAGTTTTCAGATAAGATAAAAAATAAATATATATAAAATAAAGCTTACGACATTGACCTGAATTTTGTATTAAGACGACAACTTTCTCGACTGCAAATCACGATCACACATTATCAAAAATGTGTAGCAATTTTTATACCGACTCACGAATTTAACATCGATGGAAAGTGCTCGATAATCGGCTAATGATATCGACCCGGTTCCGCTCAACATTAACGAACAAGATGCCTATCGAATGACAGATGTAAGCTTATTATTGGATGTTGACATTGAGAATTATCGACCATTTGTTAAATACTTTCTACAGCACTAAATGTAGACCTTTCTCCGACATTGGAGTGTGCAGAATTATTTGCAAGAGGAAAATATATTGTGATTTACTTACACTACATAAACAAGTATCTACTTATAATAGGCTATAATCGTGATGTAAAGTAATTCGATCGACTTGGATCTCACCTTTCTAATACCGATTTAAAATCTGTTTAGCAGGTAAGGAGAAATTGCCAAAAAAATTATGTCGCCTCTAAAAGTGATAGTCAATGGAAATAATCAAGTTTCATGTTGAGAGATATTGTTAACTATTTATATTAATTGACATGTATTTGAAAACTATATATGTAGAATATATTAATGTGCATGGTATTTTATTAATTTATATATTCTTTATCGTACACCAAAAATAAGTGACAGAAGTTTTGTGTTAAGCAAAATTACAATATATCGCTATCCGCGATCTGTTCCAGGCAACCTTAGAATGGATAATGGGAGATGAAGGTTTTTTTTTTATAAACGTTGCCCCACACTAGGATTTCTCCTGTGTCGTGGGTGCGTTTACAGACATAAATTCCACACACAATACACCCAGACCCGGAAAAACTACCTGCAGATCATACAAATATTTGTTCCGTGCGGGAATCGAACCCACGAACCGGAGCGCAGCAGCTGACTGTGTCAGCCACTGCACCAACCATGCCGTCTACTATATATATATATACTAATATAAATAAATATTATTATATACTAGACTAAATACATGAAAATGGTGGTACACTACGTTTTGAAATATCAAAGACTTGGTTTTCTTACCGACTTTTTATTAATTTCTTTTTCCGATAGTGTCTTTCATGAGTAATACTTATGAATTACGATATTATTCGATAATCGAAAAGTTTTTTTGTGCCTAGCTCGGATGGTAGTTTTATATACTTTACAGGGTCTACCAGTAATATAATACACATAATTCTCTTGTGACAATGAGCGAGGCACATTGCCATAATATATTCACCGGAAAACGCAGCGTGGGACGACTTCCAACGAGGTGGACAGGCGACCTGGTAAAGGTCGCTGGGAGTCGTTGAATGAGGGCGGCATGTAGCCGCTCGTTGTGGAAATCTATAGGGGAGGCCTTTGTTCAGCAGCGGACATTCTTTGGTTGATATGATGATGATGAATTCTCTTTTACTATCCACGCTGATATTCAGTCCACAGATTCTGCCGCATCTGGTAGGCTTCCCCCAAAATAGTCAGGAAAAGGCCCGGATGATGAGATCTAAACTTTCCCAGGAAACGTAGCCAAGCTGTCAGATAGTCATTCTCAGTGCAGCCTGTAACTATTCAACTGCAGGACAAAGACAACTTCTCGTACAGAGAAGGCATGGGCATTAATCTCCATGCTTGCTCACCAGTATTTTGACGATTAGATACAGGTTTCATCATGTTTTCCTTTACCTAAAGCCAGTGGTGTCTTAGATTAACAAAGAGAGTTTATAATATGACAGAGAAAATGCTAGGTTTTGAACCCACAACCCAATGCGTAATAACATTATCAGCCCATTACTGGTCCACTGCTGGACTCGGGCCTTTTCACACGATGAGAAAGATTAGGCCTTAGTCCACCATGCTAGCCTAGTGCGGTTTGGCGGACTACACACTACATTGGAAACATTTTTTGGCCCTCAAGTGTGCAGGTTTCCTCACGATGCTTTCCTTCACCATTAACGCATGTGATACTTAACCAAATTCTGATACGCACATGAATCCGAAAAGTCAGAGGAGCGGGCCGGGATCTAACTCAAACCCTCCTGTATGGAAGTCAAGCGTTCAGCCAATAGGCTATCAAGCGTAATAAGCGAGTCCGTAAACCCACGACATGCGACACTTAGATAGGCCGCCGGATGTAAGGGTGAGTCTTTGTTTAAAATCCAACGTTTCTATCATCCAACGGCTTTGGTTGCTGCAACCTGGCTATCTGAAAGGTTATCCTTACAAAGGAATGGCCAATATCCCAGATGATAACGCATAAATACTTAATTGAATGGCATATTGTATAATATCAATTTCATAATAGTACTAGGGTAAAAGGTAGTATTGTTGGCACCCACCCAATTATTGGCACTTTGAACTTACGTCCAAGTTATTTAAAATAATTTACAATATTTACAATAGATACATTGCTATTATAGTAGAATTTTATTATCCACACCTGGCAACACAAAGTTATATGTCACAGTTACAGTTGTCAGTCCTAACTTCCAAATATTGTTTGACACACGTTAGAAATCAACGAGTTTTTGTGAAAAAGTTCGGTAGATAGTGGAGAAATTAGTGAATATTTAAGGTATTGAAGTAATTATTGATTTAGAATGATGTTATTTTGTTAAGTCAAGATGTATTTTTTAAGATTTGTACGTTTATTCTGCAGTTTAAACTATGATTTAATGGTTTTTGGTGTGCCAATCATTGAACTTTAGTTTATATTACTATATGATGAATGGCACTCATGCCAATTATTATACTTTTTCGTATTTATTTCAGGTGTTATGCAGTTGTAGTTTAAAATTGTATAAAGTATCTCGGATCTTACAGCTATTGATTTATGGTAGAATATTCCCAGAATTTGAATATTGGCAGTGCTAATTATTATATAGTATTGTGTGTGCCAATAATTGCACCTGCTCGCATAATCAATTTAATTACTGACCAATATTATAGAAACATGCCTAAAGTAACATCTGGGAAGAAGTATATGAAGCGGTACACAGAAGAAGATGTGGAAAAGGCTCTGCAAGCAATTGGCAATGGCATGGGTAAAAAGACAGCTTCCATAAAGTTCAATGTTCCTAGAGCTACGCTTCAGTTTAGACTAAGCAGCAAGTTTGTGAAAAACAGACCTGGCCCAACCACTGTACTAACAGAAGAAGAGGAAAGTGCACTTGTTAAGTGGATTATAACCAGCTCTCGAAAAGGTTTCCCTCGACGCAAAGAAGATTTGATTAAAAGTGTCAAAGACTTTTTAACAAAAAATCCAAGAGACAATAATTTTATACACAACACTCCCGGTGAAGGATGGTATAAACTATTCATGAAGAGACACCCAGAAATTAGTAAAAGGACTTCTGAGGCTGTGACATCAGCAAGTTCGAAGGTATCAGAAACACAGTTAAGAAACTGGTTTAGACAAATAGAGGATTACCTAAAAGAAAATAACTTGTTTCATATTTTAGATGACCCATCAAGAATCTTAAATGGGGATGAAACCAATTTCATCTTATGCCCAAAAAACACTAAAGTTATGGCCCCAAAAGGTGACAAAAACGTATATGAAATAGACCATGCTCAGGCAAAATCCTGTGTGACGGTAATGTTCACATTTTCTGCAGATGGAAAAGTGACACCCCCAATGATAATATTTCCTTTAAAAAAAATGAGAGTAGAAATTCAACGTTCTGTGCCTTCAGAGTGGGGCATAGGACTCTCTGACAATGGATGGATGCATGCAGCTACTTTCTTTCAATATATTAAAAATGTCCTCCACCCTGCATTGGTTAAAGAAAAAACAGAGTTTCCAGTAATTTTATTTGTGGATGGTCACAAAAGTCACACTACTTTAGAACTATCTCAACTCTGCCAAAATCTTGGTATTATTTTGATTGCATTGTATCCAAATGCCACCAGGATTTTACAGCCCGCCGATGTTGCTGCGTTTCGGCCTATAAAAGCATTGTGGCGAAAAGCGGTTTTAGAATGGCGCGTTACCAATTTATCAAAAACCATGGTCAAAACTGATGTTGGACCTATATTGAAGGGATTGCTGCCGAAAATTAAAGATACCACTTTAAAAAATGGTTTTCGCACTACCGGACTATTCCCATTCAACCCCGATGCAGTTGATTATAGTAAATGTTTAGTTCAATCTAAATCAGATAATGTTAGTCCATCCGTTGAAATCAACTATCACACATTTACGAAAATTGTTGGGCCAGAGCTTATGAGAAAAATGAAAAATCAAATTGTCAGTGAGTCAAAAGAAGCAAAGATTTTGTACCAATTCTATAAACAATTCTATGAGACAAGTATAGACTCAGTAGAATCAAATAATATTAATGTTGCAACAGAAACAATTGAATCGGATATAGTTGATGAAATGCAGTCACATACAGGAACTGAAATAAAACCTTCTGACCAAATAAAGCCTATACTTGGTAGTACATCCATGACAATAGTAGAACCACATCGTAATATCGAGACAAAAGTAAATACATCTATCGTGACAGTACCGGAAATTTTGGATAGTGAAAACGAGTTTTCTTGTAAAATTTATAATTCAGCACTATATAACATAGAAGATTTAGTTATCCCAGATCCAGAACAGAGAATAGCTATTATTTCTGAAAACAACGAAGTCCAAACAGATACTCCGATTGTGGAAGAACTAACGGATTGGAGGGATATTCCAACAACAAGTAGACAAGACCTAGTATACATTGATGGGAAATGGGTGCCAGTGGATGATATCCCCTTAAAAACGGTTGCAGAAAGCCCTATAAAAAGACATTTGAATGACTTTTTAGAGTGGCCAAAAACGCCTGTTAAAAAACAGAGAAATATGGAACACCGAACCTTTGTACTTACAAGCAATCAATGGGAAAAAACAGAGCTAGAAAGACAGAAAAAAAAACTTGAAGTGATACAAAAGAAAGAAGACAATAAGAGACTAAGACTAGAAAAAGCAGAAGAGAAGCGCTTAAATAAAGAACGTAAGCAAGCTGAAACCCTGAACAAAAAAAGCAAGAAAAAACAATTAAAGATAAAGAAAGAAAAAGAAAATCGAGGAGACTATAGCATACCCAACAAAACCTCACCAAATGTTATAATAAAATCCATCCAAATAATTAAACAAGCGAACTCAACAACAAACCTAAATAGTACAAAAAATGATAAACAGCAAGAAGATGAGAAAACCCAAAATAATGAAAATGAGCAAGAACAATTTCTATCAGAGGATAATTTACAAAAGAAACAAGTAGAGCAGTCTAAAGAATCTGAATATGATACCAAAAGAAGAAGAGTACAAACTCCAGTTGTTAAAAAAGAATTTACTCAGGTAAAAAGTAGTCAAATTCAAAAAAATAGACAGGAGAAAAGAGAATGCATACCATTATCAGATAAAGAATTGCTTAACATTCTACAGGATAGTGATTATATTTAGCTAGTCCTTCATTAAGATTGTGCCAATAATTAATGTTAAGAAGTGTCAATGGTTATATCAGTGCCAATAATTATATAATGTAGCAGTGTCAATGATTATATCTAAGTGCCAATAATTATACTTTTAAGGACCTTCAAGTTTAATTTCAATTTTATAACGAGTAAAGACGTTTTTTAAATCGCTATTATTGTTTTATTGACCAATGTTAAGTTCCCAGTCCAACCGTATCAGAACAATCACCACAACATTTTTCAACCCAGAATATTTCATGTTCAATGACATAAGTCAACATTTGGTGCCAATCATTGTATTGGTTACCCTATAACTAGATGATATAGTTGGCATTTAGTACAAAAATAAACACAGCGGGGAGCAAAACGATACTTTCTGAATAGCATTATACATCTCTTTACCAGGTTACATAACATCTCGTGATCCAGGGATGTCTTGTTATTGAATAATACCCTCATTTTTCATCATTAAACTTTGAATGTTATTGTTGTTGGGTTACGTCAGAAACGAAACGGATTATGAACATAACATCCAAACCAAAGTTAATCTTCGTTTTAACTTTAATCCGCCGCGGCTTAGGCCATTCAACCGGATTTGGAGCAATTAAAGTTAAATAAGACATTACTTAACATATGCAATGATATTGTTAGTTTTATTTTCGTAACGACGCGAATAACTATAGACGGAAGGAGGGCGAAGAAAATGGTGATGCGTGAAATTAGACGTAAATATGTATTAGGATTAATTATATCAAACGTATTGTCGGTAGTTACCTAAATGCCTTCTAATAAGGGTTAGACTACACTTACATAATGAATAAATTATTTTTAGGAAACCAAAGCCCACACCAGTATTTATTCGTACAGTTCCAATACTGTAAGAACTCTACTGTAAAAGTAGTAAAAACAATACGGAATTAGACATTTTACTGCGGATTCAGAAGTGCGTTTGCTAGTGAAGAAAACTCACTTACAAATCCGCAGTGAAAAGTAGCAAAAAAAATGCGATATTAGAGATTTCACTGCAGATTCAGAAGTGATTTTGCTAATGAAGCAAACTCACTTGTGAATCCGTAATGAAAAGTAGTAAAAATCATGCGATATTAGAGATTTCACTGCAGATTCAGAAGTGAATTTGCTAATGAAGCATACTCACTTGTGAATCCGAACTGAAAAGTACTAAAAATCATGCGATATTCGAGATTTTACTGCGGATTCAGAAGTGAGTTTTCTAGAGAATTCTTACAGAATTTCCACTCTGTTTACAGATATAAACCACAGAAGCACACACACGCACAATCACTTTTTTCACTGCGGTGGAAAGCGGAATGCTCTCACCGGCTAATACCACCTGCATCTTCACCATCAGGTTCTCGAGAACGAAAACACCGAAGCCGTTCATTGGTGCCACGTGTCCCACGACTTTAGGAGGATGTGACGTAAAGCTAGGAGCGACTGTAAAGTCTTGGTAAAGAGGCCGCCTGGCATCGGCCTTCGGGATTCGGGATTGTAAAAGATCCCTCCGATGACTCGCTGTGCGTCGCCACGAGACTCAACACTCTGCACGCTCGGGACCTACGAGGCCGCCCGTTATAGCGGCGGCAAGGGGAAGCAGAAACTCTTAGATCCGGAACAAGCATTTGTAGGCTTTTGTTCTGTAGTCTGAGTATACGTACAAATACGTATATTTGTTCCGTGTCGGGATAAAAATTGTTACACGAAGCGCAAAAACTCAAGCGATTTGCCACTGCGCTAAACGCCGTAAAATAATTGATAGGTATTGATTTGAATAATTGATATTTGTCTTTTCCATGTGCAGCTTTAACTTATTCTTCTTAGTTCAGTGATTTAAAAGAGTTTAGGCACTAACGGCCGAAATGAATAATCGATTTAATCCAAAATCTTTGGGTTTCGTATTACGGATGTCTCATCATTTCGGCCGAATAAAGTCCACTGCTGGACACAGGCCTCCCCCAAAGATCACCACAAAGACCGATATGGATGTGTTGTGGGGCTCATTGGGGGGATTTGCCATATCACCACGCTTGGCAGACGGGTTGGCGATCGCAGTTGAATTGTTAATGTACTCGAAGGACGCTGCTGCCCGTCCTCCGGCTAATCCCTTAGTTAGTCGACTTCTACGACACCCACGGGAGGAGATGGGGTGGTGGTATTCTGAGCCGGCACCACACGGCACGGATGTCTGTTTTTGTGTTAAATGTGATAGTAACACAACAACGGATGAATTTCAAAACCTTAAATCTAAAGATTTTTTTTGGATTAGATTGATTATTTATTTCGGCCTTCAAGAAACCTCATGCGTGGAGATTTATCCTGTCTATTCGTTACACTGTTAAAGTGAAACCAGACATATTCTCATCAATAAAAATCTTATGCCGAACTGAATTAGCCATTACCGCCATCTTGTTTCCTAACGCGGGAATGTTAGCAAATGGCCGATTCAAGTTCTTGTGATGTGTAGACCTTCAACATGGCTACAATATTCCGTTTGGCGCCGTTGGGTCCATCGGAATGTTAATTAAATCCACCGCGCTTGTACTGCTTGTATCGATGCAAAAAATAAAAGGTCGTGGAGGCACGCGCTCCGCAACGGACGTACTCGTCAAAGGGCTGCGTTTTTCTAGCAATGAAAAACAGTTGGAACCAGTTTTACAGATTAAGTTCAATAAATTATTAGACCTTTTGCTGCTAAGTCTGTCCTGACTGTTAACTTCTAGGGTACTCACAACCGTGACCGACGTACTTAACATTTGAAACGGCGGCAAATGTAGACCGTTCATAAATTGTGAAGTAATATGTAATACTACTTCAAAGAAACTAACTGTTATGATCGTTTTCTTGGCCAAAGTTAAAAATACTCAGTGATTATATAAATATACGTGTCTATTAAATACTTAGTTTCTATATTTTTTATATGTAATCCAGCATTGTTATCACCGACCTTGCCGTTTCCCAAGCATGTTGGGGTCAGAATTCATAGTTAAAATATACCTCGTCATCATAATTTGCCATGTACAGTACTAGACACGGGCCTCCCCCGAAGATCGTCAAACGATCGGCCTGGGTTTGCGTCGTGTGGTTATTATTTGAATACTTAAATGTACATAAAATAATAGTTACATAATTTTGACATTACATAATGTCAATAAATCACCACCAAATTAGGAAGATTTGTGAGGTGTGATTTGCATACATTTTTGAGTGAAATAAAAGCTATCATCAATTATACTGGAGTCATTACTTTAATGACAACAATCTGTCAATACTACTTTTTTGGCTACTTTATACTATTTCTTGTTGGTATACAAGGTTTATATATATGGAACAAAGACGTGGTTACTAACTGAGATCATAAGAAAGCTCAAGGTCACTCAGCGAGCTATGCTTGGTAGTTTTCTACGAGATCGAATCAGCAATGAGGAGATCCTTAGAAGAACTAAAGTTACCGACATAGCTGAAAGGATTAGTAAACTAAACAGGCTGATACAGTCGGCTGCAGCGCTCCGGGTCGTGGGTTCGATTCCCGCAATACAAATATTTGTATGGTCTGCAGGTAGTTGTTCCGAGTCTGGGTGTATTATGTGTGGAATTTGTATTTATAAACGCACCCATGAAATTGGAGAAAGGGTGGGCAACGTTTTTAAAAAAAATAAAGAAAAGATAAAACGTTTGAAAATGGGCGGGGCACATTGCTCGTGGAACTGATGGCCGTTGGGGCAAAAAGGTTCTGGAGTGCGAGTGCAGACCGCGCACCGGAAAACGCAGCGTGGGACGACCTCCAACGAGGTGGACAGACGACCTGGTGCAGGTCGCTGGGAGTCGTTGGATAAGGGCGGCATAAAACCGGTCGTTCTGGAAATCTACGGTGAGGTCTTTGTTCAGCAGTGGACGTCCTTTGGCTAGTATAAGGTTTAAAAAGTTCCGACGTCATGTTAGTGCTACTTGCGCTTCTGAGAAAGTCTCACTGACTTTAATTGGTAATTCATTATTGAGAAATTGATTGTTACTAAGACGAACTTTTCACAGGCCGTTTATACGAGCTCCAGTGTGATAGTTTGCGAGTTTCTGGGGCCCCTTTCGGTGCAGAAGATGACCGCTCCGGTGGTTTTAGCCGGTAGGTTCATGCCCTGTATTTCCCTAGGTGAAAAAGAAAAGGCCATTTAAGTATATATTTAGGCAGGTGTAGGCAATGTGTATAAAGAAACGTATGGGTACCTACTTAAGGCGACACTTTGTACAAGATTTGACTAAATTTCTTTGACGACTGCGTCATGCCACACTTCCAATATCTTTGTTGAAGATGTGATGTTTGACATGCCATGTTCAATTTTAAACGCATTATTTCATTTTTGTAATCTCTGTGCCTTGTTTTATCAATAAATAAATTGGTTGCTTTCATACTCGTTAAATATTGCGTTGATAACGATTTAGTTGTGACAGATTGAAAATATTTAATTGTCAAAGTCTTTGAATAAATAAAAACAAATTTTTTTGAAGTCATCCCATTTCTCTGATCAAATTTACACTGGAGAAAGATAAAGGATAATGGCATACCACCCTTACTTAAAAATCATTTTGACTGACTTTTTCATAGGTCTGGTTGTTAGATACGTTTCAAAATTGGTATTTTCTTCAGGCATCATCTGACTTTGATTATTATAAACCTAGCTTTCCCCAATTATGTCGGGTATGCCTTCCATTCGTGAGTTAAGTAATTCACAAAAATAGCAATATGAATCTTAACAAGTGCTTAATAAAGTAACCAATCGATTGTCGCTAGGTAACCCGTACCACAACACGGACGGATGTCAAATGCTAATGCATTTACAGTAGTAATTATGCCTATAGGAATTTATGACGCATACACGGACTGCAGTCATCGCAGGTTGTTGGTATGAAACATGTTTTCGTGTGCAGTATACTGTTGATTTGATTTTTCCTCTTAACTTTGGTCTCCTGGGTACAATCATATTTCACCAGCATCACATATCAGCCAAAGGACGTCCACTGCTGAACAAAGGCAATTGATTGTGTCGTCATTAAAGGGAGAATTTGCCCGTACTCACCACGCTCGGCAGGCGGGTTGGTGAGCGCAGAATGGATATTGATGCACAGAAGGGACGCCTGCTACCCATTACTCTAGTTTAGAAGCCTTTAGTCGCCTTTTACGACACATTCTAAACACGGTCACTACGAAAAAAATCCTATATTATATTTGCTATTAATAAGTACCTATGTTCTTTTCAAGCAAGCTTTTCGAAATCTTGAAGAAAACTACGATATTAGTTATTGGTACCAATTGACTAAAGTGTGACCTGCAGCATAAGCAACTACGGAAAACACTTGGCTTTTCGTTGACCGTTACCAGAATATAAAGAAAACATTATACTTCACAATATTAGAATGTTGTACAAAACAGGAACTTATATATTTAACTATAGTTGATACACATCGTTCTTACACCATAGAGAAGGCGACCCGTGCGATATTTACGGTGTTGAACACGCCAGTTTTGCGCAAGCGCAACCTACGGACAGATATATGTTACAGGAAATTACAACGGCAACACGCGAACAAAATGATAATCAAGTGATTTGAATGTAAAATGGACACTTTAGACATTTAGTGTTCAATTAATATTTATATATTATTGTATTATATACGTAGACGTGTGGTGCTTAGAGTATTACTACCCCATCTCACCCCGTGGGCGTAAAAGGCGACTATGGGATTAGCTGGAGGATGGCCAGCAGCATTTTTCAAAAGTACGTTTATAACTCAACTGCGATCGCCAACCCGTCCGCTAAGCGTGGCAATAATGGTAAAAATCCCAATAGGCACACTGCAGGAACCAATACCGGTAGTAGTGGGGGGTTAAGAGAGGCTTCTGTCCAGCAGTGGACATTTAAGGCTGAAATGGTGATTGTATTATAAAAAGACATCTGGTTAGACGCAGTGATGGTCGACGGAGCAAATTTTTGACCCCGGGACTTCAAAAGGCGTGTTGGGTCGACGACATCGTCAAAGTCACGAGAATCGCTTGGATGAGAGATGCACAGGAAAAGTAAAGCTGGTATAAGAGGAAGGAGTTATATACCCAGCAGTGGGTCATTCCAGGCTAAAATGATGATCGATTCATATTGATATTAAGTGACATAAATATCTACCGATTGCTACTGTTTTGAATTCACTGAGATTCTAGTAAGAAAACAAGAGCATCTTACACAAAGATTTACCTAAACAGGAAACGTTGAAGGTATGACATTAAAGCATATACCAACAAAACTTGATAAGAAAGAAAAGTGTCCAGTTTCAAGAGCTACGATTTTAATACTATTGCAATGTTAGTTGGTGTACAAAGGACAAGAGCATTAAATATGCTTTAATATTTTAAACGTGACAACATTTGCTAAAGTCATAACATAACTTTAAGTTGAAGTTAAAAATTGCAATGATAAATTGCGACAAAATTATCATTTAGTTAAGAAACGTTTTGTAAACGCTTCTAGTGAGAACGCTGTAATTACGAACGCCAGTACAGATTAACTTGAGACGGATGTTGGACCGTCTCACTTACGTAAGTCAAGCAGAAAAATGCATGTGGACGTGCGATTATAATGCAAAAGATTAATGCAAGCATATATTTTCCCCAGGCGTAGTAGGATGTTGCGTTATTGTAGAGCAAAAAAGCGTTGGGAGCGCAGCGTAGCGACGGATTTTCGAACCAGAAAGATTTGGGGCATTATGAAACTATAATGGCTTCTTTTCATTAGTCGATAACTCGATCGGTTTACATTATTTGAGGATTTCCCGCAGGCAGGATAACAACTAGTTAAATTAGCCGGTCAATACACAGCATGCGGGGTAGTCTTCCCACTGGCACACACTTAAAGCAAGCTGACTAACATAATTTGCAGGATCACGCGCAACCCGCAGTTGTTGCATATTAACTAATCAAAATGCTTCCACAAATGTGGACTTAGGGAATGCCTTTTAGAATCTCCCGCACCCTGAATGTTCCCCACAGACCAATGAAAATGGTGGCCCGAATGCCCGCATTGGCTGATTGGTCCATGGTGATTTGGTGGCGTATGTTTTAGTTTATTGTATGTTTATATTTACATGCACATGACAGACAGGCTTCAACACCAGGCAGTATTTAGACAACAACATTCACCAAAATTTGTAAACATCTAAACATAACATTACATCTATACAAATAAATAAAATTGAAGTGTCTGTTTGTAATGTCAAAATAACAGCTTTTTACTAAATGCATATGAAAGTATATACGGAACATATAACAAAAACTGCATTTTAATTTTTTTTGTCTGTCTGTCTGTTTGTTCCGGGTAATCTCCAAAACGGCTGGTCCGATTTTGACGGGACTTTCACTGGTAGATAGCTGATGTTATAAGGAATAACTTAGGCTACTTTTATTTTAGAAAAATAATTAGGGTTCCGCGCAAAAATAATAAAACCCTTGAAATCCAATATATATATTCTATGTCATGTGTCTATGTCGAAGTACTCTAAATTTCTTTTAAATTAAACGCGGGTGAAACCGCGGGTCCCAGCTAGTCTTCAATAATAACGTTTGCTTACAACGAGCCCTCAATAAATCAACGTTATCTCTGGCATAAGGAAGTCGAAGTTATACTGCCCTCAAGTGATAAGAAATAACAAAGGACACAAACACCTATTGAAAATTATGTTCGTAAAATTTCTAACCCGTTACCGCTGGCAACGGCAAAAGTAGTAACAGGATACGTCATTGACACAAAAGATACGTCAAATGTATAATGAAACTAATAAGTCGAGAACAAAACGTAAGTGACACGGACAATTCTAAATGAAGTATACGCTGAGGAGCTTAACCGACAACATATTACTGTCAAATACTTCATTTATCTTTCACGAGTTTCTTTAGCCTGTTTATTGGAGCTGCATGTGTGGATTGGAAAGGCTTAACCTATTTTCACGTACATATTCCATCATAGCTTGCATTAAATATTGCCGTAATATTCTGAAATACTATAGCAAGACAGTTAAATATAGCTCTGGTCCCAAAAGACAGTCGAGTATTCACATTTGAGGATGAAAATCAGCCAACACAGCCTATTCTCTCTGATCTTTGAAAATTATATTTCAGCACCGTTCGTCATCAATATTCATGTATATTATATTATGTATTATTTCTCGGTTGTTTATTCATATTATACAATCGTCCAGTTTAGATTTCCCTGTTAACATAAGCACCTATTTAATTATAACATTGGAATGATTAATGACAAATTTATATAATTAGATCTCCTTGGTGACAGGTGTTTGGTTGACTTATTGACAGAAAGTTATGAATAAATACATTAATTTACGCATGAAATTTGAATACGAGTATTATATACATAATATTTGATAATCTGAAACGCAATTATGACATGGGTGTTAATATAATTCTCATTTTAAAATCATGTCACCCATTCGTCAATGAGTTACGCGTTAAATTTCATATTTCGTTTATATATATAAACGTAACTAATAGAACTAAGAAAAATAAGGGTTTTTAGCAACTCCTAAAATATTTTGCTTACGTTATATTGTCAGTTCGAAAAAGCATAATATTATTGACTCACTCATCAAACCATAACGATGCTTTGAAGATTATAAATTGCGTAACTAAACGAAATATAGTCTACTCTAGAGAAATTTTGGAAATCTTGATCAATAAATCTCTCGGAATCGGTGCAATATTAATGATCTGGTGAAAGACATAACAGATATTACGATCGTTTTGATAACGAACCGATTATATCACGAACTTGACATGCTAATTTTGAAATGAAAAAAGCAGATAGTTTTGTAATCTTGAAAACAATTGACGTAAATAAATACTTGTTTATTATCGACTTTGCTACCTGATATGTATTGAGTTGCTATCTTTTTAATATTATCAACACAATTTTATACTGTTTATGAAATACATTGAATTGAAGTCAACACCAGTAAGCAACACTTGTACCACTTGAAGCGTCAGCAGTTGCTGCACATGTTTTTAAGTGGTTCCATATACGTTGAGCTACTTCGATCATTTCAAGTGCTCGACTATATTATATATATATATTAGAAAAAAAATATAATGTATTTTAAAGTGGTGTTAGTCATGTTATGAGTTGTATGATGACCGGTGTCAGTGCAGTAACTATAGAATGTATATTAGCCGTGTCTTTGGATATGGACCTGTGTATGCATTTCTGAATAGAAAACAACGAAGAAGGTTGAAACCCCACAGACAGAACGAGCAAAAACTAAATGTACAAGGTTTTAACAGTAGAATGCCTCCATCATAATAGTCATAAATAGCTATTTCGCATGATTAAAAAAATATATTGTGATGGTTATTGAGGATTTATATTGTACACTAAGGTGTTATTCGAAAGATACTTTGGTTTGGATTTTCTCAGAAACAATTGTTAATATGTATAAAAGATAATTATACCTATTATTTATTTATAACATGTTTAAGTAGGTTATATAAAATTATATTAATTTTATTTTATATTTATTGGTATTTTTATAAGTAATGTACACTCGATTTAAACTTCGTCTTATGCCATCTGTCTATCACTCAAAGGTTTGCTGGTAGAAAACTAATTTGTAAATTTAATTTCCATTTGTGTATTAATATATTTTTGTGTTTGTGTACAAAGAATTAAGAAGCTACCCAGTTTGGAATTGCGCCTGGTAAATGGCAATAAGCCGGTCCCTTATTACATTTGAAGTAATAATAATGTATATAATGTCATCGCTTCTCCGTTTTCGTTTGGTTAGTGGCTAACCGAAGTTAGAGTTGTTCCCCCAAGCCTCCGAATTAACAACTGCCGTCTTATGACAATAACCGGGGCTGACGCTTTGACGTGTACTTCGAAGCACGGAGACGCGCGATTAAAATACAACTATGCGGTTCCATTTAATCACTAATTGTTCACCGATCAGTGAGTGCAAATGGCTATGAGCGTCATGACTGATAACGCTAAAATGTTGACCTGCAATAAATAACCCCTGCTTTATCCCTCCGGGAATTCAGGTATGGTGTTACATTTTAAAATTCCCTTATTCAGACTATTCTATCTATACGAGATACAACAAATCTCAAAAAATATTTGATGATTGTGAGATTGTCCCACATTTTTATGGAGAAAATTCTGTATTGTTCGCTTTCTTGGCGTCTATATAAAGCCCGACTTTCACGGAAATAAGTGTGTTATCAAGAAAGGTGTCATACACGTGTGTTGACACTGGTATTATGGTCATTGGTAAATCTTAACCGTTAATAAGTAGGTTAATAACGTTAGAACGATAAACTATTGTGACGGCGATAATTATAATTTATGTTTATTGCCGCATCAGTATGGTTGGCCTTGATTTTCCATAGGTTTGCGCTCGTTTTCTCTCGCTTATAGACGAGGACGTGCCCTCGTTGTGTAAACGAATCCCACTATTCCCATTTTGTCAGCGGACATTTAGGCACTAGGCCACTTCGTACAAAACGGTTTATTGCTTAATTAGTTCTTATTACATGCTTGGATATGGAACTTGTTTCCAATGTCTGTTTTACGAGAACGCTAAAGTCTTATAATGAAAACTAGCTGCCCGCCCCGGCTTCGCACGGGCAGGTATATGCAAACCCGATTGCAGTTACACCTACCGGCTACTGGGTCCAATCAATCCAGTAAACTAATTACCTTATACCGCCATCTGTTAGAATCATATCGAACTAACAGATAATTATTACAGATAATAACCAAATAATTCGCAATAAAATAATATTGCGATTATAAATTGAGATATAAACTATCCTGTCCTTTAAGTTGGATAAAACTGCATGCAGTGTGCAAAATTTTATTAAAATCGGTTCAGTAGTTTAGGAGTCCATAGCTGACAAACAACGTGACACGTAATTTATATATATTAAGATGAAGAGTCGTTTAGGCTAGTGTGTTCCACTTCACCAAAAACCATGTCTTCAGTTTACAAATCACGTGACAAATGCAAGTCATAATCAACTAGTTACTTGGAACTGCTGTTTTAAAGTTGCAAGAAGCTGGTTGATGACCGCCACATTAGGTAGTTACCTAATGTGGCGGTCATTAACAAGCTGTTTAAAACGAGTTGTTTTCCGTCATCATTTTGAGTAAATACACCATATAACAATTACATTAACGTTAATTTACTGTTATTGGTTAAATTAATTGAAGTCAATCGATGTCGTGTAAAGACAATTGCATGTTTTATCAAACTAATTAAGATTGCACCAGTATTGTGAACAATCAACAAAATTAACGCCATAACAGACTATAACGTCCATTGATATAGTTCGGATTTGTATATTACTTAACAGTTAAGCTTTACATTCAACAAGATATCCATTAAATGGAAACACCATTTTGCAAGATTTGTTATTTTTATGATTAAAGTAACCGCAGCATGTGCAAAGATGAAAAAGTTGATTAAGGTAAATAGGTCACTGAAGTGCCCTCGGGGCTCGCGGGCGCGCAGTTTGGGGAATCTGCTTGCTTACACCGAGCGACCCCCAGGAAGACGGCGGCGCGCACGTGGTTACGTGCCTCCGTGTGCGCAGCACAGCGCACGGCGGGGCTTGGGGGAATCCTTTACAATCCTTCCCGAGAAGTGCCTGGGGGGCGACCTTTTTACAGTCATCCCCTCCGTGATGTGCCTAAAGGCGTGGCACCAATGGGTGGCTCTAGTGTGTTCCTACGAGGACCTAGAGCCTCCTTTCGGTACCGAAGATGACCTCTACAGTGGTTTTAGCCGGTAGGAGCCCGACAACCCCTTCTAGGAAGGGTCCCTGGAGGGAAGAATTTCCAATGGACACAAAAAAAGGTCACTGAAGTGCCAGAGCAACATTTCCTCGATGTCTGATCTACTAATAAGCTGATGAGTACTCTGTGTTTGGTCCGGATCAAGAATATTATAGCACCATTCCATCTCCTCCCATGAATTAAAAGGCGACTAAGGGAATCTACACCAGAAATCTTTGGAACTGAAGCCATTGTGCGCTCACCAACCCGCCTGTCAGTACTGGAAAAATCCACCCATAATAACGGCAGGGCAGTTGAACGTTTTTTGGCTGATATGGTGTAACCTTAAATTTAACTCAAACATAACACGCTATTATGTTGAGAATTTCTCCGTTTCGTATATTGTACATGAAGTGTAGCTACGTTGCTGTGGTAATTAAATGATTATTTGACTCTTTGGCGTTGTTCTATATTTAGCTCATAACACGACGGTTGCCAGATGGAAGTATGAAAAAAGAGAGTGCAGATTAGTGCTACTTCGCAAAAACGGAGGATATGAGAAAAAAGGAAGACATAATCGAATATAACGATACAAATATATTTTTACGTTTTAATTGTTAACATATTTATCAGAACTACTTATTTTTTATGGGAGATCGTTATTTTTTATTCGGTAATTAAAAATCTTCACAAATTTTATCCTTATAATAAATAGTATTGTGTTGGTATAAGCGCTCGCATAATCGGTAACGAGCACTCAGTAGATCAGGGAGGGTGGGAGGACAGTTAGTGGAAAAGGAGAGCAAGTCCTCCATTTGGATTTATCTGGCAACCCTAGTCTAAGCTAAACCCACGTGGTATTTTACAAAGTAAACAGATATTACTTTTTGGAATCCGAAAAGAACGGCCACATGTGAATTGAGGAAATTCCAATGTATTCAAAATACAAAGAAACTACTATTGCGTTTGTAATTATTTATTATTGTGTGTTTCACTTGAACATAGCAAAAAATAACAAGACAGAGTCTTGCCTTTTATCGCCTTGTCTGACTCTATTATTAAAGTTTCTTTGTGTTTTATAGCTACGCATTTATTTATTTGTGCTATTCATATTAGTTCTACATGAGTTTTTAATAAATTAGGTTGAGTAAATTATAGAAAATAATATAAAAATGCAAAATTATTTATGTTAACTGGTTTGCTTGACAACTTTCACAAGAAGCTAAGCATTATTTCGCTATCAAGGCGATTTTTATCTATAATACAAATAAATAAAATCGAAGTGTCTGTTTGTAATGTCAAAATAACAGCTTTTACTAATTGTATATGAAAGTATATACGGTACCTACAGCAAAAAACTTTTTTTGTAGTTACTCCAGGTAAATTTTCCTTACAGGCGTTATTATATGGGTAGAAAAGTGGACAGCAAACGTGTTTACAACCTTTTTTACATAGAATTCTATAGTATAGTGCATGAATATCGTTTTTTATTTAGATACCAGCTTTATACGATAAACGCGTGAACGGGTGCCTCCATTTGGGACTGGCCAGTCCTTACTGTCAAAAGAGAAGTCTGTGAAAAGAATGTCTATGGAGCTTCTTGGTTCTTCTGCATAATGCATTTGCATAAGACTAACTACTTGGAACCGTGCAACTAGATTCTGACTATTCATAAGTGACTGTAAATAGTTTATATGTATAAGAATCTTTTGAATTCTAACCTAAATTCTAACGTTAATGATTTTAGTAGCTTTCCGAATGTTGACCCCCTCAATTTGTGACGCCCTAGGTCTGGCCTTTGTTCATCAGTGGACATCTTTTGGCTTATATGATGGCCAAAAAATGTGGAATTATCTAAACTAAATCCCAACTGAACGGCATTGCGGGCTTAAATGGATCAAGATTGTAAACATTACGAATACTTTTCCAGTCACTAACGTTATAAACACTTAAATTACTTAAAGTATTTAGAAATTAATTGTACAAAAAAATGCAACCGGAATGTTAAAAATAAAAAGCTTATACAATATGTAAGTGGAGCTAACTTGTAACTTGTGCGGCTTCCAAGTGAGCGGATCCGTTTAAAACTATCGATCTGTTTCTATCCGGGTTGTTTTTAGTAATCTAATATTCGGTAACTTACTTTGCATTCAACATTGAAAGAACACTCTTGTCAGATTTTAAGTTTAAAACTTTTTATGCTTAGGCTGCGGGCTAGTTTCAGACAGAAATAGTTATTATATTCTTTATTTCAGACTCATCATTATCATGATCAGCTAATAAATGTCCACTGCACATGCCGTATGTCGTCCTTTTGGCAGGAATTTGCCAGTACTCACCACGCTTGGCAGGCGGGTTGGTGAGCGCAGTATGACTGCTGTTCCACAAAAGGGGCACTGCTGCATATCCCTCTGGTCCCTCTTAGTCGCCTTTTTACGATATCCACGGGAGGAAATGGAGTGGTGTATATTCTTAATCTGGACACCACATGGATTCATACTACGTAACTATAATAGATTTTATACCGCACCACCTCATGTATGACGTAAAACGAGACATTGGGATTGGGACTATGGGCCGGAGGAGGGGCAGTAGCTTCCTTCGAGTAGGTACATTAATTACAATTCAACTGCAATCGCCAATCCACCTGCCAAGCGTCGCGGTTATGGCAAAACCACCCAATGAGCACACAGCACAAATCCAGACCGACCGTCGTGGCGATCTTTAGGGGAGGCCTATGTCCAGTAGTGGACGTTTTGGGCTGAAATGATGATGGTATAAATTTTGTATTATGGTCTGTGATACTAAACAATATGTATTTATATAAAGATTAAAAGAAATTTTATATATTTGCCAGTATCTGTTGTGACAGAGAATTTGTCGTTACGGCTGGCAACTCACAAGCTTAGTTTTGATACAGAATATATTGTCATATTAAGTAAAAAATGTATGCCTATAGCCCTCTGACTATAACCTGTTTTATATCGGCTATACCTATACCAAGAATTCCATTTAATTTACTTTTATTACTTATTACTTACCTACTACGCTTCCATGAATTATTTAAATTGCATTAATCAAAATGCCTAATTTGATAATTTCAAAAACTTGTTACATACGTTTAGTCTTGTCCTGTTAAGCACTGACCGCAAACCCGTATGAGCAATTTGTAATTCTAATTCATATGGCAATCGCTTTTAAGACATGTTTGTGCCTCGTCCCAGAACCCTGGCTAGAACGTGGAGTACACACAGCAGTTAGCAAATGAAATACAAATGTACACGGAAAATGAGAAATATTAAATTTGTACAAAAGCTCGACCAGTTACACACCATAAACATGTCGCGAAACCGTCGTAGACGTCCAATGACGGATGTTTCCCAAGCGCACCTCTCATAATTGGCTAGTACATATGCTAATAATACTTCATTCGCTTAGTGCTCTGTGACGGCACGGCTAGTTTCTCGCGCGCAAAATTAGATAGACATACAAACGATACAATCGATTTTATTAGGTCACACGGCGATCTGTGCGTATGCAAATCTGCGTGAAATTGCAATGAAATGAGCACGAATGTTGAACTGGAATTGTTGAGAAATGTGAGGTCATTTCTCGTACAGCTTCGTTCCACTTTGGTCATGACCAGTGGGCGAGTACTTAATGATGACTAAATTATAATGTACCTATTTAGTGGTAATAATTATTTGCCGTGTGGTGCCGGCTCAGAATGCCAACACCCCATCTCCTCCCATGGGTGTCGTAAAAGTCGACTAAGGGATTAGCCGGACGATGGACAGCAGTGTCCTTCGAGTACATTAACAACTCAACTGCGATCGCCAACCCGTCTGCCAAGCGTGGCGATTATGGCAAAACCCCCCATATCGGTCATAGTGGTGATCTTTGGGGGAGGCCTGTGTCCAGCAGTGGACTTTTTCGGCCAAAAAAAATATATTGTTAGTATTTTAACTACATGTACCGCATTGCCCTTTACTCTAGCATTGTCGTTGTATCATGGTACAGTTAATCGATAAATCTCACATGCACGAACACGCAGAATTGCTCTCTGTAGGCTATATAAATATTTGATCGTGCCGGCATTGTTTTCTTATTATTTTTTATTTTATAAAAACGTTGCCCCTTTGCCCACGGTCGCGCAGAAACCTTAGCCACTGCGCCAACCGCGCTGTCAATTCTCATTCTTCGTTAAACTAATACAGTCTAATCTTCAGCCATCTGTTTCTTAAGACCATTGTGATCACGCCATGTTGGGAAATGCAACAGCCGTAAAATGTTGAAAGATCCTACAATCAAGTGCATGAAGATTTAAGATTGTTTTAAATGTAGCGAGTTTTTGCACATTTTAGAATCGTTAGTTGTATAAATACATTTTATTGAAATCCAATAGAAAGTCCCGACCGTTTTACCGCCCTCGCCGCCGAGGATGCCCGCCTCACCGACGTCGCGGAGGCCTATCGCCGCGTCACCTTCCCGTTCAAGTTAGCACTTCTCCCTCCCGTCTCTTGCTCGCGCCAGCCCGTGCCGAGCCTGTAGCTTTAAATGTGCCCTAATACAATTTAAATAATACCGATCCAGCTGTCCCCAAAACAATAGCTTGTTATCCCCAGCAACGCCCTAAGCCGAGGTCCATGTCTCGCAGGGGGCGCCCTTAGCGAAAGTTGCTTGGTTTTTAATATTAAATTTAAGCCGGGCTACAGGCCTCTTTTGGCTTCGCCAGAAAACGACCGGTAAAAATAAAAATTAGAAAGATTATTATTGAAAACCGAACACCGAAAATATGCAATCTGTCATACTTCATGTCTTAAAACGACGCACGGTTGGCGCAATGGCCAAACAATTGGCTTTCTGCGCTACGTGTCGCGGGTTCGATCCCCGCACGGAACACATATTTGTATGATCCACAGATAGTAGTTTCGGATCTGGGTGTTTGTGCATGTAACATTTATGTCTGCAACTGAACTCTCGACACAGGAGAAATCCTAGAGTGGGACATCGTTGAAAAAAAAAGGTTAGTTTTAATTATTTCTATTAATTTACACAGGCACTTATGAATAGTCGAGAATTAAGTTGCCGCGCCAAGATCTAAGACTTCCTATGAGGAAGAAAGGGCAAGAAACTCGCATAATTAAGTTCTTTTTAAATCATGATGTGTTACCATATTTATGAGTACATTATTATTCCTTTATTTCTGAGACTTTCATATTCATTACATTTTTAAATATATATAGAAGTAAAAAACAAAAACACATACATTTAAAAATATAAAAAATAGAGACCAACCGGCAGCGGGTACAGGGTCCAAGCTACCGGTGGTTAGGGCTCCAGAGAGAGGAACCTCCTCACTATACGTGCCGTGTCGAGGATTACTGCTTTCTGTAGCAGGCCCTTGATCCAGCCACCTAACGAGAGCCTCTTTAGATGGTGGTCGAGGCTCTTGGCAATGAGGCCATTGGCTGTTACAACTATCGGCACAATGATTGCAGAGTCCACATCCCACATGTCGACAATCTCGTGTGCCAAGTCAAGATACTTAATTTGTTTATCTTTCTCGGCTTTCACGAGATTCTCGTCATGCGGAATTGTAACATCAACAATCATCGTGCGGCGCTCTAATCGATCTATCACCACTATGTCAGGCTTATTGGCGACAATAGTCCTATCAGTGATGATAGATCGATCCCAGTACAATGTGACATGGTCATTTTCAAGAACTGGGTCGGGCACATACCTGTAATACGGCACCTCAGATTCCACAAGGTTGTACTTTAGAGCAAGTTGCTGATGGATGATCCTGGCCACTTGGTTATGCCTGTGCAAGTTGAGTACATTTATTGTTGTAGTTGTTCTAGATCTGGGTGTTTGTGCATGTGGAATCTTTGTATCAGCCAAAGAACGTCCACTGCTGAACAAATGCCTCCCTTGATGAGGGTATCAAGGACCGGTTACAAGCCATATGTCGTCATTTTGGAGGTATTTGCCATACCATGCTTGGCAGGCGGGTTGGTGAGCGACAGAAGGGACACTGTTGCCTACGACATCCACGGGAGAATGTGCCTATAAACTGCAGTGCAGGCGTGCAATTCTTTAAGCTCAAACATCCATACATCCTTGAATACAGGGGTGCAATTCCTTAAGCTCAAATATCCATACATCCTTGAAAACAGAATTGAAATAACGTTGATAACCCAATTTGGTATTCCCAAGTATTCGCTAGTATATGATTGAAGCTATTTACAGACAGTGAGTCATGAGGACGATTCTTAGCAAACACCAAATTGGGTGGTCACTGTTATTTCAATTCTTTTTCATGGATGTATGGGTGTTTGAGTTTAGGGAATTGCACTGCACTACCTTCCAACAACACCAGGGAAGTGTTATTGGGGCATCGTTATTAAAACAATAACTTCACTTGACTATAGAATATTCCAACATTTTATTCCCGTTGCATTTCCCAATATGGCGTGATCATTGAGCTGTTCATTCATGTTGTTTAAGTTGGAACAATGCTGTCACTTAAGAACCGACTCTCACGATAATAAAAACGGTACAGAAGTAGTTTGATCAGTCAAACAATTTGTTGTGTCAACGCAATTATTGCTTGTTATAAACTAAACTTGTGAATGAAGTCGTTTTGAATAGTTTTGATATTTTTCGTTAATTATAAAACTGTTGTTATCAAAGCCTTTCGTTCCAAGCCAACAATCTGTACGGTTTCCGGCAAAGTTTTTGCCTGGCTGTATTGGTCTGTCATGCTCACTAAAATGTCTTCGTCGTGGGGTTGTTCGGTTTCCTACATTATGGTTGAGCTAAGCGATGCTGATGCATGCGTCATGCTCGTGAACGGGTGCCGTCTGTTGGGACTGGTTAGTCGTTAACTGCCACGGCAAATAAATTATTATAATATATTGTGGTAGTTCCATCTTTACACATTTTCTCGGTATATGTTTTACAGTCATTTGAACTCATTTGTATCAATCAACATTGTAGTCTCAATTATTTTAAAAGAGATGAATGAAGTTTCTTGCCCGCTCTTCTCCACTAGATCAACTGTTTCAACTATTTGGAACCATGCAACTTAGATTCTAACGTTTCATATGTGCCAATATAAATGAATTACATCGCGTATATTATAGATTTATGTTTTTCCTGACGTTTCGAACACATTGCAGGGTGGAAGGTGTCAGGAAAAACATAAATCTTTACAGCGGTTCGAGGCTTTAGTCAAGTTGATACCTCTACTCATGCCGTTTCTGAGAAATAGGGCCTTGACACACAGGTAGACGGAAAACAATGTAATTCTATAAGAGTTCTGTTTTACCATTATGAGGTACTAAACCCTAAAAACAATCCAATTGCAATTTGGACGACAACGTCATCTGTATTCAGTTTAACAGTTGGAAGGGCCAACTGTATAAGACAATATTCACGAAACACGATGCCAAATATACGTACTTCTACTTTTCCGCGAATATCTGCAGTGTACCGGAAAGGCCCGCATTTACAAATGCCTTACAATAGTGGTACTGGCGTAACGAAACACCGTAATGCATGAGCTCTTCCTGACAACATAAGACGTGGTTGCACCAAAGTATTGTTAGAAACGAGGGATTGCCCGACAAGACAAGGGGAGATGATGTTTCAAACTTGTTAAAAAGAAATTAATTTGCGTGTGAGAAGTTTTAAAGTAATAATAACATAAAGTAAAAAAAAAAATTGCACTCCGGGAGTGCCGACAGAAGTGAACACTCATTTTGGCGCGTTAGACATTTTTTAGATGGGTACTAGGTTTAATGCGATCCCGACGGCGAAACGCCAAACTAAACGTCTCGTAACGGTGTCGCGAGTCCAGAGATTTTATCTCATCTAAAAATATGCGTACCGCGCTAAAAGAAGTTTTCACTTCAAAAACTAGCCGTTACCCGCCCGCTTGGCTAGACGTAAATTATTATTATATTATATTTATATTAACATCTTCTGAAACCTGCAAGTTATCGAAATTGAATATACACGAATTTTTTTGTTAAAATTTCTGTTTTAATCCCTAACATTTTTTATTGAAATCCGTTGAGCCGTTTCGGAGCCTATTCGAGACAAACTTTCAGACAGAAAAATTCTAAAATCGATCAGGCGTCGTATAAAAGGCTATCACTGAAATTTTGCCTATTTTGAAATCCCTGACTATAAAAAATGGATATAATTTCCCGGACTACCCTTTACTTCTAACTGGCTCATCTCTTCCAGTGACGTTAGGAGAGACATGGGTCAGGTTCCCCCTACCGAGCATTCGTTTGTATACCAACTTACATATTAGAAATGCTGGCCAAGCAATTCGACTTTATGTTAATTGTGAAGTATTTTTTTTTTCTGTATATTGTTATAAACTCTAGGAAGCAAACCATGTTCAAAACAAGATTCTAATCTGTAATTTATGACAGCCGTATTTCATTTTCGCGTAAATGTTAGAAATCATAGATAACTTAGTTTTTTCTTTTACACTGGCAGCGGCACTACTTGTTTCTTTGTTTTTTCTAAGAAAACATGTAATGGAGATATCGCTTTCTTATTACAGTCGACTTTGTCCATGCCTTTAAGAAATCATCTAACTAGTCTATGAAAAACTAATGTTCTTAGTTCTTATGTTATGGCCACAAATTGGCTAATTAAGTTATTAGATCGTGTTGTGAATCAATGGCGTTTCTTTCAGTAATCATATACACGTGTATTACACGTTAATAAATCAGTTTGGTTAGGAACGATATAGAAATTACTATAATAGTGGAGAATTTATTTTAGCGTTACACTATAGTTATTTATTAGTCACGAAATATCATAAGCGGTAACATTACTATTAAAACATTAGTAGAAAGTTAATGGTCGATTCAATAACTTCGGAGAAACGGGATTCGGTGGTCTAAGCAGTCTGTCTACTTGTTGGATAAGTACTACGACTTGTAAATAACGTTACATACGTAAATATTATGAGGTCACGCATCAAGGCACCTAAATATGTCATTGATAAGACTCCTGTTCATCCTGTAAAGAAGAATAGTTACGATAAGTTAGGCCGGTCTTAAGAAAGACGCGATTTAAATATACGTTATATACGGCACGGTTGGTGCAGTGGCTGATACAGTCGGCTGCTGTGCTCCGGGTTGTTGTTCCGGGTCTGGGTGTATTGTATGTGGAATTCATGTCTGTAAACGCACCTACGACACAGGAGAAATCCTAGTGTGGGGCAACGTATTAAAAAAAAAAGGTATACATTCGCGTACATCTCGAGGGAGATGTGGATGCGCAACCGGACAATTGGCGAAGCGAAAATGCCTCCAGCCTGGCTTTTATTAATAAACTAAGTAAATGCGCCTAATATCCCCTGCGCGATACGAACTTCGGCTTATGGAGTCACTGGAATAACAACAACTCACAAAAGGGGCTGATGAGGGGCTGATGAATCTATGCATTATTATTGGGGTATATCGGGGATTTTTTAAAAGCTACTGAGTCTCGGCAAGCTGCGACGCGAGCATCGGGGGGAATTAGGCTCAAGGCTGAAAACGCTCAATGAGCAAACAAATCAATCAAAATGCGTTGTGGTCTTACTGTCATAAGATATTTGATTTAAACAAACATTATTTGCGGGATTGCGGTGGCCTTACGGCTACCCCAGCCGCACCTTAACTACTGTGACAGATGGCCAACTAACGTAAGACCACAACGCGTTCTGGTAGACTTGTTCGCTCAATGAATATTTTCGACCTTTGACCCTGACATATATGAAAATGAGATTGTTGAAATTTTTTATATATATATATATATTCCATATAATTTAATATGTTGCGAGAACGTAAACTCAAGTAAAACAGAGATAGCTCATGTACATCTAGTAGAACTCGTTTAACATACAAACAACATGCTAGACAGATTTAATGAATGTAGAGTAAAATAATGTCAGGACTTGCATACAAAACATAGTATAGATATTTATTTAAATACAAAGAATTTCTTTTCCAGAGAAAGCATGTATAAATGTAAATGTTGACGACATACAACACACAATCGTGCTAAGATAAACTCATAACATGCGCGATGAACAACAGAACAAGACAAACAATATAATGAGCTCTCGTGAGGTCACATTAGATGAAAGTATTGATAGCGAAGTTAAACAAGGCGTGAAAATAGTCAACATTGGCATCACAATAGAAACTACACAAAGAATTCTAGTTCCAGATGAAAATGTGTTCCAACTAAACTCTTTGACATAAACTAGAAATAGGCACCGTAAAAGAAAAATAATGTGTGCTAAATAGATCCGTGCGGTGTCCTGATTAAGAATATAGCACCACTACAGCTTCACCTGTGGACACCGTAACACCGGGATTCTAAATCAGAAGAAGCTGGCAGCAGCGTCGCTTTTGTGGTACAGTAGTTATACTGCGCTCACCAACCCAACTGCCAGGCGTGGTGAGTACTAGCTAATTACCCCCAAAATTACGTCAAAATTGTGAAAATATATATGGGAGACCTTTGTTCAGCAGTGGACGTCTTTTAGTCGATATGTTGATGAATTAGGTAAGTAGTATTTTAAATCTATAAAAAGAACCATACGTTTTTATACCAACTACATTTCCCACATAAGACAATGACAGACAATTCTTTTAACAAATGAATTTTTCGGTATTTCCGATACGCTATAGTAACGATCTAGCAAGTTGACGTAACTAGCGACTGTTAGAAAAATAATCGTGCGATTGTGCACGCTCCACTCAAGGACGATCACGCGACGCGACGCCACTAGTATTACAGCACTAAAAAGCTTATTAAAATAATGACCAGATAGCTACAAAATTAAAGATTATACAATAAGGAATGCGAACATTCCTGTTTTTGTTGCCAGGTGCAAGCGGAGTCCGACGCGGCTACGATTCGATCGTTTAAGAAAATGATGTGCCCCTGTGAGAGAGAAAATTCTGATTATCCGGACAATATAGGCCCGCAGGAATCTCAAGCAATATTTACTGCTGATGGAATATAAAAGAATCTAAAATAAGGTTGGCTTGGGTTAAAACACGATCACGTTGTTGTTTAATCGGATCTAATCACAATGGTAGATAAGGTAACTGATATCAGTAAATCAATATGTATTGTTAAACGACGCGTAGGACGTAAACCACAAACAACAGTCAACAATACGGTGCACAATGACGTAGACCAAAACGCTGCGGTAAACGAATTCGTATCAGATTACTACAAAATAAAAGGAGCGTAAATATTCAGTCCGATAAACAAGCAGAACAGAGCTAAGGTCATGAGATGAAAGCTGTTGGAAATACTCGTAAATTGAGATAGTGGTTTCAAGTAATGTTAACTTAAAGTACACGTTACAAGTTACATTCAAGTTATTTTCCTTTGTGCAACATTTTCGCCAATATTTCGCTCTGCAGTTGAGTGGCGTCCCAGAGGGAAATGATGATGAGTATCTCCTATTTGCTAGATTGCAAAGGTCAGATGGTAGTCACCCCGAGTAGAGAGTAAGGATCCAGCCACTTTTCCTTAGACTCGAAGCCAACCCCAACAAAAAGCAAGATGAATAAGTTTGCTACTAAGAACTATTACGACGCCTGTTTGTCAAAAGAAGTAACATGACTGTAATAGTAAAGCAATGTATTTAGTTCAAAGAACACAATTTTGGTTGACTGTCATCTACGCAGTACACCTACGTGAAAAATATTAAATTCTTGCTTTTGTAATTAAGTCGATACGATTTGAGAAAATGTCTCCGGAATGAGCGATCTATTATTATGCTATACGTTGACCGTTATAAGTCAATGTAAGAAAGATGTTACTTTTTTTTATTGATAGGTTAATAACAAGGTCTCTAGTGTGATCATACGAGGACCTGGAGCCTCCCTTAGGTGCCGAAGATGACCGCTCCAGTGGTTTTAGCCGGTAGGAGGTACCTCTTCGCCCTTCCCCGGGGTATTTTTTATTGGTGCCCACCAATAAAAAATAAAAAAAGGTTAAATAACAAGGTACAAGCAGATTATCTGTTTCTTTTATCCATAAAACAGCGTTAATTTCACTCCAATTATCGTAGATATCTACTCGACACATATCACTCTACAAAAGGGATCAAGAACCTAACCACCAGGTTGGGACCAATGTGCGCTTCCGTATTATGTTGATGTCATCATATCGTTCAGACAGTTGTAAGATTATGATACTGACGCTACATGACAACTGTTATTGCAATTCGTTGCGCTGATATGTTGTACGCACCAATCTTTTTCCAAGGTAGAGATAAGGCCAAATAAAGCAACAGAGGCTTTTCCATATCAATTCACAAATAAAAGAGGAATGTTGCGTCTGCAGCGCAAGTAAAAAAGGTTTACTTAGGATATTCTTTTATAATATGATAAAACTGAAAGTATTTATGATTTGAGCGTCCGATGATTGGCAACAGGATCACTCCTTATTATAAAATGCCGAGTTATAAAGTGACCGGCGGAATGTGGCCTTGTAATAAAACCCTCTGCCTACAACTTCAGAGATCAAACACCTGAACTTTACGTTATATAATTTTATACTGTCTGTGATTTCTCTAACGCATCTCGTATCTACTCAATCTACCAAAAAAACTCATGACATCATATGAGCATCCAACCAAGCAAAAAAAAATACAAGCAAACAGACCATCAATAAACATCAAGTCGATGACAACGATAACGTCCATTAGAAGTGATCATTTTTCTAACCTCACTCATTAAACCTTACTTTCTTATTTCATATAGTAAAAGTTCATTAGCCGCTGAGAGAACAATAAGCGATGAATAAATACCAGATAATAGATCTGATACTATGATTGAACACCCACACGACGATGGCGAAAGTGATGACCGGGTGTCTTATGAGGTAATTGAAACCTCGGCCACTGTATTACGTATTGTAGATAATCTATCTATTGGAAAAATGCAGCGTAAGATTAGTTTGTTAAGTGATATTGCCGGTGTAACAGATGGAAATGATATTGAATTTAAATTTGGTATAATTTTAGATAAGTTAAGCTGCAAGCAATGGTAAATAACAAATTCGAAAGCTGATTGAGTAACACGAAATTACTTCTTGAAATTGTCTCATTGCATGCCGCAAAACGGGACATAATTAAAAGTCTATTGTATCTACACGGCTGCCGGTAATTGACACGCGAGAGGAATGAAGTAAATCCATTTCTTAAAGAAATAAAAACAAACAGTACTGTAGATTTGTATGTGGTATTTAAGACAATAACGACCTCGAAACGATGCCATAAATATATTTCGATCGACGGACTGCTATAACGAAATAAGTATCAACAATAACAAGATATTAGCCAATTCAAAACCATTTTGAGATGAGCAGTCATTAATCAAAGGTTTATTGTTAATCTTCTTCTTAATGTCAAATTTCAAGAACATGATTTAATAAGTTTTGTGGTCGAGAAGGTGAATCACATCGGTATTAAGGTCGGAACAATTCAAGGTTAGACTACGTAATATGTAAACAAGTAACATCATAGTTCAATCTTGCTAATCGTCAGATTGTCGCGTATGCAATTGTTGATGTTAACATTTGGATAAAGACGTACGACGTTGCCCACATATTTCATAGATTTTTTCATTTTTGAGAAATGTTTTCTGAATATGTAAAGATTAATTATTCTAAACACCGTACGACGTTGCCTTATACTTGACATTGGCGAAATTGTGGAAGATACTCTACAGAAGCCATAATTTAAGAAAAGAAGAAGTTAACATTTGCACAAGTAATATTTATAAGCTATAAAACACTACGACTTGTTTACTTGGACAAACTCACAATCGTTTTCAACAGAAACTTCACAAAATTATCGAAAATTCAGATTTTGTGGATTAATTTTGTAATAAAGGCTGGCCGACATTAAAATATTTTTATGGGAATTTATTACTGCACGGCCAAAAATAAGTCGAGGGAAGTAGACACTGGACATCTTGGACACAGAAATAATAGGTACAAATCCAAGGTGTTGCAAAATAACATGGAGCCAGTGGCCAGATGGCACGGAACTCGCAATGCCAGAGATGACACGCTACTTTCTCTCGTGTGGACCAAACGAACCGAACTCTCCAACCCGGACGCGCGGCTTTTTGCATTGTTTTTGTTAATGCGATATTATTATTATCCGAAATTGAAAGTTTTAATGTAATACATGGTTGTGAAAAATCGAAAGCCAACTGCCCAGACGCTTGTAAGCGAGAACGCTTTGCCTCCTTCACTTGTCTCCCATAAAAGTAAGTTAATATTTCCTTTATTGGCGAGCACTTTCGATTTTTGGTCTTATAGCCGATTAAATCTACAATTTAAGCTCCTAGTTAACTTATCAACGATTTCATTTTATGGCACCACCTACAGTGGCAATTTTTTATTTAAGTAATATATTGTAATAAAAGCTACACAGCTCATATTTTACATTATGAGTCAGACTTCACTACGAATTTTACGAGAGTACTCACCCTTTCGCAAGGTGGAGGCATAGTGGGTGCATCGACTTCTGTGTAGATGCATAGAGTTGACTTCCTCGACAGCGAATCGCTGGCAAGACTGCTTGAGCTGGAGCCTGTTGAGAACTTCATGGTTCGGCCTCATCCAGGAGTGTGGCGAATCAGGTGACGTCTACCTGCACATCAATGTGATGTTGCCGGCACATCACACAGTTGCGTGTCACCTAATTTCCACCGTCCTTCTCGTTCTTCAGACCAGGCTCAACTTTCGTTTCAGGTCGTAGGTGAACCGCTTGCGCAAGTGACAGCGCGCTATTGTGCGTTCAAAGTCAGCTGCGGACTACCAAGGTCTTTTCCGTTGTCAATACGCGGACGGAATTTTCGATGACTGTTAGCCTGCAACAATAAAATGTATGATTCAGTAATGCCCATTATGCCAATACCACATTTTGTTTACCATATTCATAATCGTTCAAATATATTAGTTAATTTGTGTTTGTAGTACCTATCGTAAAATGTAAAAATAGCTTCATATAACATTTCATTTATACTCAAAATTAGAAAGCAATAACATATTCCCGTTTTTATCTGTCAGATAGGATGGTGAATCGATCAAGTTATATCTATTCGTAATCGATACGTACATCGTTTAATGTTTTTATTACTATAACATCTAAAAACTATGACGTTACGTAAGTTTATACTGAGTTTTTGTATCGCATCGTTTTTCATTGCCTTTTTTCTTTGCTCCACTTTTAAATGGTGTGTTGAAACTGTACAAGGACTCGGGTAATTTAGATAAGCTATATCGATACACCGATGGATCGAATCAATTAAGTGTAGATCGTATGATCGATATCGGTGGCATTGTGTGCAATTGTTGCAGCGGACGTAAAGGTGAAGTATGTAGATGATTTCATTGTGTTGTGTATTTAATATGGTTTGATTAGAATCAAGATAAAGTTAATTATTAGAAAAGTCGTTACTTTAAAGTAGTCCTTGTCTATGCGTTGTATAATCTAACACTATAATTGATATCTTGTTACAAAATTTATGTGAAATATTGTATTGTAATTTCTATTGAAACCAAGCATTTCGATCTAGAGATAATATTAAATCGAGATACGACAGCTTTACCAAAATGTTATGAACTTAATTTAGATTTTTGTATAGAACCGTGAAACTTAAATGATATAGAATCTGCTTTCATCAACATATGTGCACATTTCATTGACCATAACCTGGTAAACAGGACGTATCTTCCGATTCTTTGTTTCAATTCGAATAAATATGCCAACTTTATTGATGTGACACACATTAGCCCGAAAATCTTCACTATCCACGTTCCCATGGCCCTCCCAATAATTACGACGATGAGCGGTCTTGGTGCCATAAACGTCACGCTTGGCAGGCGGATTGGTAATCACAGTTTAATGTTATTGGCACCCAGGGGGATGCTGCTGCCCATCTTCTTGATAGCAACCCTTAGTAGCTTTTCACGACACTAAGAACCACACGGAACTTATTGATATCAGCGCAAGATAAAAGAAACACAACTTATCGAATTCAGTTGTCACAAAATAAATACTGAAACGTTTGCTCGATGTTCTAAGGTCAATACCTCATATCCGCATGGTGTCCGGATTAAGAATTTAGTAAAACTCCTTCTCCTCCCGTGGATGTCGTCGTAAAAGGCGACCAAGCGACTTTATTTACCCTCTCTGGTCTCTGCCCCTCTGGTAAATAAGTATTATGGGCAGCATAGTCTCTTCTGTGGAACAGCAGCTATTCTGCGCCCACCAACTCGCCTGCCAAGCGTGGTGAGTACTGGTGAGTTTCTGGCAAATTCCCCATTTAAAATAAATACACACGGCATGTAACCGGTCGTCCATGGGCTCCCCCCTTTGTTCAACAGTAGACGTCTTTTCGCTGATATCATGACCTCAAATGTTATAAACGATAAGTTTTCTTTTTGCTGTCCTTCTCGCAGACATTTCCTGGAAATGTGGTTACTTAACCGATCCTTTGTGGTACATAGGCTGCACTAAAAGTATCGGGAATGGAATATTTCCACTGTTCCTGTCATATTAAAATCTTTTTAATTGAAAACTCCTTGGTTTTACAAATCGAATACCATTTATTTATTTAAAAAAAGATTCACGGTCTTGTCACAAGGTTTTGTCAAACTTGTTTAGTCGTTGAGAAAATGGAATTGACTCGAGAAAATTCAAGAGCGATGATTTATTATGACTTTCGAAGTGGTTTAACACAAAAACAGTGTGTTGACCGGATGATTTCTGGATTTGGTGATGAAGCCCCATCCAAAAGCACAATTTATCGCTGGTTTGCTGAATTTCAACGTGGACGTGTCAAGCTCAGTGATAATCCTCGTCAAGGTCGTCCAAAAACTGCTGTCACCCAAGAAAACGTTGATGCTGTGCGTAAGCTGATTGAGGAAGATCGACATGTGACATACCGCGAAATTCAGGCAACTTTAGACATTGGCATGAGTCAAATACAAATAATCTTGCATGAACAATTAGGTGTAAAAAAGTTGTTTTCCCGATGGATACCGCATTTGCTATGTGAAGAGCAAAAAGCGGCTCGCGTTACTTGGTGCGTCAAAACTCTCGAAAGATTCCACGCAGGATCCTCAAATGCTGTATTCAACATCGTATCAGGTGACGAATCCTGGATATATGCATACGAACCCGAAACAAAAAACCAGTCACGAGTTTGGGTGTTCGAAAATGAGTTAAAGCCAACAAAAATTGTTCGTTCACGGAGTGTTGCAAAAAAAATGGTGGCCACGTTTGTCTCCAAAACCGGCCATGTTACGACTATTCCTCTTGAGGGACAAAGAACGGTTAATGCAGAATGGTATGCTAGCATTTGTTTGCCACAGGTCGTTTCTGAACTCCGTAGAGAGAACTGCAACCGCCGCATCATCCTCCATCACGACAATGCGAGTTCTCACACCGCGCACAGAACAAAAGAGTTTTTAGAGCAAGAAAACATAGAATTACTAGACCATCCGCCGTACAGCCCCGACCTAAGCCCTAATGATTTCTATACTTTCATCATCATTCAGAATTTTCATCACCTAAAGAAGCTGTGGACGCCTACAAAACGGCCATTTTGGAGACCCCAACTTCCGAATGGAATGGTTGCTTCAATGATTGGTTCCATCGTATGGAAAAATGTGTAAAATTTCGCGGAGAATACTTCGAAAAGCAATAAATACATTTTTAAATAGTAATGTTGTGTCACTTCCTTGATTCCCGAAATTTTCTGTGCCGCCCTCGTAAAGCCAAAAGTGGCCTCCAGCCAGGCTTAAAATTAATATTATATACTAAGCAACTTGCGCTAAGGGCGCCCCCTGCGGGACACGGACCTCAGTTTAGGGCGTTGCTGGGGATAACAAGCCATTGCTTTGGGGACATCTGGATCGGTATATAAACGATAAGATTTTTTAGATTTTTATATGGGCCATTACAAATTCAAGTTGTTTACTCACAATAAATTCAATATCAATTTGAATTTTGAATTTCAACGTGCAGTATAAAATTTTTTTTAGGAGGAAAATGAAAATGTTCGATTTTTTTATGTCTTTAAATTTTTACATTTGATAAAGATGCTATGTTATATGTATAACATTTTATAGTTTTACTGATAATCATTTAGTCTGTCGACAAAACAGCCAAATATACTAACCAAATTACTAAACCATTCCAAGACTTGCTGCTGCACAAGACTGGGTTTAAGAGACCATTAAATCTAACCAAAACCCATTTAAGGCACTATATAGGCGCAATGACAGGACACTTCGGCACCAAGGAGCACCTCCATAGGATGAAGCTTAGCACAACGGATACATGCAGATTCTGGGTGGACAATTAAGAGTCAAGCACATTTTGTGCAGCTGTAACGCTCTGGGAAGACGTAGGGCAAAACATCTAGGAATAGCTTATCCATTGCCTGATGATTTTCCGCGGCTCCAGGCAGGTATCATTGCGAAGTACCTACAGGGACTTCTTGAATTGCCAGCGGAGGAGTAGTGCAGGGCTTTGGGCAGCACATTGGACCCAATAGGGTCGAAGTGCGTTAGGCTGATGCTGAGCCCGTGAGAGCCACACAATAGAATAGAATAGAAACCACTCTACAAAATGTAAAAAAGGCTCAAACTTGCATTTCTCTGTTTGTCGTGGGTACAGACTACAGATTAATTTCACATGCACAAACACCCAGATCCGAACCAACTATCTATAGATCATACAAATATCTGTTCCGTGCGGGAATCGAACTCTCGACACGCGGAGAGAACTGAGAACGCTTTGCCACTGCGCGAACTGTGCCGTCACCGTCAAAAGTCAATAGCCTAAAAGCCCCAGTGTATCCATAGTTACTGGTGCAATCGTAGTCGAGTAACATACTAAGTAATCATAACGCGAGTCGGGATTATCTGCGCCATATTTGGAAAGTTAATACAAAGTGGATCATTGTACTTATATTTTCTGTTGTGTCATTGTGTGAAATCACAGAGTTGAACTGTTAAACCGTTATACGAACAACTACAGAAGGTAGGTACAATGTTCTCAGGCTACAAGCTCATGAGTTATCTACTTTTCCACGACTTGCCATATCCATTTTTAGATGACGTATGTTTTCGGGATTGAAATATTTTGGCTGAATTCGTTTTTAAAGATGGTTCGTTATGGCCACATTTGCAAAGGTCAGAAATTGGTAACCGCCAAAACAGAATTTTCTGAGGCCAAATCTAAGTTTATTTAAGACTTGTCATATCAATTTTAATAAGCGAACCATATCTATTTGGAATACACGCACGACGTTGCCGACAATTTTTTATTTTTGTAAAATAATTAATGGATACGATTGATTAATCTGACCACCGAACATACCTAGTTTTGACATAATGTTTTCGGAATTGATTTTAATGCCGATTAGTGACTTTAGAATTACTTTGTTACATATGTGACGATCAGAAATCTCTGGATGCAAACTAGAAATTTGTTATGAATAAGTAAATTGCCCAACTCAGCCTTCAGTCCGCAGCTGGACATACACCTCTGCCAAGTGAAGCCACACTCAGTTCTGTTTCTTCCACAACCACTCCCCCTGCTACCTTCTTCAGGGCGTTGGTACGATCTGGCTGGGGCAAGTTTCATGCTGCATTTGCCGATTTCAAGTCTCCACTCAAGGATTCCTTGGCCATCCTTAAATCCTGGGGTCGGTAAATTTTTATATTATTATATCCATTATAGGAAGAACTCGTGAGGTTAAGCTCAGTTACTTCAGACAAGGAAGACTCCGACAAATATGCAGGAATAACGGTGGTGATAAAGAGCGTACCTATAGGGTTGAATGTGTACAATGTGTACAATGCGCCAGCGCACGAGCGCCATATAAAACAGTCTTTACCGTAAATACGCCAGTTTCGAAATTCGAACGGTTTAAGGAATTTTAAATAGTGCTTACAACGGCAAGACATGATTCACATTTTCGATAAATCACTAAATGTTACTCGGTTTTTATCCTTATTTTTATGGAGATAAGGATATTACGTATTTAATGGTACATTTTTTAAGATTGCGGGTACAAATAATAACAGTTATGTAATAGGCTTTATCTCGTGCCTGATGAATCAAAGCTACCGGGCGATGACCATGGTTACCTAATGTATATTGTATAAAAAGTGGTGAAGTGAGTTTACTATACTCAGAGGGTTCCGTAGTCTCATCCTACTGCCTACTAATATTATAAATGTGAAAGTTTGTGAAGATGTTTGGATGTTCGTTACTCAATCACGCTGAAATGGATTTGGTTTTGAATTTGCCATATATAGACTATTATAATTTCAGCCGAAAAACGTACATTGCTCGACAGAAGCCTCCCCCAAAGATTGCCGAAACGACCGGTATGGTTTTATGTTGTGTACCCGTTGGGGGGTTTCGCTATAATCACCACTTATGGCAGGTGGCATGGCAATCACAGTTGCGTTATAAATGTATTCCAAGAACGCTGCTGCCCATCCTCAGACTAATCCCATAGTCGCCTTTTACGACACTCGTGGGATAAGATGGGGTGGTGGTATTCTTAGCCTGCACCAAGAGGCATAGGAACATAGCCCGAATTAAATTATAGACTACTTTTCTGCCGAGATAATAAACAACTCCCGAGGGATGCGCGATAAGTATTTTTGTGGTAGGCAGAATCATACGCGGGCAATGCCGGGGGCAGTCTAGTTATACTCGTAAATAAGAAGAGTAGCTGTCGCACTATTCAAAAATAGAGGTGTACTTTGTATTACAACATAAAAACCGGGCCGTATAAGCATACATTTCATAAAATAATTAAGAAAAAGAAAAGATCTTACAAAAGAAGTTGTATTTTAATAATAGCTATTTAGAATGACTCAGAATCAGCTAAGATATTTTTCGACACCTTTACTTACGAATGACGCCTAAGATGTTTATCCAGCAACTGCTTAAATTATTCTGATCTGATAGTCCTCATCTTTGGCAACGGAACATTATTTTTTATCCAGTTTTCTTCTTCAAGTTATACGTAAGGTTTTGTTTTCATCGATTAAAGAAGCTAGCGAGTATGTGTTCAAAATGGCTTCTGCAGTTTCATTGTCATGTACTTTATATGCCCATGGTTCTACTCACAGTATTCGGACTTTAGAGGAACTCCAAACTCATTGTTATGATGAGAATTCATTAGATAGTGAATCGCCTTTACTATCACTCGACAAAACTCGTTGTAAATCTCAATCGTGTTATACCTTTCTAATTTGAATTCTTTGATCGCTTTCCTTCCACTCAGACAGCATATCTTTGCATAATAATCTATCTCTAAGACTAGCTGCCCAGTCGCATGTGAAATAGCAACTTGGTTGTGGAAATTAAAAGAAAACTAAATGTATGCTGCTAATCTAGAATCAGCCGTTAAGGTGTTATAAGAGGAAAGGAATGTTAAACAAAAGAAGTATATAATGAATTTTGGCATTCCATACTAATAATGAAAAAAGAGGGACATATCTGAGCATTATAATATATCAGCGCAAAAGGACCAAATCAATGAATCAGTTTTAAGTATGATAGATTTCCTGCAACCATTGTGGTGCCGGCTAAGTATAGCACCACCCCATCTCATCCTGTGGGTGTCGTAAAAGGCGATTATCAATTCACAACACAACTGCGATTGCTAACCCGCCTACTCAGAGTCACGATTATGGCAAAACTGCCCAAGGAGCACATAACACAAACTCAAATCGGTCGTTGTGGCTATCTTATAGGGAGGCCTTTGTCCAATAGTGGACGTTTTTCGGCTGAAACGATGATGATGTGATTTCCTATACAATATAATAGATAGTAAATCACCATTTTTGCACTTTATTATAGAGATGTACATTAAGCACCTCATATGAGATGTAAGAAAGGCAATGCCCTGATACGACAGAAAATGCAATAATATGGCAGTGGCAGTTGACACTACAACTACCGTATGATTTCTTGGAAAATGCCACTCTACTCTGCTCTTTGATTTCCGTAACACTAGCAGCTAAGTCAAGATGGTAGACAGCAGTATCCACCTGTGGTAGACCATGGCATTAGAACATACTCCGATCAGACTAGGATATCTCCTGTATAATGGGTAGTTACATCAGTGCTATTCTGCACTCACTAGCAAACTCACTTCTGGGTCCACAGTGAAAAGCAGTAAAAACATTACGAAGTTAGAGATTTCACTGCGGCTTCGTAAGTGAGTTCTTATAGGATAGACACACAGTTTACAGACATAAATTCGACGAACAACTATGTGCCTACACGCCATGCAAATAATTGATTCGTGGGGTCGAGCTCGCGCTCTACAGTTTGCACAGCAAGCCAATCGCTTACAGTTCCAACCAAGCCATTTATCAGTTCTTTTAACCCCTTTGGAAAGTATGTATATTAAGATTGGCTTTTCCCAAATGCAGCTAATTATCACTATATTTATTTTAGATAAGAGTGACTGTGAGTGATGATCGTAACGACGCGTAATCGAAATTTCATGGATGGACTTTTGGACAACACCAATTAGCCCTTTCAAGTTTCTCATAAGAATTCCCATGACATCCATTGCATATTACCATGCATTCCACACAACATAACCAACCCGCCCTCCAAGCATGGTAAGTATTGGCAAATTCCACCCAAAACGATGACATAATTGTAGACATCTATACGGGAAGGCCTTTGTTCAGTAGTTAAGACCTCTGGCTGATATGATGACATAACATAATCAGCCCATTACTGTCCCACTGCTGGGCATGAGTCTTTTCTCACGATGAGAAAGGTTAGGTGCATGATGGCAGACTACACTCATCATTAAAAACATTTTTTTGGAGCTTTCTCAGGTATGTAAATTTCCTCACGATGTTTTCCTTCACCGTTAACGCAAGTGATAATCAAATTCATGCCTTTAACCATGCTATAATTCCGTGAAATATAATTGCGTGAATCTAGAAAAAATAACCATGCTAACCTATTTGCCTACAAATCTCACGCAGCACAATCGTCAGCGTCAATATAGTTCGTTTTAATTGATGTCGCAATTTTCCCATACGATACGTAAGTCATTGTTCTACGCACGGTTTTATTTACTATGTGAAGGACGTCTATAGGTTGTCGGCTAGGTTCTATTGAATCTTTGTTAACGCGAGGGTTATGTTCGAAGTTTGAATTCAAACGACAAACATAGCAGTTAGCGAGTTATTTTTATATAATACAAGCTTTTTATTTACCTTGCTTTGTTAGTATGGGTCAAACCTTGCCACTGAATTTTAAAACAATCATCCCCAACCGATTGAGCTGAAATTTTGCATACACGTTTAGTTCGGATGACAATGCATGGTTAGCTAAATGACGTCATTCTAAATCTAATATGGCGGACACACAAAGATGGCGCACCAATTATTTTTTATGCACCCCTATGATATGAGCATCAAATGGAACTGCTGAAAATAATACGAAAATTATAAATAAAACCTTGATTTAAAAATGTTTTATTTTATTTAATGACTTTATTCGATGCAGCAGTAGTATTACCTCATTCTATAGAGTAAAACATGATGACAACGTCTTTAAGTAACTATAGTATTTCACCTGAGGGTATTCTTATAATTAAGAATATTTAAAATATAGTTCCGATCTTGTCTCAATGTCGTAAATGTCACAAATGGTATTCTACTAAACTAATAATCAACGTCAAACATTTCACAACAATTAATAATTTTTAGTAAACAATTTTTCCGTTTGAGTATTATCGCTACATAAGATTATTGGTTTCTGCTACACAAAGGCTTAGTTGAATGGTATTGCAGTTCGATTAGTCGATACGTTATCGCAGTATGCAACTGTAAGTAGTTCTACATACCTCGTGCTAGTACCGTTTAAAACGGATTATGTACAATACGGTAAGGAAATCTAACTCACAATAAACCTACATTTGAGATGGAAATAAACATTTCATTATAACTTGTTCAGTACAAGCTACAGTTTCAAAATTACACCCTCTATATACAGGAACAAGTTTAAACACGGCTGAATTTATAATTTTAAATGTACAAACAATCTATAATGGCATTGTGCAATGGGTACATCTAATCTATTGTCGGCTATAATTATGTCGGGATCAGCTGTCACCGAACGCACCTCGACCCTTGTGGACCTTTGTTGCTGACCCTCTATTCCGTTGCTGCCACGTCGAAGAGTTCTTGCGATTGTGCCAGCAAGGAACTGTACGTGATCATCTAGTACAGAATAAGCTATTCCCAGGTGATTCACCCTACGCCTAGCATCGCAGTCACACAATATGTGTACCATCGACTCTTCAGCCCTGCAAAATCTGCATCTATCTATCGTGCTCAGTTTCATTCTGTAGTGGTAGTCGTTGATACCTAAGTGCCCGGTGAGTGCACCTAAAAGGTGTCTTATTTGTGACCTGTTTAAGTTTAGTAATTTCACTCAGGTCTCTTCTTGTGGGTACAACTTACGGAATAATCACCAATGCGAAAAAATAGTCTTCCAACAATTGGATACAAAATACTTCAAAATCAACTGTTCCACATTACCCCTTTACTGAATACGGAAACTTTACACTAAGCGACACAAACCCGACTGATTCTCAACCATCGTATACTTCATATACATATGGATATCCCACTTTTTCAGGAAACTGTACTCACACGCACACGCATATAATTCATAATGAAACAATGATTAGCAAGGCGAAGCGACAGGAAATATGCGTGGTAGACGTGTTTTTTTTACTATTAAAGGGGATGTCAACATGTCCATGGACGAGAAAATGAAAGGAAGGAAATTATAAATAGTGCTTATTCTGAAATATCTTACTTATAGGTATGAGTTTTCCAATGTCAGGCAAAAGAATGTGATGTTACCACTCTAATTACGTCACGAATACAAAATAAGTCTGTTGCAATCTATACTATCAAGAACATTACTCCAAATATTATCCTAATTACATATTAGAGTAAAGAATTGAGACAAGATACATAAAATAATTCGGTAGCCAATTCAGTAGCGAATTAGCCGACAAAAGAAAGTCCAAACGTCCCAAATACCGACGCATCTACCGTAAACATTGACGAACTGGATATGCAGATGAGCGTAGGTATTTCCTCCTGAGGCTGCAGGTCCACTGCTGCCAACCGAGCAGCGATCGTCGAGCGCGACCAATCGACTGGAACAGCACGCAACGAAAGCAAAAAAGCTAGCGATACACGCGATCCACGCAAGAGAATCCAAATTTGCAGCTTAACGGTGTCTCAATACAACGCTAAATTATCAACTCAATAATAAACGCTTGCCTAAAACAAAGACGATAATTACCAAGATTTATAAGAGTCCGGTGGACCGTTCGATTCCTAAATGGATACCATTAACTCCATTAACAACATACAAATCCCGAACAGAAACGATAAATAAATGATAATTACTTCAAGTGTTATAGTCTCCAACGACAAACATAGCGGCGACTAAAAATAAAACCACGTCAGTGCTGATAAGCGATCGCATGCCGCTTATTATGAATCCGCTACATAAAGAGTTATATAAAGAGAGAAATTAAATCTTGCTCATATGCAACTTGAAAAATGCAGTAAAGCAATAAGTTTAACGGCTGACAATTAACATTAATCAGCATTTGATGAGATTATTTCAGTTACTAGATGTTTACTAAACACGCAACGTTCGAGAGAAATATCGGGAGCAATTTTATGGTTAACTTATTTCGTTCTCCGATGATCTCTAAGTGATTGAACTGGTCATTACACGCGGTGACGCGTGACGTAGCGCCGTTTAGTCTACGTGATATTTTCGTCAAGCCTAACGCTTCAAGTTCAACGACCACTGAGGTCAGGTGCGAGATAAAAAATATCCAGCAGTTTCCGCAATATCTAATTTTCGGTCGTAAACATTAATTGTGCTCCTTAAAGTGCTCTTGTTCGGCTTCGTTTGTAGACCAACGTACACAGTTTAAGATTTTTGCTTGTAATGCTTTTAAAATTGAGATTGAAACTAAAAGAATCGGTTCGAATTCCTTACATAATGTAACATGTACTCTTGCGTCTTATCTGATTATCTGTATCCGATGTGATGTTTGACTTGTCAACACAGTATCTCATTATTGCTGGTCTCATAACTGCGTTACATCTAGTTCCGCGACGAGATCCGTCTCGACGGACTGACCGCGGCATAACAAAAAACTCCGCCCACGTATTTGGATCCGCATGAATGCTCCAAGTAATTTCAAAGGGACTGCATTCCTCTGCTGTTGTATTTCAAATTTACACCTACATTCATTTTCGCAAGGCCCACCGGTAGCCACACCCGCACCGTTATCACAAAGGTACCTTTATCATACCCGTATAACTTTAAGTTAAAGTAAGTTTTATTTATGTTGCCCGTATCTTTCTATGGGCACGAGGGTGCATTACGCATAATAATGTCCAATCCCTGCGTCGTGTGCGGTCTACCATCTATATAGATAAAGATCTTGCAAAAAAAAGTGACATTAAAGATAGACCACATTTCACCAGTGATTTATGTTGTCTGGCGCAAAAAGTTGCCCAGGCGACAGATATATTTGACCTGTCTGATCAACTTGATGCCATTTCGAGTGTGATTGAAAAGCAAATACCTAGGTCACGACCGACACGTCTAAGAGAAACTGTATGTGTGTTGTTACCCTTGAAGGTTCTTAAATCCAGGACGTTGTCAAAAACGGCTGTCCATTCGATTTTGTTCATACACCTTGAACACAAATAGGCTAGTCACGATTTTTGCCTTATTAAGATTTATCGAGCACTTTGTTACTTGATTTGTTGCTTTATTGTGGCAACAATCATATATATTTATTCGAGTTTCGAAGAGAATTAAACAGCACTATTCAATTTAAACGATTTGTTTTTGACAAAGTGATGAGTTCCAAAACAGTTCTAAGAAAAGGATATGTAGATTACGTAATACATTAATGCTAACTAAAATGGTAATTGAAACAAAACATGCGAGTTAGTTCTGGATAATAATGTACAAAGGCGACTAACACTTAAGCATTGAATACTAGTTTACTGTTCGCAGCCGCGAACCATAAAAATACTATGTCCATTGGGAACTTATTAGTTCAATGAAATAGAAACGCGCGCTATACGCAAAGGTGTTGAAACCCTGTCAATCACTTATCCCAAACATGTTAACGACGCCACACATGTTGACAATTTTACGCATAATTATAAGCCAAAACAGCTAATAAAAGTCATAATTATAGCAGTAGTTTAAGTAATAAAATAAATTAGGGCGGTTTGGTAATAAAAAGGTTTGAAGCGAAACCAGTTTCATGGTCCGTGGTCTTCCCGGTTACCTGTGCCATGACTCGAGCATTCCACACATATCTCCGATGTTCTTTTGTATGGTATAACATTGGTACCTATATTGCCTTTTGTCGCGCAAAATTTTATGGAAAAAGAGTATAAAAAATATAAGTTGCTTCATTTGTAAAGTGGGTTCAAATGCTACCTGTTAAGATCGATGGATCTATTAAATATTCAATATCTTCTATTATTAAGGCACTGTGGGAAGCACATCTTCATTATTAAAATGCAATGCAGCAAATAATAGCATAGAAAGAAAAGTCCTTTTCAAACTTAAAAACTGCGTCATTAAAATTCTAGATAAACCAAAGGAAAGCTGACATTTAATCAATCTAGTCGTAATGTCTTAGGTTTTCACGATTATTAAACATTATAATTGGACACTTTTAAACGGATTACATCGCGTGTATTATAGATTCAGCCATCCTGTGACCACGAACCCTGCAAAGTGTTCCAAACATCAATCTAGTTGTTTTGAATTAAACATTATCCAGAATTTTGAACGACAAAAACTGTGTCCCAAAAGTAGACACATTACGATGAGGTATGATATGATAATATCGATATAACACTATTTAAGTGTTTTATCTTTCTTTTTTTTTAACGTTGCCCCGCACTAGGATTCCTCCTGTGGCGTGGGTACGTTTACAGACATAAATTCCACTCACAATGCACCCAGACCCGGAACAACTACCTGCCGATCATACAAATATTTGTATTGCGGGAATTGAACCCGTGACCCGGAGCGCTGCAGCCGACTGTATCAGCCACTGCACCAACCGTGCCGACTTATACGTATATTTGGTCTTGAAAGGAGATACTTGTTTAAACAACTTTTCTCAGTGATAAAGACTTTTAGTTTTTGATCAAAAACCTGCTACATAAAACATGATAAAATCATAAAAAATACGACTCCTTAACGATATCATAATGAATTCTAGTTAAGTATAACCATTAAGGCACATCCTGTCATACTACTCGACAGGATTTGTTATTCTAATTAGCTGACAGTTATTTTTGACAGTACATAAGTACAATGCTAAATTAACAATGAAAATGAAGAGATTTTAAATCTAAAAAACGTTTCTCTGTCATTTTATTTGTTTATCTGTTCAAGTGTTTACAAGCTACAACCGTTTATTAATTCCATTAATGAACTTCTAATTGTGCGCAACATGCGCCAACGTGTAGCTATTCAAGTACGCTTCGAAATAAAGTGAAATAAATTAACTTCATTATTGAAGCTGCAACTGCTTTAGTTTTGAACCGAGAAAGAAAAACAGGTTTCCATAGATGTCTCTTTAACCGCTGATAACAATCTCGAATGGGTTTTTAACAAGTTATAAATACATTACGTCGCTTTCATTTAGTTCTGATTCCGCAGCCGTTCATTTTTTTAGTTTACATTAAGTGTTTAACAAGATTCTACAGCTATTTCCGTCGATAAACGGCTTTCAACATTTTGCAATAATTTACTCCCGTTTTAATAATAAACATATATTTTTGATCGTAAATCCGGCCGTTTTGGATTGTTTAACTATAAAAGCCTGTAACTCATAACTAAAAGAAAGGAGTATGTAAAGAAGAGTAAGACGTTCAGAAATAAGGGAGATAACAAAGGTTATGGACATACTCAGGCGAATCGATTAACAGAACTAGAGTCGTACTAGACATAAGATGAGAGACGACTATTAAAACGGAGTAAAATTATAATAGTTGAAGCCCGTGAGACGTTAAGAGGAAAATGGAGAAGAGTAGCGAAAGATACGCCAGTGGAAGAACTAGAGGAGGCCTTTGCCAATAGGCACACCGAACTCTGAGATATTTTATACAAAGTAATACATACATTAGTTAAAACAATGAGTATCGTTAATTTGAAGTATGTCATAAAGGCTCCCGTGCTCACGTGCTCAACCCGTGGCATTATGGCAATACCCCCAATGAGCCCACAACACACCCATATCGGTCATTGTGGTGATCTTTGGGGGAGGCCTGTGTCCAGCAGTGGACTTCATTCGGTCGAAATGATGAAAAAGGCTATTTTATTTCTTTAAATCATAACATTTAAATCAACATAGCTAAGACCCTTTACTTTCTAGGTAACTTTTTTACCGTTATTCGTAACAAATTACAGCAAGTCAAACGTGGTTCTAAGAATTACGTATCACTTTTCACTGTGAAGATAATTGTCTGGTCGTAACAAAAGAATGTGCGGAGTACTCCTTTCCTATTTATCATTAAAATGTACCCATTATTCTTGGCCATAAGCTAACCGGATATCCATACATGTGAAAATGGGTCATGCGTTGTTGCCTTTATGGTGGGCTATGCTGGCATACCGACTCTCGAGCACCATTACGGATTCTATGAGCATTGAACATCGCCTAGTTTCCAAAGTACGATTAGTTAGCAGTACTTCTACGATCGGAAAAGGGCTGCGGCCATTTCTCTTTAGGTAATAGAATCGTTAAAGCAGTTGAGTAATGTTAATTGAAAATACGTAATATAATCGTTTCTCAGGTTCAGATTTTTCTGCTTTTAAATTCAACTAAGGCATTGTGTTCTATGCTAATACGTATAACGTCATTGAATTAGATTTATGCAGCGTTTTTTGAGTCTTAATTTATTTTTTGTTACTGGTGCTAGTAAAATATTGTTAACAAAGACATCAAAGTAAATCTTTACATTTTGAACACCTACACATATTTATGCGCAAAACCACAGTTGGCACAGCTGCGTTGACGTCACGAACCAGAAAACGGACTGACCTTTATTAATTCGAGTCTTTTATAATAGCTTCAATAAATAAACATATAAAACGATGCTTGTTGTAGGGGTGACGCAAAATTAATCGGGCAATTAGGCAAATATTTGGATGTTACAACATAAAATAGTAACAAGATTCGAGCAAATTTGTGGGCATACTTCTCTATTTCTCGTTTTTGTGTAGGAATTTTGAAATTCCAACAGAGCATTTGCAAAGCTTCGCGGGGCGTACGCAAATTAGATTTATGTTCTAGTTTCTCAGGTAGTCCAAGGCCTCTTCATCTACTTATGCTTATTTTGTAAGCTGAAGCCAACAAAGATGAAAAATGGCGACATTTAATACAATATTGTATCATAGGAATTAGAATAAACATTCTGATTACACCATGTTGGGTGTTTCGACCGTGACTCATTTCTTTGTCTACACTGATATAACAATCTTTGAAACCAAAGATGATATCTGTATTCTCGCCATTAATATGGTTTTTATTAATCTGTTAAATAATGTTAAGCGATCAGATAACAAAGACATATTTAGCGTCTAGCTCTTGCTTCTGTTCTAGCTTGCATTTAGCAAGTAAATTATTAATACTGCGTATATCAATTTCAATCTGATTTCGTGATTGCCGCAAAACAGTCCGTAAGCGTGAAACCCAGATTCTATTTCGTTTATTAGGTAGTAAATTGGTGTAACAAGCAACTGCTCGATTACAATTAACACATTAAAACAACTGCTGTATGAGGTAACCGACTGCTTTCATGTAATCTTTAGTTTTCGATTGATAATATGTTATGTCACAGTTTTGAAATATACATAAATGTAACACCAATAATTACAAACCAATAGTCACGACGCAAGTTTATATTATGTTACAGTAAAATTATTGTTCTTGTGACATTAACTTATAATATTTATACAAAACTGTAAATGTGTGAGCATCATGTAGCCATTAATGTTATATGTTTAGTACTTATTTTGACTGTCTTTTGCCTGGCTGTATTGGTCTGTCATGCTCACTAAAATGTCTTGCTAACGGTGGCGTTGTGTATCGGGTCGTTCGGTTCCCTACAATATGGTTGAGCTAAGCGATGCTGATGCATGCGTCATGCTCGTGAACGGGTGCCGTCTGTTGGGACTGGTCAGTCGTTAACTGCCACGGCAAATTAATTATTATAATATTATTGTGGTATGTTACATCTTTACACAGGAACCTACATTTTTCTCTGTATATGTTTTATATCAATCAACATTGTAATCCCCAACTATTTTAAAAGAGTGCCCATGGAGTTTCTTGCCCCCTCTTCTCCATGAGATCAACTATTTGGAACCGTGCAACTTAAATTCTGACGTTTCATAAGTGCCAATATTTGGATTATTTGAAATAAAAAACTTTGCCTTTGACATTACTGGTGGATGCTGAAGCTCGTCTCCTAGTTAATACCTGTCATAATTACGTATCTCTGGACTCCCGTGAGAACTCTGCACAATATTAAAAAATATCTTCACATTCGCCGAATCGCCTGGAGCAGGGTTTGGGATTGGTTTTGGACTTTGTCCCAATTTTCTCAGACTTAACAATACATATTTATGACGCAAATTACAAGTTAAACTAAGATTCTGACTAATACCAGGAAAACGACACAATTTCCTAGATTATCCGAAGTGCTAACGTTTCATTAATTAGTTCAGTTAATTTTGATGCCTTTATATCTAAGACATTAATTGAACTATCAGAACACAATGTTTGATCGTAAGATTGTTTTAATAGTAGAAAAATGTGTATGTTAATTGAAAGGAGCATAAACAAAGACGTAAATAATGTTGGGCAAATCAATAGAAATTTAATTTTATGGTTACCATTAACCCCATTATTGATAGCTAATGTTTAATGGGATGGGTAAACGGGTATTTTGATGCAGTTATTTTAATTGCAGTGTAGCCAAGTTTCTCGGTTTTGTACAGATTTTAGAGCCAAAAAGCCACTAAGACTTTACTTTTTGCTATACAAGTGGGTCATCAAGCATAAAAAACAATACAACAACAACAATATAATGATCCAGTGTTGGCACAACAGTGTAATGTTGTCACTTCTGAAGAAAAAATATTTTATGGCGTTATTATAGAGAAGTTTATAGCGCCGAACTATGTACACTGAACAGATAACAAGACGTAGATGTGATAAGTTCGTGATAACGTCGTTTATTTGTTTGCTTGGAATTGCTGTTGCATTTGGTGATGCCGTGATGTTTTCATGACGTTCAATCGGTTCAATGATGAAAGTATAATAACAGTCTTAGGATTCCATAAAATTGCACTTGATTAAAGACTTTTGTACTAACATTATCTTTTTCAATTTAGTGCGCAGATAAGATTGATTTCTTTTAATACAATCTTTGTTTAATGCTCGATCGATAAAGAAGCCAAAATGAATTGTACTGCACTTATCGACAACACCAAATCATTAATCATTCATATCTGCATGAAAATTAAGTTCTTTAGAAGTGTATTGTTGGAAAGTTCAAAACAGACTTGCACAGATAGTGCATGGTTCATGAATGCGATCAGTGTTTCGCAAGACAGATCGTGATCGATCAGACCATGAGACGTTCGATACACGCGCCTGATAATCACAACACATATTGTCGACATTCTTATATTGAAACCTATGCAGGGTTGAAGTCTGTCGAAGTCAAGGTTCCAAAGATTGTATCGCAGTTTTATTTTTTCCGGTATTCATCAATATCATCTCATATCAGCCGAAGGATGTCCACTACTGAACTAAGGCCCGTCCCATAGATTTCTCCAACATTCCATAAGTAAAAAATAACAGCTATGCAAGGTGCGATATAATAATATATATATAGTATGCCGTAAAACAGGTGGTAACCACACAAAGCTCTTGATTTTTGATGATAGTTAGAAGGCAACTGGCTAAAACCACGTGCACTAAAGGGAAAGCGCCCATTGGTGCCAGGCCTTGAGGCTCAGAGCGGGATCGGGAGAGGGCCGATCCGCGGAGTGGCGCGCACGTGGTCACGTGTCGCCGTGTGCACAGCACAACGCACAGGGACACTTAGGGGGATCCTTTACAATCCTCCCCGAGAAGTGCCTGGGGGGCGGCCTTTTTACAGCCGCTTGCCCTCCGCTAGAGGGGGTGACCGCTTTACAGTCATCCCCTCCGAGATGTGCCTAAAGGCGTGGCACCATGGGCGGCCTAGTGTGATCTTGCGAGGACCTGGAGCCCCCCTTCAGTGCCGAAGATGACCGCTCCAGTGGTTTTAGCCGGTAGGAGTCCGGCATACCCCCCTTCGCCCTTCCCCGGGGTGGAGGAAGTTCTATGTAGAATTTCCACTGGCCATCAATAAAAAAAGGCCTTGAGGCTCATCTTGGAGGAGGTGACTAAAGCGGCCACCCCCTCTAATAGAGCGTAGGTATTTGTAAAGTCGCCGCCTTTTCAGGCACATCTCGGGAGTTTTGTAAAGGATCGCCCTGCAGCCTCGTTGTTTGCTGTGCAGCGCACAGGGCGGCCCATGTGCAGGTGTGCGCCACCGTTGAGCAGCGCGGCTGCACCGCTACTCTCGCTTAATTCGGTCACTAAGCATCCATTCACTTAGTCAATGAATTTCTCTACTTGGGTTTCATTCATGTTTATATTCGTACAAAAAAAACAGCGCTGCGATCGCTGCGTTTTGGATTTACAGCGAGCGAGCGCACTTGGCTACAAATTTGAAAGCACCTTTATATCCTGATGACTGGATCGATAACCCTATTTTTTAAGGTTTACTCAGCGAATGTTCTTCGCATAAATTCCAATGTAATCCAACACCGATCGACCTTGCTTTTGATGTTATTGATACTTTAGTTGCACAATACGTGTTATGAACGGGATTCCATTATATTTTGTGCTTGAAATCATGGCGTGGAATGCGTAGGAGTGCGTACGGTTATCTATCAGTGCGTGCGTTAATCGAAGGCTTTATTTTATAAATAATGCTTAGATAGATTTTAGATACTTGATTGCACACGTGTATTGCTTGATAAGGCTTTTGTCTTTTTATATACAACTTGGTGAGAAGACGTGTAAATCATTCGCCTGTAGGTTCGCGTCATACCTGTCAATAACAATTCTAATGCTATCCAGTACTGGTCATGTGGCACCACACTACGCTCGTCACCTCGAGACATTAGTTATTTAATCTCTTATGCCCAGTAATTTCGCTAGCTACAGGCAATGACATTTTACAAATAGACGCGCCGCGAGTTATTTTTGCAATCGAAACGTAATAGTAAACTACAGGTATACTGCGTTCGGTTCTCCGATTGGTTGAAGAGTTTAGAGCGGCCCAATCGTAAGGCCGAATGCAGTAAACGTGTAGTTTACTATTACGTTTTGATAGTAAAAAGAAACTCGTACTAGAGGTACAGCGTAAAAAAAAACAATATATTATTTTTTATATAAAATATCGATTTACGTTACGCATTTATTTATTAATGAAATAAAAGTCTTTTTCTCTCGCAATTGTAGTATACTTCGTGCATCGTCTATAAACACAAGGTGGCATTACATTTTCGCTATTTATTGCTGAATTACGTTTATGATTTACGTTGAGCCGCGACACTTGCCGGTGCGTGACTAAGTGAACTCCGGGCAATTACCTTGCTTTCGTCAGACCATCGTAGAGCGCAAGCAATGCAGATACACTTACAAAACGTCTTGGGCTACAGTGCCCTTGATTTGCACTGTGCTTGCAATACTGATTCCGATACATACAATTTCGTATAGTCTCGTAAGAAATCCACGCAGTATCAATGGATGAGATTTCCCGTGTGGTGTCCGGATTTAGAATATAGCACCACTCCAACTCCTCGAGTGGGTGTCGTAAAAGGAGGCAAAGGGACTCTAGCCAGAGGGATGGGCAGCAGCGTTCCTTCCATGTCCCTTCTGTGCAACAGTAGCCATACTGCGCTCACCAACCGGCCTGCCAAGCGTGGTGAGTACTGGCAAATTCCCCCCAAAATGACGACACAATTGTGGAAATCTACGTGGGAGGACTTTGTTGCCCGTTTGCTGATATGATGAATGGATGAGGTTAAAACCAAAAAACTTGCTCCCCATCATTACCTGCTAAGCCCTTATTATTTTTATAGTACCAATGTCGCGATTTGATTTATTCTGTATCGCGGATATAGTGTTTAGATAGACATACATTTCACATGGCAGCACCCACACTATTATTTGTTCAGTGTGGGGGATCGAACTCGCGACACGTAGCGCAGAAAGCCAATAACTCACACACACAGCCACAGCGCCAACCTTGCCATCAAATCGTTCATCCATGGGGGATGCCTTTGTTAAGCAGTGGACGTTCTTTGGCTGATATGATGATCATAGATGACAGGATACATTGTACTTTCCCCCGGGGGGGTGACCGCTTTACAGTGTGATCATATGAGGACCTGGAGCCCCCCTTAGACGCCGAAGATGACCGCCAAAACCACTGGTGGTTTTAGCCGGTAGGAGTCCGGCCCCTTGCCCCAATGCCCCTTCATGAATCCAAGATGCCTAGAAACTGTAGTACAAACAATAGACTAATGAGAAGTTAAAGATTTTTCGGGACTTATATAACTTATTCAACACGGACTAGTACCATATCCGTCTCTCTGTTTCATTCACTCGGTTCCCACCAAGTCACTACTACATAGACATGTGAGAACCGGATACATTTAAGGATATTGGAATATTATCTAAACGTATATTCTCATTATCTCCGGTAGATAAGCGGCCGAGAAATTCTACACGTAATCAATAGCCTTTTGTGAAATTCCAAGAAAGTCGAGTCCTCGGATAAGGCTTCCATTGTGAAGACAAGATGTTACTTGTTTTCAACAAGACAATCGGCGGTTTCCTGTATCTTTGACACAAGTCCATTCAGCAAGGTCTAATGAGCACATCTTATTCTACTGATAAGTTTTTGTTTAACTGACAGCTTTTTGACACCTTTATCAGTGGTTGCACTATTTCCGGGAACTGTTATAAACTTTTTTGTTTTGATTTCGTTCCCATTGGTATTGTTTTTTTAAACGATTCCCAGACTATGATTTTTCCTGTTTCGTGGGTACAAGTTACAGCCATACATCTCGCATGCAATTTCTCCGAGACCTAAACAACAAACTGTATCTCCTACCAATATTTGTTCCGTTAGGGGATCGATCTCACGACACGTAACACAGTAAGCTAATTGCTTAGCCACTGCGCCAATGATTAATCATGATGAGACTTGTTCAGCATTATTAGCACTACCATGAAGTACTGCACGCCGATAGTATTTTCTTTCCTATTCCTTACAAAAACAGTACCAGTATCTCCGGTATCGTGGGTACAGTTTCCGACATCATAGATCTCACATGACCAAACAGCCAGACCTCAAAACAATCCGTAACCTCAAAAGTCAAAGCCACTCAACGAGCTGGACAGAGATAAGAGTAGTTAGAGTAGTAGTAGAGTAAGTTAGACCTGGTATTTCGCTACGAGGTCGAAGGATATGAGAAATGAGATCCGTTATTAATAGGATCTGAAAGGATTAAAGTTGCTGACATAGCTGAAAGGATAAGTAAGTTCGTAGAACTGATGGCCGATGGGCAGAAAGTTTCTCGAGTGGAGTCCACTTGCCAACGTAGCATGGGACGGCCTCCAACGATATAGACAGAACACCTGGTGAAGGTGGATGGGAGTCGATGATGAATAAGCAAACATTAAAGCGTAATAATGAAGGGAAGGCCTTATGGAGGTAGACATGGGGCAAAGGGGATAATACATAATAAATATAACAGCTTGTCGAAATATGTTATTGAACTTTTTTGATTATAATACCGCAGCTGAAAAACATGAAGCATGACCGAGAAAAATCTGCATAATAATATCTGAGTCATGGTTGGACGCAAACTTTACACAGCTAAGCAAGCCATCTGATGCTCACTACAAAATGATTGAGAGCTGAGGTAACCGTTATTGTTTTTTTGAATTCCACAATAATAATATTTCTTTTTGTTATTTCCCAAAGTGATGTCAGAAACTCGTCACCATGTCGATAATTGTTCGTTAACGAGTCGTGGCGAATTTAAATAACGATTTCTGTTGGAATCTTTATAATTGATTGGTCAAATCGCTTCTCGAATATTTCTTGGTTGTAAAGTTATGGCTATTCGTGTTAACAATCAGTTTTTATAAACGAAAGTACGAGCAAATGGTTACGTAGCCAATTGTTTCTCACTCGCTGGGCTACTTTTTAGGAGATTCTCATCATGAACACCTCTGTTCATTGTAGAATGTCTTAAAACGTAATGCAGCGTGTGTTTTATTTTGCATACTTGGGATTCTTTCTTGAGAAAAATGTCGGAATTTTCGGTTTTATGGTCAACGATATTTAAAATTTGTCATTTAATTAGGTTCTCGACGCGCCGTCTTGTGGTCTAGAATGTCGTTCTCAAAACCTACTTATTTCTTAGTATACTGTCTCTTTCATCTGAGACAAATGTCGTCACTGGTGACTTATTAGGTATGACATTGTTTTCAAATATCACTTGAGTGCGACTTCAACTTATGGTAATTAGCAGCAATCTTTCTTCCAAATATTTGCGAAAACAGTGCGGTGAAAGTGTAAGCGAATCATTAAATGAATCGCAAATCATAAATTCGCATTTTGACCACTGATGGCGGTGCACCTGCAGACGGTCTACAGTGAAATGTCTGGGCGCGTCACGCACGGGAGAAAGTGTACTACAAAAGCGTACCTGCAACTGGTCCCCAATTGGGTTGTGACCTCGAACATCAACCAACACGGGTCTTCTTTTTAAAATTCCGTAGGTACCTAAAGTTTTTTTCAATTGACTTATCTGTTTCTTCCCGTGGGTGTCGTAAAAGCCGACTTAAGGACTCTAAAACAAAGGGATGGGCAGCAGCGTCCTTTCTGTGGAACAGCAGCCATTCTGCGCTTACCGACACGTCTGCCAAGCGTGGTGAGTACTGGCAAAGACCCCCAAAAGGACGTCATAATTGTGGAAATCTATGGGGGAGGCCTTTGTTCAGCAGTGGACGTTCTATGGCCAGTATGATGACGATGATTTATCTGGTTGTTGAAAGTCCGACGTACTTATATAGATTACAAAACGATACCTTATGTCAGTGTTTCTTGTTTAGGTATTCCTATACTCAGCGTAGATCATCATCCTTTGTCACGATTTCGTCTAGCACACAAAACCGCATGCAAATACAAATTCGAACTAAGACACTTTTTTCATACCGCAAACCATCCGCAAACCGTCGTTACAAGTCTTCCTTGAAACCGGTCCTCTCCGAAACTTGATGTAGACGCGGAAAACTATATGTGAACGATTATGTACTCTATGCTATAGAAGGAAAAAAAACGAGACCTATTTTAATTCGTACATCAACTTCATCCGTAATTGAGTGTCGTTATTAAGTCAGTTTGAATTCAACGAAATCGAATACTTACTTTCTGTTTATATTTTAAAATAAAAAAGATTAAAGTTTTGAGCAGACTTTTTAAATATTCGTAATTCGAAGCTCGAAAGCGCTTTGGACAGCCATTCAGCTTATTTATGTACAGAAGCGTTTAGAAGACTTAATAACAAAAACAAGAAGGGTCTAGTTTATAGTACGGGATTTGTAAGAATGTGATTCTAGTGTCTGAACTTGTACTTTATTCAAAGGGTGGTAGGGTTTAAATATGTTTGATATTTGCTTGTCACCCATGCTTGAACGACGACGCCGCAATGTCGCCGCGGGGTTTTGTTTCTCTCGGCAACCAAACTGGATTCCTTTGAAAAGTTTTACTTGGGATTGAATGGGCACCTTTTCATTGTTTGGTAACGTGTTATCTTTTATTGGCCGGATAACTGGGATTGTATGAGAATAACGAAAAATACTATATTTTATATCAAAAGAACTGCCTACAACAAGATAGGACCTTTTTACTAAAACGATGCCCTGTTTTGTTTTTAATTCCTTGTAGGACCCGTTATAGCTTCCAAATGAACAGCTTAAATACAAGTAATAAAATCTATAGTGATAGTGATAGTGAATAAAGTCCACTGCAGGACACAGGCCTCCCTCAAAGATCACCACAACAACCGATATCGGTGTGTTGTGTGCTCATTGGGGGGTTTTGCCATAATCGCCACGCTTGACAGGCGGGTTGGCGATCGCAATTGAGTTGTTAATGTATTCGAAGGACGCTGCTGCCCATCCTTCGTCTAATCCCTTAGTCGCCTTTAACGACACCCACGGGATGAGATGGGTTAGTGCTATTCGTAGCCGGCACCACACGGCATAGATATTTCCACAATTGGGTATTTGCCAATACTCACCACGCTTGGCAGGCAGGTTGGTGAGCGCAGTATGGCTACTGTTCCGTAGAAGGGATGCAAATTCCGAGTATCTTTTGGGAAATCTTATCAATTCCTCAGTTGTAGCTAGTGAAGTTACTGGGCATAAGAGACTAAAATTAACAAATATCTCGAGGTAACGAGCGCAGTGTGGTGCCACGCAGGGCAGGCACAATCATTGTTATGGGGCATGCGTGACGTACAGCCAGGCGAATGACTTGCTCGTTTCGTCACCGATTTTTATAAAAATAACAAGCTTACTAACGGCCGACATTAATAACCAATCTAATCCGAAATCTTCGGATTTGAGATTGAGGATATGTCTGTTTTTGTGTTGAATGTGATCTTAACACAATAACACATCAAGATCAAAATCTTAAATCTACAGATTTTAGATTAGACTAGCTGCGACCCGCGGTTTCACCCGCGTTTAATTTAAAAGAAATTTAGAGTACTTCGACATAGACATGCACCATCAGCTATTGTGTATGTAGCGAATGAATGTAATTATGTAATTAGTAGGTATGTAATATAATAATAAGTGTATGGTATATAATATAGTAATAATAAATCAATGTTGCGATGCATAAAATGTGTGTAGAAAAGAAAAATAAAGCAAACAATCCATATGGTGTTCATTCTTTTCATTATAGACTAGCTGGGACCCGCGGTTTCACCCGCGTTTAATTTAAAAGAAATTTAGAGTACTTCGACATAGACACTTGACATAGAATATATATATTGGATTTCAAGGGTTTTATTTTTTTTGCGCGGAACCCTAATTATTTTTCTAAATTAAAAGTAGCCTAAGTTATTCCTTATAACATCAGCTATCTGCCAGTGAAAGTCCCGTCAAAATCCGTCCAGCGGTTTCGGAGATTACACGGCACAAACAGACAGACAGACAGACAAAAAATTTAAAAATTGCTTTTTTATTATAGGTGACGTATATACTTTCATATGAATTTAGTAAAAAGCTGTTATTTTGACATTATAAACAGACACTTCAATTTTATTTATTTGTATAGATGTATAGATTATTAATTTCGGCCGTAAGAAGGCATATTTGGCCAAGCATAATCTCAAGAGGATTAGGTTGACCGTGTACTTTATGACAAGCACTAAAACGACATGTTAAGTTTCGATTTGAAGTCTGTTTTGGACATCGGCCAAAATAGGCCCACCAGCGGACAAAAATGAAATGCATATATGATAAAATTGCTTTTATTTTTGTACCTATATTTGCCGTGATTTGTAAATAGCTTAAAACGGCGGGATAGTGGAGAACATAAAAAAGGAAACCAGAAAAGTAACTTGCCATATATTATGATATTCTTCTACTAATAAATAACTAACGACTTTAAATTACCATTATGACCTATCTCGGTTTATAAATCACAGTTTTGTTATCTAAGACGCTTTCGCAAGTATTTGTATATAATGTAAACATTTTTTTCTTTGGCTTATAACGCCAAATCAAACTTCACGTCAAAATGGTTATTATCATGAATATGAAGATTATTAAATATACCTTTACAAACAGCAGTTTTAGTTCTAAAGTGTGTAAGTTATTTATTTATTCGTACGCAGCTTTCACTAGCATTATCTACCCTTGTAGTCTTGCAAAATATAGTACTATATAACCTCAAAATCCGTATCTTTACATTAAAATATCTTTGAATTCCCACAGTTAATTTTTATTTAAAGTGTGTATAATTATTTGCTTATTTTTGGCAGTGTTTTGATTATATTATCGCTCTTGTCCGTCGACATGTCTAAATGGGCCGGACTTACTATGGGCGATGGCCGGTGTTCTTTCCAATCTCGAATATTTTTTGGGTCATATTTGTAAAAAATACTCGTGCCAGCCGAATTCGACACAGCTGGTGACGAAATTGATAGGCTGTCCAGATAACATGAAGAAGTGAAGTAGTGAATGTTATCTTTATCTTAAGACAACCAGACTTGTAACTATTATACTACACAATCTTGTATTTCTAGCTTTGTTGACAGCCTTCAGAGCGCCAATTCTCGTAATTTATTTACACTATAACTGAAAGTTTAACGAACTGAGATTAAATTATGAATTGGCATAAAATTGGTATTCTGCTGCCCTTAGTTTAAACTTTGACGTTTCGTTCGTCGTTTCAGCCGAATAAAGTCCACTGCTGGACACAAGCCTCCCGAAAGAACGCCACAACGACCGGTCTCGATTTGCTGTGTGTGTGTGCACATCCGGGGGTTTTGCCATAATCGTCACGCTTGGCAGTGGCAGGCGACTTTGCGATCGCAGTTGATTTGTTATATTGTACTCGAAGGATGCTGTTGCCCATCCTCCGGTTAATCCCAGTCGCCTTTTACGACACCCAAGGGATGAGATGGGTTTGTGGTATTCGTAGCCAGCACCACACGGAACACTTTTTGACGTTTACTTAATGGCAATTTTAGTACCTGTGACAGTTTGAAATGTTAGCGTTTTGGCTTCGATCAACTTTAGATCTCATCACAGTATCAGTTCACGTATAACGTTAGTTTTTAGTCATATTTTGTGACATTCATGACATTGGGCCTAGATCGGAACTATATTTGAACATTTTTATTACGAGAGTTGACCCTCTGATTTTCTGCAATTATACCTCCACCATCCTTCAAAATGCATTTCTGGTAAGACAACGAAATAGCTTTACCAATCGTTGTTTTGGGTTGTAGGGATTTTTATTATTGAAAACTGGGAATAGAAAGAGTAAGCGCACACAGATCTAGATTTAGTTGGGGTTTACAATCGATTATACACCTCTTATGTCAGTGACAAAAATGTTCCTTTTTTATACGACCAAAGCAATGTATTTTCTGTATCGTGGGGAGAATTTACAAACGAATCTTACAAACACGCAAATCTGGAACAACGTATCTATAGGCCATCAAAATATTAGTTCCGTGCGGGGACCAAACCCACGACCCCTAGCGCATAAAGTCAATCGCTTAGCCACAGTGCCAACCACACCGTCAACATCGATTGAAATCATCGGAAAAATGGCTGGAGATATTTCGGAATATGTTGGCGACTCGATTGATGGATCTCGCTGTTCTAGTCATCAATCGAATGCGAATCTTTTGTAATAGAAGGCCAGAAATACTTGGAGAGAAGTGAGAGCCGCCAGTAACTTTGTTTTTATTTTAAACTTCCCACAATAGGATTTCTCCTGTGTCGAGAGTTCACTTTACAGACATAAATTTCACATGCACAAACACCCGGACCCGAAACAAATATCTTTAGATCATACAAATATTTGTTCCGAGCGGGGACAGAACCCGCGATATGTATACAAATACTTTAAATAAAACGCAGTAGTACCTACTAGTAGGTACCTACACTTTTGCATGCGGCCCGCGGCCCGTTGGATGCCGACCGCTGATCTAATGTAACCTCTGGCCACTTTGGAAGCTTTATAACGTTCTTCCTTATCGACTAGGTACCTTTATGGTAAGAAAAATAAGGTCATTGGTTGAATATTTTTCATATGAATTAGAATATAACTGATTGCAATCAAGCTGATTTGAATAAAAATTGAGGTTCTTAGGTGACCGGGTATAAACAGGTAGTGATTTATTTAGGAGAAGTTTATTGCTGTGTCGTTTATCATATTGTAATTGTAAGTTTTACAGACATATTGACTGATTAAGTGCCCAGTTTTGTACGAGTACACACACACACACTCACACACGCACATATACACACAGGTCACAGGTTCCAATAGTGCAGGCTCTTGAAAATCTAAATAAAATTAATGATTACGAAATTTACGAATATACTTTGCAAATAAAAATACTTATTTGACAGTAACATTAAAATGTGGAAAGAAAAACATCCATGGTTTCATCATATAAGCGCGGTATACGCCAATTTAAAGTCTTCTAATCTTGAAAGTAAGTAATAGGTATATTTTTTTAAACTAAAATATAATTACTTGTACCTAATGAATTAAGTGGATATCTTACCTTGATTGTTTCGGCAATTCCTAATCTGCTATTATTGCTAACTTTGATAACACAGTCTAATCCACACAACACTATAAATATATGCAATGTTTATAATATAATTGTTAAAACATATAAACTATAGTTCACGCTTGATAACTTTAAAAAAAACTTGATAAGAATCAAAATGTACCACGAACGAAAAAAAACTAAAAGTTCAACAGTCTCGATGGAATGCATGCATTTCAAGTCGCTGGATCAGTTATAAATAATGAAATAATATTGTATATAGGTAAATATAAAAGAACACTTCATAGTTTATTAGAATTACTATGATATAAGAACCACATCGTAGCAAAAAGTTTTTGAAAGTTATGATTTTATCGTTATGTGACTGTCACTGCGCGGAACACCATCTAACAGACCCAACCGCCACGGCGGTTATATTCAATATGGCGGCCGAATAAATGAACTAGAGAACGATCCCAAACGAATGAATTGCATGGCAAAAGAAGAGGGCGAATGATTTGATGACCGATGAAGTCCGAATCGAAACCTTTATTCCGATACTTGTTTTGTTTTGAATTACCTACTACGTGCTATACTTCATAGTTTAAACATCGTAATACGTAAACTATCAGTATTTGGCATATTTTACAAATAGTCAACCCAATAATAATGATAGTTGACTGTCTGCTATTGTTGTTATGGAAAATACCAGCGAATCGAATTACCTACCTAATTACAAATTTCCTAGAAGGTTGACATTGGCCCACTAAAGTTACCTGAACCATTTGAATTAGCCTAAGTATTGCAGTCTATTGCTGGGCTGCAGCCTGGGCCATACTTCTCCCTAATTAATGTCCAAACACTTTGATTTAAAAGAATCGAAAATTTGTACGAGTATAAATATTTCTTGGTCTTGTAATTTTCTTACGCCCAATTACCCATATCGAATTTGTAGTAGAGGCTATTTTAGATGACATTTGTAATTCTGTATTGTAAATGTTATGTGTTACACGTCTCGCGTGTAAACAATGTTTAGTCATATTTAGTTGTTCATCTATAAGATTATTGGTTGTTTACACAATTCATTTCACCAAACTTAACTAATCTTACTTACTTCTAAGTAAAGAGGGGCTCGTAGCTAAGTTACAGCCGAGCCATAGATATCCGAAGCGAGCGGATTGAAAGATCTGTGAGGTTAACCAACGCTTGCTGCGGTCAGGCCTTAGATGGGTTCTCATATTAACATCTATAACAGTCGTTACGGGTAGTCGAAATCCAGTCCTAGTCTATCTAAAATTGGTCTAACCTAAGAATTTCGATACGAGCATCTAGGTTGTGAGGTCCGGGGGAGGGCCGATCCCGCACGACGAGACGAGACAGCGCCGGGGTAACAACCGCCCGTCCACACGCCCAAGCCGTCGCGGGCGCGCTGATTGGGGAGTCTGCGTGCTCATGCCGAGCGGCCCCCGGGAAGACGGTGGTGCATGTTTGTAACGAATAAACTCAAAAACTACTGGTCCGATTTCAAAAACATTTTCCCCATTGGAATGCTACATTATCCTTGAGTAAAATAGGCTACATTTTTTACTAGAAAAAATAAGAATCCCTACTAAAACTTCAATAATGTAACCCAAGGTGTTTTTTCATCGCATGCGCTGTGGAAACTATTGACGATAGAACAAAAAATGTTCTACAATATTAAAGAACATATATACTACTCTGTCAAGAAAGTAACGGGAAAAGATCAATAATACACAAAATGTTTGTTATTCATCCAATTTTATTTCATCACCTTCAAAGATTGTTCCTCGTAAACAATTCACTTTTACGCCTATGAATAAGCAAATCATCAAAACGTTTTTTAAACGTTGTTTCCGGAATTGAGTTCAGTTCTCGCCGCGAATTGTCCTTTATGTCTTCTACCGATTGAAAACGGGTGCCATGAAGTGGTAATTTGAGTTTAGGAAAAAGAAAGAAGTCGGCTGGAGCCATATCTGGTGAATATGGTGGTTGCTCGATGGTATTTGTTGAGTGTTTGATCAAAAATTCGTTCACAATGATGGCCGTGTGTGAAGGCGCACTATCGTGGTGCAAAATCCAAGAATTTTCTTTCCACAAATCTGGCCTTTTTCTTCGAATTTGCTCTCTTAAATGCCGTATAACGCTCAAATAATATTCTTTATTTACCATTTGACCTTCCGGCAAGAATTCCGAGTGCACAACACCGCGATAGTCAAAGAAAACAGTCACCATGACTTTGACTTTTGATCGACTTTGGCGTGGTTTTTTCGGTTTCGGTTCAGTTGGAAGGCGCCACTCCGAAACTTGTTGACTAGTTCGCATCTCAAACTGGTAAACCCACGTCTCGTCACCAGTAACAATGCGTTTCATAAATGTTGGGTCGGAATTGACTCGTTCTAGCATGTCCTTAGCGATTCTCATGCGATTGAGTTTTTGAAGAATATTCAGGTCTTTTGGGACTAGCCGAGCGGTAATATGTTTCATACCTAAATGATTAGTTAAAATGGTACGCATCGACTCGTGAGATACAGAAAGTTCGGCGGCTATCTCTCTCAAAGTTGAATGAGGATTTTCCTTCACTTTTGCGATGTTAACTTCAGTTGCAGACGTTGATGGCCTACCAGAGCGAGGCAAATCTTCCATCACATCTCGACCGCTTTTGAACGCTTTGTACCACTCATAAGCACGTGATTTTGATAAAGTCGAAATTGGCGATGCCAAATTTAAGACAAACTCTTTGTTCGGTGTTTTTGTCCATAGTGAAATTCGCTATACACACTAGATATGATATAACTAAAAACAGCACAGTATTTAATATAAATAACAGATGCAACTCAAACTCCGCGCCAAAATGGAAAACAGTTGTGTCAATCTAACAACAACAATAAAAAAAAAATTGAATTTGGAACCACAAACAAATCATCCATTCCCGATACTTTTTTGACTGAATGTATACCATATGTCCAACTATCGTAGTTATGTAACTATAATTTGTTTTTTTACATTTTAAAAGTTGATAGAAATGCTGACCAAAATCAGACCATGTTTACACATTTATTCTACGTTTATCCCAAAATGTTAAAAAAGTAAACGTCCACCCCTGCGAAGCCGGGACGGGCCGCTACTAAGTTTTAAATAACAAATTATAAGGTTTTAACTTTTTAAGACTATTGACTATGATTATTATGACTATGATGATTTACCCTAGTGAACTGGCCACTTCAATCGGTATATCTGGTAATTAAAACAACAAAGGCGATCGTGTCAAAATTTCATGTCAAGCCAAACCAAAATCAACAAATGTGTGGTGTTAATTAAATTTTAGCGTCAGTAACAATTATCCGTTTTTTGTGTGTAAATTATGAGTTGATCCTTTTCCGGTAAAGCAAGAAATATCTCGAAATGGCGTTGGACTTAGTCAGTATAGCGCAGCCCCATTACATACCAGGGTTAGTCTAATTGTGCTGCTTGATAAAATCCACTGTGGTGACGACACTAATTATATGCCCTTCTCTTTATGCAAGCCGTCTTTGTCAAACATAGTTGCAGAGCACTTAAAATTCTTTATGAATGAAATTCTGATTAATAATGGTTTTAGTAATTTAGGGACCGTTACTGTAGTTTATGATATAATAATCTATCCAATATCATTTTCTGTTTCTTTTTGCATAGCAATTGCAGTCAAATAAGATACTGCCTTTAGTCACCAACAACCAGGAACTAAATGTGTTATGCCAAATAATTTAATTTATGAACATACTTTGTAGATTCCATATATTTAAAACGTAAGGTATATCCCCAAAAGGGCTCTGTAGCCAACAACATAGACCGCGTTGCATTTGCGTATGATGTAATTAAACTAAGCAGTGCCTTCTGGCCGTTGTTCATCAACAAAGTTATGATTGTTGCTAAATTGGCGCCGGTTATGTAATAACACTGGTTTACTTTTGACGCCACATATCTCACCTTGTCAAGAACGCGTTATAAATATATTTTATTGATGAACCGAGCGAGCGTCCATTTGTACGAATTCACTTTTAAGGATTGTTGTGTAATACGTGTTGTATTGCATGATGACAAAGTATTTAGGGCGTTGCGTTGGCCGTGTCGCGTGGCAAAATATGATAAATTATGTCGTATATTATGTATTTCTGTCGCGTGTTTGATGTTTGGAAAATGATCGTTTTCTCCATTTAAAGTAAGTCATTACTTTTTCGGGTTCCGTACCAAAAATGTACCATTGTTATCACTTTGTTAGCCGTCCACCCAACCGTATAACAACACCGTCTCTCACAAATATTTTCGTTTGATTGGTAAGTAATCTAACTAAAGCCGTTTAACTTTCTTCTATTGCCACGATAAAACGGTCTTCACAATTCAACATCCATAGGCAATAGGAGCATTTAACCCGTCATTATATTTTGTATATTTAATTTGGATTATATGAGGCTGTTTTCAATGCAGAAACATCAAACATGTGAGGGGTTCACCAGGGAAGCATTTTGGCACCCACACTAGATTTTTCTTCTCGCTGCTTATAAATACAGCTTGCAGGCTAATAAGATATCACATGCAAAGAAGAACCAAATTCAAATCAAATCTTACTCTTCAAATCCAAAAAGATGTTATTATTCTCTAGATGAGTTTCTTTATGATAAATCTCTATAACTATAATTACATAAATTTTAATAGTAATAATGCTTACTATAGTACAATTACTTAAATTGATTAAATTCTTAAATACTTATATCATTCAATTGTATTAAATTTATATTTTTAATTAATACAATAGTTTTCAGTAACAGTAGAATATAATGTTATCTGTAAGTACTTACCTATTTGTATGTCATGATTGGCAAAGCATAGCGCACTACCGAACTATTTAAGACCTTTGTATGTAAATACCTATGTTTCACAAATAAATAATCTATTCTATTCTATTCTATTCTATAACCTTTTCGTTGAATCGTTCAAGGCCTGTATGCCAGTAACCATATATGGATGAGTTTTCTCGAGCTTTTCATCTGTTCTTTATGTCAGTTAGTGCCGTGAAAGTCTTGCTCATCTCTTACCTCATACGGAACCCTCGACACGCCATCCATTTTTATGTAGGGACATAGGTAAAGGTAGCTCTCGATAAGTCTCGATACAGTCAATTAATTTGTTAACCGTGATAAGTTACATGAATTAACCTAGTTAAAACATGGTTAATAATAATTCATTTACAACAAAAAAACTATGTTTAACGTTTCTATTATTCACAGCTACACAGGCCACTGTCCCGAGTACAAATACCGTATAGGCGACACTTATGGGTCGACTACTCACAAGATACTCTTGGACCCGAGCGTCCAACATTCAGAAAGGCTCGTTCTATCTGACCGAACGGCTGATGACTTTCAGGTTAGTTATTTGTAACACGAAGATACATTTTCATCAATCATTTTAAACTACAAAATATTCATGTTGCACATAAGAAAACCAGACTATATGTTTAAAATATAATGTCACTTGGAAAACGAGACAAAATAACAGGACACTAAACCAAAGTAATCCCGGACATCAGCCTATACGAGATTAGGATGGCTGTAAAACAGCTTAAATATAGCAAGGTGGTGAAGACACTACGACAGTACTTCTGAAAGTGGGTGGAACACCGGCACTTAAAAGACCTCTAATGCTATTCAATTCCGTATTACTCGAGGGCACATCGCCGGGAGCATGAAAAAGAGGCGAAGTGGTCATCTTCTTCAAAACGGGTGATAACACTCTTGAAAAATTATAAACCGTATTGTTGAAGAATTATAGATGAAAAAAAACTTGGTACTGAGTCATGTTTATAATCTGATTTCAAGGGTAATCGCAAATTTTCTCCAGCGCCGGTTTGATGACTTCCAGCCTCCCGATCAAGCCGGTTTCCGAAAAGGTTTCATTACCATATACCAAATCCATATGCTGCAGCAGGTTGTAAAGAAGACCGAGGAGTATAATCTGTAATATACGTTGTAGCGTTTGTGGACTGTGAGAAATCCTTCGACTGGATCGAAACATGGGTGGTGCTGCAATCTCTGCAGCGGTGCCACATTGACTATCGGTACATCGAAGTGTTAAAGTACTTATACAGAAAAGCCACTATGTCAGTCAGAGTACATGAACAGAGCACGGGGACCATTAATGCCATTGGAAAGACGTGTCAAACAGGGGTATGTCAGTTCCCCGAAACTGTTCACCGCTGCAATTGAGTTTGTCTTCAAGCTACTAGAGTGGAAAAGATTCGGAATTAACATCAATGGCGTGTATATCACTCACCTTTGATTTGCCGACGATATCGTAGTCATAGCAGAATCGCTGCAAGAGCTCAATGATCTCAACAGTTTCCCAACAGGTGGACCTTAAAATGAACATGGTCGTCGTCGTCGTGCCCATCCCAATATCCGTTGGGAATTCTGTTCTTGAAGTTGTGGACGAGTATGTCTACTTGAAACAACCAACTCCGAGAAAGAGGTCAATCATCGAATCCGACTCGATCCACTCAGCGAGTTATAGGGAGAGCTGTGCTTAGTATTTCTCTACGAGATCGAATCAGAAATAAGATCCGTAGAAGAACTAATTAAGTTGCCAACACAGCTGAAAGGATTAATAAACCGAAGTGCGCGTACCGGAAAACGCAGCGTAGGACGACCTCCAACGAATTGGACAGACGACCTGGTGCAGGTCGCTGGGAGTCGTTGGATGAGGGCGGCATGTAACCGGTCATGTGGAAATCTATAGGGGAGGCCTTTGTTCAGCAATGGACATCCTTTGGCTGATATGGTGGAAATCAAAACATATTCATCGAAACTTCATTTAGAAAATCTGTCTAGTAGTTTAAAAGTTATTAGCGAGCTTAATAAAAATGGTAACAGATCATTCCTAACTAGTAAATTTGTGTGCTAGCTGAGCAGATGACATATCCTCAACTGGACAAGGGACAGAATAAGTTATTTCATGATCTCTCCCTAAAAAGGAAAAGTATTATCAAATCTGATCTAGGAACCCCGATTAAATTATTTTTTACTTAAATGCATCATACGATTGCTGCTATTAAAAATATACCACAATAATTAACAATGTATATTTTAATGCAGAACCCTGTTTTGAGAAATCATGTGCCTAATATTCAATTGTGATGACTATATCAGGAAATGTTAACTTTCCAACAACACATCAACACCTTTTATTTTATTTTTTTATTGATCTGGTGGAAATACTTCATGTACTTCCTCCGCCCCTGGAAAGGGCGGAGGGGCATGCCGGACTACTACCGGCTAAAGCCATCGGCATACTCATCTTCGGCACCGTAGGGAGGCTCTAGGAACTCAAACGATCTTCATCTAGAGTCACCCATTGGTGCCACTCCTTTACGCACATCTCGTAGGGGATGACTGTAAAGCTGTCATCCCCTCTAGCGGAGGGAGGGTGACTGTAACGAGGCCACCCTCCCAGGCACTTCTCGGGGGAATTGTAAAGGATTCCCCCGAAGCCTCGCTATGTGCTGTGCTGCGCACACGGCGGTACGTGACCACATACACACCGCTGTCTTCCCGAGGCTCGAGTGCACGCCGCTGAGCCTGCCGTCGCAAACACATCAACACCTACAAGTCAACTACAGGTAAAGACATCAGCCATCCGTAATTTGCTGGAGTAATGATGACACGTGCAGGTCACGTGTTCGTTCAATTAACCCTGCAAGTCTCTTATCATTTAACGTAGCAAGGTGGTGTGAGTGTATCTAATCTTTTAATGCTTATTTACTGACCTGATATAAAGGTTATTTTCTATGGAAGTTCTATACATACCATATTAGAATATTCCACATGTTGTTATGGAAAATCACGCAGATTTCACAGTTAACTTGACATTCATTTGTGAAATTAAATCGAAGCTTTAATTTAATTAGTCAATAATTGTAATATTATGTAGATAAGATGCTTAAAATGCCTGAGGCTGACAGCCTCGTTGGTATAGAGGTCGTAGATAATTACCAGGCAAAGGTTTTTATGCCGTGTGGTGCCGGCTCAGAATACCACCACCCCATTTCCTCCCATGGGTGTCGTAAAAGTCGACTAAGGGATTAGCCGGAGGATGGGCAGCAGCGTCCTTCGAGTACATTAAGGACTCTACTGCGATCGCCAACCCGTCTGCCAAGCGTGGCGATTATGGCAATACCCCCCCAATGAGCCCACAACATACCCATATCGATCGTCGTGGTGATCTTTGGGGGAGGCCTGTGTCCAGCAGTGGACTTCATTCGGCCGAAATGATGAAAGATTTTTCTGTAAATAAATTCGTTAAGTCTAGGGAGTTGGGAATGATATCAGCCAAATTATAAATCTGCGTCTGCTTACAGTAAAGATTGTGCTGTATGGGATGTAACGCAATAATCGGCAGTGGGTGAAGTTTAGTTTAGTAGGATTGGAACAAAGTTGGTAATGGAAATAAATCGTAATCGAAAACAGGCTGATGCATAGACAATGAGTAATATGTGCTTGAGGCGTGTTTTGAATCTTGTGTCAGCTGAGTTTAGATTGATTACCACAGGAATATGACCGATACTCAAGTACAGATTCTATACATAAACAGTGATCAGGTGATTAAAGATCAAACTGGACTTGAGGATCGTTCTGTAATACGGACCTTAGACTTTTCACTCGTAGGCATCCTAGGAAACTGATATTCTTTAGGATGACAATAATCAGAATAACAAACAGAAGGTTTTTTTTAAAAAATTTATTAACGAAAGTAGTGTATAGACAAGCTTGTCATGCCTGCCCATAACAACTATAATGCTACCCCGGACTTATCTGCGTGGCACCACACTGCGCTCGTCACCTCGTGATATTAGTTGTCGAGTCTCTTAAGCCCAGGAATTTCACTTGCCACAGTGCCCTTCAAACAGTAATGTATGTACACGTTACAACGTGGTAATGTTTAAAATTTAAACATTATTGGTTGATAGCAGAATATCTGGTACTGCAGTAGTACCTACCTTTTTTTTTATTGGTGCCCAGTGGAAATTCTTCATGAACTTCCTTCGCCCCGGGGAAGGGCGAAGGGGTATGCCGGCCTCCTACCGGCTAAAACCACTGGAGCAGTCATCATCGTAGCAGTAAAATATAATAAAGCTGTGTTATTACCATCCTGCTACGAAGATTGGAATACCCACGAACGTTCCGCGCAAAGCGGAAAACTCGCCGATTTCACCGGTGTGTGAGGGATCTACGGAATGTTTTCATAAAAACAAATGACCTACACGGCTCTATTCTTTTTTGTTCGTTAACATAATATTTTTCGTGTAGTGTCGGTATTAAGAATATAGCACCACTCCATCTTCTGAGGATATCGGAAAGGCGACTAAGCGATTCTAAACTAGAGGGATGGGTAGCTGCATTGTTCTGTGAAACAGTAGCCATACTGCGCTCACCAACCCGCCTGCCAAGCGTGGTGCTGGTGAGTCAGTACTCGTCATTTCTCCCCAAAATGACACATTTGTTAAAATTTATGCGGGTGGCTTTTGTTCAGCAGTGGACGTCTTATGGCTGATATGATGAACATAATATTAGTTTTTGAATGTTATTATTCTGGTCACATTCACACAGGGGCACATTGCTCGTAGAACTCATGGCCGTTGGGGCACAAAGGTTCTCGAATTGAGACCGCGCACCGGAAAACGCAGCTTGGGACGACCTCCAACGAGGTGGACAGACAACCTGGTGAGGGTCGCTGGGAGTCGTTGGATGAGAGCGGCATGTAACCGCTCGTTGTGGAAATCTAAGGGGGAGGCCTTTGTTCAGCAGTGGACGTCCTGTGGCTGATATGATGATTATTCTGGTCATATCGCGTAACGTTTTGGCAGTACATCATTATAATTAGATACTTATATTGGGCAGATCTATCGACCGCCGCAAACGGACATCGACACAGTAAACGCAAGATTTCGGAATGGAGACCCAGTGTACAAGCATCCCATGATACCTGGATATGAAGGTGCGATGCATTGTCTATGTGCTTCTACTTAAATTAGGTTATTTGATTTTAACTTAGCCTAACTCTGTATGGCTGGACCGCACTAGTCGGCAAAACCACCTCTGCTGGTATGTCGCATGTATAAAGAAGTCGGAATTGACCATCGTCGATTTGCTCAAGAGACCAGATATTCAGCAAGATGAACTTTAACATTTTATTGGTTTTAAACTCGTATTTTAGAAGTAAGAAATTAACAATAGCTATAATTGGGATCTGGCAAACCAAACATACAAGTTTTCTTACGGTACTTACCTTAAAATCTTTACTTTTCTCAATTATACAAAGTAAAATCATAAAGAATTTGGCGAGAATTAACTTGTTCTCGATGAATCAGTTCGGTATGAGTCACTGGCTCACTGCCGACCGGTCTGAGGCATGCCACCGTTTCCTGAGCACCTAATAGTCTCCAGGTAACTATTATTGTTAGGACACGTCAATTTCAAATTAAAGTAAGAAAAACTAAATAAAAAAATAACATTAAAACAGAATAATGTGGTGTTTATGGGATAACAAAAACTTAGTAATTTCACACTTCGCATTTCAAATGCGGTCACTGTCGAAAGCAAAAAAGGATTTGTTTTACTCTTGTTGTCGTTGTATCGTCGGTTCACCTGACTAAGCCGACGCTCTGTGATCAATTGGCTAAATAATTGGCTATAGAATAGTATCGATAAAGAGAAACAAAATACAATTTTGGCAATCTTCCGTGAATACTTAATAGAATGAGCTTCTCGACTCTTTAATATGGACCTAATGCAATCGGTACAAAGGCATCTCGCGAAATTTCTGTAAAATAAATGTTTGAATTTTAGCCGAAGTTGAGATGGAATGGATTCAAGCCTAGCTTCACGCCACTGCCATGTGGATTAACCCTTAATACTTTAACCTAACTTTAAATTGGTATTAAAATCATTTCATATAATCATTAATAATTTAAGTCCTTTTGTTTTCACTATACCGGGATTTGCTAGCGGTGAGGGCCTGGACATCGTCAATTACGGCACGGTGTCAATTATGAAATTGGAGAACGGAAAAAAGCGTAGTAGGTACAACATTTAAAAAAGATTAATTGCTTCGTTCCCTGGTCCCTACATATCTTGGAATGGTCCTAATCCTACAAATTGAGAAATCCTGCAATACAACGGAGGGTGGTCACTTCGTTTATGACGGAATAAACGTTAGGCAAACACCCCCGCGTTTGACTAATGTTTATTTATTGGTTAAAGCCCTCGAAACAATGTAGCTGGCTTGACCGTTGAACGAAGGTGTAAATAATAAAATGGTTTTAAAGCCAACAGTTCAGTGCTTGCGCTTTTAAGCGTAGGCAATAGGTATATGCGTATTAATTTTCCAAGGATCTACAATACAGTAACCCGTGTGGTGCCGTCTAAGAATATCACCACCCCATCTCGTCCCGTGGGTGTCGTAAAAGGCGACTATGGGATTATCTAGAGCAGGGATTCCCAAACTATTTTGGGCAAGAGACCCTTTTTCCAAAATGGACTGATACCTCAGACCCCCATAGCCAAATTACTTTAAAATTTCTATCTCTAGTTTTTCTCCTATTGGTACAAAATACTTACCAATTCCTAAACCTCCTATTCTTACTAAAATATTAGTCATTCTTATAACAAGTTGGTACATGTAACACAACATATACAATACAGTATCTTGAAAGTTTCAAATAAGAACTTGTGTTAATTAATCGGGGTTCATTTTTAGACCTCGTCGACCCCCTAAATCAGTTTTCGTTTATGTCGACTCCTGGGAACCACTTTGGGAATCCCTGACTAGAGGATGGGCAGCACCGTCCTTCAAGTACATTTATAATTCAACTGCGATCATCAACCCGCCTGTCAAGCATATTTATTATGGCGAAACCCCCCTAAGAGCACACAACACAAACCCAGACTGATCGTTGTAGTGATCTCTGGGGGAGGCCTATGTCCAGCAGTGGACGTCTTTCGGCTAAAATGACGATGATGACATCTACAATGTCCCAAAGATCACAAAAGTGGTTAAGAATAGTAATAGAAAAATATGTTAATCATACCAACTAACCTGATAATGCTTAAAGTTATTCTACACTAGTGACACTACAACAAGCTCTCGGCTAGGCTATAATCGTTCAAGACTCGTTGAGTTGTAGTAATTTCTTACTATAATTTTATATTGGAAGCAAGTACCGTATTGAGCTCATGAGATTTGATGTCTTTATTCAGTAGACCGGTGTCTTATTTATCACGATGAATGTACTAAACAGATGTTTATTGACCTCGAATCCCTCGCCGACCATTGCCCATAATTTAGAGAACTATTACTTACAAGGTATAGATTGGAAACGGCTCATAGCCGTTACCTAGATATTTGTTTCTGCTGTCTTTATGGGGTGCAAGGTTAATGCGGACAGCATATATAAGCGAAATCATGCACACTAATAAAAACTTTGTGTTCATATAACAAAACTAGGCTCACACAAGCTCAAGTTACGCACACAGTAATATTAGACATGGCATTTAAGTGGACATGACGAGCATTTTTCTTGAGACGGAAAATGTTTTACTTGTCGTCTCCTGGTGTCTTTAAGTGGCCTACAAATTATGTGCATATTAAAATAAAACGGTACTCGTTCTTCAATCGATTATTTGCTCTAGTTATGTCATGGTATCAGGTGGCAACCACGTGGTGTGCTAGTGTTCGCTAAACCAACGGGCAGTGTTTTATTTAGTGTTTGTTAAGTATTCAGGACTACTTAATCATGCACGGTTAGTAATAATATCATATCAAAAATTATCATAATCGGTTTTGCACTAGCAGACAAATCTCAATTATTGATGTTAACAAAATTGCTTAACATGCTACTAAACTAAGAAATCCTCTGATGCGTTGAGATTATTAGTTTCTTTCTTCTAGGCTTAAACTTGACTAAACTATTTGAATAAAATATAGGATTCCTTCCACGATTGAACAATCACTTTGGTCAGCGATACACTGTCGCTGCAACCGAAGCTCTATCGGAATTCCAAAAGGTCCAACTTAATGAAAGAGCAGCAAGAAATCAGTTAGAACGAGTGGTCGATTTACAAGCCGGAAAAGGACAGCCTTGGGATCTAGTTGACAGATTCGTAAGTTAAACGGAATAATATTAAAGAATGTTCAAATTATTTCTGTTTATTTTTGAAATAAGAGAGAATACCTTCTGTGAACGTTAAGATTTTAGAATTGGACGCATTAGAAGACTGTTATAGAAAAGCATGGGTTCACAGTCAAAGGATTATTATTAGTAAGAATGAAGGATGGATGAAGAGAGAAGAACGAAAGAATAGAAAAACACAGAAATTGAAGAATGCTGAACTACCCAAATAGACCTTTTAGGAGCTAATGAACATTGCGTGTTATTATTTCCCGGAAGGACATTTATTGAAAGTTTTTGTAAATTACAGTCCGCAACAGCCGAGTTCAAGTTACCATTAGTCACGGTCCGGCCAGAATGTGCCGGAATATTACGGGACGTGCCCATGGACGAACCAAAACTATCACCGCCATCACATTCAGTTAGTCCATACTTCATGGAAAACGACCATCGTGACAAATACATCAAGAAAGGTGAGAATGGCCGCGCAGGAATTAAATACTTACGAACTAAACCTTTTCTTATAGTGAAGTATTGGCAACTTAATAATGTTTTTACGTCACGTCGACATTACGTCATCACTTTGGAGTTGATTAGGTAGCGTAAAATTTGTCAGAATCCATGTCCTACGGAAAAATACACTCCTCTTTTGTGCGAAATCAAATATGGGGGTTTAATCCATCGCAGTCAGTGCGTGAGTTCGATAAGCTCGTAATATACCCTTGTGTACCTGTATCTACTATAAGTGTCGAATCTATTGGTACCTATTGATGTTTGTTTACAGGTTTTTCGGGTCATGTTCCGTATGGTTTCCAAAGATTTGGCGAGTCGTCTAAGAAACTTACTAACTCGGCACTCTGTGACTTTTCATCTAACTACAGGCGAAGACAAAGTACTGAGTGGGCACCAGTGAATGTAGTCAAGTAAGATTTAAAGTATCGAATATTAAATTAATTAAATAGGTATATTTACAAGAGTAGTATGTAAGATTTTTTATTAATAAATAAAAAATATTTGCCACTGATGGGCCTACTAATAATTACTGAACGAAAAATATAAATATTGATGACAGCGCCTAGAAGGTATCTGTGTGTAATTTATCTGTCAAATTGTAAAAGCAAGCAGGTTATTGTTACATGCGCAATTTATTTATTTTCGTTGGAACTTAATATTTTATTCCAATAATGGCTAAAAAGAAGGTGCTGCCAAACCTCTCTAAAGAGGAGAAAATGGTAATTGTAATTTCTGAGATAATACAAGAGTTATTAGTGGCACACCGTCAAGGCAAAGATGTTAATCTCAATAAGATGAAAACTAGGATATCTTCTAAATACGGCCTGGCGACATCACCGCGACTGGTAGATATTATTGCAGCTGTACCTGCAGATGCTAAAAAGATACTTTTACCAAAGTTAAAAGCGAAGCCTATTCGTACAGCATCGGGTATCGCTGTAGTTGCGGTAATGTGCAAGCCGCACAGATGTCCACACATCAACTTTACCGGTAACATTTGTGTGTACTGTCCCGGGGGCCCAGACTCTGACTTCGAGTATTCCACTCAGAGTTACACGGGTTACGAGCCAACTTCGATGAGAGCGATAAGAGCGAGGTACAACCCGTACCTGCAGACACGTCATAGAGTAGAACAATTGAAGCAACTTGGTCACAGTGTAGATAAAGTGGAGTTTATTGTGATGGGTGGCACTTTTATGAGTCTCCCTGAAGATTACAGAGACTATTTTATCAGGTAAGCTGTTTAAAGTTTTAATTACTTCGTTTAAATGATTTTAGGCAAATATATAATATTATTGTTTCAAAATTATAATTGTTATTTAATCTTTGATTTATCTTACAGGTTTTATTACCACCTGATAAATCATAGAATGAATTATAGCAAAATGATTTTAAATCTATAAGTTTTGATAGTTATTCTATTGTTTGACCTCATCACAGGAATCTCCATGATGCCCTCTCAGGACATACATCAAGTTGTGTTGCTGAAGCTGTGAAGTATTCAGAAAAGGCTAAGACTAAGTGCATTGGGATCACAATAGAGACGAGGCCTGATTACTGCCTCCAAAGGCACATGAGTGATATGCTTAACTATGGCTGCACAAGGTTGGTTAAGAGTAGATTGTAATATTGTACATACATAACATACTTTAACAATTCATTAATGCTGAATATTGAATTACTATAGGTACTATAATTATTATAGTGCCGGCTATGGATAGCACCAACCCATCTCATTCTGTGTGTGTCATTAAATTTAACAACTCAACTTTCAAAGTTTTTTTTTTCAAAGCAAAAGAAAAATATTGTTGATAACCATGCTTACTCACTAGATGTTGTAGACCTGTCCAATCCAATGGTGTTTTAGATTAACTAAGACAGTACATGTGATGTTGCAGTAACATTGGTTTTGAACCTGCACCCTAGTGCTTATGAAGCATTTTCATTAAGTTCAACTTTTGGGCCACTACAATAGTTATATTATAATCAGCCAAAGGATGTCCATTCCACAAAGTACCTCCATAGATTACCAGATTTGTGTTGCTGGTGGGGGGGATTTGTCAGTACTCACGACAGACCATTAGTTGCCTTTTCTGACATTCACAGGAGGAGATGGTGTGGAATATATGGAATATGTGGAAACTGGACACCACAAGGAAAATTTATTATAATATATAAAACTTTATTTACTTAATGGACTTGCACCAAAGTATGTCCATAAGTGGTCACATCACAACTACATACAACGTTTTAGGCGTGTCTACTCCTTCAATTAAAACATGCCACAGCATGCACAATAATAATTATAATATTACCTTTTTCATTGTGATTTTACTTTATAAGTTCATATGGATTCAGCTGCATATCCATTGGATGTAATGTCTTTATTTTTACAAGACATCCTGTGCAGAATTCAGCTTAGCAGTCCTTAAAGTTTATAAGATTTTCATTCCACATAATTTATTATTCCAGGCTAGAAATTGGAGTACAATCTGTTTATGAGGACATTGCCCGGGATACCAACAGAGGACACACAGTAAAGGCTGTATGTGAGAACTTCAATTTGGCCAAGGATGCTGGATATAAGGTATTGTTATACTCTTTCAATTTTGATTAAGATGCTAGGCTAATGGCTGAATACTGAAACTTCCATCAATATTCAAATGTCCCTCAACTATTTGAGATTCCCACTGTCTTATTGAAAATGGGTGAATAGTTTAGCCGGTCTTAAACATTGTGTGGCTATTATATATTATATATTCACTATCAAGTGGTAACCATGAAATGAAGGTGTAAGATATTTATGTGGACACAATCTTTTGATTATTAAATAACATAAAACGAAGAATGATTAAACTAAAACTAAAAGAAAAAAGATAAATAAAGAGTTTACTTTAACTTACTTTTATAAATGTGAAAGTTGGTATTGTTGAATGTTTTTGAGGTTCCATTATTTTTCTAATTAAATTTGTTAAAAAGGTAGGTTATGTCCGGGAATAGGAATATAGCAGAGGTGTCCAACACATAATAAAACATTAATAAATGGATTACATCGGGCATCTTTTTTTAAAATTTTCTTAATGTATCAATTAGAATTAGATAGTAGATAAAATTAATAACTTTTTGAAATTTGTTACCTGTCAGGGCAGGATGAGTGGGACCACAACTGCTGCAGTGTTCTATGTTAGCAAAAAAGTAATCTATAATATTAAACGTGCTTTATTATAATGAGTAATAATCGCGAAAACCTGAGACATTACTGTGTTCAACATAATTTTGTGGAAGGCCCGTTTTTTTTCTGCCGTGCACTTCATTCAGCTAATAAAATCAGAGCTACAAGTACAACAGTAGTGTAGTTTCAATAACATTTGTTACTTATAAAAAAACAAAGTCTTTGTTTACTTAATTGTTGACATAAAAGGTTAATAGACCTAGTTAGTTGCCTAACATATACCCATGACTACTACCACCTTGACATCTGTGGGTAGGGGCAGTTTTACCTTTAAATACCGATACTTATCTCTGGTTAGTGTTTCTTTATCTAAGGAAGAACAAAAAAGTAAAAACAAAACTGAGTAGATGAAATGACTTCTCCCTCGCGAGCTGGGGTCCAATTCTCTAAGCTCAAACATCCATACATCCTTGTATACAGAATTGAAATAATGGTGATAACCCGATTTGGTATTCTCTAAGTCTGGTCCTCATGGCTTACCTTCTGCAACATGTTCTTGAATAGCTTCAATCGTGTCTTAGCGCCAGATATTCGCCGCCAAGCAGTACAGTTTAAACTTTAGACATTGCCGTGTCTCGGGTCCGGGCACTGTCACTAGTGAAATTACTGGCCATAAGAGACTGAATAACTAATGTCTCGAGGTAACGACCGCAATGTAGTACCACTCAGTGCTCGTCCTGGGTAGCATTACAATTGTTATGGGCAGGTGCGACCCTACCACCAGGCGAATAACTTGCTTGTCTCGTCCCTGGGTAGCATAAAAAAGCATGGATTATGGCAATATACTTTATGATCACTGTAGTGATCATTGGGAGTCCCATATCCAGTAGTGGACATTTACAGGCTGATATGAGACAAGAGTAGTGATGCAACAGACCACTGCTTCCGCGACTGCGGAAGTTCTGCGTGTTTTTTCACATCCGTTTCAGCAACATTTATTATAATGGATATTTGGCCGGAAGAAAAGGTGTTTTCGCGGCGGATGAGGGGCGTGTGTAGGTATTATATATGAAGCACACCGGAACAGATTTTTCATAAAATATAACTTCATCATTTCGGCCGAATGAAGTCCACTGCTGGACACAGGCCTCCCCCAAAGATGTCCACAACGACCGATACGGATGTGTTGTGGGCTCATAGGGGGGTTTTGCCATAATCGCCACGCTTGGCAGGCGGGTTGGCGATCGCAGTTGAGTTGTTAATGTACTCGAAGGATGCTGCTGCCCATCCTCCGGCTAATCCCTTAGTCGACTTTTACGACACCCACGGGAAGAGATGGGGTGGTGGCATTCTGAACCGGCACCACACGGCAAATATAACTTACCGCTACTTAATTTTGAATATTAATTTAGTACATGTAAAAAATTGTGTCTGTATAAATTCATAGAATTTACACTTCCGTTTCCGCATCCGTTTCTGCTAAAATTTACTTTGGAATCTATTTCCGTTTCTGCTTCTTTTATCACACTTCCGTTGCTGATCTGCTGTTGATCACTAGACAAGAGTAATGTCAGTAACCATGATTTCTTTTTGTTCCAGATTGTTGTTCACATGATGCCAGACTTACCAAATGTAGACTTCGAGAGAGACGTAGAACAGTTTGTTGAGTTTTTTGAGAATCCGGCATTCAGAGCTGATGGTCTGAAGATATACCCCACACTAGTGATCCGAGGCACTGGTCTGTATGAACTGTGGAAGACTGGGAGATACAGGAGCTATCCTCCGTCTACTTTGGTGGACTTGATCGCCAAGATATTGGCTCTAATTCCTCCTTGGACTAGAGTTTACAGGTACAGGTCTTTAAATGTTTAATATAAAGATTACAATATTTGATTATAGTACAATATTAAGAAAAAACAATCTGTTAGTACTTCTACTCACTTTAATATCTGTCAAATTAAATACTAGTTTGCGTCATGAGTATGTCAAAAATGTACTTATAATTCGTTAAACAAATTTTTGGTTAGCAATTAGCATCATTGTCTTTCCAGAGTTCAGAGAGACATTCCCATGCCACTGGTCTCATCAGGAGTTGAGCATGGCAACTTAAGAGAGTTGGCTCTCGCTCGTATGGCCGACCTCGGGACTGACTGTAGGGATGTCAGGACTAGGGAGGTTGGCATCCAGGAGATACATAACAAAGTCAGGCCTTATGAAGTAAGTCAAAATTTACGGTTACATTATGCACTGGCGTTGATTGCGCATCGGCTCTCAGAATGGCGTGCGCACGCACGGGTTTTTCCGTTCGTCCCCCAGCTCTGACCCCCCACTGTGGGTGACCAGGTTTTTTTCTGTTGTCCCCCTCTACTATTTTTAGGGGGTGAACGTAACTATAATATTCTGTTGTCCCCCACTAAAATATTAAGATTTTTTTACACATAAATATTACAATCATCATTTCGGCCGAATGCAGTCCACTGCTGGACACAGACCTCCCCGTAGGATCACCACAAAGACCAATATGGGTGTGTTGTGGGCTCATTGGGGGTTTTGCCATAATCGCCACGCTTGGCAGACGGGTTGGCGATCGCAGTTGAGTTGTTCATGTCCTCGAAGGACGCTGCTGCCCATCCTCCGGCTAATCCCTTAGTCGACCTTTACGACACCCACGGGAGGAAATGGGGTGGTGGTATTCTGAGCCGGCACCACACGGCATATTACAATAGAAACTTTTATTCAATTACCGGTACAAATATTTAGGATGCGTCATAACACCGCAATGTTGTGTGGGAGTCCTTAGACCTCGTTTTTGGTTGAGTGGTGTGGAGCGTAGTGTGTTATGGCCGTTTATGCAGAGGCGGCCCGGAACGTGCACGCCTAGTCCTCAGTGGATTAGATGTAGTTTTTTGCGCACTCCGCTTCGGAACACGCGCACAATGACGCGACGCCAATCTTGTTAAAACATCACATGAGCGCCTTATAATAATGGTAAACGATATTTTCGAGACGATATTGGTTTTTAGGGTTCCGAACGTCCGAAGGAAATGACGGCGGAAGGAAGTATCACTCGTTTGGATTTCTGCGACCCAAACACGTACGTGTAACGTAAATAGACGAATTTTGAATATGGGGTTCTTTTTTTTCAATTACCTACATTTCTGCGCACATACGACGCACAATTTTGTACATCAATAATTTATTTCATTTGTTGTGTATAACTGTAACCTATTTGTTGTTGTTTGGTTGCACAGATTACTTAGACATACTACTTTTTTCCTTTTTTTATTACATCGAGAAACTACAACCACAGATAATACAGATCCATTGAACTTTATAAACTGGATTATCAGAGATCTAATTTCTTACGGACTGAGAAGTTTTATTTAAAATCCGTGCTACAATTTTTTATATTTCTGTTTTTTTTATAATGTTATTATTATTTTGGCTGAAGAAACTCTAGTTTTAAGTCTTGTGTGTGTCAATTGCGCGTAGAAATAAAAACTTTTTCTTTCTTTCTTTTCTTTCTCTTTGGGGGGCAATATAGAAAATTTTAGAATAAAGTTTTGCGAACCATGCAACATATGAAATGGAAGGGCTTGATGTGAGGGTCTCAAGTGTAATGTATTGCATAATTTTAAAATATATTATTTTAAAGTTAATTGAGAAAATAAGCGACATTTGACCCCGCCCCCCTTCCCCTTAACTCCAAAACTAATAAGCCTAAAATTCTGAAAAAAATATAAGCTCTTTACCTATAGATTACAGGAAAACATATAAGAAGTCTATGGTCTTAAAAATAAATCTTACCATATTGTGAGTACAAACTTCGTTTGCGGTTGGAATGTGTGGGAAAACATGTTTTTCAACTACGATGCTAAGTTTGTTCTTGGGATAAGTTATTGGTACAAGACCGAATCCAACAATAGACAATATATTCAGCAATTTCGGACAACTTGCACTTGACCAGTGTTTTTTAATGCATTACGCCGTTCTGTACCCCGCAATATCCTACATAATACGCGTTCTCCATGAACGCTTTGATACATCGTCATAAATTCGAATTTTCGGACTTCTGTCCGCACCACACGTCGCGCTGAGCTCAGAGTCTTCATGAACGAATGTTTTAAGCAAAAATCATAAATGTTTATCTATACATATAAATAAAATTGAAGTGTCTGTTTGTAATGTCAAAATAACAGCTTTTTACTTAATGCATATGAAAGAATATACGGAACATATAACAAAAAATGCATTTTTTTTATTTGTCTGTCTGTTTGTTCCGGGTAATCTCCGAAACGGCTGGACCGATTTTGACGGGACTTTCACTGGCAGATAGCTGATGTTATAAGGAATAACTTAGGCTACTTTTATTTTAGAAAAATAGTTAGGGTTCCGCGCAAAAATAAAAAAACCCTTGAAATTCGATAGAAATATTCAATGTCAAGTGCCTATGTCGAAGTACTCTAAATGTATTTTAAATTAAACGCTGGTGAAACCGCGGGTCCCAGCTAGTTATAAAATAAATTTATTGTGATTTCATTTAAAGTTTACCTAATCATAATATTTTAATCGGGGTGAACGAACAAGAATACAAATTCCAAGTGGGGGACAGCAGGAAAAAATCCTGTTTAACCCCACTGAGGGCGAAGAACTGGGGACAAAAGGAATAACCCGCATGCGATATAATAAGTACCTTACGGCTGCAAGTCTTAAGAATATGAAAGAAAAGTATTTATTGGCACAAACAATTACACAGCAAACAAAAACATAATATCAAAACAAAAGTGCCAAAAGGGCCAACAGCTCAGCATGATGTCAGGTGGTAATACCAAGTACCACTACCTAACGCTGATTTTCACCTGCAACCCACGAGTGCCAAACGCACGAAACTAGTACAATAAATTTAAAAAAATCTGTATGTATATAATGTACGTAACAGTATGTGATATAATAATTAGGTACATTATGTAATGATATTTGTTTAGTATACAGTAATAATAAATACATGTAACGATGAATTAAATAGGCGTAGAAAAGATAGAAGGAGCAGACAGTCCGTTAGTTATTTTCCCCAATAATTACTGATTCACCATCAGCTGTTGTGTATGTAGTGAATGAATGTAATTATGTAATTAGTAGGTATGTAATATAATAATAAGTGTATGGTATATAATATAGTAATAATAAATCAATGTTGCGATGCATAAAATGTGTGTAGAAAAGAAAAATAATGCAAACAATCCATATGGTGTTCTTTCTTTTCATTATAGACTAGCTGGGACTAGCCGGTTTCACCCGCGGTTAATTTAAAAGAAATTTAGAGTACTTCGACATAGACACTTGACATAGAATATATATATATTGGATTTCAAGGGTTTTATTTTTTTTGCGTGGAACCCTAATTATTTTTCTAAAATAAAAGTAGCCTAAGTTATTCCTTATAACATCAACTATCTGCCAGTGAAAGTCCCGTCAAAATCGGTCCAGCCGTTTCGGAGATTACCCGGAACAAACAGACAGACAGACAGACAAAAAGTTTAAAAATTGTGTTTTTGTTATAGGTACCGTATATACTTTCATATGCATTAAGTAAAAAGCTGTTATTTTGACATTACAAACAGACACTTCAATTTTATTTATTTGTATAAATGTACAATTTTCCATCAAAACTACATTTGGTGTTATACACATTTCAGGTAGAACTAATAAGGCGTGATTACACTGCTAATGGTGGCTGGGAGACGTTCCTAGCGTACGAAGACCCCGACCAGGACATATTGGTGGGCCTGCTGAGACTGAGGAAGTGTGCCTCTGACACATACAGGCCTGAACTCAAGCCGGGACCCAATGCTAACTTTAAACAATGCAGCGTTGTTAGGGAGTTGCATGTTTATGGATCTGTTGTGCCCGTAAGTGCAGCTAGTTTTGTCACAAAGAGTAGGTAGTTACTAATCTCGATGGGCGATTATCACTGAAAACTAATTTTTTATTTATTTAATTTTTTGTTTATTCGCCGACTGTTATTCATCGTTATTCGCGGTATACAATTGACGGCAAACATTTAGACGACATTTAGTGATAGTTTTTCGGTGACGACAAATAAATCGACAATACAATTCTCGAACCAGCCAAAGGACGTCCACTCCTGTACAGTGGCCTCCCCCATAGATTTACACAATGTATAGTAATTTTTGGAGGTATTTGCCAGTACTCACCACGCTTGGCAGGCGAGTTGGCGATCGCAGTATGACTACTGTTCCATAGAAGAAACGCTGCTGCCCATTCCTCTGGTTAAGAGACCCTTGGTCGCCTTTTACGACATCTACGGAAGATGCAGTGCTACTATATTCTTAATCCGGACACCACACGGGATAATCGTCCATTACTTAATATACATCATCATATAAAACTGCCCTTGAATTGAACAATGAGGCTAGGCAGACAGAGTGGTTATTAGCATGTAGGATACAGCTCTGAATTTTCGTTAAGTATACATGATTTATTATCTTTATATTCGAATATAACATTCTAGGTTAATGCCCGAGACCCGACCAAGTTCCAGCACCAAGGTTTCGGCATGCTGCTCATGGAGGAAGCAGAGAGGATAGCAAAGGAGGAACATGGCTCAGACAAGATGGCCGTTATATCTGGAGTAGGCACTAGGAATTATTACGCGAAGATCGGGTACCATCTCGAAGGGCCATATATGGTCAAGATGCTTATATGACAATAAAGGCTTAAATAGTACTCGAGTGTGTTTTATTTTGATAATACTTTTTTATAGACTGCGAAAGAAGTCGGTGATTTTAGTGCTTTTTCTTATGTCTAGAAGAAGCATATTATAGAATGTATACTGAAGAAGCATATTATGTGATACAGTATTGCACACCAGAACAGCTGTTTAACTTACACCAAGCGCAAGTTTGGTCGTGTATGGAATATTGCTCTCATCTTTGGGACGGTACCGCCAACTACCAGCTTAAAATACTTGAGGCGATAGAGAGAAACGCTAAAGGCTCATCATGAGCATAATACAAAATTGCAAAAAAAAGAAACTTGATTCAATCGCTACCAAACTCACACACAGGTTCACCCGTTGGGTTCATTTGAAGATTGCTTGAAAATTCCATCAAAATCTGTCCAGCCGTTTTAAGTGTCCATACAGGACACACATACATCGTTTTTTATATTTATTTCTAAGCCTATACAATAAAAAGTTATAGGCACCTAAGGTGTCCGGATTAAGAATATAGCACCACTCCATTCCCTCCAGTGGATGTCGTAAAAGGCGACTAAAGGTCTAAACCAGAGGGATGGGCAGCAGTATCCCTTCTGTGAAACAGTAGCCAATCTGCGCTCACCAACCCGCCTGCCAATCGTGGTGAGTACTGGCGTACTGGAGTAAATTCCCCTCAAAATGACGGCACACGGCACAAAACCAGTCGTCTTATGGGGCGGCTTTTGTTCACTAGTGGAACTTTTTTACCTCTAGGTACCTATTGCTCGAAAATTATTCGGATGTGAAAGTTTACTTTGATATTAGATGTCAGGCATACTAACGATCGGAAATCAAAGCTACCGTCAGATAATTAACGTTCGATTGATTCGATTTATTATTTAATAACCTTATCCGATTCCCATCCATTCATTTCATCACCTTGCAGGCCGGACCCGCCATTGTCAATCAATCCGACTGAAATCTATCACAAGCACGTCGGCATGCTGCCCAACTACGCTGGTCACGTGCCTGGATGCATGTTCAGGTAAAATATATAGAACATTATATATATGTAGCTTTTGAACATTAAATACAGTCGAGCTGCTCTGTTTTAGCATACTCTCCAAAGATTATGTATCTTTGTACAAGAGATTGTTGTGCGAAATGGACTTAAATTGGATTCAAATGTGCTGTGTCCTTATTAAAAGCGAATTGCACTATATTTTAACACCAGTATAAATGTATAATCTATATTTTAACATATACTCAATCAGAGGCGGATCCTGGATTTTAGTCAGGGGAGGGGTCTCTTGCCGTGATTTTCAGAGATCATTGCTGCTACTAGGTCTAAGGTCACCAGAAGGAGACCGCAGAGCGGGATCGGGAGAGGGCCGATCCCGCTCGAAGAAGAAGGAGACGGCGCCGGGGTAACAACCGCCCTGGCGCCTAATTCCGATACGCCTGAAAACCCCTGCCGTTGCTATAAGGTGGGGGACCTCTGGGTTCGCGGGTGCGTAGATTGGGGAATCTGCGTGCCCACACCAAGCGACCCAAGAGAAGACGGTAGCACGCATGTGGTCACGCGCTGCCGTGGGACGCTTTGGGGGATCCTTTACAATCCCCCTGGGGGGGTGACCGCTTTACAGTCACCGAGATGTGCCAATAGGCGTGGCACTAGTGGGCGGCTCTAGTGTGATCATACGAGGACCTGGAGCCTCCCTTACGTGCCGAAGATGGCCGCTCCAGTGGTTTTAGCCGGTAGGAGTCCGGCATACCCCTTCGCCCTTCCCCGGGGCGAAGGAAGTTCATGATGAATTTCCACTGGGCACCAATAAAAAAAAAAAAAAAAAGGTCTAAGGTCAACTACATGCTACTTTTTTTGGGGGGCCTGAGCCCTCCCTCCCTGGATCCGCCCTTGTACTCAATCATTTATTTACATGTAGACTTCAGTGGCAAATTATAATAAATTTTATTAGTACATCATTATGGACGACCCTGTCGGCACAGCTAGTATATAGAACTACATAGGATATAATTACGCCACATTGCTAGTAGCGCCGCCTTTCAATTCACAGATAAGTTAGTGGAACTATAACGTCATTGTAACTTATAAAAACGTCAGTTTTACCGGAAATTATACAGAAAAAATCATTCGTCTAGAACCTCAAGACCAAGCATTCCTCACAGCCGAGGTCTGCCACATATTCACCGATTTTATAACATCTTCATCTATACTACAAATAAATAAATAGCCAGGCGTGGTGAGTACCGGCAAATTCCCTCCAATATGATGACACAGTTGTGAAAATCTGTGGGGGAGGACTTTGTTCAGTAGTGGACGTTGTATGGCCGATATGATACATACATATAATCACACCTCTCTACCGTAGGGGTAGGCAGAGACCACTTCTTTCCACTTGCTACGATCCTTACATACTTGTTTCGCTTCGTCCACTTTCATTATTCCCTTCATACATGCGCTTCGGTTTAGGGTAATCTTGACCTGGCCTTTTTTGGCCGATATGATATAAAAGAATATACGGTACCTACAAGAAATCCTATTCTACTTTTTTTTTGTCTGTCTGTTTGTTCCCGCTACTCTCCGAAACGGCTGGATTGAGGAATCACTTCATGATATCAGCCGAAGGACGTCCACTGCTGAACAAAGGCCTCCCGTTATATTTCCTCATTGAAACGGTTACATGGTGCCCGCATCTAACGAGTCCCAGTGATCTTATCCAGGTCGTCTATCCATTTCGTTGGAGGCCGTTCCACGCTGCGTATTCCGGTGCGTCATACGTGGTCTCTCCTCTAAAACCGTTCTGCCCCAACGGCCATCAGTTCTACGATCTATGCCCCGCCTATTGCCACTTAAGCTTACTAATCCTTTGAGCTATGTATTGAATATGTATCCATGTTAAAAAGTAGTCAAGCACCCTGACCTTTCTGTTTCACACGATATTTTATTATATTGTTTTGTAGATAATGTGTCGAGTTCAGTAGTAATTTTTATTTATAGGTGTAATCTGTATCAGGTTAATCACGTGAAAAAAATCGTACCGCTCGTGAAGGTACGCTCACATTGATATTCATACGATTTCTTGTAAATTACTCTTTGGAGCTTCTACGCCAACACTTTCTTTGGAATGTCTGTGTATCTCGTTATACGATTATTTGTTACCAGCTTTATTCGCCACTGGCAAACTCAAATTTTTCATAAAATGATAGTTCGGTGCCGGCTTGCTTCTAATTAGCTGGCAATTATAGCTCATATTAAAGCCCCTGTACTTTTTTATGATAAATTTAGAAGGACGCTATTGCACGACAACCTAAAAATTAAACTACCGTTCGGTTCGAATCCGTACTCGCGCATTTGAATTCTACAAAGAGAAGCGTGCACTTTAACACAAATTATGCACGCGTGCAACATGATCACGTGCGCATTTACCTAAATGTACACACCGATGTCCAATCAAATGTCATATGATCGGACCTAAATGTACACACCGATGTCCAATCAAATGTCATATGATCGGATGTGGGTTGGTTTATTTCTTACAGCCATTGGACCACTAGGCGTTCGGAAATTACACATCTACTTACATTTTGCATTCCTACTTCCAGGTTTGGGAAAACTTACGGGAATGACACGAGAGACGCAAAACGTTGGCTACGTGGAGACTTCACCTCATAATATGGAACGAAGTGTTGAACCGCATTAGGGAAATACGGTCCAAATCGACAGTGAATACTATTTTGAGATCAAATTGTATCGTTTTTGTTTAGTATTGATATTTACATGAAATGAAACGAATCAAATACTTACTATATACTTTTATTTTCATGTATAAAATATAGTTACATTTTTTGTAATTATGATATACTCAACATATTTTTTATATGATTTATTTGCATTACATATTATTTTTGTTTAAGAATATAATAGTTTATTTACAAAATTTATATCACTTGGGTTTCCTTTCTTTCTCTGTGCTCCATTTGCTCATTTGACTTGCAGCCAGCTTCAGGTTTTCGTCTTTCTGTAAAAATTGTATTACTTAGACCATCTGAATTAAATGTGGACATTTTTAGACGACATTCAGATATTTTAAAAGGCTGCCGTGGACAAAAACATATTCTTGTCGGGATAATTTCTTAAAGAGCCCCATTTTTCTTGGGGAAGTCTCGGTGAGGAGCTGATTCCCCAATCTGAGCATGCGCGGGAGGAAGTTCCTTTGAAACCGTATGGTACAAGGCCATTTTGGCTGTTAAGGTATGCATAAGAAGTATCCGTTGCAGTCCCAACCTGAATAAAATTTGGACGTTGCGGCAATGATAACACCAAGTAAGCCATCCCAACGCAAATCATCCAAAAACGTTGTTTTTAGTATGAGAGCTTAGAACTTAGTAATGGTCGTAAAAACAAAAATTCTGTCAAAATTTCATATTTTGGAACGAAGTTCCTTACGGCAGGCTTGGAGGGGATAGGGATTTTGCTGCGCGACCGAACTGAAAAAATTGTGATAGTAAAACCGTAAGAAAAAATCCGTGGAAAAAAGTGCGTGGAATAAAACCGTTAAATGAGACGTGCGCAGGCGCGACAGTCGCATACACAAGCGAGTAGTGTATAAGTGTCGATTCTACATTAGCCGAAGGAACTTCGTTCCTACCTGGTGTCCCACGACACCACATAATTTTTTTTCTATTAAAATTGCCAACCACATAACGTCGAAATGACGTTAGTCATTACTTAATGTCCAATAAATTTTTGCATGAACAATCTCTTTATAAATTTGCAGCCGCCGAATATCTAGCGTGTAGCTTACAACGTTGACATTGGCAGAATCGTATTGGGCCTAGATACAATGGAATAAGGCCAGAAAAAAAATTGCATGGTATTATGTCGGATTCGTTTGCCTATTTATGGTTTTTTTATACAAAACCAGTTTTTACCTTGATAAAGCAGAACCTGGCGTAATTTTCTCCTAATTTCTTGTGTGGTTCTGAGTAGAAAGCGGAGGGGGGAATGGTCAGCACGCCGCACTCTTTGGCATACTTCTTCGTGAACTGGTAGTCTTTGTACTTGTCGTTTTCAGTTGACAAGTCTATCTTGTCGGCTGAAAGAATTTAGTTTTTGTTAATGTCATCGTGAAGAAGATACCTATGTATTTATTAGCTGATTATAACAGGATGGGTCTGTTTTTTTAAAATAATTAAAATATGCATCTTGCTTAGATGCCGATTTCATCATCATCATCATTTCGGCCGAATGAAGTCCACTGCTGGACACAGGCCTCCCCCAAAGATCACCACAACGACCGATATGGGTGTGTTGTGGGCTCATTGGGGGGTTTTGCCATAATCGCCACGCTTGGCAGATGGGTTGGCGATCGCAGTTGATTTGTTAATGTAATCGATTGTAATGAAGCTGCTGCCCATCCTCCGGCTAATCCCATAGTCGACTTTTACGACACCCACGGGAGGAAATGGGGTGGTGGTATTCTGAACCGGCACCACACGGCTAATGCCGATTTAGGCACTAACTATATTTATTCAGCTCGATTCCGTTCGCTTTCCGTAGAAAATACCAGTTTCGTATGGGGATGCTTTCACGGCAAACAGGCATAAAATGAGGACAAGTGCGTTTTAATCGGACGTATTCTTTCTTGCGCATGCTAACGACACTGTTCAGCGCTGTTCCGCCGCGTTTCAACGCTGAACCCGGACTGTCTTCGACTCCTCATCGATAAGTTCTGATTTGCATAGATTGATAGATTTGATTTAAGCATTATTACACAATCATTTCGAACGCTATGATTGAGAGACTTCGGACGTATTATAAAATAATTATTTATATATACGAATCCATGTGCGATACTGTTATCGAGCTGTGCAAAATTCCAAAATAAATAACCATGGATTTAGTAAATAAGCTTTACAAATTCTTTACTAAATGTCTAATCACATTACTTTCATTTTTAAGATACTTTCCGATATGTGGCTGGATGGTCTGTGAGGACTAGGGGACCACAATTTAAGGGCTGTAGTTTTTTTTACATATTTGTTTACATATGCCAAGATCCGTTCAACAATTGATTTAAGTCAACTAATAAAGCCATGGGTATGTATTTTGTGAATACTCTGTGTGGTCCCTCAGTGGACACGCACATCAAATTTTAAATGAAAGTCGTACCGTTTTCGCAGCAGAGAGTATGTAATCGCTTCTCAGTCATCCAGTGCTGTACGCGGTAGATAGAAGTGTTTCAGCGCAGATAGCACTCGATGACGGCCTTTCACAATCTTACGATGCTGAGCGCGGCTGATAGAAGCGGAGCTGTATAAGTAAGCGAAACGCAAATGGAGCTGAATAAATGTAGTTAATACCTTAATCGCCTGCAATATTTTAGGAAATGAATCAGTTCACGATTCTCTATGCGAATCAGTAAAAATAATAGTACTGGATGATTTCACCAAGTCGTCCATTTATTTTCTACACTAGTGAATTCAAAACGGAGGTCAACGGCCTCACAACCGATTGGATTTGGAGAGCTGTGGTCTACTTCTGTAAGAGCATCATGCTCTCAAAGGAGACCGCAGAGCGGGATCAGAAGGCTGAAGGTTCTTTACAGTCGCCTTTCCTCTGCTAGAGGGGTGACTGCTTTACAGCCCCTTCAACCCCTTCCTAGATGTGGCTAAAGGCGTAGCACCTATGGGTAACTCCAGTGTGTTCGTTCTCGTATTCTTCGGTGCCGAAGATGACGATTTACTGGTGCGGTGTCACTTGGTACTGAATGATACGCCCAGGCGGTTTTAGTTTTAAGAGTCCGGCACAACCTTCCACCCTACCCAGGACGGAAGTCCATAAGGATTTGCACTGCAGTGAAAAAAAGTTACAACGTGGTTGAAGGGTTGCTCCCTCAGCGTCTTCACGAATTAAACAGTTTAGGCAGCAGCTTGTAGCGCTTTTAACATTAAATGTATTTCTTACACAGCTTAGACCAGTCAGCTATAATGAAGTACCCTGCATCGGGCACGGTAGGATTCCAGTCGTTCTCTCTGAGAGCTTTCACTACGAAGTCACGCTTAGGTATTAATTCGCAAGCCAGCGCTCTTAGGTAATAGTCGGGGCTGTCACGACGAGCCAGCTCGAACTCCAATGCGCAAGCTATCGCCTCCTGCGAAAAAATAAAATAATATTTAAAGGCTAACACGGAATTTGGAGGACGACATATTGGTCACAATACTTCGTCAGTACGTCAGTAATGGCAGGTGCCTTTGTCGGGTAGGGAACCACAGTAGTCGAGGATATATTGCTGAAAAACGCAGTTGTTTTCACTAAGAGTGATGGGTGATGGTTGATGATGATGAAAATTGGTTTTCGTGATCTAAGAGCGTGAAGGGTTCATCTTCATGCAGTCATAAGCAAAGAAATAAAGAATTCATTTTTTGGAGCTTCAGAGCCAGAGATGGCACGATTTCAGAGTTGACCGAAGTGATGACCATCATAAAAATAAAGTGTTTTTATCATCATTGTCATCCGAAGGAAGTCCACTTCTGAACAAAGGCCTCTGCCATATATCTCCACAGCGACCGGTTACACTGGGCGCCTAGTTGTTTATTGTGTCGACATAGGGGGAAATTTGCCAGTACTCACCAAACAGGCGGATTGGTGAGCGCATTATAGCTACCCTTATTAGTCGGCTTTTACAAAATCCATGGAAAGAGATGGAGTGGTGCTATATTCCTAATCCGGTCACTACACGGAAAACTTTGTTATTTATCATTAATTTTAACCAAATTACTAAAAAATAAAAATAAATCTTTTGTAAAAAGGCTTATTAATTTTAAATCGCAATTAATTATTGAACAAAGAAAGTTTGAATGGAACAGTTGCGTTCAAAACTTAGAGGCGTATTTATTTATTGTTCAATTTATTACATTCAACAACGATAAAACGTGACGTACCCTTAAACCTACCTTTGTCATGACCAGCGCTTCAAGTATTGTTATACTGCATCGCACTGACCTGAATAGGGGTACAGCAGGTGTAAACGCTGTTCTGGTGAACCACTTGCAGGTTGACCATCAACGCGGCAGGTGCGTACGCCCAGCCTGTCTTCCAGCCGGTGACAGAGAAAGTCTTGCCTGCAGAACCGACCGTGATTGTGCGCTCCCACATACCGGGTAGAGTCGCTGTGGAAATAATAGTCAGTTTCAAATCCATGCTTTTTACTTATCCATATATATTATTATATATAGTTTAGGGAACGTTTAAACAAAGCTAGACATGTGTCGCAAGACCCAAATCGCTGTGTATGCCTACAACGTAAGGAGTGAGCGTGGCGAATGCTCGAGTGAAGTACTCAGCGCCAGCCTGATTGTCGCCTTTTATTCACAAATCAAGTTGAAATATACGCTGTAATAATTCCACACAAACCTCTGTTTAAGGTTATTTCTTATTGTACTGAATTAAATAAATAAATTAAATAAAAATTGAACTGAATTGTTCAATAGGTTCATCTTTACGAGGTAGATGTAATATGTAATACAATCAATGATTATATTTCATGTACATTGTAAAATAAATGCATTATAATTACAAAATATAAATGCCGTGTGAATACCACCACCCTATCTCATCCCATGGGTGTCGTAAAAGGGGACTATTATTATATATTTATTTAAACTTTATGCAGCATTATAGAACATAGGCGGATTTAATGCCGTAGGCATTCTCTACCAGTCAACCATATGGTGATGAAGAGACAACATGGCAGGTGCAAAATGTTCAAACAAAATAAATCTAACAATACATATACACAAGTAAATTTACAAATAATTATCTACACATACATATCTAATAGTATAAATAAATAAATACATGTTAGAAAAGATGTTATGATGATTCTGCTAACATTTATAACAGACTATGGGATTAGTTGGAGGATGGGCAACAGCATCCTTCGAGTACATTTATAACATAACTGCGATTGCCAACCTGTCTGCCAAGCGTGGCGATTATGGCAAAACCCCCATATTGAGCACACAACACAAACCCATACCGGTCGTTATGGCAATTAGCGGCTTCTGTCCAGCAGTGGACGTTTTTCGGCTGTAATGATGATGTATATGAATGATTCTTATTAATTTTAACATAAATATGACGCTAATAATAGCTATAATAAAGATTGCAAATTAAGTAATTATGATATTTCTATGAAAAACTTTATTTGCAAGCCATTCTCTTAAAACAATTCAATTAATATAGTAGGATTGTTTATTTAGTTATTTATACCGGGTTAGTCGGAAAGGGTGTACTAAGCCGCGACTAGTTTACGTCACCGATGACTGTTTCACAGTAAATGCCTCAACTTAAAAAACGTAATTTAAAAAACAATTCAAATTCATCACATTGTAGTCAAAGATAGCAAGTCAGGGCTTGATTTATTATTTTCATTCCGAAATAATGCTTTGTCGGAAAGCACTAGGTCTGCGAACCCAAATATGACGTTAAATGTAAGACATAGCTGATGATAGGGTTGTTTCAAGAAAAATACTTTTCTCGAAAAGTTTGAACAGCTATACCTCTGTAACTATTGACATTTTGGAGAAAGTCGTTGAACAAAAGTTGCTGATTAGCACCCATAATATAACCCTTTCGGCTTAGTTACACCCTTTCCGACTAACCCGGTATCTTCATTTCGGCCGAATTAAGTCCACTGCTGGACACAGGCCTTCCCCAAAGATCACCACCACGACCGATATCGGTGTGTTGTGTGCTCATTGGGGGGTTATGCCATAATCGCCACGCTTGGCAGGCGGGTTGGCGATCGCAATTGAGTTGTTAATGTATTCGAAGGACGCTGCTGCCCATCCTCCGGCTAATCCCTTAGTCGACTTTTACGACACCCATGGGAAGAGATGGGGTGGTGGCATTCTGAGCCGGCACCACACGGCACGGTATACAAATTTCTAAATAAAGGGAAACTACTTGTTTATCTTTAGGTTCGCTTTACTAATTCAACACGGAATCTTACCCATCCGAACATGTTCATTGGGCTCGTACACCATCCATTCGTACACCTCATCAGAGAGACAAATCACATTGTGCTTCTTGCACAAGTTGGCAATAATCTCCAGTTCCTGCCTGGTGTAAACTTTGCCCAGGGGGTTATTAGGCGTGTTCACGATGATCATCTTCGTGCGTGGGTTGAAGAGAGAGGCGAGCTCCTTTTCGTCCAGCACCCAGTCTGCTGATGTAACGGTACCAGTTGTGGTTTTCTATTATGAGAACGATAGGTCAGTAATTAAATTATTAGAGTTAAGGACGTTACGTCAGTCAAAGTCAAAAGTAAAAAAATATGTCGCCAATAAAATCAGCACACATATACTGATTGAATCAACATTTTAAGGTAGGCATTTTGTACTGATTCGGGTAGAATTTCTCGTACTGATTCGCCTATCAGCCCCGATGTACTAAATACTACTAAAATAGGCAAATTAGTTCTTTTTTTTTTCTTTTTAAAATAACACGTTGCTCCACACTAGGATTTCTCCTGTGTCGTGGGTGCCTTTACAGACATAAATTTCACATACAATACACCCAGACCCGGAACAACTACCTGCAGATCATACAAATATTTATTCCGTGTTGGAATCGAACCCACGACCCCGAGCGCAGCAGCCGACTGTATCAGCCACTGCACCAACCGTGCCGTCAGGTCAGTCGGTCACGTGTGCGTATCGGTAATATTCGTCCCTTCTTCTTCTTTGGTGTCAAGCCGTCCAGAGGCCTCCCACATTGGACCGACGACTTTACGTGCCCTCCGAAGCACGAAGACGCTCAGTTCAAATACCTCTATGCGGTCACCCATCGTTAGACTGACCGCGCCAAGCGTTGCTTAACTTCACCGATCGGTAAATGTGTGCAACTGGCTAATGACAAATGCAGAATCACGATTTCGCGTAATGAAAAATTGAAAAACAGGTTAAAAACTAAAAAAATTGTAATCTATGCAGTATTATTTCGTATGAAAAAGAGGCGAAAGGTATCACCTTAAAGATAACTATTAAATCAATAATGCACACTTACGGGTTGCAGCGCAATATGCCTAGGAACGCCGCAAGCTGACTTGATCATGTAGTCGTAGCAGTCGAAAAAAGGCTCTATGACTATCACCTCGTCTCCTGTGTCCACATGACCTGAAATTATAATCATTGTCATAAGAATTCAACTGCAAGAGGGGAACGCTGGTATGAAAGGGTAGGTTAACAATAAGGGAGACTACAAATGCGAAGCCTTGGAGAAGCGATTGGACCTTCAAGCGGTGTGAACGCTGGAGAGGCCGGTCTGAATGGACAGAACTGTGCCAGTTTGGCCTGAACACATGGGACGGCTTTCCTTGTTTAGGTAAACTAGAAGGTAATCATATCAGCCAAAAGACGTCCTCTGCTGCACAAAGGCCTCCCCCACAGATCTCCACAACGAGCGGTTACATGGTACCCGCATCCAATGGCTCCCAGTGATCTTCATCAGGTCGTCTGTCCACCTCATTGGAGGTCGTCCCACGCTGCGTTTTCCGGTGCGCGGTCTCCACTCGAGAACCTTTTTACCCCAACGGCCACCAGTTCTATGAGCAATGTGCCCCGACCATTGCCACTTCAGTTTACTAATTCTTTCAACTATGTCGGCAACTTTAGTTCTGCTACGGATCTAATTTCTGATTCGATCTCGCAGAGAAATACCAATAGCTCATAGCTCGATAGCTCTCTCCATAGATCGCTGAGTGACCTTGAGCTTCCTTATGAGGCCCATGGTGAGTGACCACGTCTCTGTTCCATATGTTAACTAGAAGGTAAACCTGATTTTAAATGCAATATAACACTCAATCTTTACCGCAGGTTTGTAGGGGGCCTAAGATACCGCACGTTATTTATAAGCTAGGTCAGGGTGTAGGTCATATGATAAGAACCCCCATCAATTTATTTATCGTTACGCAAATGTGGATTGTTTTTTTTTTTTTTTTTAACGTTGCCCCACACTAGGATTTCTCCTGTGTCGTGGGTGCGTTTACAGACATGAATTCCACATACAATACACCCAGACCCGGAACAACAACCCGGAGCACAGCAGCCGACTGTATCAGCCACTGCACCAACCGTGCCGTATATAACGTATATTTAAATCGCGTCTTTCTTAAGACCGGCCTAACTTATCGTAACTATTCTTCTTTACAGGATGAACAGGAGTCTTATCAATGACATATTTAGGTGCCTTGATGCGTGACCTCATAATATTTACGTATGTAACGTTATTTACAAGTCGTAGTACTTATCCAACAAGTAGACAGACAGGAACAACTACCTGCAGGTCATACAAATATTTGTTCCGTGTGGGAATCGAACCCACGACCCGGAGCGCAGCAGCCGACTGTATCAGCCACTGCACCAACCGTGCCGTGTTATGGTAAACAGGTCAATAAAAAAAACATGACGATAAGCCATGGGTCAGCTGATGTAATTTCTGAAATTATTTGATATTATATCTTGATGGTTATTTATTTTTAAGTTTTTTACTTTTCCAACAACATTTATTCGAACTATTGTATTTTGGTTCAAATTACGCGCGATGATTCCTTATAAGTGAAAGAGTTACTATCGGAGATATAGCCGACATGGCGAACCTATGACACGCGTGCTGTAGCAACCACGCAACAGATAATTGTTGGCACGGAGTAGATTGACAACAATACATACATACCTACAAAGGCGCAGACATTGGGACATTGGGTCCAACCCACAGAGGCTTTTTAGAGAATTTTAATCTAAAATGGAATGGGACATGCGAGTCAGTCCCTGGTTCTGGCTGTACTACAGAAATAGACTCGAATTATCCCCGGTGGTGTAGGGCTATTGTATGAGATGGAAACTATAATGATAAGCCCTATTGCAATGGGTGTTATGTGGATTGGAAACATAAGAATAAGCAGAAGTCGTCCAAGCAGCGGCGTGTTGAAAGAAATAACAAGCGAATCATATCGGGTCATTGACTCATTGTAGATTGCTCGCGGACGTATGCGTATGAAATCTAAACGTTATTCTTATTACGGTTCGTATGATAGTTTATGTATAGAATCTATATACATACAGTTTGTTTGAACGTGCTAATCTCTGTAACTACCTTTCAGATTAGAATAATTCTTTTTGCGTTTGATAGCCCAATTCTTGAAGAACGTTATATGCTTTTAACATCACGCTACGACCGTAAGGAGCCGAGCAAAATGAAATCAAAATCGAAGTAATAGCGTGGACGGGAGATAAGAGTCGAACTGTGCGTGTCTATTTCAAGAAAACCAGTATATATACTAATACCATAAAATATGCCAAAAAATATTGTCTATGCCGAAATATTCGAAATTATTTACTAATAATACGATTTATTTTAAATTAAACGGCGAGTGAATCCACGGGGCATAGCTAGTATGTGTTATTCCGCTTTGATCGAATTTTATTAGGGCAAGCTGGGCTTTTCAGCTTATATGAAAGTACTGCTACTGATCCGGACATACGTGTAAAACCGTAAACGGGTAAAGCCGTCAATTTTGTTATTCATCATTTACGTTAATTTTACGTTATCGTAACGTAAAAGATTATTTTTGTTTTTGTGGCTAAATTGACGGCCTTACCCAATCACTTATTAATAGTAGAGACACCTTATGATGGCACTTGCGTTTGCACTATCATTGAATTCCGTTAATATTGACAGCTAATTGTGACAGAACAAATGCCTACTACTAACTACTACATTGTTTTAGGCGCCGCAATAGTGAGATATTGCTACAGCTATAATTAATAATAATTTAAAATTTACAGACACTATTGTGTACACACACGATATCATTGAGTGCCACTAGTATAGTTGTCTTTTATGAAGCTAACGGAGAGCTAGAGCTATTTAATAGCTATTAAAAAAACCCTACCCCTCGGGGCCTAGAGGCTAAAGATAAGTGAATAATGCCAGTTTTATTCATCATCATGATATCAGCCAATGAACGGCCACTGCTGAACAAAAGCCGCCACCATAGATTGGCATAAAAAAGTGACGAACTTTGGGGCTAATTTGCCAGTAGTACTCACCATGCTTGGCAGGAAGGGTTGGTAAGCGCAGAATGGCTGATGTTCTACAGAAGGGACGCTGCAGTCTATCCTTCTGGTATAGAGTCCCTTAGTCACGTTTTACGACAGCCATGGGAAGAGGTACTGGCTAAACCGTGTGGTGCCGCCTAAGAATACCACCACCCCATCTCATGCCGTGGGTGTCGTAAAAGGCGACTATGGGATTAGCAGCGCCCTTCGAGTACATTTACAACCTAACTGCGATCGCTCACCCCTCATGTCAAGCGTGGCGATGATGACAAAACCCTCCAATGAGCACACAACACAAATCCATACCGGTCGTTGTGGCATTCTTTGGGGGAGGCTTCTGTCCAGCAGTGGACGTTTTCGAGTGAAATCATGATGGGAAGAGATGCGAGTCGAGCTCTATTCTTAATCCTCCAGACACCACACGGAAAATTATTACATCGCATATTATAATTATCATAAAAATATTATTCCTTATCAAATATCCATGTAGTGACGTCATATCTTGAGTTTGTTTTGTCTTATTCTTAATTGTGATGTTTTATTGCAGTGTTTATATCAAGGCTGACTTTCTTTAACAATTTAGTTTTTGTTCATTATTCATTAGCATATTCTTTATTATTTCTGTACTGTAACCATATCAAATATTATGCTTACCTAAAATAGCTGAATATAGAGCTTCATAAGCACCAAATGTGACTAGGATTTCATTCTGTGGGTCAATTTCCCTGCCTACTAATGGGGAATATAATTTCGTTAAGCTTTGAATTAGTCTAGGGTGACCCTGGAAATAAAAAACACAAATTATAGCAATTATAATTTCCCTCAAAACAGTGTTTTTGGGACGATACTATGCCCATTTTTTTTTATATAAGGTCTTATTTTAATAATCCACGATATTTTGCATGGTGCCTCAGTAAATGCTTAAGATGATGTACCAAACACAAAAAAAAATTCATGGTAAAAATTAATTTCATTCTTTTGCGTGATGTCGCTACCGTGCGCCGTCTGTTTTGTTTAACGTTACAGACTATCTAAATCAGTCAACCAGCCCTGTCCGCCATTGTCTTACTAGATGCATGTGAATATTATCACAACTAAGAGAACTCGGAAGTAAAGAAAGAAATGATTTAATAAAATATTTTTTAAACAGCAGATTTACAAGGTTTTTTTTATACCTACATTATCTTCATCGTTCACTATAGCGCCATGCAAAATATCGTGGACTATTAAATTAAGACCTTGTATAAGTACCATATAAAAAAAACTGAGAATATTTTAAACCAGTTTATGCATAGGTGAGCCTAGTGGTGTGTGCCGTCGAGCCAGCCGCCTCAGCCTGTCGAACGCCCCTGGAGGCATGCTTTCGCCACTCTTGCGGTGGGAGCGTTTCTGATCATAGAGCCCACGCGTCGGACTCCGCCTGGATGTCGAAAGGCAGCAAGCGCGCCAGGAGAGTTGCCGCCTCATAGGACACTGTACTATATCCCCGTGCGATCCGTATAGCCGCTCTGTGCTGCAGACCGTGAAGTTAACTTATGCAGCGCTGGACGCCTGACAGCCGGGATACAGGCGCCTCGTAGAGGGCCACGGACCGCACGACCCACCCATAGAGACGGCGAACTTCCTCGCTCGGTCCCTCGAGATTGGGCAGCACCCAGTGTAATGCACCCACTACCCTCTCGACTCGGAAGACGAGGCGTGCGAAGTGCTCTTCGAAGCCCCGACGACTGTCCAGGGTGAGCCCCAGGTACTTCATGTACTGGCTCATCCTGATTTGCGCGCCACCAACACGTATTCACGAACTGGGTGGTTCACTGCTCCGCGGCAGTTTGCGGAACTATAGCGCCTCGGTTTTGTGAGGCAGACCCCGAGCGTGGATTTTGGCCACGACAATTGCCACCGCTTGCTCGGCAAGCCGGCCATCCGGTTTCCTCGAAGGACTCTCCGCTGGTCAACACAAGAGTGTCGTCAGCGTAACAGACCAAGCTGACGCCAGCGGGGAGAGCGACACGCAGGACCGCATCGTAGGCGAGGTTCCAAGAAATGACCCCTGCGAAACCCCGCACGTAATCTCCCTCAACTTTACGCTACCGTCCCTGCCCACGAATGTGCCTATCGCGCAGATAGGCCCCTGTGATGCCCTGCAGATGGGGGGGGGGGGGTATAGCATGCAAGCTGTCAAACATAATATTGTGTTTGTCTTGCCAAAGAATACACTCCCACAGGATATGATGTGCAGACTGTTCATATTCACAGTCCAGTGTTGAACATTTGCAGAATAACGGGGCAACAAGCTTGAAGCGAAATAATTGTTACCATGACCCATGAGTTTAGCCAGGCATTGATCAACTTCAATGATGGCACGGTTGGTGCAGTGGCTGATACAGTCGACTGCTGCGCTCCAGTTCGTGGGTTCGATTCTTGCACAGAACAAATATTTGTAAGATCTGCAGGTAGTTGTTCCAGGTCTGGGTGTATTGTATGTGGAATTCATGTCTGTAAACGCACCCACCACACAGGAAAAATCCTAGTGTGGCACTGTAAAAAAAAAAAAACTCCACCCATGCACTTGCCAGCCACTCACAAACAGATGAGAAGAACTGGTATAGGTGAAGGCTCTTAATAAAGTGTTCCTACCTGCATTGCCGTATTGTACCTGTGTACCTAAGAATACCACCACCCCATCACATCCAGTGGGTGTAGTAAAAGGTGATTATGGGATTAGCCAGAGGATGGGCAGCAGCTTCCTTTGAGTACATTTATAACTTAACTGCGATAGCCAACCTGTCTGCAAAGCATAGCAAGTAAGGCCCCATTGAGGCATTGAGCCCAAATCTCTGGGGAGGCTTCTGTCCAGCAGTGGATATTTTTCAGGTAACAACAAAGCTAAAATATGTTATACGTACAAATCCCCTTGTATATTGATTCAGCAGTGGGTTAGCACTGGTGGCTATATCGCCCAGAGCTTTTCTGACATGGTCAGGTGCATGGTAGTCTGGAAAACCCTGACCAAGGTTTACTGGAAATTTGTGTTCAGCAGCAAGTTGTATATATTCCACCCTACAAAATTGAAAACTCTTTAGTGTTCTTGTTATTCCTCTACAGCATATAAAGCAGCAGCATCTTTTGTGCATTAGAAATTACATATTGCAGTATGTAATTTCTAATGCACAAAAGATGCTCATTAATCCATTTGTCACACATGGTGATTATGGTGATGGCAAGATCCACTAACAATCACAATCTTCTGGTGTCTGTTGATGGGTGTTTTTACAGAGGGCTGATATTGCAAAAAAAGTATAAAATAAAAGAGCTCAAACAAAAGTCCTCATTTTAATATTAAAGAATACTTTTTCTATCCTGAACTAGTTCCTAACTAGCAACTAGTACCGTGTGGTGTCGGGATTAAGAATATAGCACCACTCCAATTCGTCCTGTAGATGTCGTAAAAGGCGACTAAGGCAATCTAGACCAGAGGGTTAGGCAGCAGTGTTCCTTCTGTGCAACGGTAGCCATACTGCACTCACAAACCCACCTGCCAAGCATGAGTGAGTATTGGCAAATACCCTCCAAAATGATGACACAGTTGTTGAAATCTATAGGGGGGGGTCTATGTTCAGCAGTGGGTGTATAAATTGCTAATATGATAATGATGACTAGTTCCTAACATTTATAAAATAAACTAGGATGTCCTAGGTATTTAGTAGTTAATAGCAATAGGATACACATATCTCATGTGTTTTCCTTAAAAAAAAAGATATATGATTACTCTTCCATGTGATGTCCAGACTAAGAAAATAGGACCACCCCATCTCCTATGGATGTCATAAAACGCAACTAAGGGGCCTCTAAATTGAAGGGATGGATAGCAACATCCCTTCTGTGGAACAGTAGCCATAATGTGGACACCAACCCGCCTCCTAAACATGGTGAGTACTGGCTAATTCCCCCAAAATGATGACATTAGTGGAAATCAATGGGGGAGGCCTGTGCTCAGCAGTGGACAGTGGATATGTTGATGATGAAAACTATACTGTGAATAAATCTATTTGATAACTAAAAGTTGTGTTTGTTTTTATTCATTAATGACCACAACATTTGTCTTGCTTACTATTAACTTATAGCATATAAATACATATTGCATTAAAACACTGATTAAGTATATTATGACACTATCAGAATATTTCAACTGAGATAGCTAATATCCATCTGTGGGATTAAAAACACTTACCAAACACTTTTTGCGCCATCGCCATAGCGCGCAGGTAACTTAAATTTGTCTGCCATTGGATTAGTTGCACAACTCTGATTTCTGACACCACAATTTAATTTTAAATATTCTTTAACAACACTCTTTCGTCCTAGAGTCGTGAATAATGATTGTCCGCACCTAAACATCGTAAAGTTCAGTATATAAGATAAAATTTAGATAAACGAACCAACAAACCAACTTAACCTATAATGACATGACAGTAAAATACTCGGTTATAAAGTCAAATAAACTGATAAGCATACTCACGGAGTTATTTAATTATATTAACTTGTTCAGAATAGAAGCTAATCAGTAATGAATAATCAGTACCTACGTATGTACATTGCAACGTATAATTATCATCAGACATTTGAGTACGTAAACAGTACTCGGTAGTTGGTAGTCACAGTGGCCGCAGGCCGTATAGTTTATGATTATTATGATAAATAGGTGTCGGCATTAAAATCGAGTTGGATCTAGTAAGTAGTGGTTGATTTTTCCTGACCCATGACATGACAGTGACACCTCTCCCCTCCCCCCGACTCCCCGAGAAGACGGTTAGTCGGTCAGTATAATATTTCTATCGTGTTTTAATTAGGTAATTCTAATTATGCACAAATACATGTCAGAGCACAATTTTTTTGGAAATATTTGATATAGTTTTCAATATTATAAATCTAACTTAAATAACATAAGCAATGTTTATATAAGTTACTCAAATTATGAAGTAGGTAGAAAGATTTACATTTTGATTTTTAATTTACATTTTACGTTCCGTAGTTGATATACTACGGAACGTAAAATGTAAAGTAAAAATCAAAATGTAAATCTCCTTGTTCATTTGGATTTAGTGATGTGCGCTTATAAATAATTGAACTAAAAAAATCAACCACGATGTTCACATCATAGTTTACGCAATGGATTATAAAAACATTAGATTCTCATTTTGCAGCGCTAAAGATTTTGAACGGAACCAAACAGAGTAGGTACTTAGGCACTATGTCCTAAAGATATATAACACTCTTTTATATCTAGATCCCAACTCGCTCAGTAAATCAGAGCCGCTCAGTCGCTCTGTCACTTCGCGGAGAACGCTCTTCGTTCTCCGCGAAGTGACGCGGTTGACGATAGACATGGGTAACTCAACAAATCAGCATGAGCTGCAGGTCAGATTACGGTTCAAGCAGTTGAACCGGAGCTGCGAGCCGGCTCGCAGGTCAGCTCAAGTCGGTACTTTTCTATACTGTGAACTGTGACTCAGCGCGCACACTATTGGTTCGAACAGGTTTAACCACCACATTTCATCTCTTTCATAATATAGGTTTAAAACATAATATATCAGCGATTTTTCTTTATTTTTTATTTAAAAGAAAATTTTAAGTAATATGTGTTATGCTTCGCGTTTTATTTATGCACCTCTAATCATTCAGTTACTAATACGTCAGCTCACAGAACGAATCAGATTAACCATAGATCAACAGCTCAAAGTGACTACTTGAGCGAACATAGACTCAAAAACTATCGACAAAGCGTTCATTATGCTCTGTGAGCTATCAATGAGCCGTGAGCTGTCTATGTTGCATTTGAACCGCAGCTCAGCAGCTCAAGTCTCTGTGATCTGAATCATTGAACCGGCTCAGACCTGAGTTACACATGCCTAGTTGACGAAGATATGATCTATTGATTGAGTAAAATTCGAATCAATCGCTCTGTCGTTCAGAAACGAATTAGGCGAAGAAATGAATTGAAACAAAAATTGTGCTCCGTGTCACAGTATGCAGTATGCACAATATAACCTACGACAAATTTTATATAGATAACAATAACCTTTCCACCCAGTCGCTCTTTGTAATAATAATAATTAGCGCAGACACAGATACAAAAGATTCAAAGATATAGTTGCAATGAAAGTGAGTGAGTGAGAGATTCGCTCTTTGAGAGAGAAGTATATCTTTTATATATGTCGCTCGCGAGCGACTCATCTCTATTTTAAATACATAAATCAGTTTTAGAAGTCTTGAGCTGAGAGCATCAATTTGCAGATGAATCAAGAATTACTCGTACACCAAGACATTTTATAGTCTTGGTTATTTCAAGATATAGTTACACATGACAGTACATTAGGAAATATGTCATGGACCTACTTGGCCTTAGCTGCGTAACTATACAATTTAAAAAAAATTATAATAGCAAACCATGAATCAAATGAAAATAAATGTGTTGCCCGTCTTGGAGCAATTCTAGTTGATATTATATTAAGATTGACATTAAGTCTTCAAAAGATCCTTGATACATCCCAATGACTATATACATCCTGTCTATTAGGGTGTTGATGAAGATCAGATCACCAACAAAACTTTCGTTTTGCTCTCACTTTCCAAAATCCTAGAACGTATCATGAATGACTGACTTAAAAACTATTTCGATAAAAATCTGATTTTGTCACCATTACACTATATATCCACTTCATACGCCGTGCATGATCTTATGGATCATATAGTTAAGAAAATAAATGAGGGTCAGAAAGTTCTGGGTATAATATAAGATAAAAATATTTTTACTTTCCTTTTTATTACATTGTTCTCAAAATAAATAATGTTAGGACAATGTAGCAGAAAAAAGTAAACTTCTTAAAAATTCCACACTAAACAAGCCTGATATTTAGAAAAACATATGATTAGATTGTCATGGCAGTATTAAACTGACCAATCCCAACAGACAGCACTCAACCATATTGCAGGGCAACTAAGCGACCCGATACACGACGCCACCATCAGCAGGACACTTGAATGAGCATGACATACCTAAACTGCCAGTAATGCCAATAATGTCAATATCGGCCTTTGAACATTGGAGCAGCTCAATTTGCAAGCATTTTTGTCGTCCATATACTATATAAAAACCCTTTCTACACAACTTCTGCTTTATAATGGACTTGAATTTATTAAGACTTAATTTCTGAATATCACTTGGGATTTCATTGTAAAAACGTACGCATTGGCATTGAAACGATTTGCTTATCTTCTGAAGCCTGGTAGCAGGAACAACCAGTTTGTGTTTGTTCCTGGTATTAATATTATGGATATCACTGTTTTTTGTAAAGAGGTTAATATTTTTATGCACATACAAAACATTTTCATAAATGTACTGAGATGAATCGTTCGGAGTGAATATTGAGGGCTTAACTTATAAATTGATCGAATGGCTCGTTTCTGCAGCACAAAAATTGTTTCGATATCGGCAGCATTACCCCACAACAGAATAGCATACGACATTAACATTACACTATGAAAATAACCAAAATATACTAGGCGCGCTGTTTCTACATCTGTTAAATAACGAATTTTCATTACTGCATAACTGCCTTTTCGACAATTTTAGTATGTGCGGTCCCCACTGCAGCTTAGAATCTAAAGTAATAAATAGAATATATATTCCTCTATATGGCAAACGACTATGATACCGTCTCTTTTTGGGAAAAGGGTGGGTGGGTCCTTGTAGAAAAGATGCTGCGAACGGGAATAAGAGGAATACCGCTAGAATTCAACGAAGACTACATTAGTGATCATGATCGGTGACACAGTGTTGTTATACAAGATCGGAAAAAGGGATAACACACGGAGACCCACAAGGGAGAGTGATCGCACCGTCCCTATTCCTTATTTATCTCAACGACAACTTTGCGATCACCCTAGGCTCTTCACATACGCTGATGACATAGCCCTTATATTCTCCTCGAATACACGGGAAAACGTTTATGAGTCTACCCAGATTGGTCTCGTGGTTACGTGACAATGTACTTACACTGAATGCCGATAAAACCAAGTACTTCATCATCACCATCATCATATCAGCCACAGGACGTCCACTGCTGAACAAAGGCCTCCCCCTTAGATTTCCACAACGAGCGGTCACATGCCGCTCTCATCCAACGACTCCCAGCGACCTTCACCAGATCGTCTGTCCACCTCGTTGGAGGTTGTCCCACGCTGCGTTTTCCGGTGCGCGGAAAACGCAGCGGAAAACGAAAAATAACAAAACCAAGTACTTGCCATTTGCTATTCAAAAGTAAAGTCCTGCAGTCACTTCCCCATTACCCTAACTCGGCACACACGTACTCCTCCGTAAACACTATTGGTTGCGCATGTACAAGACTTGAAACAACCAAGACTTTAAAATATCTTGGTGAACAGTGAACAAGATCTAATGCACTAACTTATGATGTCATGTCGGTCACGTTTTTAACACATCGCTTAAATAGAATCAGGTGCCATTCTTCAATTTAAAACGATTAAAATCACGGGAGCCCATGCAGTGTGACTTCTTTTATGCATCTATATGGAGCATAAGAGAAGTCACGTTATGCTTCACGCATATGCATTATGCGTAATTATTCATGTGTAAATTAAATATTGAATTATATACCTATGTAATTAATTGTCTGGATTAAGAATATAGCACCACTCCATCTCCTGCATGCAGAAAAAGGTGTAAAAGACTAAAGGACTCTAAATGAGGAATGGGCAGTAGCGTCCCTTCTATGCAGCAGTCATTCTGCGCTTACCAACCCGCCTGCCAAGTGCAGTGACTCTGTCAGTGAATACTGACGAATTCCCCCTAAAATGATGACACCTGGCATGTAACCGTTAGTTTAGGAGCGGAGAGGCCACAGTGGATGTCTTTTGGCTGATATAATGATGATGACATGTATACAATATAATATTTTATTTTTGGTTAGCGGTCCTAAACATTCCTGGTAACACGCAGTTATAGCAAGCGTTCAAAGGATAGCTTGATGATAACAAAGCGTTTCTATCCATTCCATTCAACTATAACATAGTGGAATATTAGCTATTCGTAAGCAAAATCTCACAAAGCTGTCCGAAGTACGAAGATTAATAGAAAACGATTAATTTAGCTCACAAAGTCGACACGAGGAACATTGAACTGAACTACTTAGGTCGGAGGCTGCTCTAAATTTTAGCCGTGCTTTCAATTTCCTTAGATAATAGATTGAGTTCCGAGGTTTACAAAGGTGCGAGGTGAACCGAAGTTACTTTCGTAACGGTAGATTTGATTAGTTATGAGGTTTTGGTGTTAACTACTTGTTTCTGAAGATGATCTGGTAGTTATCAGATTTGTCCTCTTCCTTGCATTCAGCACTTGTTATTGCGTAACTTGGGAGATGACCACGTCCAGAAGTGAACTGTGAAGGTTAGGCTAACGAGGGGCTTCGAAGAACACTTGGGGCGTCTCGTCCCCCGAGTCGAGAGGGTAATGGGTGCATTACACCGAGTGCTGGACACGTGCCACCGTGTGCTCTGCACAGCGCACAACTAGGCTTGGGGGATCCTTTATAGCCCTCCCCAAGAAGTGCCTGGGGGTCGACCTTTTAACAGTCGCTTTCCCTCCGCTAGAGGGGGTGACCGCTTTACAGTCATCCCCTCCGGATGAACGATGTCCCTAAAGGTGTGACATCAATGGGTGGCTTGAGTGTGATCTTACGATGACCTGGAGCCCCCCTTCGGTGCCGAAGATGACTGCTCCCGTGGTTTTAGCCGGTAGGAGTCTGGCATGCCCCATCGCCCTTCCCCGGGGCGGAGGAAGTTCATGAAGAATTTACAATAAAAAATAAAGGCAAGGCTAACGAACAAACACATAATACGGTTTATATTATAGATCACGGTCCGAAATAAGTTGTTATTATTATCTTGTCTCTCTAGTCATGGGTTTATCCTCTACATGAAGAACCAGGTATTTTGATAAGTTGGACACTTAAGGTCCATTACGTAGAAGGCCCTTTAGAGAATTCTTATCTAAAATGTATACTAACCGGGGACTTCGGGACCGGGGATGCAAAATACAGTTAACAACTTTCCGCGGTAGTATAGGATTATTGTATGAGATGGAAGCTACAATGAAAAGGTCAATGGGTGTTATATGGACTTAAAATGTTGACTTAACAGAAACAACAGCGTCTGCGTTTCAACCTTTAATTTAAATTATGTGGCAAACGGTGACTCGCAGCCACCACACCACACATTTATATTTTTATGCCAATTAAACATAAGTCCCGAAGTTTCTATTACTGCTGGAATACTAATACTGTAGAGCTTCCGACAACCCTTTCGCCGATTAGTACTACCATTTTATACAATTTATAAGGTACATAAATAAATACGGCAAATGTGAGTATCATGTAGCCTAGTACCTATCTATCCTATATATATATAATCTATGAATATAACCGCCTGCTGTTTGGCAGTATGAGTCTGTCATGCTCACTAAAATGTCTTGCTCTTAACTTGACACTGGCAAAATGTTATCACAATTGCGAAAAAAAGAAAAAAAAAATGTCTTGCTGATATGAATGCGTCGTATATTGGGCCGATAAGTACCAGAATTGCACTACCGGGGTGCAATTCCCTAAGCTCAAACATCCTTATTTGAATACAGAATTGAAATAACGGTGAAAAACCAAATTGGTATTCGAACCAAATTGGGTTGCCACTTTTATTACCGACTTCGAAAAGGAGGAGGTTGTCAATTCGATGCGTATTTTTTTTTCAATTCTGTATTTAATGATGTATGGATGTTTGAGCTTAGAGAATTGCACCCCTGCAGTTTATGCTTCAGTAGGTATCCAATCGGGAATTGGACCAATCGGGGATCGCTTCGTCGCAGCGCGTGTAACTTACCCTATTTTTATAGTAAAAACAACAAATGTCACGGAATTACTTTTTGATATTAATATTTTTTTTTGTTTTACTTTTTTTATAACAAGGTTGTTCTGCAACTTTCTAGTACGAGTGGAACGACACTGGATGTATGAAATAAATCTGACCGACTTACTGTATTTATTATTTCGCTCAAGATGATACGATGGTAACCGAATTAGCCTGTTTCCTCGGAAAGATTTAAAAAAGATCCGCCAGAGTCAGTACTAGTGGGGGGTACACTTGTTTTGATTTCCCTATTGACAGTAACGTTAAACGTACATTGTAAATATGAAATTAACGGAAGATGATGATGACCCGGAGCAACATCGAAATATGCAAAAAATTCAAGATCTCTTGTCCGGGATTTAAAACAAAGTTTAGTCACAAATTTTATGCCATCTTATTTATATCGACTATCTGAAGTGCAATATTTTCTTTTCTTTTCGCGAATGTACAATGTTTGGTAGGCATGATAATTTATTTTTAATATTTTTTATTCACTTTATCCATTTATTTGTTTCAATGATAAGACATACGTTTAACGTTTCTGTTAAAAACACGTGTACGGGGGGTACACACTAGTGCTGCCTCTGGCGGATCTTTTTTTAATCTTCCGAGGAATCAGGCTAATTCATCAACAATGTCTTATAAGTCCTTAAGTGACAATAAGCTCTTTTACAAAAACGCTAATAACACTAAATGTATAAACATTGTTTACACACGAAGCTTCGTCAGGGTTTCAGTGTCTGACTGCCGCCATCCTAGTCACGTTTCTTATTTTCATTTAATATCTATTTTACGATGAAAACTACGTTTCTACGAAGGATTCGAATTTATGAGCGTATGTTGGAAGTTTTCCAATATAGAAAACTTACCAACTTGCCGTGCTCAGGTGAAGGCACTATATATTACAGTGCTCAATTTTCGTCTATTTTCTTAAATAGCTTTAAAACGATATATTGAAATATTATAAAATAAATACATTTGAGACCCTCGCAAGAAGCCGTTCCATTTTATATGTTACACGGTACAGTTTGCAAAACTTTATGTTTTAATTTTCTATATTGCCGCCCAAAAATGATCCTCACATTCAAAATTTATTTATTAACGTTACACGTACGTCATACGTGTTTGGGCGCTGAAATACATAATTATGTGTACCAAATTTCAACTTAAAGTATCAAACCTGCGAAATTGCATTGCTGGTTTGATTATTGCCAATCTTCCTAAAAAACAATAAAACAAATCACCATCATTTCAGCCACAGGACGTCCACTGCTGAATAAAGGCCTGTCCCTTAGATTTCCACAACGAGCGGTTACATGTCACCCTCATCCAACGACTCCCAGCGACCTTCACCAGGTCATCTGTCCATCTCGTGGGAGGTCGTTCCACGCTGCGTTTTCCGATATTTTCTCAAGAAATCAAAAATGCTATATTGCCAGGTACATATATTTAATTTTAAATACGTTTATTTAAATACCTCTTTCATCAATTAATGTATTTATAAATATCTTTTATCTATATATATATATATATATATATATTAATATTTTTTTGATAATAAATAAGTATAGGAAGAGGTTTATTAATAAATTGATTCATGAAAGAGTAACTTATGTCATCCTAATTAAACGTATTTTAAAATAAAATTCGATTAAAAAACTGCAAAAACAGTACTGACACCCTTTTCAACTCGCAGTCTGATAAAAAACCGTAATTAACCGCTATTTTTGAGTAGTTATTTTAAAACTATAGTTGAGTTCACCTGGGGGAAATAAGAAATAAAATTAAGTATTTCACGAAAGCATAGTAATGTACATATTCATTTATATCTCAACATTCTCAAAGGTGGTTCAAACAATCTATTCTGAGAGTTCATACAAGGCGCGGAATTACAAGAAAATGTCAAATGAACGTAGCAATAATGTCACTGGTATTTTTCCCAGTTTATGTCTAGGCATTTGACAAGTGATATTGAGTTTACCGGCTAGAAAATTATTAGTAATACCTGGTAAATTGTGATAGACTCACTAACTATTGTGATTAGTGAAATGTGGGTGGTAGTAACAAGAAACGGTACCTACGTACCTTTAATGTCTATCCCTAGGGAAAAACAGGTGTGGTGTGTTGTATGGTAAAAAGATAATATGTGAGGTCATCCCGTAATAACTTTAATAAAATATCTATCTATACTGATATTATAAAAAGAGTCTGTGATATATTTTTCAGACGACTGGCTTGAAGCAGATGGGCGGCTACGAAAAGCGACTACAAATTCGTAACTCTAGCAGTGACGTCACGTACATCGTAGTCATTTCGTGAACAGAAATAATAGATTTTTTAAGCTATTGCATAGCTTCTATCGAGGGCCTTGAGCGCGGGGACCGAATCCAGAAATTCCGTAACGAAAAAAAACCTCACGCTCCCCACTCCGACGGGCACGGAGGTGTGGCTTGAAGGCCGTGCATTGTCTAACGTCGTTTCTTTTCGGCAGTCTTCGACACAGTGTTTGTGTGCGTGCAACTAGCCGTATTGTACGACAAAATAGTGAAAGAAAATGAGTGAGTACTCTATATACATACATTTTATTATTATCACAAATGCAGTATTAATTTTGAATTGAAAATATAATACTGCTATAAAGATAACCTAAATTTTTGATATTAAAATGAGCGATATTAAAAGTAGCCCTCTTTTATACACACAAACACACACACGCGTATAGTTTAAATTCTCAATTTAGATTCTCAATATGTATACATATATATATATATATATATATATATATATATATATAAATAAATTCATTCTTCATTATGTATATAACAGAAGCCATCGAACCAAGCACGTGCACTATTCAGTACCTTTGTTTTTGGTGTATAGATAATGCACATGAATGCCGCGCAGAGAAAGTATATATGATATTATATCTATATAAATGTACATCGCGCGAAATTCGATAATCACTTCTTAATATCGTTATTTTTTTTAAAATGAATAACTTTGTTTTGGTGTGTCATTACACTATTTATACCAAATTATTTATACCTATTATTTATACCTAGATATTTTCGTTTTATAGAGAAGAAAAGCGTAAAGAGCTAAATTTAATAAAAGAAAAAAAATTGTTTTCTTATCGGTCACCACGCTCAAAAAGTGTAACTTGAATTAATATCAAAGAAAAAGAAATACTGCTTAAATAAAATAAATAAATAATTATAATGCATAAGTTGATACAAAATGCTATGCAATAGCTTTACCGCGGCAGTCCCCGAGTGCCACACGTATTTTTTTTTATTTCTTTTGCTTATTTGTTTATTTATTAATACATGCTAAGTAATAGTCATCATCATCATCATCATCATTTCAGCGTAAAACGTCCACTGGTGGACAGAAGCCTCCCCCAAACGTTGCCACAACGATCGATATGAGTTTGTGTTGTGTGCTCATTGGTTTTTGCTATAATCGCTACGCTTGGCAGGCGGGTTGGCGATCGCAGTTGAGTTTTTAATGTACTCGAAAGACGCTGCTGCCCATCCTCCGGTTAATCCCATAGTCGCCTTTTCCGACACCCACGGCGTGAGATGGGTTGGTGCTATTCGTAGTCGGCACCACACTAAGTAATAGTAGCAGTACCATATACATGTGCATTTTTCATATGCGAGTGTATGGCCAAATCTGAAATATAAAGTAGAGAAATGCATTTCTTTCTTTCTGTCTTTCTACTACGTCAAAATAAGAAGGGAAAATTGAACTATATCTATATACATACGTCTTTTTTCTTTCATGTCTACGCAGCGCATGTTACATAATTTTTAACACGCTTTTATTAGTTTGGCATGTGTCTATGTATCTATGAATCTATGTAACAGAATTTTTGAACTCGATTTTCATAACGTCGGATTGATTTGAAACTTCGCACACTTATCAAGGACCGATGACGATGCAATAATTTAAATAATTCGTCAGATTAGCGATTTTTTCATGTCTGATATCCAGAAAAAATTATAATGTCGTCGATATACAAAAACTTGCACGGAAAATAATACCTCCATAAGATGTCGATTAAATTTCCCGCGGCAAGAGTGCGATGAGACTCAAATAGTGTCTCATTCTTCAAATGACTTTACGCGTAATGGTGGGAGAATTTCTATACTCAAACTTCGAAAGGACGATGCTTGGGTAAATAATTACCACCCGGATTTAATGAGACTATGGACAGGCAACATGGATTATTCAGCCATGCCATTATATGCCATGGCGAATAATATTTATATTACATTAGTATGTTTTTTTTTATACATTTGCCTACATCATGCTCATTAGATGTTTTACCATAATTTGTATCAATCAAAATTGTAATCTCAATTATTTTAAAAGAGTATCCATGGAGTTTCTTGCCAGCTCTTCTCCATAGATCAACTATTTGGAACCGTGCAACTTAGATTCTGACGTTTCATAAGTGCCAATATTTGTAAAAAAGCGTGGGGTGCTTGATGTCAATTGTTGTGAATATTTGTAAAAGTAGCGTCATCATGAAAATATCTGATAAAGCACCCCACGCTTTTTACAATAAAATATTTGTTTTTGTTAATCAATCTATTGTTATTTTAATCTTATTGAACAGTATTTTATTTATTTCATAATATACGTAGTTTTCATCATTTTAGCCAAAATACGTCCACTGCCAAACAAAGGCCGCCCCATAATTGACCTACTACGGTTATACGCTGTTTGTCGCCATTTTGAGTGTAATTTGCTAGTACTCAACACGCTAGGCAGGTGGGTTGGTGAGCGCAGAATGGCTGCTGTTCCACAGAAGAGATGCTGCTGCTCATTCTTCTGGTTTAGAGTCCATAGTCGTCTTTTACGACATCCACGGAAGGATATGGAGTGGCGCTGTATTCGTAATCTGGAATTCCTTACATCAATACCCCTAGTACGAGTTTCCTTTTGCAATCGAAACGTAATACTAAACTACACGTTTACTGCGGTCGGCACTCCGATTGGCTGAAGAGTTTGGTGCGGGCCAATCGCAGCGCTGAACGCGGTAACATTCGGCATGTAGTTTACTATTACTTTTCGATCATGAAAAGAAGCTCGTACTAGGGGTACAGAAGGACTGGAGCCCCCTTCGGTGCCGAAGATTACCACTCCAGTGGTTTTAGCCGGTAGGAGTCCGGCATACCCCTTCGCCCTTCGCCGGGGTGAAGGAAGTTCCATGCAGAATTTCCACTAAAAATCAATAAAAAAAAGAGGGGTACAGAAGGACAATATAGTTTTAGTTTTGGTAAAAAAGACCAATATGGGACATCTTAACACATACAATTTACCTTACCTTCATTCTTTAATTGCTAGTTCGGTTTTCCAATTTCGTATGATGGTATAGAATTCAATCGATTTCGGTTCGCGAACGTTACCGAGATAGTCTATTGATTTTATGGAACATTTAAGGTCCTCCGAAAAGAAGCTTCAAATTCAAATTCAAATTCATTTATTTGCTAAAATGTAGGTGTACAAAGTATGATCTTAAATTAAATTGGCCCGTTTACATTCTACCATTACATATGGTGTGCAAATATTTATATTGTTAGGTAGTACACTGTTAATATTTTGTGTTATTTTTAAATACCAATAAACAGAAACACAGTTGTACTCATATTATAAATTATTAATCATATGAAAGAAAGTAATTAATTGATGTCAAAGTTTTACCGCAGGTCAACAATAACTTTTAATTTATAATGTCAAATTAAGTTATGTATTGTATATTATAATTGTTAATGTCACAGATGTCCTTATATTATAATGTAATTATTATAGTGCTCATTACATGAAGTTTGTTCATACATTTAATTAATAAGGTATATATAGTATTTGGTACGTTATAATATTATGAGATCAATTTGCTTCTCCACGATGGGACATAAATTCACAGAGATCATAAAAGCCTTTTTCTTTTAACCATTGCGTCAACTTTCTTTTAAATATGGTCAAAGGTAAATCTTTGAAGGAATTGGGTAATTTGTTATATACCTTTATAGCATTTGCATATGAGTTTCTCTTATACAATTCGAGCCTGCATTGCGGTAAACAGAGTTTATGTTTATTTCTAGGAGCTACATTTCGTTTTGTTACATCTATATGCTTGATAAAGTGTTGTGGATGTTGTCGTACAATTAGACATAATTCTTTAATGTACATACACGGTAATGGCAAGATATTGTATTTTTTGAACAAGGGCTTACAACTATCTGTATGCCAGGCTCCACAGATTGCACGCACACATTTTTTTTGAACTCTAAACGCTTTCGTTACATCTACCGAATTTCCCCACAATAAAAGACCATATGAGAGTACGGATGAAACGTGTCCGTGATATGCACAAAGAGCAGCTTCTGTTGATACCGTGACTCGTAATCTTTTTATTGCATACACAAATGAGTCGAGTCTGTGACAAACATAACCGACGTGTGTTTTCCAGTCGCAATTCTGATCCAAGTTTATACCCAGAAATTTAGTGCTTGTTACTTGCTCGATGATAGTATCATTATATTTAATATTTAATGTCAACGGTTTTCTTTTATAAGTTTGAAACTGAATCATTTTAGTTTTCTCCATATTAATTTGTAAATTATTAGTATGTAGCCAGTGTAAAATGTTATTTATTGCTTTATTTATCTCTAATTCGTATGTGTCTGCATTTTCACACCTCACTATAAGAGTTGTGTCATCAGCAAATAAGACTGTCTTATGGCAAGTTATATTGGGGAGATCATTAATGTACATGAGGAATAAGAATGGTCCCAAGACACATCCACATCCACCCTGTGGCACTCCAAAACTATTCTGCTGGTAGTTGCTTCTGTATAGCACCTTTTTGTCTTTGTTAATTTTAGAGATTTCTACACATTGTTGTCTGTCATTTAGGTAGTCTCTCAACCAGTCGTTCGCTTTACCTCTTATTCCATACTTTTCTAACTTGTATAAGAGCAATTCGTGGTCCACAAAATCGAATGCTTTGCTCATGTCTAGGAAGATCGCCGCAACTGGCAAGCCATCATTTATAGCCTGGGTGACAATTTTGATCAAATTGAAACATGCTAATGAAGTGGTACTATTCTGTCTAAACCCAAATTGCTCCTCTTTCAGTATATGATAACCAGTTGTAAATTTTTGAAGCCTTCTCAGCATTACTTTCTCGAAGACTTTTGCGATGATTGGTATCAGTGTCACTGGCCTATAGTTATTTACCTCAGATGGTTCACCTTTTTTAAATAATGGCCTAACTATTGATTTTTTCAATAAATTTGGGAATTTACCTTCTTCAAAAGACAAGTTTATTAAATAACACAGCGGGTGACATATGTATGGTGCGCATAGTTTAATCACACTAGTTGGTATGTCATCTAATCCTACTGCGTTTGTGTTATTTAGATTTTGGATTATTCGAAATATTTCCATAGTATCAGTAGGTTTAAGGAATATTGTATGGTCATTATTGGTAGCGATAGCTTTATTTACCTCGTCAACCTTATATTTAAAATCATTGCTATTTGTCAATTGTATATAATAGTCATTAAATATGTCACTAATTTCCTTAGAATTTTCATATCTCCGATTATTTTTAATTATTCTGTTAATTTGTGTCATGTTTTGGTCATTAATGTTTTCATTAATCACCGCCCAAGTGGCTTTACATTTATTTTTATTATTATCAATATATTTTTTACTCTGCAGCTGTCTAGATTTAAATATACACTTTTTGAGTATGTCACTGTATGATTTATATTTTTTATTTAACTTTTTTGATTTTGTTCTATCGTGTTGTTTGCTAAGATAGAGATACCTTTTTCTTATACAGGATCTTCTTATACCCTTCGTCAACCATTTATGGTTCCCTTTTTTCGTTGATCTCTTTATTGTATAAATTGGAAAGCAAAGATCAAAAAATAACTTAAATAGACCATGAAATTCAGCAAACGCTTCCTGTAGGTATTTTTTCTCGTAAACGTTTGAAAAAGTAAGAGACGAAATGCAACTATAGAACTTGTCCATGTTTTCTCTACTATAGTCTCTGATATCTTCATACCAACTACATATTTCGTATGATTTAGGAGTTTTCAGTGAAAGCGATTGTCCTGTTTCATGGTCAGACAAGGCAAGGTGATGCACCTCCGCTTTAACCTGTTTAATGTTACTTGCTATCTGATCTAGACATGACAATTTTCTTGTTGGTGTTTTAATATGCAATTCGATATTATAATTTATTAAAACACTCTTCAACTCTTCGCAACTCCTGTTTGGCTTCAATATGTCCAAGTTCCAGTCACCGCAAAGAATAATTTTTGTATGCTTCCTAATAATTCTTGCCAGTAACTGTTCTAGTTTTTCGAGAAATATGTGTGTGTTGCTATTAGGAGTTCTATATAGACAAATAATTATAAGTTTATTTATTTCTATGCCACAACATTCAAAATTCAATTTTCTAGTCAAGTCATTAATGTTCGCTAAAATTTTATATTTTAAATTATGATTCACCATTATGCATACCTTGTTTGTCCTTGTTTAGAGTCACGTGAATACGATGCAACTAATTTGTAACCAGGAATTTTCAAAAGCATTTCTGTGCCTTTTTTAATAAAAGTTTCAGTCAAACACACTACATCTATTGACCTTTTTTGCGACAACTCGCGGATTACAAATGTTAATTCTTCAGTTTTACTTATAGCACCGGCAATGTTCTGGTGAAATATTCTAAAATTAAAATCCGAATTAGAGACGAAAACATTTTTTTGCTTGCGAAGGCAACTGCATGTCAAATTCCTTACTTAAATGCGATTTCTTAAAATAATAAGGTATGGTTCCCTTCTTGTGATTTTCGGTGTTTACCATGTCCACTTTGGTCAATGAGTAAGTATTAGAACCAATTTCCTGACAATTATCAACTGAATCTATATTTTTCCTAGATTGAAAATAGAAAGGAATTGTGCCCTTCTGAGGAATAGTTGTGCATTCTATTTTAGCCTTATTCATTAATAACATATTTTTACAACATAAGAACTTTTTGTCATAATAATTTGAATCAATCTTAAAGTTAATGTTTTTGCATACATCCAACAAATAATAGTATTTATTGTACGGGAAATTACATTCTATATTAATAAATGAGCAATTTTTAAAGTTGTTACATATAATTTTTAAATTGTTATTTAGCATTCTCTCATTTAAGTATCTGTTGTGTAAAACATTAAATACTAGTACTACTTCCTTCCTAAGATGAACAAATTACATCTAAGACCGACTTTAAAATAACGGTAATAACCGTTACTGTAAATAGTCATAGATATTTTTAAATACATTTTTTTGTAGGGTGGTGACAATGTTATTGTCCCTATAATAAATAATAGGCAATTTTCTGAATGACATCAGGTCAATGATATTATATATTAAAAGAAGCATCAGGTCGTATCATCTACTGCAAAAATTGGCTGTCTCGTAGACCGCTATAATGCACGTTCGTGATATAAGGCAACGTTAATAATATCACCACGCTTGGCTGACGAACTCAATCGCAGGATCGATCGATCGATCGCATTTAGGATTTCTTATTTTTTATGAGCATGAAATTGTTTGCTTGTTTTTGAACCCAACGGCATTTGCAGTTAGGTTCAAAAACAAGCCTGAATTTCAGAAGTGAGAAAACACGGAGAGTTTCTTATCTTGTGAAGGAATTTAATAAACTGACATCTCATCTTCATTTATCACCAAATTACGACCATGACACTGCGTTGGAATACTATTCCGACTTAATTGTAATAAATAGACTGAATTATAATGTCCGGATATCCATGTGGTGTCCGGATTAAGAATACAGCACCACTCAATCTCCTCCCGTGGAGGTCGTAAAAGGCGACTAAGGGACTTTAAAGCAGAGGAAAGGGGAGCAGCGTCCTTTCTGTGGAACAGCACCTATTCTGCGCTTACCAACCCACCAACCAAACTTGGTGAGTATTGCATATGCAAATTTCCCCCTCAAATGACGGATCGACTATGGATAACTATGTGGGAAGCCTATGTTAAGTCATGGACGTCCTTTCGCTGACATGATGATCACCACACGTGGGACGCTTAAATACTGATTTTATTACTCGATTTGACTAATTATGACCATAATTGCGTAAAATTTTACTCTAAAATGAAAATACCATATTTTATCTGAATGCATTTTTTTCAATCATTACCGTATTTCATTATTCAATTTACAATTATTGTAAAAAGGAAAGTTTACCTAGTTATTTTTGTAAGTTTATACGCCAACTTAGTAAATATTAACTATAATCGGGATAATACCACTAATTTTACATTAGATTACTGATACTAGGCTTGTCACATTTCACAGCTAGGCTCAAGTCTCTCTAACGTTATGCGGTATATGAATCTCACCCGAAGTCATAATTTTATTGATCTAATTGCTAAACAACTTTTATTTTATTTGGTGCAGTGGCTGATACAGTCTGCTGCTGCGCTCCGGGTCGTGGGTTTGATTCCCATACGGAACAAATATTTGTATGATCTGCAGGTAGTTGTTCCGGGTCAGGGATGGGCAGCAGCGTCCTTTCTGTGGAACAGTAGCCATTTTACGCTCACCAATCCGCCTGCCAAGCGTGGTGAGTACTGGCAAATTCCCCCAATATGATGACACAGTCGTGGACATCTACGGGGGACGCCTCTGTTCATTAGTGGATGATGTATGGCCAAAGTCGAAGTCAAATTGTTTTTATTCATGCAAACCATTTGCTGGCACTTACGAATAGTCAGAATTCAAATAGTTGCACGGTTCCAAGTCGTTGGTCCTATGGAGCAGAACCGGCAAGAAACTCCATGGATATACTGTTTTGAAATAATATATGAATGTATTACAGTCTTCAATATACCCGCATTCATAAATAACACATATTTTATCATCAGAACAATGTCAAAAAATATTAAAATGTCATAAATTATTCAATAAATGTCATAAAAAAGCATTTATACATTAAAATGTCAAAATGATGTCCAAATTCAACAACAAATCATAATTAAGTTAGATTAGAGCAGCTCAATCCCAAGCATTTTTGGCATCCATTTAATCTGTAACTGTATAGAAACCCCTTTACATAGTTTATTTTTTATAACGGATTTAAATACCCGATGCCCGGCCGATATGATGATGATGAGGCACGCAATTATAGACTCATTCGATCCAAAAAACAATATATCGCGTGATGATATTCGCATGTCGTAGTCTTTTACGTTGGAGTAACTTGAACGATAGGCGGCTTCCTTATAAAAGACTGGGAACCCTCCAGAGAATACCTGTGACACGAAGGTAGCTTTGAGCAAAGAATTGAACAGAGACAATAATGAATTCTTTATGTTCGTAGATCAGCGTTTCAATAAATAATTTTCTGGTTCTATCTAAAACTAAAACACGTCAAGCCTGTATACATCAAAGGACGGGAGTCTTTTTCTCGAAGTAAAAAATAGCTGACGTGATACACTGATAGAATGTTATCGAGAGCTCACTTTGATATATTGTTGACTCTGGAGTCTACCTTGATGTTATGTAACCAAAAGTTGCCTTCGACTCGGTCTTGAAGCATAATTAAATTCGTATTGAACTTATTCAAAAATGAAATGAAGACTTTATAGAACGACTAGCTTGGACCCGCGGTTTCATCCGCCATATTTTTTTAAAGAAATTAGATTATTTATAAATAATTTAGAGTAATTCGGCATAGACACTTGACATAGAGTATATATATTAGATTTAATGGGTTTAATTTTTTTTGCGCGGACCCCTAATTATTTTTCTCAAATAAAAGTACTCTAAGTTTTCCATATAACATCAGCTATCTGTCAGTGAAAGTCCCGTAGAAATCGATTCAGCCGTTTCAGAGATTAGGGGAACAAAAAATGTTTTTTGTTGTACCGTATATACTTTCATACGCATTTAGTAAAAAGCTGTTATTTTGACATTACAAACAGACACTTCAATTTTGTTTATTTGTATAGATTACGGTAAAAGAACCATTATGTTCAAAGGAGCACAATTATTTTAGACTAGCTGTGCCCCGCGGTTTCACCCGCTGTTTAATTTAAAAGAAATAATAGAAAAGTAGCCTAAGTGATTATTTATAACTAGCTGGGACCCGCGGTTTCACCCGCGTTTAATTTAAAAGAAATTTAGAGTACTTCGACATAGACACTGGACATAGAATATACATAGTGGATTTCAAGGTTTTCTTTTTTGCGCGGAACCTTAATCATTTTTCTAAAATGTAAGTAGCCTAAGTTATTCCTTATAACATCAGCTATCTGACAGTGAAAGTCCCGTCAAAATCGGTACAGCCGTTTCGGAGCTTACCCAGAACAAACAGACAGACAGACCGACAGACAGACAGACAAAAAATGTAAAAATTGTGTTTTTGTTATAGGTACCGTATATACTTTCATATGCATTTAGTAAAAAGCTGTTATTTTGACATTACAAACAGACACTTCAATTTTATTTATTTGTATAGATATCAGCTATCTGCCAGTGAAAGTCCCGTCAAAATAGGTCCAGCCGTTTCATCACCCGGAACAAACAGACAGACAAAAAAAAGTTTTTTGTTATATGTACCGTACATACTTTCATATGCATTTAGTAAAAAGCTGTTATTTTGACATTACAAACAGACACTTTAATTTTATTTATTTGTATAGATTGAAATCAGTTAAACGCAAAACTCTAATACTTGCTGAGGGTTCCAAAACCATGTAAGTACTGAATTCTTCATCGCTCATTAGCATTACGCACCCATTATTTTGCTGAATTTCCGCAGTTCAAGGAAACTCTGAAATGCCGGTGGTGCCGGCTCAGAATATCACCACCCCATCTCTTCCCGTGGGTGTCGTAAAATTCGACTAAGGGATTAGCCGGAGGATGGGCAGCAGCGTCCTTCGAGTAGGTAGGTAACTCAACTGCGATCGCCAAGCGTAGCGATTATGGCAAAACCTCCCAATGAGCCCACAACACACCCATATCGGTCGTTGTAGTGATCTTTAGGGGAGGCCTGTGTCCAGCAGTGGACTTCATTCGGCCGAAATGATACTGAAATAGTGCCGTCAACGACTGCGTCCCGGATCGCCATTGCATTAGTCTCCCGTCGCAATGACATAAGAATACCTTTATTAGTCGTAATAGTCACTACGGGCTGTCAGAAGCATTAAATTCTTACAACCCGTTTCCTACGGATTTCGGTATAACTTAAGAAATTGGTTGTGGAGATCTGACGGCAGTTCATCATCATCGTCATCATCATATCAGCCTAAACGTCCACTGGTGAACAAATAAACCTCCCCCTCCTCCCCTATAAATGACCGGTTACATTGTGTCCTCACTTCGGGGGGAATTTGCCAGTACTCAGCACGCTTAGAAGGTGGGTTAGGGAGTGAATAGCTGCTGTGCCCCAGAAGGGACGCTGCTACCCATCCCTCTGGTTTAGAATCCTTTAGTTCCAGTTTAAAACATCCACGGGAGAAGGAGTGATGCTAAAATGCGTTAACGCGTGAAGTCCAATTTTGCTCTTTGATATACTGTGCCAAGCGAAATTTTTCCATTGTCTTGTTCTTCGTGTGTCTGATTCCATCAAGTTGTTTCCTCTTGTTAAAGTTCTCTTGATGAATACACTCCAATACGTTGATATAACTTTTTATCAGGCCCTGATACTGGTTGATTTTGTCCATATCATTTCGCATCCCATGAATGCGCACTTTCGCTGCCGACAACATCTTGATATAACAATAAACTCATTGTTCTAATAAAATGTGTATATTATGGCTTTGATATACCCAACATTGACGATTTACCAGAATTTAATTTCAATTTTTCATATCTTTGTTTTACTTTGACACTTTTAATATGACACTGTTGCATGTAAAAACTGATATGCAGTCGCATCTGGTTATACTGGTAACCGATCCTAACATTATCGGGAGAAAGCTACGTTGACCGTTTTGTTGCCAACCTAGTGGGTTTACGTTTACATCGCATGATCACCAAATTAGATTTTCCCGCAAGAATTTGTAAACGAAGCGGAGTGGAAACTCACTACTAATTTATCAAGGCTGACGAAGCTTTTAGACCTTACGACTACGATGCGACATAGGTATTAATACAGAGTGTCAGCTATTCTGGCAGAGTATGAAAATTGGAGTGCTGTGGTCTCCTTCTGTGAGAGCGTAATGCTCCAGAAGGAGGTCGCAGAGCGGGATCGGGAGAGGGCCGATCCCGCTCGGAGGAGGAGGACACGGAGCCAGGGTTACAACCGCCGCAGTGCCCGTGTCCAACACGCCTGAGCCCCCTGTCGTCTTATATGGCCTTGGGGGTAGTGAGCACGCTTATTGGGAAATCTGCGTACTCATACCGAGTGACCCCCGGGAAGACAGCGGTATGCTTCCTACGGTCACGTACCGCTGTATGCGCAGCACAGCGCATAGTGAGGCTTCGAGGGAATCCTTTACAATCCCCTCGAGAGATGCCTGGGGGGGTGGCCTCTTTACATCCCCTCCGAGATGCACCTAAAGGCGTGGCACTAATGGGTGGCTCTAGATGGAGATCTTTCGAGTTCCTGGAGCCTCCTTTCGGTGCCGACGACGGCCACTCCAGTGGTTTTAGCCGGTAGGAGTCCGGCAAGCCCCTTCGCCTTTTCCCGGGGCGAAGGAAGTACATGAGGTATTTCCACCGGATCAATATAAAAAAAAATGGTATTAATACAGAATCTCAGTGCTGTAATTCTGTGTGGTCTCCGGATTAAGATATTAGCGCCATTGCATCTCCTCCCGTGGATGTAGTAAAAGATGACCAAGGGATAGGCAGCAGCAATTCTGCGCTCACCAACTCGCCTGCCAAAAGTAGTGAGTGCTTGCAAATTTCGCCCAAAATGACGACACAATTGGTGTAAATCTACGACTTTCGTTTAACAGTGGACTATGTTCATGATTACTGACTTTCGATGCTTTAAAATTAACATTTAGGCGACTTTTTTTTAAGTATTTAGCGCGGTGTCAATAAATTGTAGAAGTTATATCAATCTATCTTTATATTTAACTACTAGCTGGTTTCGGCTACTAGCGGTTTCACCCGCGTTTAATTTAAAATACATTTAGAGTACGTCGACATAGGCACTTGACATAGAATATATATATTGAATTTCAAGGGTTTTATTTTTTTGCGCGGAACACAATTTTTTTTTTTTAATTTTTCTAAAATAAAAGTAGCCTAAGTTATTCCTTATAACATCAGCTATCCGCCAGTGAAAATCCCGTCAAAAGCGGTCCTGCCGTTTTGGAGATTACCCGGAACAAACAGACAGACAGACAGACAGACAGACAAAAATGTTTACAATGCCTTTTTTGTTATATGTTCCATATATACTTTCATATGCATTTAGTAATAAGCTGTTATTTTGTCATTACAAACAGACACTTCAATTTTATTTATTTGTATAGATATCTTATTGTCGGTAGACCGAAAGAGCATTACATTTTTATGGACGTGTTAATTTTTGTTTATGGACATTATGTAAAATAGTATTATAATATGAATAATATGTTTCCAATACAAACATGTCAATTGTTGTTAAGTATCATGTATTAAATCGCGCACCTATATATAATATGGGAATAGATGATATCATGGTGACAAGCCATTGCCAGTCAGCAAGCTGAGGTGAGGGTAAGAAGCCGTGTGGGGCCGGCTAAGAAGACGTGTGGTGCCGGCTAGGAATAGCACCACCCCATTTCATCCCGCTAGTGTCGTAGTGACTACTACAACTCTGCTGCCATCGCCAACCCGCCTGCTATACGTCGCGATTATGGCAAAACCCCCCAATGAGTAAACAACACAAACCCAGACCGGTCGTTAATGCGATCTTTTGTTGGAGGCCTATGTCCAGCAGTGGACTTCTTTCTGCTTTAATCACGATGAAAGTCGCTAACGGGGCTGAATATACCCAGGGTGCGCTAGATGCAATTTAGAATAGAATAGAATAGAATATTCTTTATTGTAAACCATTTTAAGAACAACTATTAGGAATAATTTTATGAAAAGTAATTGTACAATGGGCGGTCTTATCGCTATTAGCGATTTCTTACAGACAACCTTTGGATGGACAAGAAAAAGATGGACAAAGACAAAGGGGGTATTCCGTGGTGTACTTATACACATATATACAACCCGCGAGATTTATACAATAAATAATGCATATCCCCCCTAAATCAAAATAATTATTCTGATCTAGATCCCAAGCTTGATAGCAACGTTCTAAGCCGAGGTCAGTGTCTCACTTGGGGGCGCTGCGTCGCTTAGTGTTTAGGTAATCGCCTGGCTGGAGGTCCTTTCGGCATCGCGATTTGTCCAGTTAGGCAGCAGCAACCACTGGAGCTCACGAGAAGCTCATTACTAAGAAGAGGTTAATCATCGTCATATTAGGGAAAAGACCTTCACTGCTGAACAAAGGTCTTCCTCATTGATTTAAAAACGACCGGTTATATGCTATCCGCATCTAATGACTTCCAGCTTCCTTTGCCAGCTCGACTGTCCATCTCGTTGGACACCATCCACACTGCGTTTTCCAGTGGTCCACTCTTTCAGCCCCAACGGCCGTCAGTTCTACAAGCTATGTGCCAAGCTGGAGCCGAATTTAGGGTGTGAAGGGTGGAGCAATAAAGGAGTCGAGACTCTAAAATATTTTTCAAGGTAGACAATTCAATTCTTCAACAAACATATGTAGATATAGTAAAATACAATAAACTAACCACATTTAATTATAGCGTTAACGAAACCTTGGGAGATTTGTCAAATATTAGAAAGCTTTACTTAAAATTTTTATTGTGGCGGTGCCTCTTCTTTGCCTCTTCCCCGGGGCCGTAGTCCTTGTTGCCCTTCCATAATTCAGGCCCAGTGCCCTGCCCATTCCGATACTAGCTTACAAATCTTTTCAGATCTTTAGATCTTCTAAAAAAAGTAGATATGTTTTTCGTACCTGCTTAGTATTCACTATTCGGGAACCGTGTACCTACCTATAGTTCCTACACGGGTCTGCAGTTATAAGACATAAAACATTTTGATATAAAAAGGACTAGCTAAGCTGTTGAAGATATACAACTCCATCTTCATGCTGTTTGCATAAAACAAAAAGCTCATGTCGTGAGCATTAAACAGTGTCGTCCGCTTGAGTGACGTCTCACGGGCCCTCCTTCAACAGAAGGGCGTATTCCCTCCGCTAAGTAATTAATATTCATGCAAACGTAATCAGAATGCTTCACCCTTTTTACTTTACTCACCGTCATATCATAACTAAAGTAAGTATATACAAAAGATTCATTCTATACACAATCTTAGAACAAGCTTACGCATTGTTATACTACGAAACTATTTTGCTACGAAACCGTATGCAAGCTACAGCTGCAACCTAGCATGAAGTACAATGATATTTGTATTTCACAGTGGATTGTCATTCTGTTTAGTCCCGCTTAAAATTCAAATTCAAAAGATTTTTCGTCATCACTTTACATAGCTATCACTTCATCCTGTTTTTTTTGAAATATAGCTTACTTATCATATTAAAACTAGTTAAAAAAAACATTTGTAATATTGCAGACTATTTAAAAACGACAGCTGTGTGTGGAACCACTCGCGTTAAGCGTTCTCAATGGAATGCCGAAAATATTAAAAACTATTTGACACCACGTATTAAATTCGAATTTAAATTTGAATTTAGCAAAGAATGAAGAAAGAGGTGGCCTGTGATGATGGAGATAGAAAGTATGAAGCGATGGAAGAGGTTGATTGAAATTAATATGAAGGATGACTTCGTCACAAACTGAAGTGGCATTGGCACACATAGCTCGTAGAACTGATGGCCGTTGGGTCAAAAAGGATCTCGAGTGGAGACCGCGCACCGGAAAACGCAGTGTGGGACGACGACCTCCAACGAGGTGGACAGTCGTCCTGGTGAAGGTCGCTGGGAGTCGCTTTTTGCACGTCGATTGTAATTATATTTGGTGAGCAGTTAATCAGAAGCAATAATAAGGATGGTTTCCTGCCTGTTATGACATTTTAATTACCTGCATCATTGGTATTAATGAGAATGTCTGAGTCGGTAGCAAATATGGAAAACCGATCTAAGCTTCTCTATTTATTTAAGCATCACCAGTTGCCCGCTTTGACGAGTGACAAGGCCCTGTCTATTAAGAAGGCAGTTTAGATACCAACATTGGGATTGTTGCCATGAGAGGATTGTCTGTGGCCACGAACCCGCTATCCCAGTTTATCCTATTTTTATATTACAAGACGGTACTATTTTTTTAAGATACTACGAAACGCCCGTCTTTAACTCTATAAAAAGTCAAATGATATTATTAAAATTATATATTCTGATAGAGTTAGTCTCACTTGATTTATTCGAACATTTTCATGCGTAAGTTTGATACATATTATGCTCGTCCCCTCTTTCTGTTGGATAACGAGGTAAGACCAAAACTGCGCCTCCACTGGCTCGACATCGGAGCATACGGAGCACATCGGGACGGACTTTTGCTTTGTAAAAACCCCCGAAATAATCCTCCGGAGCGGATTTGCCGATCTTCGAAACACAGTTCCGTAACAATCAATACAAACCAAAAAAATCCCGTGGCTCCGATGCCGAGCCATTGGACGCGCAGCTTCGCCTAGGACGCGTAGCCTACGTATTTTTTGGTTTTTATTGATTTTTATGGCACCAGATGTCGATGCCGATGCTCCGTAAGCTCCGATGCTGATGCTCTGTACGCTCCGATGAAGGCAGTGAACGCACAGCTTAAAAAATACATTACATACCTTAGATTAATAATATCAGTCTTGAACCTTGAAGGATAGTCTCTTGCGGACCGCTGGCTGTCACAAACCCGTTACCTACGCTATGTATGTGTGCAGCGTGTTGCATTTCGCAGTCACACACAGAAGCATGTAGTCAATGTTGTATAGTTAACCATATTTGTCACATCACAAATTGTCATAATTTAATTATCTTTCGGGAGCAGCGTTCACATGAAAATGTTAGAGTGTAAATATGTAATGTCTAACACCGTTCAAATGGTTAACAATAGCGTATGCCAGGTGTTCTTCTTGGTATTATTCTAAGGTCTCTAATGTGATCTTACGAGGACCTGAAACTTTACTCCCACCTGCTCCAGAAAAACTCCCCAACACTATTTTTTGCAATTGCAAAAAAGGTTGTAGTGCCAAATGTGGCTGTAAAAAAGTCGGGTAGCTGTGTTCTCCAGCGTGTACCAATTGCCAAGGTCAGTCTTGCTCAAATGTCCAGTTGAGTACAATAGAGGAAGATTCCTGTGATTTTAATGAACAGACCAATGACTCAGCCACATTTGAACAATTTATGAACCTCCAGCAAGAGGAAGAGGAAGAAGAAGAAGAAATCGAAGAAGACATGACTGTTAAAGTAGACTTTCAAGAGTATTAATCTGATTAAAATATCTAAAGAAATCAAAACAAAAGTTAACCCAATAATCAATAGCAATATCAATAATAAGATAATATCTAGAACTTGACGGGTATTGTTTCCTTAAATTATCCTAAAATTGTCATGGCAGTTAATGGAGTAGGCCTACAGGGGAAACCACGGTAAAAAAAACGCGCCGAGTACACTACCTCACAGGTGGCGTGGAAATGTGTGCATATCATGTATAATGTGACTCTTAGAATCGCGATAACTCTCGAATGGTAACTCTTAGGAAAAAAATCATGAGGACCATTTTTGTAGAGTATTTTAAGATCTACAACTTTGGTTGACAATTTTTTTTGATAAAACTTACCGTTTTCGAGAAAAATTCAAAGAACCTCAAATTTTGACTTTTGACCCCGAATAACTTTTGTAGCACACATAGGATCGATGGGGATTTTTAAAACTTTATTTGTAATGGTAAACCCCAGCTCTCCACCAATATTTGGCTTTCCGGGAATTTTTGTTATTTGACCACTATTTTTATATCTAAATTGACCGGACTATTTCGCAGAGCCTATGCTATAAGCAAGCAAGTCTCTGGGGAAAACCTCGGTCGGGAGCAAAATTTCACGTCATTCAACTTTAGACGTAAACAGAGTCATAGGACATCTTCCGTCTCAGATAGTAAGTACCTAGACTTTATTGTTACTTTAGTTATAACCGATAGAAAATAATGTTTCAACTAATATTTTTTAATGGATTGCCCGAACAAATAACTCTGGAGAGTATAATATAATAAATAGCACTATAGTCTTATAATGATCTGTGCCTATATATAACGTCTTGTCGTGCAAGGTAAAGTGGAGGGCACCAGACCGCGCGGAAGGTCACCCGTGCGATGGACCGGCCAGATAAAATCTTGTTTGGGCGGAATTAAGTGAATTGAATGAGTGTACCAGAATATGTTCTAACAGAGAGAGATGGCGATGTATCGTGAGGCGAGCTACAACTGCCCCTAACAGTACTACATCACGACCACGACCACTTTGTCAAGAGCGAAACGACAAAGAAGAAGATACATAACGACGTAGTAGTTCTCCTCGTATCAAAATAAGTTTTTTTTTCTTTGTTGTAAGGATCCAGAGGTATATTTTTAATAGTTATATAATTATTATTATTTTTCTATTTTGTTTTAAAACGTTGCCCCACACTAGGGTTTCTCCTGTGTCGTGGGTGCGTGCGTTTACAGACATGAATTTCACACACAATGGAAATATAAATGGAATAATAGCACTCGTCTCTGCTCTAGCAGGAATTGCCATGTACAATAGACCGTCTGAGGATAACATCGTATTTATTTATGACATTTTCTCTTTAGAACCTAATAAATACCTAATAGCGATATGAACTGGATTGATCCCAACATAATTGGGAAAAGGCTAAAAGGTCGTCACGAGAATAGTCAATAGTCGTAAATATAAAGATCAATGTAGAGAAAAATTCTACAGATTTTTCTTGTAAAGTTTATTGACGTAGAAATTATTAAATATTTTTGAAACTAAGTATTCGTATGCATAATACACCAGGATTACACTAACGAATATCTTGCGAATTCACTTTTTAATTTCGCTGCCAATAATTAAATGTCTTCTGTATATCCTTTACTTCCTCCGCCCTTCCCCGGGGCGGAGGCAGTACATGATGTATTTCTACCGGAGCAATAAAAAAAGGTAAGACTTCAGTAAATCACCAACAATTAATGGCGGGCTTGACGGACAGTTATGTCACGCTTTAACTGTCAAAGTTTCGTTTAGCTTGGCTTGGCATGGCTTGAGTTGGCTTGGCAGGAAGGAAGGTGGTAGGAAGTGTCGTAGTGGCTAGGCAAGTTGGCTGGTTTGGCGGACTAGAAGGCTCGGTAGCGTCATCTATCATCATGATCATATCAGCCAAAAGACGACTACTGCTGAACTAAGGCTTCCTCCATAAAAGATCGGTTACATGCCGTGTATCGTCATTTTGGGGGGAATTTGTCAGTCCTTTGGAGAGTTCCACGGTTGGCATGTGAGTTGGTGAGCGCAGTATGGCTGCTATTCCTCAGAAGGGATGCTACTGCCTATCCCTCGGGTTTAAAATCCCTTAGTTCCTTTTTACGACATCCATGGGAAGGTATGGAGTGGTGCAATATTCTGAATTCGGACATCGCACGGTGAAGTATATTTATGCACAAATATTCTTGGATTTATAATAACGACTTCTTCTGAATTCACTATTTGATTTGGCCACATGTACCTATACAGTTTTGTTCATGACTGTAACCTACGTTGTTTGTATTCTCATGTCAAGAGAATGACTTTCTTATTTTCTCCGTCGTAATGTGAACTTGGCTGTACCTGCTTTCTTTATTGCATTATTGGACTACCAGTGTTCCCAGACTTCGAGAACGGGGAAGCAGCAAACTTTGGACGCAGTCCGATTATTTTCTTTTATGTATGTTCTGTGAAATTACTTCACGAAGCTCCGCAAGAGGTCGCAAGTGGGTTGTGAGGTGGTGGTGGGGTGAGTTTCTGTACGCATTTGGGAATATTGTAACAAGGGTTTGACGTGAAGTAAATAAGATATGGCTGGTTTTTCTATGATTAATAGGTATTTTTATTTGAAAATAACATACATAATAATCTAAGTATTATATTTGATCTCGGATTGGTAACGCCGCAGTAGTTTATTGTAATAAGTTTATTGCGTAGCTACCAGCCGTTACGTGCGACTTCGTCCGCGTCCTGCTCAAGGGAACTTGATATTCCATGCTCTATTCCACGTCATAATCTATCTCTACGCCCCTAAGACCAGCATCAGGTTCACTTCACTATTTTACCAACATTCGTTATGAAAAATGTATCGCACAACACGTAATAGGGTGATAGGTCGCCTTCTTGCGCTAAGTAGTTACTATTTCTGATTTCTGATCCATGTTTGAGCACGCAATATTTCGTAAACAACGCAATCAAAACGTTCCGTGATTATTATACTATGTATTATTATTTATTATGCTACTGCGAGCGTTAACCTCATTCGTGAACTTTACCGAATCAACTGAAAGCTTTTTCATTTTTACTAAATTTATACTTTAATTTCTTGTTCTATGTGAAAATAAATAGTTCCTTTTGTTTTAATTAAAAATAACGTTAGGATAGACGAAAAAATATATTTTATACTGAGATAATTTAAATAAACTAGAAAAAATCTGAAAATTCATGAACAGACCGACGCAAAATTCTAACGCTGAGGATTTCAGAATCATGTACAGATTCAATGGTATCAGTTTTCGATGCGATGTCAATTACAACCGTTATATTATACTTATGCAGTGGTGGCCTGGAGGTTTATGAACTCGCTTCTTAAGCACAAGGTTGTGGGTTCGAAACCTGGCACGTATCAATGTGACTTTTTCGGTGTCTTTTGGTACTTTTTTTATTGTTGGGCTTCTCGCAAAGTTCTTCGTCGTCGTAGAACGTAGAACGTAGAAGTCGAAGAACTTCTGGGAAGTGTGGTTGCTTAACCGGTTGTTTCTGGCGAAGCCAAAAGAGGCCTCCAGCCAGGCTTAAAATTAATATTAAAATCTAAGCAACTTGCGCTAAGGGCGCCCCCTGCGGGACACGGACCTCGGCTTAGAGCGTTGCTGGGGATAACAAGCTATTGTTTTGGGGACAGCTGGCGCGGCGATAGGCGTGAGGTGGTGAGGCCTCGAGGTTTTCGGCGGCGAGGGCGGTAAAACGATCGGGTGTTAAGTGAATGAGACAACGCGAGTCTCTTTATGTAATATAACGTGATTTTATCGTCTGGGTCAACCAGAACGTGCCTCAGGCGGCGTACTCTACTAATCCGGGAGGTTTGGTAATCGGCGGCTGATACCACAAGACGATTTGGGTGGGACAGGACAGAATCGAAATAGCGTTTGGACGCTCGTTTCATAAATTGCCTGATGTTCGGCAAGTTAAAATCGAAATAGAGTTGGTTGGTTGGTTTTGGAGGGTTTGGAATCTATGGATATTACCTATCTATACAAATAAATAAAATTGAAGTGTCTGTAATGTCAAAATAACAGCTTTTTACTGAATGCATATGAAAGTATATACGGTACCTACAGCAAAAAAACTATTCTTAATTTTTTGTCTGTCTGTCTGTTTGTTCCCGCTAATCTCCGTAACGCAAGAGTGTTACCGATTGCTGTTGAGTTGTTAATGTGCTCGAAGGACGCTGCTGCCCATCTTACGGTTATAGCGATAGTCGCCTTTTACGACAGTCACGGGATGAGATGGGTTGCATGCATGCATGCAGCATGATTACTCTTTTTAAATAGTATGTTATTCGGATACGTTAATCGTAATTGATATCGTATGCTGTTACAATATTTGACTACATTGTTCTCGAAATAAAGACAGTGTACGAGAAAGTGCACATAACAACACACATTTACTTTATTACTTACCCATACGCTACTTTCACTAGTATTATTTGCTACACGTATTTAAATTTATCCATATGACACTACCATTACACTACAGTGGAGACCGCGCACTGGAAAACACAGCGCGGGACGACCTCCAACGAGGTGGACATATGACCTGGTGAAGGTCGCTGGGAGTCGTTGGATGATGGCTGAATGTGACCGCTCATTGTGGAAATCTATGGGGGAGGCCTTTGTTCACCAGTGGACGGCTTTGGCTGCTATGATGATGATGATATTACACTGTAAAACTGATTTACATCTATACCAATACGTTACAACGTCCAGCTGAACCAGCGCCAACCACTAGTGGTCTGAAATGTTTGCTGAACTGGGCCTGTAGCGCAGCTGTGGGCACACAAAAATGACTTCCTTGTGTTTTTATTGTAAACTGATCTTTTTCTGTTTATGTATATCACATAGTCTGTGACAAATAAATTAATAATCGTTCTTTCGTGTGACTTAATTGCTAGAAAAGAGTATCCACTTCTGAAATAGTCAACATTATATAAGCCTGATTGCAGCTTTAAGCTGACCAATTCAACTTCCAACAGAGACATTTTTTTTATCATTTAGGTGTACGCCTGTGCGTCATGCAAGTTCTAAAAAGAGCGTTCGTGTGCCCTGGGGGGCTGAACACTCCCGGTGTATTTATTCCCTTAATGTAAAATATTTATACAAGTTTACCCTGTATGACGCACAAGATCTAACTGTCGAGCTGTATATAGACTATTATTGTAAGGTTGCACGTGTAACGGAGCTCTGTGTTGTTTTTATTTTACAGTTGTTGTTTCAGGAAAAGAGTTATCGGATATTATTTTATGCTGGCCGATTAGTTTAGGAATATATTTTCCAGCTGATCAGTTTATGAATTTATTTTCCAGCTGATCTATTTATGAATTTATTTTCTAGCCGATCAATTTATGAATTTAACAAGTTTAAACATTGATGATTTATTGTGGTGAAATAATAGGGCGTTTGTGTTATTAAAATGTTAAATACTGTGTATGAAAGGTGTGCCGTATTAACAAATTAATTAACATTGTACGTGTGTGTATTCGTCAGTGTGGTGTCCGGCAAACCGGTGAACCGGCATTATTTAATCAATAATGTTTTGTTTATTTATCTCTTCCAAGTCGACGTGCATTAAGCAGGAATTCTTAATATAATATAACTTGCTGTGGTGAATATTTAGCTACCACCTTCGGTCTCGTTGCATTAGTTATATATTAGTGTCGAAGAGTGGTTCCAGGGGTTTTACTTTTAAACGCAAAGTCAAAAGTTTTTTATTTATCTAAACCATTTGCTGGCACCTACGAATAGTCAGAATTTAAATAGTTGCACGGTTCCAAGCCGTTGGCCCCATGGAGACGAACCGGCAAGAATCTCCATAATATACACTTTTAAAATATATGATGTATGTTTGTTGATTCCTTATCATAAAAGGAGTTAACATTGAAAAGGTTTAAAATGAAATGAAATGAAAATGAAACTAAAGAAACTATTAGAATTTTTCTATACATTATTTAAGGGCAGCACTTATTTAACGAGAGTTAAAAAACTTATGGTTCGAGTATCGGCTTTGTTCATTGAACATTCTTTTCTTTAAATTGATTGCGCAGAATCACATTAAGGGGTTTATTGACACTGGGATGGGGTAGTATCTACGTAGGCGTTTGTCGTAGGTTATAGTGATGTGCTTACTTGTAGTCGATTTATTCGCTTAAACAATTTATTGAAGACTTTATGTTAAATTGAATAGGTATCATAATTGGCTGTATTGTAGGGCAAAGAACAGGATGACCCTTCTCCGTCATGTCGGATGCAGTAATAGGTGACTAAAGGGTCTATTCAGTGCATATAGCTGGGTACTTCCGTGTGTTAGTAACACCATGCTGCAATCAGCAATCAAGCCTGCCAAGCGTTGTGAATGCGCAATATATATGACATATCATTGGGAGCTCAAAGATCATCAGAGGGGCATCTATGAGCTGCTAAATAAAGGCCACCTGCGTTATGTGCCATGATACCATTGGTCCGTGTATACTATTTAATATACTTGCTGACTACAGTCAGTACAGACAATATACTAATAAATATTCATGTACATCATATTATTGCAAAATAATTTTAATTGTTGATTTATTTTAGCCACATAATTAATAATGATATATACACACACAAATACATAACACTTACCTATATAATAGCCAGTCGATGTCTACTTTTGATCATGCATAGACCACATGGTGGCCCTAATCACTAGGTGGCCATGGATCGATAGATAAATAGGCTGGTTGACGAAAAAATTATATGATCTAAAATACCCGGCTTTCTTGGTTTCGTTATAATATAATAAATAAGCGTTATTTTGTAAAATATTAAATAAGAATAAACTGACCTGGCTGGACCCTTAGGCGTGTTTCCAGAACCGATTTATCGACAGTTGCACATTGAATCCCTTGCGGCACATCCCTAGTACTAGGTAAACTGCATAACTTATGGAAGGTGGGTGCGTGGGTGTAATTTGTGTCGCCAAACTTGCAGTAAATATTTATCAGAAACCTACTATGCAATAAAATAAGTGTAAAAGCAAAGTATTGGATTTAAAATGTTTATTTTTATTTTTTAATCATAATCATCATCATCATTTCAGCCGAAAGACGTCCACTGCTGAACATAGGCCTCCCCCAAAGATTGTCACAACGACCGGTCCTGCGCTTGTCGCCTCCAGCGGATTCCCGCAACCTTCACCAGGTCGTCGGTCCATCTCGTGGGGGGTCTGCTCACGTTGCGTCTTCTGGTACGTGGTCGCCACTCGAGAACCTTTTGGCCTCATCGGCCATCCGTTCTACAAGCAATGTGCCCCGCCCACTGCCGCTTAAGTGTGGCAATTCTTCGGGCTATGTCGGTCACCTTAGTTCTTCTGCGGATCTCCTCATTTTTCATTCGATCTCGCAGGGAAACTCTGAGCATAGTCCTCTCCATTGTCCTTTGGGTGACCTTGAGCCTTCTTATGAGGCTCATGGTGAGCGACTACGTCTCAGAATAGGTTATCATTGGCAACACATACTGGTCAAAGACCTTTGTCTTGAGACACTGGTATTTTGGACGAGAAGATATTACGCAGTTTCCCGAAGAGTATTTTTTTTATGCGAGACTAGAAAAAAAACTTTTTTTGATGCTGGTGACGAGACGGGCAAATCATTCGCGCCTGGTGGTAAGCGACATGCCTGCCCATAACAATTAGAATGGTACCCAGGACAAATCCTGCGCGGCATGACACCGCGCTCGTCTCCTTGAGACGTAAAGTTCTTTTGTCCCATATACCCAATAATTTCACTAGCTACAGTGCCATTCTAAACAGAACACAGAAATGTCTCAAGCTTAAATCCTTTAGTGGCGGAGGGAACTCTTTCCGGCTAAAACCCCACGCTGTTCCGTCCGTTTACCTATGGCTAGGGGCCGTGTTCTCCGGGTAAGCATTGAGCCACTTCCATCTGCTATTATAGGTCTAAAGAAGACCGATTTGTTTCCGACCACGGTAGAGTTTAGTCAGTGAAAGTCGGTGACCGATTTTATGCTGACCTAACGCAAGCATTCTACACCTATGTAAGGCCAAATCTCTAATGGGGACCACATCTGCATTAGCGTATGTTCAGCTGTAGTTCTATCCTCCTCTTCTATACGGCCGACAAAAATCAGATCGGTTCGTCGTACTTCCTTAATTCTTAATTCTTTATTGCACACAATATTTACAGATGGTAACAATATAAAAGAAAAAGTTGGTGTATACATACATAGGCGAGCTTAACTCAATCATGAGTTCTCTTACAGCAAACCTTTGTATTATAGAGTAATGTGTTATATGAGGATCGAATTTAATGTAAAACAAGAATGAAGCTCGACTAAATATGAATAAATATAAAAGTAACATTAAAATACAAACATATTAGATACCTACTTAAGTAGAGACATCCATAGAAAATATAAACATATAATGTGTGGTGCCGGCTGCCGTGTGGTGCTGGCTCAAAATACCAGCGCCCCATCTCATCCTATGGGTGTCGTAAAAGTCGACTAAGGGATTAGCCGGAGAATGGGTAGCAGCGTCCTTCGAGTACATTAACAACTCAACTGCGATCGCCAACCTTTCTGCCAAGCGTGGCGAATATGACAAAACCACCCAATGAGCACACAGCACACCCATATCGGTCATTGTGGTGATCTTTGGGGGAGGCTTGTGTCCAGCAGTGGACTTAACTCGGCTGAAATGATGACAACATGATACATACTTAGTTATATAAATATATAACATACATACTTAGTTCATTTCATATCGGCCATTTATACGTCCACTGCTGAACAAAGGCCTCCCCCATAGATTTTCACAACAGTGTCATCATTTTGGGGGTATTTGCCAATACTCACCACGCTTGGCAGGCGGGTTGGTGAGCGCAGTATGGCTACCGTTTCACAGAAGGGACGCTGCTGCCCATCCCTCTGGTTTACGACGTCGCCTTTTACGACATCCACGGGAGAAGATGGAGTGGTGCTATATTCTTAATCCGGACACCACACGGAATACACACATACTTAGTTGTATAAATATATATAACAATTATACATACATAATCCTTTTCTTGAAAACATCTGAGGAAGGGCTATCATGCAAGGAATGAGTTATGTAAATTCTAAAGGCGCATTGCACGTATAGTTTTTTTTTTTAAATGAATGACTCATCATAACAACTTGAACGTGTGACGAGGATTACGAGGGAGAAGAGAAGAGGCCATGCGGTAAGGTGTCCCTCTGGGGATAAGGCACTCAAATGGATCCCGAAGATATGCAGGAGAATTAGGGTTTTTTAACCAGAGCGGTTACAGTGCATTGGCCAGGCTGGTATCCAGACTAATACGGACCTAGCAGGCCGTTAGAGGAAATTGCGGAGACTACCCGGGGACACGGCACAGCACACGTTGGAGGAGTGCCCAGCTTAGGCAACGCAAAGCCGCTATCTCGTCGTGGCGCTCGAAGAGGGTGACCTTTCGCTTCAGGCCGTGGTTCAGTCTATAGTCCGGAGTGAGAGCGCGTGGGATGCCATCACCTCCTTTTGCGAGGCGCCTCTCTAAAGATATGTGCAGCCGGCCACGATTCACAGAGATGAGGCCCGCCAAACAGTGACAAGCCGTAACCTGCCGGGAGTGCGGTCTAATGCTGACAAGGTGAACACCTCACCCCAAGCCAGAAGTAAGTGGAAGGTCACCGCGTAGGACGTCCATGAATATTTCCCCACTGGAAAATAAGGCCGTTAACTGGGGTAAGTAAGAGGGATTAGGAACTTTAGGAAGCGGTAATACATGAGCCCTCTTTCAAGCTAAAGAAATTTATAATATGATGAACGACATGGACAAGCTCATTTCGGATGGGAAGAAGAATAACTTTCCGATTTGATTCGTCTTAAAAGAATCGGGGAACAATGAATCTATTTCCCTCACCAATTTCATCTTTAATTCTCGAACCGATAAGGAAACAAATCCTCCAAAACCTATTAACACGGAAGGTCGACACACATTCCTGAAGGCTCACGTACTTACTAGTTACGTGACTTACAACGTATCGCAAGTCTTGGGAGCACTTTAGCCCAAATTAAATTCCTGCTATCATCTACTTCCATTAAGTTGGACTGAGTAAATTCAACTTCCTTGTAATTTGCTTGCTATTTTTAGGTGTATGCTACCTAATGTATGTGGTAGACGGTGGGTATTTGTACGTAGTCTTGTTGTGTTAGTTCTGGGGTTCATTTGAGGGCGAAAGGAGGATCGATTATTATCCCCGATTTTGGACTAGTATTTTTGTAATAATTGTTGAACACACAATTGCGTGTGTTTTGTAATCAACAGAATTCAATATCTTAATGTAGTCCTCTTTCTCTCATTAATTTAATATCTACATTTCAAAATATTATGTATCGGCAGTTAAATTAGGTTTATCTTATAGGATTTAAAAAAATTGAGGTCGGCTAATTGTGTTAGTTCTCATTAGTAAGCCTGAGTGGCTGAACATGGAGATAATTTAGCGTGTAAATAAATTATTAGTTCTTACTTCTTGGCTGATGTAAGCCATGTCAGGGTTTGAACTCAGGTACGTACGTGTTGACGCTATGGCTTTTCATAACGGCATCTACGCTTGCACAAATATTACGAAACAGGGCGATCCAGTATATCAGTACCGTCATAGGTATCTTAGTTTAATTAATTTTCTACAGCAATAACAAAAGAGTTTCGGTCCCTTGAGGGTCTTGTACTGGCTATATCCGGGCAAAAATCGGGATCATAAGTGGAAATATTTGGAACAGGTATTGTTATGTCGTCGAGTCCCCATGGGTTGGAAGTTGATTTAATGGCCTTTATTGGGGATATTTTGCGATATTGGACCCTAGAGTGATATCCTGATGGAAGTTTGACCTAATTTGTATAAGGAATTTTCTATTTTTATGGTAATCTGTGGGTATGAAAATGTGAGTTTAGCGTGATAGGTGAACAAGTAAATAGATTGTTATTGCTATGGCTTCTGTTTATTCGATTATCTGGTAGGCGATTTGCCTAAAGCAAAGTGATGAAGTGATCTACTTTAAAAATATGACCTTTTGAGATCGACATGTTTGGTGACTGGTGGGTTCATAAGGATGAATAAAACAATAAGTAAACAGCTGTCAGTATTTGTTTATCTACAATAGTATTTGTCTGTCTAAGAGGTTATTGGAAATCAGGTGTTTTCACTTACATTTTTTCAGTAAGATTAACATCAACAGTAGTGTAATTAGAAAATGCCAACTGTTGAGCCTTTGGTCTTTTAAAACAATTTAGTATGGCAATAACTACTGTATCAGTTTTTAACAAAAAAATGATTCATCATTTCGCGATCGACTGTTCTATCTCCGGCAATCGATTAGTCGATCGCGACTGATCGCGATCCTTTGTCAATACAACATATGGAACCCCTATTACGATGTCTATATTAAGCGCCTGGAAAGTGTACAGAGACGTTTTCGATACCATATTTGCTATAAAAATAATTTGGCAAGAAAAATCAATAGCTACAATCTAAGACTAGAACACTATAAAATATCCTCGCTGGAAGATAGAAGGAAATTACTTGACCTCGTATTTCTACACAAGCTGTTCGGTGGGGTTGTTGACTGTAGCGAGCTTCTTGGTAAACTGCAGATAAATGCGCCATCTCGCTTGCCACGTAAATGTAGCTTTAACCTTTTTAACGTGCCACGATCCAAAACTAATTTCGGACATTTCGCCATTATTCCAAGACTTTGCAGGCAATATAATGAACTAGCTAAACGGAATAATTTGGACATGACTTGCAAAATTACAAAATATAAAAAAGAGCTCAAACTCATATTGTTAAACAGATGATATTATTTTGATTATTTAAATTTATTTTTTATTAACATTCATTAATTTAAGGTTTATCCTAAAAATATCTTAAACATTGTTATTTATCCTTGCTTATAACCCATTTCACTTAATTGTATCATATATTAATTTTACCTTCAACATAATGTTTTTTGCTATTGCTTATTTTAATGTCATGAATATACTTTGTCTTCATTAAATTTATTTTTTACCTAGAGTATATATGAATGATGTGGTCTTCTGTAATTGGAGGAGCATACTTGTTATTGTCCTCTGTGTTACTTAAATAGTTTGTAATTGTGTATCCTCTGTTGGAGATCCAAATAATAAATAAATAAATAATAATAAACATGTTCACCAGCCCTAGCCTACTACAGGCGTTATGATATGTAACCATAACGTCTGTATCGAGGCTGTTGCTGAAAGTCAGCGCTGTTGGCTCGTTCTGATGCAATAGTATTACGCTGAGCAACAACTTATGTTTTCCGCAAAGACGACGTACAATTCCCACTTTTCCAGTCATAACAAAACCATACTTTTTTGGTAATTTCTAGTTGATCTAGTTGTCAACAATGTCAACCATAGTTTTTCTTCTAGTTTTCCCATTAGGGAAGGCAAAGGGTTCTAGCCCATACAACCTCGTCATACACAAAATTCTTTACTGATTTTAATGCAAAATTGTGGAAGATACTCTACAGAAGCCATATTCTAAGAGAAGAAGAAGAAGAAGATTTTAATGCAGTTAGGCTTAAAGCCAAGTCTTCATTTTTATCATTAGGCATAAGCCAAGTCTTAATTATAATGTCTTCAGTCAACTATTTGGTTTTCAGGCCGAAGCCAAGTCTTCATAATAACTTACTAGTTCGTTTTTAGGTCCAAGTAAAGTCTTCATTAGTTACATTAATTAATCTCAGTTCTAGTTTAGTCATATCTTAGTTTCAGGTCAAATCTGTATTTCTGTATTTTTAGATATCCAATACTGTTTTACATACATTTGTACATTACATTTGTAAATTGCAGTATATATTTCTGTTTTTTAAGCAACTCTACAATAGAGCGCGGGACAAGCAGCAATCAAGCAATCGTAGATATCAAGTAACTTGTCAATAAGTAAAAATCTTGGTACATTGTAGGCAGGGCATTAAAAAAATATGTGATTTATAGTCTGATCGACGTCTAGAGTGCAATCTGTGCATATGGGGGATGAGATCATGCGCATTCGACAAAGATGGGCTTTAAAATTTTGAAACACAAAACTAGGGACTCTTTCCTGTTGGAAACTTTCGGAAAAAACATTCCGTTATTAATGGCTGCATAATAAGTACCTTATTGTTTGATTATTATCTTTGGCTTGGATTCCAAGACTTTTGGCCACAAGTAAATTAACATTAATAAGTGTTGCTAGCGCGTGTATAATTTTGTTGTTTATCTATAGATAAAAATGCTATAGATTTAAGAGTTTAGTTAATAAGTACATATTTAAACATTTAGTCATGCCTTTGTCGATTTTTTACCCTCAATGTGTGTTTGTGCGTCGCTTTGCCGCAAGAATCAATTGTTTCTTTCATTCTTTCTGTATTCTCTGAAGGTTTAGGTTGTTATACTTACACGATCCCCCCCTCCCCCCGGCTCGCCGAAGATGCTATTTAATTCTTGCAAAATTCTCAACTGGAAAACTTTTAACAAAATACGCTAATACTTCTATCTCAACTAATAGTGATGTAACGAATACTACTTTTATGAATACGAATACTGATTATATTGTTCGGCGACCACGAAAACGAATACTCTGAACGTAGTTGGTCAAATGCTATAAAACATGCTTGTCAATATAAATACCTACAAGTATCTACTATAACTATCAAAATTAGCTCCTCATAAACTTTTATTTAAATATCATAACATATTTTAAATAAAACAATTTAAAACGGATAACGGATTATTTTTTCTTGTTACAAGTAGTTATAGTTTGTTTTTCTTTTGTACGTAGGGAAATCCTCATATACTTCCTCCGGTCTGGGGAGGCCGAAGGGGCATGCTGGACTCTTACCGGCTAAAAGCCCAAGATGAAGGGGCACAACACGGGTTAGTACATGGGAGGGTGCTACTGCCCGTCCTGTTGAACCTCATCCCCTTGTCGTGTCTTACGACATCCATAAGTGGAGGGGGGTGGTTTATTTTTTCAGACAACCACATCGAACTTAGAAGCCTGCAGTTATATTAGGTATATATATGTTTTTTGTACGTGGGGAAATACTTCGTAGGGACTTCGTGAGGAAGTTCGGAAGGAAGGGACACCCTAGGATTTTAGCCGGCAGTGCTCGGAAGGCGCTCTTGCATTCGTCCGCGACGCCGGCTGTCCCAGTCCACGTTTGTTAGGGGCGTGCGTAGAACACATTCTCGCCACCACCTCAACCCCGTTAAGTGATGAAGCGGCGGAATTCCCCAAGTCCACTGCTCATGGGACGATTACGGGGGCCTGAAGAAGGTGTTATCAGCCCGTCTTCGGCCTCCAAATTATCTGCTGCGGAATGGGAGAGCGGTCGTCACCTCCCACTTTCTTTCTCATAATCAAGGATAACTGTTTTTATTTCATCAACTACAACGGAGAAAACACAAAAGGTAGAGGCTTTAACTAGTAATTACTGCAGTAAAAATTAGTTGTAGGTATCTTAGTTGAAGAGGCCGGCTAGGTAGGTACCCTCGGGGGTCACGGGTGCGCAGATTGGGGAGTCTGCGTGCTCACACCGAGCGACCCCCGGGATGACGGTGGCGTGCACGTGGTCACGCACAAAGCGAGGCTTGGGGGGATCCTTTACAATCCTCCCCGAGAAGTGCCTGGGGGGGGCAACCGTTTTACAGTCGCCTTCCCTCCGCTAGAGGGGGTGACCGCTTTACAGTCATCGCCTCCGTGATGTGCCTAAAGGCGTGGCACCAATGGGCGGCTCTAGTGTGATCTTACGAGGACCTGGAGCCCCCCTTCGGTGCCGAAGATGACCGCTCCAGTGGTTTTAGCCGGTAGGAGTCCGGCATACCCCTTCGCCCTTCCCCGGGGCGAAGGAAGTTCCAGGTAGAATTTCCACTGGAAACCAATAAAAAAAAAGGTAGGTACCACCCCAGTGCCATATATTCGCCGCTAAGCAGGAGTGTTTAAACTTTAGACACTACTGTGTTTCGGACAGAAGGACACTGTAGCTAGTGAAATTACTGAACATAAGAAAACAAATAACTTAATACCTCAAGGTGACGAACACAGTATGGAGCTACGCAGGACTAGTCCTGGGTAGCATTACTATTGTTATGAGCAGACTCGCTCGTCTCGTCAAACAAAAAACTCTAAAAAAATCTCGCATATTAAAGTACACACACAACTTATTTTAATCTAAATATACATCTATTTTCTTCAATTGAAGATTTTCCAGCAAATAAAGTATTATTTTGATGTCTTTAACGAAAAATTTTGTGTGTAGTTTCGAGGTTCTTTGCTAGCGACCTGTACAAAGAGGACAAAGCTCGTTCAGTAAATTGGCTGCTTTGCAAAACATTACAAAGCCAGACTTTGTCCAGTAGCTTCTGTAATTACTCAGCATCAAAGTATCGGCTTGCACTCAAATTAAACTATGCGTTGGATAATCTGGGACAAAGATTAAGTGGAGTAGATAATCAATATTTGTACGCCACAGCGTGTGGTAAACATGACCAGAAACTAGAATATCTTGCAAAAATGCAAAATCACAATTATAGGAACAAAATCACAATTCTTTGAACAAATAAAACTATTGTTATCTCTATCGTCTCTATAGTCACGGGTTAATAGCCTCTGCAAAGAGGAAGCCGGTCTTTTGATAGGCCGGGGACATGGACCCAGCACAGAGGCCCTTTCATCGTTTCGGCCGAATGAAGTCCACTGCTGGACACAGGCCTCCCCCAAAAATCACCACAACGACCGATATGGGTGTGTTGTGGGCTCATTGGGGGGTTTTGCCACAATCGCCACGCTTGGCAGACGGGTTGGCGATCGCAGTTGAGTTGTTAATGTACTCGAAAGACGCTGCTGTCCATCCTTCAGTTAATCCCATAGTCGCCTTTTACGACACCCCCGGAATGAGATGGGTTTGTGCTATTATTCGTAGCCGGCATCACACGGCTATTGTTCTTATTACTGAAGGATGTTGGTGGATACTAGAATCAGCATATTTGCATAAGGTGACGTGTGGTGACACCTACATCGCCACTATGATACTACAATAACTTGTGATTACAGTAAAGCTGCATTTTTACTGACATTCATCATCAACAGTTTGGCTTTCGGCCCATCTGGCATCTGCTTGGTCAGAGGATAGTCCCTTTTCAACGAAGAAACTCACCTAGTAGGAACTTGGGAGGACAATATGACGTATTTCGGTATTCAGTACTCTATCGTTCGTTTCTCTTTCTCACAACCCAAGCTCATTACATTGATGCCCATTTGATTTAATGTCATTAGATCAAAAGGCGTGTAGAACAAAAGTTGATATAACATAAAGTTTGCATTACTTATGTGCGCAAGTTTATATGCCCATGCCGTAGGAATAATTAAGTGTTCAGTAAACAGTATTTAAAAAAAAATACGTTTTTGTGCACAGGGTACCAAAAAGCACGGAGGATTCACACAATATTACAATTGTTTTTATGAAAATATTCAATTTACTCGACTGTATGCCACAATTTGAAGGTTTGACTTTTAGCCATGCTGCCATTGATATATATATTTATATATTACTTACTATAGCCATGCTGCATATTAACAAATACTTTTACAAAAAAAAAACTATAAAAGAGAAATGTTTGTTACTTTTTATGAAAAACATATGTTACTTTGGAGGTCATGTAAAAGTGCTAAAATTGGCAGGTTCACCATGGTCTAAAGGTTTGTTTCGTCAGAAATAAGTTATAGCGATCTTGTGCCAGTATTTTAGGTTGATCATGAATCATTTCATTGTCCAAAGACTTACAAAGGGCCCTAAGATGATTCCTCTAACTTAGCGAATTGTGAAAGCAATAAGCTTTAATAGTCTATGTTTTCTATTTTATTTTGTACATTAAGAATAAGCAAGGGTTGGGTTGGGGATGAAACGTTCGCTGCGACGGGGCTCGGCTGGGAAGTCGTTACGAGATGGTTCATTTTGAGTGCGTTGCTGGTTTTACATTTTTGTTTACTTCCTTGATGAGGGTTATATAGGCATCCGGGTCGATGAGGAAGAACATGGGTCTGTTGGGTTATTTTTTTTTTTTAATCCTTTCGGCAGTTCGTTAGAAGTTTGTTGTAAACAAGGCTCTTGGCTACGTGTGTGACACGATATCATACATAAATATATTCAATAAAATATATTGCTGGGTGCTGTTATCCATCCATCAAAATATATCATAATGCCCGTTCACTGCATCTGACGAGGTATTAAAATAGTAGCAATGTGATTCTTAATCACCATTTTCACTATTTATTTGATTGTTGATTTAAAGTGCTTATTATATACTTAGTAATTCTAATATTTTTAGGTTAAAGTCATAGGTAGGCCTTTGTACCCTACCATAGTAAATAAAGACCAAATAAAAAAATGCTGAATGTTGCTTATGGTATTAGTTGTTATTTCATATTTATATTTTGTAGTAGTGAATTCATATGTGGTTGTAAATAAAATCGGATTATTATACATAGATATGTTTTATTTTATTTCAAATCTTCCTTAGTTAGACCTTAATATACGCAGGTACCGAATATTTTAATTTGACATTACGCTTACGCCAGGAAAACAATGTCGACTAATTCAGGTGTCGGGTCCCAAATCGTCGTAGTAGCGGTGAACGGATCTAACTTGATGTCCAGTGGAAATTCTGCATGGAACTTCCTTCGCCCCGGGGAAGGGCGAAGGGGTATGCCGGACTCCTACCGGCTAAAACCACTGGAGCGATCATCTTCTGCACCAAAGGGGGGCTCCAGGTCCTCGTAAAATCACACTAGAGTCGCCCATTGGTGCCACACCTTTAGGCACATCACGGAGGGGACCGAACGGATCTAACCTACAGCGACCTTGTTTAAAAATCGTCATCATCATCACCATCATATCAGCCAAAGGACGCCCACTGTTAAACAAAGGCCCCCCTCATAGATTTCGAGAACAATAGTGTCGTAATTTTAGGGCGAATTTGTCAGTACTTACCAGACTTGGTAGACGGGTTGGTGAGCGCAGAATGGCTGCTGTTCCAAAGAAAGGATGTTACTGCGGGGTTAGCCGCTGGTTTAGAGTACCTTAGTCGCCATTAACGATATCCATTGCAAGAGACGAAGTGGTGCTATATTCTTAATCCAGACACCACACGAAACACTTCATCTTTGTTAGAAATAGCAATAACAATTACTCTGCTGAGATTACAAATGTTAAACACCAACCTTTTAAACCTAATACTGTGCCTCGATGTTCTCTCTGTAGACTTACATAACTAGGTACTTTCTCCGTGTCCTGAGAAACAATCATACTTTGGATTTATTGTATTTGTGAGAACTATATTTTTATTTAGTTTGTATTGTCGTAACCGAGATGCTGCGATTACTCACCCACAATAGCTATTGCTGTTTATTAGGTTTTGCAATAATTGAAAATTTTTGACAAAACATAAATCGACCAGTAGTTTTTTTGTCAGTATAATAATTTGATTTTAAAGCTGGATTTTATTGGGAATATGGGTTTATTTAATATTTTGTTTTATGTTTTTATTTCCTAATAAACGTTCAGTATTGTAGTGGTAATCGTAACAAACCCAACCTATTTATTGACTTACAGAACGGCAAGATGGAGGACAGTGTTAAAATGATAACATAAACATCAGTAAATAATATTTTTATTGACTATTACTAAGAACAATATGAACTTACGTGTATAAATATTGACTAAATATAAGAACTTAATACATCTGGTTCGATCATCGTGACAATTATACGTTAAGTAGGCTTCACAGATTTTTCTAAAGAATTGCTATACAATACAATACTCCTTATTGTACACCAAAAAAACCAAAAATAAGAGCCAATGTAGAAATAGACATGTACAAAGGGCGGTCTTATGATTAATGTTATAAGAAAATATTGGACAGTTTCAAATAGCGATTTTGTACCGACAACGTGTTATGTGTGGAAGCAGATAATCAACAACATTCCTGCCTATAGCATAAATTGCCTTAGTTAGTAAATTAGGTGCATCGATATCTATAGGTATAATTATTTTTGGACCATATATCTGAACATTGATCTGGTTAAAAATGTGCTTTTTCCAATCGTCAGGCTTGGGTAAATTAAATCTCATGCAAATAATAGCTACATACTGTTCGCCGTTTAACTTTCCCTAAGGATTGCCAACTACCTACACAGACAATTTATGCTAAGGATTTGGGTTAAAGCAATAGAAAGTTTAAGAAACAATGACGTGTAAGTTAAATGCAAGGGTTTAGGAGTTCTTCGGTTGGATATAATACGTTGTTCTGTATTACATTGTTTTTTAGAAACAAGTATCTTGTAAAAAGAACGATTTTTCAAAAAGAAATGTTGTGAAACGTTGTTTGTGAAGGGAAATTCTGTCAAAATTAATATGCCAAACAAAAAGGACTAAACAATCTGAGTTTTTTTTTTTTTTTTTTAATAACGTTAGACGACATTTATCCAGAGGTCTGACGTCGATACCCCGATCGACGTCAGTCAAAGCTTTTATATGTTTTTTTTTAACTTTTTTATACATTTGAACGTCTCTAGCAATTTAAAGTGCCACGGTGATTCAACCCGACTATAATTTTGCCAGATGCACTTACTGAGTATTTCTTTATTTTCACGGCAGTATTTTACACTTACAAATTAATCCCTAAAATAATTACATGACTAATATTAAAACAATGAAGTATAAATACTTCTAATGGGGTTTGAAGAGATTACAATGGTGGGAAAGACTTATAAGACGAAAGAAGAAGAATTTGGAATGAGGAAGGTATGGTAGAAGTTTCTGGATGGTGACTTAATTTCTAGATTGTTGCCTTTGACGGCTCTGGTCTTGATGTTCGCCAGTTGGCCGCTTGTGGTGCTGGACCTGGAACGGAAAGTAGGAAGGTTATGTAAAAATGTTATGAGACCTCACAGGGTTATAAACAGTGATTTAAATATGCGATAACTTTATAAGACATGAACATGACACATACTTCTGTTCGGGGACATGGTTTTCTAATACGATTACTTTTTACTGAAAATAAGCACAAGGACACTGAAGTAAACTAGAAAATAAAAATCATTTAATTAACCCTTAAGTAAAAAAAAAAAACAATTTCTTAAATCTGGTGCACAATGAATAAGGATTTATATACAGTTTCTTTTTAGATTTGATTAATTTAGAAAAAAATAGTACTTTAATCCTTAAAGCCATCTTTTCAGTGACAGAATATTTTCATTATATTAAATTATTGAAATTTTTCTGTTGACTAAAACTGTAAGTATAATCTACTGTGTGATCACAACACATATATATTGAAAAACATTAATTTTGCACATATGTCTTTCTTGATAGCACCCCAGAATTATAATAGTACAAAATTCCGACATCACGAAGGCGTATCCTTACTGACATAATGTTTAAGGTTGTTGACCTGATACTGCACTACCCTGATGATGGTTATCAGGTATATTGGTAAAAGCAGCTTGTACTGGATATATCTAAACGTAGGTACGATTTTACCAGGGTCGCGTGCAAATTACTTGTAACTTTCGCGTTACAAAGGTTCAATTGCTGTCATTCCACTTAAAGTAACTTGTGATATATAAGGCATCTCATTGTAAGTAGATACAATGTTTAATGTCATAAGACAACCTTTTATAATTTTAATTGATCCTCTTGGCCATACATTTTACATGTAGATCAGTGTACCTCATCACATAACTTTGTTTACAAATATTTAAATAACACGCCGTAGTCCATTTTAAATCGATTTTATTGTAATTTAACTGCGCTGTCTTCACGATTTACAACAGACCATCGATAGATAAATCCAAAACATCTTCAAAACTAAATGCTTCCTTTACTTTAGTAACCAAAATTAAGAACTTCAATTTAAGTACAAATGTCTCAATATACTGAATCAATTGAGCAAAACGGGTAAATATAAAATAAACATCCAGAAGAACCATTTCCATTTATAAATTAATCTAATCTGCACGTATAAATACGCATTTATGCACGAAATTCGAACGCACTCTGCAAGATCCCGTAGAACTTTGAGGCCCGTATTACAGAGAATTCGAGAATAAAAACTAGATTGCGTTAATCAAATATGAACCCTACGGCTGTAAATCTCGACTCAAGTTTTATTTGAGTTTTGATTCTCAATCAGATACGGGCCCATATGTTGGGATTTTTACGTTGTCGTAGTACGCCCGGCCTTAGACATAATGAAAAAAAGACTCAATACACGCTTAAAAGAATTTCCGTTTCGGTCTACGCTACTTAGACAGCGAATTTTTCATACAACCCACTGACGAGACGAGCAAGTCATTCGCCTGGTGGTAAGCGTCACGCTTGTGCATAGCAATTGTAATGCTACCCAGGACTAGACTTGCGTGGCACCACCTTGCGCCCATCACCTCGAGACATTAGAACATTTAGGCCCGTATTAGACATCGAGAATCAAAACTCAAGTAGAACTTGAGTCGAGATTGCATCAATTGAATTATTAATATTCAATTGGACTTGGACATATAAAGCAGGGTTATACATCATGTACTTCCTCCGAAGAGGGGAAGGGCGTTCCGGATTCCTACCAGCTAAAACCGGAGCGGTCATCCTAGGCACCGAAGGGGGAGCTCCAGGTCCTCGTACGATCACACTAGATCACATCAGAGATAGATCACTGGAGCAAATCTCGGAGAGGATGACTGTAAGGTCGCCCCCTCAAGCGAAGGATTGTAAAAACTTCTAGGTTTGCTGTGCCACGCACACGATGGCACGTGACCACGTGCGATAGTACCTACCTATCAGACTCCTGCCATAAGAGATCTACCACCAGCGGATCTATCATCTTTTTATTGCGATTTGTTCAGAGTGGATCTTTTGTAATTATTTTCTATATAGACAGCCCTTCGCCAAAATCCACTAACTTTCGGTAAAATCAATAGGCAATGCGATTTGCTAGTCGATTTAATTAAGATTACTATTCTAGAGCTTAGCGAGTCGAAGGTCTGTTTGGATTGGTTTCGAATGTTCCGTTACCTAAGGTTATTGTCTGTAATTGGAGTGTCAAGTCAGTTAAACTCCATTACTGAAAGGCTTCTCGGGAATTTAATGTGACTCAAGGTAATTGTTTAAGGTAATACGTATTGTATTTCTTCATACGGAATAATACTGCATGAATCTCAGTAACCTACATGTTCTAGGAAAGCCACATGTCAATGACGGTGCGATATCTGCCGGGGGTGCGGTCTAAAGGGACGTACTGAAAGCACTGCTTGCAAGGCCCTACATGTGGTATCTCTGCCGGATTGTAGCCGATATACACCGGCTCTGCAAACATACACACTATACAATCCGGCAGAGATATTAAGGGTGGATGAGGGTCCTGCAGGCAGTGCTTTGAGCAGGCCGCTTAATGCTGACAAAGCGTGGACCTCACCCGCAGCCAGAGGTAAGTGGAAGGACACCGTGGTGTTTTAGCCGGCAAGAGTCCGGCATGCAAGGTCCACTATGTCTAGCACCATAGTAACGTGCGACGTGCCCGCCGCACCGCCGAGCGCGAATCAACCCATACATACATGTTAATAGTTGTCATCACCATTGCTACCTGTGCGAAAATGTTGTTGTGTGTCGTCTCTGCGTACACGCTTACTACGCAAAGTTATGGTATAACAATTCTGTGTTTATTTGATGTATTTTCTTATATGTTCTATGTGGTATGTGTTGTTTAATAAACTTATTTTCTTTCTTTTTCTTTCTTTCTTTCAAGGCGGATGGAGTACATTAGGATAACTGCACGTTAAAAAAGAAGAAAGCCATACAGAAAATAAAATAAAAAATATGTCGCTGTCGTCCACGTAGTCCTATACTATGGTTTATATGAGAACTGATCTACCGTGTTATTTCAACTTCCCAAATGTGAGATCAGTTTTAGGTATCTTAATATCTTATGGAGGTAAAGAAAACTTGACTACCACATCGACGCGTGTAATGCAAAATGAGACATGCTTGTGAAATTTAATTATCACCCGAGTCACATTGATATGTCTATGTCGAATGGTCTAACTCAATTGAACAAGTGTTGTCGCTTGTAACTATTTACCTTTCAAGCGCTGACATTTACATTTCTAACAGAAAACTGGGTTAGTTGTATAGAAAAATAAGTTACGGGCAACTCTAGTTGATAAGAAATAGTTGTTCTTACCTGTCTCAACTCCTGTTGGTTCTCCTCTTCTGGTGGTGGCGCTGTGGTCGTGGGCACATCGCACTCTTCAGTAGGGGGCACCACGCACCTCAGCGATCTCCTCTCGAACACCAGCATAGCAGGACATCTCTGCAGACGAGGATACCCGCCCTGGCATTGCCAGTAACGGTTGCAGGACTTGCCTAAGGGAACGTTGCCGTTGGGGTCCTCGTTACAAAGAGCTGGAAAAAAATTTTTAGCAAACATCAAATTTTTAAAAAATTCAACACACTGGGTCGTGTGGTTTAGTTTAAAAAAGCGTCAATATCGTTCTAGTAAAGGGTGAACTGGTATTATCTTTAGAGAATGCAGAGCAACTTCGTCTTTTGTGCACCAAATATGGTGATTATGGTAAATGTAGGGATCTGCGTCAATTCGTCCATAGACGCGTGTCGGGAATGATTTAGTTGAAGGGGAGATATTCGAGATATTTGGATATTTAGTTCAACCCAGTGTAGTGCGTGGCAAGATGGAAGAGGACGAGAGGGGTGAGAGTACAGGACATACGTTTAAGATTGATGTCATTTGTATTCGACATTGGGCACTTGATGTTATGTAGCCTACGGCTGATATTCATCATCATCATATAAGCCAAAGAACGTCCACTGCTGAAGCAAGGCCTCCCCCATCAAGGACCGCTTACATGCCGTTAGTCATTTTGGGGGGAATTTACAAGTACTCACCACGCTTGGCAGGCGGGTTGGTAGTTGGCAGGGCGCAGAATGGCTGCTGTTCCACAGAAGGGATGCTGTTGCCCAACCCTTGCCTTTTATGACATCCACGGGAGGACATGGAGTGGTGCTATATTCTTAATCCGGACACCACACGAACTCGGGATAATTTAAGTAAGACATATATATATTATGATATTTTATTTAACAATCTATGTTTCCTGTTTGTTGTTAAATATAGAATAAGTAAACTGTACTTATTAAAAAAAATGCATCGCTAGTAACCAGAGTACGGGCCAGTAACAACAGCATCCTAGAAACAACAGCAGCAGAGAGGCTTAATTCTCCTATTTGTGAGCATTTTGTTGGCAGGATGATCAACTGAGAAACTCATTACTAATTTGAGCCACTTCTGCATAAAATGCATTATGAATAAATTTATAATATAGTAATTTACATAGATACTATAATCTTTTTGTGTGTCAACTAACATAAGTCATAAGGTACTGTTTACTAACACAATGGTTTTCTTATTCTCCGAAATAACGTAATATTTCATTTGAAAAAAATAATATTTAGGTTAAGGCATGTGCCTTACTGCCGATTACTGGAACTCCAATGTTTAGGACCTTCTCATCTATTTGAGACACCCGTGATCCTACCGAAAACGGTCGTCTCAAATAGTAGATAGGCTCCTTAATATTGAGTGGTGCTTCAGTATACGGCCGTCAGTAGCCTGAATATCTATTTATATTAATACACAAATTTTCGAAAAATGATAAAGTACGTAAGTTAGCTTTTGTGGCATTATTAGATCACTTCTCTTTGCTATAGCTTGATGCGTGTGAGAAAATCAGTGTGGTCGATTTATTAATGGATCTTAATCAATATCGAAGCAAACAGCTCTTTATAAAGATTCCTCTTGCATAAATAACATGAGATTGCTACTCCATTAAAACTTTGTTTATATAATTAGGGTTGTTCTAACTTGAGCTTGCACAGAGCAAGCAATACGAATAGAACTTAGTAACTTCTTTGTTTTCTTTATTTACTTCTTAGAAGTTACACGGAGCAATAAGAAACCAATACATTCTATTTGCTGTGTCTATTTTCGGATCCTTGTATTCTCAGGTTTAATTTCCCTTAGTGTTATTATTTCCCGACCGTTTGTCTTGATTAAAAGAACCGGGTTTTTTAAACAACCCCATGACGAGATAAGCTAGTCATTCATCATCAACATATCAGTCAAAAGACGTCCACTGCTGAACAAAGGCTTACCCCATGGATTTCCACAATGGCCGGTTACATGCCGCCGCATTCAGTGACTCCAAGTGACCTTCAGCAGGTCGTCTGTTCATCTGGTTAGAGGTCGTCACACGCTGCATTTTCTGGTGTGCGGTCTCCAATCGAGAACCCTTTGCCCCAACGGCCGTTCCGCCTATTGCCACTTCAAGTTACTAATCCTTTCAGCTATATCAACAGCTTTAGTTTTTCTATGGATCTCCTCATTTCTGATTCGATATCACAGAGAAATACCAAGCATAGCTCTCTCCGTAGCTTGCTGAGTGACCTTGAACTTTCTTATAAGACCCATAGTGAGTGACCACGTCTCTGTGCCATATATGCCATCACCGGTAACACACTGGTTATTTCTTTTCTTGTAGCATTGCGGTATTGTTGACGAAAAGACGTTGCGAATTTTCCTGAACGTTGCCCAGCTGAGTCGGATTCGACGATTGACCTCATTCTTGAAATTGGGCGTACCTAACTGGACGTTTGGCATATATACTTGTCAACAATTTCAACACCAGAGTTCCCGACGGATAGTGGGATAGGCACGACATGGGCGCTTGACATGTCTTTCGTCTTGCCCATGTTCATTTAAAGGCTCATCTGTTGGGAAACTCTGTTGAGGTCATTGATGAGCTCTTGCAGCGATTCTGCCATAACTACGATGTCTTCGGCGAATCGAAGGTGAGTGATATACTCGCTATAGATGTTAATACCGAATCCTTTCCACTCTAATAGCATGAAGGCATCCTCCATTGCAGTGGTGAACAGTTTCGGGCAAATGACGCCCCCCTGTCTCACGCCTTTCTGCAATGGAATTGCGCTTGTGCTCTGTTTGTGTACTCGAACCGACATAGTGGCGTTTCTGTATAAGCATTTTTGTACAAGAAAACAAAATACAATCGAAACACAAATGAAAAAAATAAATTAAGAATAAAGGTCGTTGACACTCGTCACATCAAACAAAGTTTGACGACGGTAAAGCGCCCTTAGCTCGGCCCTGAACCTGAATGCACATTACCTGCTACGATGAAAGTTATGCGGCTCGGCAATCTTCGTGTTACTGAATTAGTTTAGACATTGGTTGCATATTCCTTTGTGCAACCAATTTCTGAAGACATTCACGAGTCACCCGCCAGATACAAATTCTTTATATTATAAATGTTTGGCTTCATTTATATTATTATCGCACATTCGTGTTCCAGAAGTTAGACGAAGGTTGTCGAGGTGCATAACTTTAATCGTAGTACTGTATGAAGGTATTGTGATATTATTTATACGTTACACTTTAAAGTTATATGTACTCAAAGCCAGCTTTCTCCACGAGGAAAACGTACACTAAATGAATAAACAAACTAAAATATTAAAATCTATTATAAAGTTATTCGATTCCGAGAATAGAGGACAATACCCGAGTCGTGTCGGCAATGATCATTGAATCGATACTCCGTATTGAATAAGTTATCAGCACTAAGATAGCCCCTGTTTCACTCGGCTCGTGATCGACAAACGTGAAATGTTTATTTTATAAAGCTCTGGTACATTGTTTAGGTTCTATTGTCTGTTTTCTAGTATTGGGAATTTATATGGATTATTAGTATAGCTTATGTCCAGCTTCGTCAAGTAAAATTTTGGAAAATTATCCGGTTATAATGGCCGGGAAACACAGATTCTGGTAAGTTCTGAGATAATAGACTGACTTAGCACCTTCAAGCTCTTCAATTGGACTAATAATGAACACACGATGCCTTTAACAATTTAGTATTCTGGTAGTAATTTAGTTTAGTATTTAGTAATATGACATAGTGCCTTTATCAATTGCAGTCTTCAATTAGGTTCATTAGATATATCCTGTATCTCACGCCTTCATTCCTTATGCAGTCTGTGGTCGTGAACGTTCTACGATATATTTTTAATTATCAGATCGCCTGAGACTTAGTATCCGTTTGTATGTCACCTCTCTCTCACGCCTTAGTTCACGACTTTACCAATGTCACGCGGCTATTATTCCATGATATTCCCACAGTTGGACGAAGAAATATGGAGTGTTGTGTTTCCTTTCAGACCTTTGCGTTGTGCCTACAATGTCATCAATCAATGTCTTCGGAGTGACGTGCAAAAAATGGTTTGTACGGTTTGCAATGTGTGTTTGACGGTTGTCTAGTTATGGGATTGCAGTTGAAAAAAGCTCGTATATTTATAAATGTAAAAATGTAAGTATTATCGAATCCGACTCGGCTGGGCAGCATTCGGGAAACTTCGCAGTGCCTTAAGACAAAAGTCTTTAACCAGTCTGTTACCAGTGATGACATATAGCATAGAGATGTGGGTCACTCACTATGGGCCTCATAAGAAAGTTCAAGGTCTATTCAGCGAGCTATGGAGAGAGCTATGCTTGGTATTTATCTTTGATATCGAATCAGAAATGAGGAGATCCGTAGACGACATCGCTGAAAGGATTAATAAACTGAAGTGGCAATGGGCAGGGCACATTGTTCGTAGAACTGATGGCCGTTGGGGCAAAAAGCTTCTCGAGTGGAGACTGTGCACCGGAAAACGCAGCGTGGGACAACCTCTAACGAGAGGGATGGCATGGTGGTGACTCTAGTGGGCGGCATGTAACCGGTCGTTGGGGGTGTTGGGTGCGGGCGATGGCTATGGGAGAAGTCTTTGTTCAGCCGTGGACGTATTTTGGCTGATGATGATGAAGTATTATGTATATGTTAACGCCTGCTGAAAAAATAGCAGTAACAAAATTCACTTACGTGTTGTTATCATCATAATGACTTGGCTACCAGGCGCCTATGTTGCAGTAGTTTTTGTGTCTAGTCTCAGTTTAACAGTAACATCATTAGACTTTTGCTTAAAAGTTCATTTTTTTTCATTTTAGCTCCACCTACTAGAATGTAGAAACTATGAAGAATATTACGAGTAAAAACCGATTTGCAATAGTATGTATTATTAGCATTGAGTAACCACCCCTGTGTGGGTTGACAACCTTGCGATATATTGGTTCGACAAATTATCATTTTGATGGGAAGGTAAATGAAAATTGTATAGCAAATCATGTAAATTAAGCAAAGATATAAATTCGATTGCAGTGAGATCAAATTAAAATTTATTTAGTGTGTGATTTTTGGCTACATACCTAAGATCTTAAATACATAACTTTGTTCCTCAAAAATATGCTACAATGGCGATCACTGTTTTAGTTTAATTAATTACATCTCCGCATCAAATAATTAGTTCCATAAGTAGCAACTTCTATTCAAAATAATTGAATCATCATAATCAAAATAACATACATACATATAATCACGCCTCTCTCCCGTAGGGGTAGGCAGAGACCACTTCTTCCCACTTGCTACGATCCTTACATACTTGTTTCGCTTCGTCCACTTTCATTATTCCCTTCATACATGCTCTTCGGTTTTCGGTACTCTTGACCTGGCCTTTTTCCAAGACGTCCCTGATTTGGTCTTGAAACGTCCGCCTAGGTCTACCCCTTCCAGCACTTTCATTCACACTCGCCTTATACACTTTTTTCGTCAATCGTTCTTCATTCATTCTCTCAACATGGCCAAACCATCTCAGCATACCTTTCTCAATTTTTGTCACTACATCTATAAACATTATTTAAAAATATTATTATCAAAAAACTACATATTAAATTTAACAAGTATTAACAATATCATGATGAAATTTTATTTAGATGAAAATTGTTTGGCGCATGATATACACGTATAAATTTACCAACCATTTTTTTTTCTCTAGGAACGGTCCAACACCGCTTTCGGAGTCGACTTTTCAGATTCTTATAAATTAATTTATATCTAAATATAAATAAATCTCTGTTCCTAAATTAATCTTACAATATTCTATTGTGTTGCATAGTAAACAACGCGAAATATAATATTAATCTAATTCTCAATAGCTATACATATCATATCCAAGATTTATGAATCTATTGATTAAAACGAACTGCTGAAATTGTCTCTCTAAAAGTAAAAATGTGTTTGATGCACTTTTATTTCACGACTGGGTTAGATTAAACGGGTCCATAAGGAAGCAATATTGCTACCTTATGGTCCCGTTCAATGCACAATGTTTAATAATTGTTGTTGAAGAAGACGCCTTCGACGTCTTCAAATTATGAGTGAGATTCTAGAATATCTCTTTCGAACCTTTCTAGTCTTTTTATCGACAATCTATTCCAATTATACAAAATATTGGTACTTTGGACTCATGGTCGGTTGGTGCAGTGGCTAATACAGTCGGCTGCTGCGCACCGGGTCGTGGGTTCGATTCCCGCACAGAACAAATATTTGTACGATCTGCAGGTAGTTGTTCCGGGTCTTGTCCGGTGTATTGTGTGTGGAATTTGTGTTTGTAAACGCACCCCGACACAGAGGAATCCTAGTGTGGTGCAACGTTTTTTTTAAAAAGAAAAATAAATGAAAATAGTTAATGGAAGAAATTGTAAAAAGAAATCCAGCCGTCGATTTACCTATGGAAAGTACAGCACACGTCCGTGAGGTCCAGGGCTTACTCGTCCGTACGTAATTAATAGACAAACAATTTGTGTAATTTCGTTTTCATCCGAGTCGATGCCCGTTAATCACGATTAATGACGCTCTAGCAGTTATTGGATTACGTAAGGAACGCACCTATTATGCTATTATACGCTTTATTAAACCGCGCAATTAGTGTGAAAGTTGCTCTATGATTGATCGGTGAAACGATTGCCGTTCATTCACTAGTCTTGATGGTACATTTACGTACACATCTTTCAAATGTATTATTATTGTGTTCCTTTGTTATGTTTTAATACAATTGCTGTCCCTATGGTGCAAAGAATAAATTACTTTTCTTTCTTTTTTTAATGTCCAATGCCCATGTCGTATCCATCTCAAAATCCGTTGGGAGCTCTGTTTTAGAAGTTGTTGACAAATATGTCTACCTGGGACAAACTGTCCAGTTAGGTAGGTCCAATTTCGAGAAAGAGGTCAATCGTCGAATCCGACTCGGCTGGGCAGCGTTCGGGAGACTTCGCAACGTCTTTTAGTCAACAATACTGCAATTCCTCAAGACGAAAATCTTTACCAGTGTGTGTTACCAGTGTTGTGATGACATATGGGACCGAGACGTGGTCTCATACTAACAATAAATGTCAAATATTAACGACGGTAGCATACAATAACACTGGCACTGTACATGTATCAGAATATACAAGTTTTACAACAATTATTAATACAATCATGTAAGTGTTTAATACGTTGATTTTAATTCCTTTCCGAGGATGTCGTAAGAAGTGATTGAGGGATTGTGACACCCATTTGGCATATATTTTATGCAAATGGCAACAATATCATACTGTGACAGTAATTCTTATTCCGAGCTTTGGTATTTCATGAAAGTAGTCTGCGATACGAGATGGACTTCCGTCACTTTGAAAGTTACCGTTTGTTAAAATGTATATATCTGAGTGAAGAAAATAATATGCTTAAAAGCATGTAGCAATACCTGGCAGTCCGACAACAAGGAAATATATATTCGTTAATTCTACTCGGAATTTTAAAACGCGTCATAGTAACAGATCGTCTCTCGGGGCATTAATGTAAATACGAGTGTTCACAAGAGAAGTATGTATATCATTTTTCTTTGATGTCTAAGCTTAGTTTACAAATGCGTATTTAGGTTGTAAATATCAAAATAAACCCCATAACACAAGGTCTATTTCGTCTGGTGTATTTTTTGTTAAAAAAAGAGGAATGGGGTGTGTAAGTAGAAACATTTGACGTTTTTAATTTCCAATGCTAGTTGAAGGTACTTAAGCTGACTATGTTTTTAATTCCGTAGATTAAACTTTATTCTGTTTGATAGGATTGGTACGAAGATATCTATTTTTAGCAGTGGATTGTTTCATTCAAATACGACCTTGTGTTCTCACTTAACCCATACATCATTTTGCACTCATTTTATCATTAATGTTACAAGTCATACTTTTGCAGACGACTGTACTAACATTGCGTAGGTTCTTGAGTAGCGATCATTATTTATATGGGCTTATCATGTCGCCGATATAAGTCGCGTTATTTAGCGCATTATTGTATGAGCTAGAATATGTACGCTTTGACAAATTGTTGTAATAGCTTGTGTGAATGTATGAGTAAGACAGTTATAAAATAGGTATCATAAGCATGATAGTTATGCAGTAATCTAGAAATATATAGCATCGAATCATCTAATTAAATGTTTTTTTCGTGAGTTTATTCCGTGTGGTGTCCGGATTAAGAATATAGCACCACTCCATCTCCTCCCGTGGATGTCGTAAAAGGCAAATACCCCTTAATATGATGACACAGTTGTGAAAATCTATGGGGAAGGCCTTTGTTCAGCAGTGGACGTATAAATGGCCGATATAATATATATAATAAATAATAATTTCGGCCGAATGAAGTCCACTGCTGGACACAGGCCTCCCCCAAAGATGTCCACAACGACCGATATGGATGTGTTGTGGGCTCATTAGGGGGTTTTGCCATAATCGCCACGCTTGGCAGACGGGTTGGCGATCGCAGTTGAGTTGTTAATGTACTCGAAGGACGCTGCTGCCCATCCTCCGGCTAATCCCTTAGTCGACTTTTACGACACCCATGGGAGGAGATGGGGTGGTGGCATTCTGAGCCGGCACCACACGGCAATATAAATTAAATGTTAATTGCAAATGCGTGTCTGTGTTTTCTCAGTTTTTAACACACGGACTTTTATGACTGACATAAAACACTTGAAATTCAGTATTGTTATTTATTTCACTATCGAATCCTAAAATGTGAACATTATCCTGTGGGTGTCTTAAGGTTAAGGTGAGGGTTTATAGGGTAGCGGGCGCACTGATTGGGGAATCTGAGCGCTCATTACGAGTGACCCTGAGAAAGACAATGACGCGTGGTCACGTGCCACCGTGTGCGCAGCGCACAGCGAGGCTTTGGGAGGAAAACTTCCTTTCCTTTCCAGTCATCGCCTTCGAGATGTGTCTAAAGGATGGCGCCAATGGACAGCTTCTGTGCTTTATCGAGAATCTGGAGCCCCCTTTCGGTGCTGAAGACCAACCGGGTGGTTTTCCGGCAAGAGTCATATAGATAACATCCCGGGGTGGGGCGGAGGAAATCCTAGGATATCCAGCGCGGTAAAAACAGTGGGTGTTGGATTAGCATTGACGGCACGGTTGGTGCAATGGCTGATACAGTCGGCTGCCGGGCACCGGGTCGTGGGTTCGATTCCCACACGGAACAAATATTTGTACGATCTGCAGGTAGTTGTTCCGGGTCTGGGTGTATTGTGTGTGGAATTTGTGTTTGTAAACGCACCCACGACACAGAGAAATCCTAGTGTGGGATAGGTTTTTTTTACATTTTTTTTATCAATAGCACCTCCTTTTTTACACTACGCAACAATATAGATTGACAATAGTGTATTTTTTCCTCCACTTTGAACCGAATATGTAGCAAGATTTTTAAATTAACTTTAAACCACTGCGTTGGCGTCCCACTACAATATATTATCTGCCTATTTACAATTGAAATGTGTAGGTGGTATATACAATACTTCGACGACGAAGTGTCGATAGCTACTACATATGTTTAAAAAACTGTTTCACAGGAGACAAAAGAGCGGTTATTTCTTTTAGATTTCTGAATTATCTAAAGATATTTTTCTGTTTACGATTTACATCAACAATTAGACGAATCTTTCAAGCGTACGGAAAATTGTATTTTTCCGTACAGAATAAAAAAGTTAGGATCCTAAAATGCCAGTTCGAAGTTATTGACCCCTTCAACGTCAATATGCATGTGTGCGTTCACATATGTATTATATAAAGCTGCCTCGATTTACGTCGAGGGTGTCTTTGACTAATCAGGACAGAATACATGAGAAGGTGTCTTACACCGACACGGAATGGAATTAATTAATTCTGGGTGTATTTTATGCGGCTTCCAATTTGGGATTCTGTACTCATTCGGTTTGTTATTTGTTTTATAAAACAAGAGTAAAGCCTGAGTTGAAATTGAGGTAGACTGAATAATGTTGTGGTATATGTTGTAATGAATTGCCTTAGACGCATTTTGCTTATAACATGTAGATTTTCCGAAAGAGATTGTCCTTATGGTATCCGGCACCGGATAGAGCACCACTCTATCTCCTCCCGTGGATGTCGTAAAAGGCGATTAAGGGACTATAAGCCAAAGGGTGTGAAGCGGCGTCCCTTCTGTGGTACAACACCTATTCTGCGTTCACCAACCCTCCCGTCAAGTGTGGTGAGTACAGGCAAAGCCCCCAAAATGACGACACACGGCATGCACATGACCAACCATGTGTCAGAGTGGTTCAGGCCGCCCGAGGACTTGGCTTAGCGACTCCCGTCTAATGACAACAACCGGGACCGACTATTTTACGTGCTTGCCGATGCATGGAGACGCTCAGTTCAAATACCACTATTCGGTCACCCATCAATATACTGGCCGTGCCGAGTGTTGCTTAACCTCGCCGATCGTTTACCGATCAGTAAGTGCACCCGGCTAGGAGCACCTCTATAAAGCTGCTATAATATCTAGAATACTTTAGTAATACTCACGATGTTTCTGACACCCATCCACATTCTCGGGCCAGTCGCACGAGTGGGCGTTCTCGTTGTACAACAGTCCTCCGATACACAGCTGCTCAGTGGCTGTGCCGTTCCAGCACGTCCAGTACCTGGTGCAGGAAGTCTCGTGCCCGAAGATGCCGTACAGCCAGTCGCAGTGCTCCGTGCCGATTGGGGGGTCTGAAGAGAAAAGGAGAATTATATGCCTGTTGATTTACTTGTATAGATGTGGAGTTTTTATATGATTACTAGCTAATGCGTTGCAATGCCTCTTTAATTTACTCAGTTTTTTTTATTGTATTGCAACACTTGTACTAAGCTAAGAATTAATTTACATAATCAGCCCATTGCTGTCCCAGTGCTGGGCATGGGCTTTTCTCACGATCAGAAAGCTTAGGCCTTAGTCCACCACGCTAGCCTAGTGCGAGTTAGCTGACCACACACACCACTGAGATTATTTGTTTTAGGCACTCTTATTTTTCGATTTTCTCACTATGTTTTCTTCTACCATTAACGCAAGTGATAATTTATTTATTTATTTATACTTTTATGCACAATTATGGTACACAAGGCGGACTTAATACCATATGGCATTCTCTACCAGTCAACCTTTGGGTTAAATGCATCGAAAAGAGGTACATTTTTTTTTTACAAAAATATTATAATGAGATATACATACATAAAAATCTACATACTATGGATACGGTCAAATACATAGGTTTAAAATATACTACATATAACTATACTACTACTACTACGTGCTATTTATCATTTTAACCATGCCCGTAATTGTCATTTACGATTCCAGCGAATTCAAAAAGTATTCCCGAACTTTGCGTTTAAAAGAAAATTTTCTCGGCGCTTTCTTTATATCAGGGGGAAGCTCGTTCCATATTTTGATTGTTGAAACAGCAAAAGATTTAGAAATAAAACCTGTATGGCGGGAAGGAAACTGAAGAATAAAATTCTGATCCGCACATGAATCTGAAAAGTCAGAGTTTCTGTATGGAAGGCAACCGTTAAAGCACTAGGCTATCACTGTATGGGGGGTGACTGCTTTACAGTCACCCTCTCCGAGATGTGCCTATGGGCGTGGCACCAGTGGGCGGCTCCAGTGTGATCATAAAATTACTGTTCAAGATAATATTAAAAATTCCAAACCACTTACTGATCTGAACTTTGGGATATTCGCAGTAGTTCGACCTCCAGGGGTAGTCGCATCCTTCCGTCACTCCTCGATGTTTTCCCGCGAAGACCAGGCCGTTGGGGCAGTCATACTGGACGGACTGTCCGTTGTCACACTCCCAGTACTTGTCACAGTACTTGTCATCTCCTACTATCCTGGCCTTGGCCTTGCAGGGGTCTTCGACTTGCCCACATGATGCGAATGATACACTCGCGACCAATACTGGAAAGAAATAAGAGGGGTTAAAATTTTGTTATAAAATATAACTACGATTTTCTAGATTATCCTCCAATTGCTGTTTTTATGTGATAGGAACAGCCACCTGGTGGTAAGTAGCAGCTGCAATAAGGACATCAGTACTCTAGCCACAACCGAGCACTTCAGATCTACTGCTTCAATTGGTATGTCTTTCCACGTACCCCTGTGTGCGCAGCGCATAGTGAGGCTTCGGGGGAATCCTTTACAATCCCCTCGAGAGATGCCTGGGGGGTGGCTTCTTTACAGTCGCCTTACCTCCGCTAGAGGGGGTGACCGCCTTACAGTCATCCCCTCCGAGATGTGCCTAAAGGCGTGGTCTTTCGAGTTCCTGGAGCCGCCCTTCGGTGCCGACGATGATCACTCCGGTGGTTTTAGCCGGTAGGAGTCCGGCATGCCCCTTCAACCTTTCCCGGGGTGAAGGAAGTACATAAGGTATTTCCAACGGATAAAAAAAAACAACATGCCAAACGTACCCAAAGTTAATACATTCCGTAACGCGGCGTGACTACAGTGCGGGCATTGTGTAGAGTAATTCTTCTGTAACTATTCTGTAGTGTACGCATTGTTTTGTAAAGTTCTTATTATTTCCGCGTTGTTATTTCGTAAGTAGACTTCCATACGCATCCTCATTATTCAGTAACTCCGAAAGAAGTCCAATTAATATTTTGTTGATGTGCGTTATTACGTGTGGTGTCCGGATTAAGAATATAGCACCACTCCATCTCCTCCCGTGGATGTCGTAAAAGGCGACTAAGGGAATCTAAACCAGAGGGATGGGCAGCAGCGTCCCTTCTGTAAAACAGTAGCCATACTGCGCTCACCAACCCGCCTGCCAAGCGTGGTGAGTATTGGCAAATACCCCCCAAAATGATAGTTGTGAAAATCTATGGGGGAGGCCTTTGTTCAGCAGTGGACGTAAAAATGGCCGATATGATATGATATGAAATGAAGTGATGCTGTATTTTGAATCCGGACACTATAGGTTATATAACATAACAATATTAATGATAAAATCCAAATATTTCAATGTCACAAGACGCACAGGTCAAGTGACTTCACGTCGCTTGCGCAAGTAGGAACGCTTTCTCCGTGCTTGCGCACCCGTGCGCGCATCTGACGTAACTTGTGTAACAACTAACTCGGCGAAACAATACAACACCGTTACGCTGGCCCGGTTAATTAATATTGTTTAACTGGTCACTGCAACTGTTTACATTTGTGATTTTCATGTACTTGCTAATTCGTGAGGACATGCTACAGAAAGAGGGTATGAATTTTCGTGCGTGCGTAAATGGTTGTGAAATTTGTAGTGGCAAGTATAAATGTCCGTTTGGTGTCCGAATCAAGAATATAGCAGCACTCTGTCTCCTCCCGTGGACGTCGTAAAAGGTGACTAAGGGACTCTAAAGGGGTTGGGTAGCAGCGCCCCTTCTGTGGGGCAGTAGCCATTATGCGCCCACCAACCCGCCTGCCAAGCGTGGTGAGTACTGGCAATTTTCCCCAAAATAAGGACACAATTGTGAATCTACGGGGATCCCTTTGTTCAGCAGTGGACGTCCTTTGGCTGATATGAAGCTGATGAGTATTAAATTTGTTTTACAATAATTAAGTAAGTACATATTCATGTTAATCCAGCCGTTTTATATAGCCGTTTTACGAAAAATAATATTATATGCAGTTTAGGTTGGCCCTACGCTACGGTTTAAAATCCGCCTACTCATTCAGTTCTACTTATGGCAACATACGTCCTATTTTTTGGGGCTTTCTTGGAAATGTGGTTGCTTAATCGGCCATTTTGGCGAAGCCAAAAGAGGCCTCCAGCCAGCAACATAAATTCATACCCATCTAAGTTATTAATTCGATCGGTTCATAAATGAAGTCAAATCTTATTTCATATACGTTCAAGATTGATACCGGAAACGAATATTAAATTGACGCTTTGACCTTTGACCATGATACATGACCTTTGCATCGCGCAGCGTGTGCCAATGTAAATAATTATAATTTCCAATCATCGCCAATTAATCCATCTATCTATCTATATGTATAAAAATGAATGTTTGTGTGTATGTCCTTTATAGAATCGTAAACTATGCATTTGATCATGTCATGGTCTTCAGCAAAGTGTTGTGCATGAGCTCACAAAGGTTTCTGAGTTGGTACGACCAATCTTTGACAGATGGCGCCATTATCATTCCAATGAATTTCATTTCTATATATATATAAAATTAAACGGCGTGCGAAACCGCGGGTCCCAGCTAGTATGGTATAAATTTGAGAGTTTGTGTAGAAAACGATAAATTATTACGAGATAAGTTAGCTTGAACTTTGATTCTGTGTTAACGTATCGGTATTCCCCTAAGATGTTTTTTAAGTGAATGTCATTGGTATTCCCGTTTTAGATGTAATTTCGTTATTTTCAAAGGAAATATTGCTATAAAGAGCTCCTGTTAAGCTTGCCGACCTTAGCCTTTGAAGACTTTATGAAGAAAAAGATAAGTCGTCGGCTAAATATAAACATGTCTAAATTTCATATTTATGACCGATTTTCGGGATCTTCCCGCATCTTTCTTCGTGAGCCCTATATGAATAACGCCAGAGTTTCTGAGAAATTGGCTTTTTAATTCAAATTTAATTTAATAATTGTAGTGAATTCACAGGGAAGGGTGAAAGGATTCTTGTTTGAATAAAAAAAAATGCAATCTATGTTTCAGATAGAAAGTTCGTCCGCTACGTTGTGACATGTGATTGTGTAGAAATAGAATTTTATAATATTAATTAAAAAGTAGTTCTACTTCTGCTAACCGGTCAAATAAATTGAAATGACATTGCTTGGGCAGCGACTAAGCGATTTGATTACTGCGAAGAACTATTTATTTCTTTCTTCTATTAACTACGCATCTTATAGATTTTCTTCAAATTAAATTTCGTTTACGGTGACCACCTTTGTCCCCCTTTTTTCGAAATGGTACCATAAACAAATAAACGAAATAAATTGTACGACGGCTGACCAGGGGGCCTAAAAAGGCCGTTTTAGGTGAATCATAATACGATTAACATCATAACTCACAACATGGTTACGATTAAGTGACCATTTTGTGATTTCTAATGTGAATCGTATTGAGATCATATTATGATTCCACTGAGGTATAATGTACTAGGTACTAGAGTAGCTATTACAATCAAATGATATGGTCATGAAGTTGCGACCACGGGGCACACCACTCCTTTACTTATATGTTTCTCGAGTAATTAAAACAATATCTCACTGCACGTGAAGGCAATATCTAAGTAATACAACTTAGCACTCGAACACGTCACGTTGCGGTAAGCGGCCTGACACAGACATGACATAGACTAAGTGAGTTAGAGTGTATGCGCTCTAACCTTTGTGACAAAAGATCTAGTTAAGATGTCTTCTCTAATACGTAGTACATTATAACTCAATGTATGATTCACCAAAAAATAATGTATATAAAGCGGCCTTTTTAGACCCCTTGCTGATTGTCCAAAATAAAATGAAATATATATAAATATTTACCGGGCAGCAGGACGAGGACTCCTCTAACCTTTTTTTTTTTTTTTATTGGTGCTCAGTGGAAATTCATCATGAACTTCCTTCGCCCCGGGGAAGGACGAAGGGGTATGCCGGACTCCTACCGGCTAAAACCACTGGAGCGGTCATCTTCGGCACTTAAGGGAGGCTCCAGGTCCTCGTATGATCACACTAGAAGGACTCCTCTAACCTAACCTCTGATAAAAGTTTTGCCACAACAAAACTTGTAGGTATAATTTTAACACATAAGATGTAATTGAATCATAATTACCCAATAATACCGATCCAGCTGTCCCCAAAACAATAGCTTGTTATCCCCAGCAACACCCTAAGCCGAGGACCGTGTCCCGCAGGGGGCGCCCTTAGCGAAAGTTGCTTAGTTTTAAATATTAAATTTAAGCCTGGCTGGAGGCCTCTTTTGGCTTTGCCAGAAATGACCGGTTAAGCAACCACATTTACCTGAAATGTATGCGGGAAGCCCAACAAAAAAAATAATTACACACACAATAAAAGTATTACAACATCATTATATCATCTACGCCAATGTATACGTATCCATGTAACAAGGATATGCAGATAACTAATACAAGCAAACACAAACCATAACATTTAATTTGACCGACATATCTTACTGCTTCTAATATACATTGTATGCAAAATTGTAGGCAATTCCATAAAGTTTAAATGGCGATAAAAGAGGTTAGGTACTAATGCTGGTAAATAAGCGGTATTGAGAAATTAATGAGATGCTATTACTGCAAGTAGGGGAAGGTATGTAGGTTAGTCTACTTATGGCTCTCAATGATAAGCGAATTGCATAATTTTTCACCGCGGTGGAAATCCGCATGGGCAATATGAGGGGCCGTACTTTTACCGGCTAAAAGCACCTGGGTGGTCATCGAAAGGAGGTTTCAGGATCAAGCAAACGAACGAATCTCAAAGGGGTGACTGTAAAGAGGTCACCCCTCTAACTGATAGGAGGCGTCTGTAAAGAGCCCCTGCGTACACATCTCTAATTAGCCACGCCGTTGTGTTGTGATAAGGTGGCAGGTGAGGCCGTCTTACCGGGAGTCACTAGAAATTAGCGCACTGAGGGCCGGAGGCCCCAGTCCACGCACCCGTGTAAGTTTCTGCTGTATCTAAGCGCAAGTCAGAATTTTCCACAGGGAGTTTATGAAGAGTACCTACGTATTGTCTGTATGGTATCCGGACTAAGAATATAACACCCGTAGAGGTCATAAAAGGCGACTAAGGGACTTTAACTCAGAGGCATGGGCAGCAGAACATCAACCATTCTGCGCTCACCAAACCGCCAAGCCAAACTGGCTGTATTGGCAAATTCCCTCCAAAATGACGGCACAGTTGTGGAAGTCTTTGGGAGAGGCCGTTGTTCAGCAGTGAACGTATTTTGGCTGATATGATGATGATGATGTACCTATAGAAAGTGGTTCATATGTCCAATGGTAGATTGACATCTGCATACAATAAACATTGTCAGTCAATAGCAACCTTTCTGGGTAAAACGCGAGTCGCTAAGCCTAAGTTTATTACTTAGACGTCATATTGCGTATGAGTAGACCACCTAGACCACCGATGTAGTCTGGCAGGGCGCATTCACTGACATTTTTATGTTAATTACATATGTCAATTTACTACATATGTAGTGATCTAATCGGCTTACGGCCGAAAGAAAACCCGTTTTCGGTGCGGCTCAAATAGTTAAAGCGGGACTAAATATTAAGTGGCGTTACAGTATTCGGCCGTGAGTGTGACTTGATTTAAGCCGGCTCTCAACCTATAAATCTATAGTTAATAATATCGTGAGTCAAATAGCTGGAATTAACTGGAATTTTGTTTGACGAAATTTTAGTTCTTAATTATTTTAGGCGACCTATATATATATAGGTATACAGTATACTGCCTATTCAAGTAGATGCTCATCGCTAAGGCCAATAAGAGATTTTGAAAATAGAACAGAGTATTTCAAACTAATTCGAGGATTTTTTGGAATTCGAATACTGTCAGCCCGAGACCCTATTCGCACAGAATAAAAAACTAGTTATAATTATGTACTGTGGTGTTACCACAATCTCTGGACTTTCTAAACCGATTTGGATGATTCTTGTTGGCTCCAACTACTGAAACTGTCAATTTGAATGATTTGTGTTCGATATGTTATTCTTTGTTCTAGAGGATTATAGTCCGTGCCGTGTCTGGATTAAGAATATAGTAACACTCCGTCTCCTCCCGTGGATGCCGTAAAAGGCGGCCGAGGGACTTTTTTTAGGGCTTCTCGCAGACACTTCAGAGAAATGTAGCCGCACAACCGGACATTTCTAGCGAAGCCAACAGAGGTCTCCAGCCAGGCTTAAAATTAAAAAATAAAAGCAACTTGCGCTACGCACGCCCCCTGCGGGACTCGGACCTCGGCTTAGGGCGTTGCTGGGGATAAAAGCTATTGTTTTGGGGACAGCTGGATCGGTTTTATTTCATTTGTATTAGAGGACGTTTAAATCTACAGACTCGGCACGGGCCAGTGCGAGCAAGTGACGGGGGGGGGGGACAAACAAAAGTATTCCTCGTCAGCGACGATGGTAAACCATGGGGTGTTAAGGGGGTTTATGACGTATATCAAGCCATAAATAATCCAATTTACGCTGAACTGTCATCGCACGAAAAGCCGATCAATGTGAGATCAGCTTATACTGGAAATGTATAGCTTGATATGTAGCCGTGCGTACAATCCCAGTGTCACAGTCAAAAGATATCATTTACAAAGAAAAACTGGAAGCTTAAATTTAATAAAACATTGTATGCAAATTACTTATTATCCGAAGAGTGAAGACCAATACGCGAATACAAAATACATTATTCTATATGTATCTTTGAAATTTGGGATCCTTCCAAAACATGCACTCAAGATCAATGACATTTCTCACTTAAGCCGCAAGTCTTTTAAAGAAATTGCAGACTCAAAATAAATTCAAAGGATGTAGTAAATTCTGCGGTGTAAAATAAAAATCCTGGGCAATTTATGTGACACGGGTTATTTTGGCTTAAGACAAGTTTATACATTGGTGTATAAATCAAGTATACTTCGTATACTTTTTTGCTTAGACGTGATATACGTATGCGTATCTTTTGTGTATATACATACTAGCTGTACACCACGGTTTCACCCATTCTGGTATAAAAAGCAGCCTGTTACTCTCAGGCCTATAAACTATCGTCACGTTGATCAGATGCTCCGTTGCTCCGTGAAAGGGCAAACCAACAAACACACTTTTGCATAAATATTAGTAGGGATATTAATGCATTATTCTGTATCAATAACATCCTCACTATAATATAGGTACGATATGATACATAAACATTATAAATATTAATAATACTGAGGAATTATTAATATTTATGCCTATTTAAGTAAGTATAAAGTATTTTTGCAACGAATACTACATTAATGAATACGAAAACGAATACTAATTCTACGTACTTATTCACCGAACGTAATTAATGAAAGGCAATAAATAAAATACGCTAGAAGTAGGCAATATAAATACAAGAACTGCAATAATAAAAAAATGTACTGTGTTTGGTTATAATTATACCAGCCAGTGAGAATAGCCTTTCTAAAATTTCAGCGGAAGGTTTGAGGATAATCCCTAAATAATCAAAATGTCAACACTATATGTCCGCTCAGCTTAGCTCAACTATTTACGGGAGTTCCTATATTTTATTACGAATAATCGTCGTCATCATATCAGTCAAAATACGGGCAAGTGATGCCTGATATTGTTGATATCAATGGACCATAAACAGATATTAAGCGACTTGTTGCGTACCTACTGCAATAATTAAGGTCGTATTAATGTGATGTAAGAAACTGTGGTCTGATGTTCGGTTATGTAGAAAGATTGCCGCAGGGAAGAATGACGGCACAAGCATTTGAGACGAAGGTTCGAGATTGTTCAGACCGCTTCATATCAGCCAAAAGATGTCCACTTTTAAACAAAGGCCTCCCCATACGACGAACGGTTACATGCCGTGTATCGTCATTTTGGGGGGAATTAGTACTCACCACGTTGGTGAGTGCAGAATAGCTTGATCCACAGAAGGGATGCTGTTGTCCATCACTCTGGTTTAGAGTCCCTTAGTCACCTTTTACGACATCCACGAGAGGAGATGGAGTGGTGCTATATTATTAATCCGGACAAAACAGGAACAACCGCTTCTTGTACTCGATTATTGAAATCACTATCAGACCAGATAAAGTGTCAAAAACTGTTGCAGTATTGTCAATGTACTTAACGAGCTTTATGCCAAGCTTAGTATAAATCTGGTTGATCAATCTTTGATAAAATAGTGTAACACCAATTTATTACCAGTACGAAGTACTATCTCGAGTAGATAGGTTACTTCTAGGCAAGCGAGCTCCGGCAGGCGGAATACCGGCTCTACGTTTAACTTCAGCGTCGACCTAAGTGAGTCGAGCTTGGTTAATATGTAAAGTGCTCGGGGAACATTGTGCTTCTAGACTGTCGGCTAGGCATTCTAATTTTTCGTGGTCATCACAGGAAAGAAAGAAAAGAAAGAAAGCATTTATTACCACACTAATTTAACACAAAAAGAATTACAAGAAATTTGTTTATATAGTGTGGCAATAGGAGCGTACTCAGCAAAATGTTGAATACTGAGCAGCATAGCCGTAACACTGCCAAACGCTGATTTTCAGTCCGTCCCCATTTACTACCGTTATTTAAATATAGATAATACATTAAAAGTACAATAAACAACATTAAATGAAAGTAAAAAATAGTAATTATGTAGATTAAAGATTGCCACTACAAAAACAAAACGAAATTTATAATTTGTATAGCCTATAAGGCCGGCTTTGGTTGGGAAGATTGAGAGGTGGGAGAAAATTGGATGCATCAGATTTAAGGTTCCGTTGCAAACGCCAGAACGCTAGGTGGGATGGCTTTAAATCGCCCAACAAGTTGTTTTAACTAGCCTCTCGGCTGAGAAAGCGGCCAAAATTAAGCCTATTTGATACATAAAAATCGACACTGATATAGACAGTTATATCTCCTCTCTTCTGACTATCGCAGGATGGGACTACCACATGTCCGCGGGCCGCACGATCTTGAGCTTCTTGCCACCTACTAGACTACTACAATCCGTGGCCTATTAATGATATGATATTGCAATATTTCATTACACCATTCACCGTATGACACGCGTAAAAAATCATCATCATATCAGCTGAAGGACGTCTACTGCTGAACAACTGGTTAAATACCAAGCTCTCACCTTGACACTTAACCACTTGAAGCAGCCTATGTCGAACTATAGCTCTAAATGTGAAGTCGCTGGTCTAAAATAAGCTCTACAAATTTGCAAAGCCGCACGCAGAAGCGAAAACAAACAAGCCGCATTAATCAACAATATTCTCAATGATAATGTACTTAAGTATCAAGGTGGCAGGCAGATGTATTGACCTTGACCTGAGCTGTCGGTAAGTTGACACACCGCCTAACCTCAGTTGTGCCGCTCCCCTTGACACTAGACATACAATACTTATAGAACTGATAGTGTTTCACTAATACTATAGTTGTCTTTCAACGGAAATACTAATTTGTGTGTCCTTGTATAAAGAATGGAATTAATTAGTTATTATTCCATTGTACAAGAATGTGATGTGTTTGCGGATGAATGGAAGTTCTGGGGCAGTCGGGTAAAAAAGGTGGTATTTCATAATAGTAATACTGCAGACGTAGCTTTTTATGAGATAAGTGCGTAAATCAAGGAACAGTATACTAGATGTAAGTAGTAACTGCACCTATGGTTGTCAGCAACCTATTGGGTAATAATGAGTGGCTGACCCGAGGCTCGAGTTGGAATACCCTTTGTTCTGGTAAATTCGTTGGCTGTTCCTACTCTTCACTTGAGAAACAACTACGCTTACACGTACTAAGCTAACTGCTAGTAAGTTTCTTACCCATAGCAAGAGTCAGGCCAGAGGCGGATCCAGGGTTTTAATCTGAGACCCTTAGGTCTCATTTGAAGATTTTCAGAGATCATTGTTGTTACTAAGTCTAAGGTCAACTGCATCCCACATTTTTGGAGGGGTGCGTAGCCCCCTGAGCCCCCACCTGGATCCGCCCTTCAGCCGGGCTACGTAAGCACCACCACATTGCTAGTTATTCTGCTGCCAGGCAGTAGTGTTTAAACTTTAGACATCACTGTTCCAGTTTGAAGGGCACTGTAGCTATTGAAGTTACTGGGTAATAGAGACTAAATAACTAATGCCTCGAGGTGGAGAGCGCAGTGTTGTGTGCCACGCTGGACTCGTCGTGGGTAGCATTAAAGAAGAAAAGAGAAGAAGAAAGAAGAATTACAATTATTATGGCCAAGCGTGACGCTTACCACCAGGCGACTGACTTGCTCATCTCGTCACCAAGTTATAAAAAAACGTAGTTATTATGGTGGGTGAAATATACAGTAAGTGTAGTAATCCCTCCAGTCGAGCTCTTATCGTATAACTCTAGAAAGAAGAAAGAAAGAAAATATTTTTGTTTCTGCCCACAGTACTGGCGCATTTACATACAACATGACGGAACGGAACAAAATTATACGATGGAACGTACTTTATTTCTCTTGCAACATGTATACATTATTAATTTCTGTTGGCAAAAAATGCCAAGAGAGTATTTAAAACTATAGGTAAAAATATTTGCCTTTGTTATCAATGTAAACAGGACAGGTTAGCCTTTCAAAAAAATATTGAAACTGTCCTACCACTTGTTTGGATATAATCAAGACTATTTGGTTTTCAGTGTCCCTGAATATCAATATTCTATTCTCTTCTTCACTCGCGATCTGATCTTCACAAGTGAAGAAAGTCATTAGTTAGCCAAGAGTCTCTTTTATTTAATCGCTTTGACGTCCATAGGAAAGCGATGGGTAATATTTCGCTGGGTAGGTATATATTATTACATCATTTCATCTGTTAAAGCAGAGGAAGACTTTTCAGTGGGATAATATAGGCCTAAGTAATGATTTACTTACATAGAACTGTTCTGTGTAAAATATGGACTTTAGTAATGAATACAAATAAATAAAATTGGAGAGTCTGTTTGTAATGTCAAAATAACAGTTTTTTTCGAAATGCATATGGAAAGTACACACAAAAAACAATTTTTATTTTTCGTTCTACTGTCTGTCTGTTTGTTCCCGCTAATCTCCGAAACGACTGGATCGATTTCGACGGAACTTGCATTGGCAGATAGCTGATATTATAAGGCATAACTTAGGCTACTTTTGTTTTAGAAAAATAAATAGTGTTCCACGCAAAAAAATTAAAACCCGTGAAGTCCAATATATATATACTCTATGTCACGTGTCTATGCCGAAGTATTCCAAATTATTTATAAATAATCCAATTTCTTTTAAATTAAACGGCAGGTGGAACCGCGGTTCCCAGATAGTAGGTAATAAAGATATTGTGATTCTTCATCTAGTTAGTCAGTGGTGAATTGAATTGCAATGCCGCGGGCGCTATGCTCTATGGGCGCCTTATACTCATTTTGTAGCTAGATTCACTTGCTTTTTCTTTTTTTCTCGTCATCAGTTTTAACCTCATATTATATAGCAGTATCCATTTGGTGTCCGGATTAAGAATATAGCACCACTCCATCTGCTTCCGTGGATGTCGTAAAAGGCGACTAAGGGACCTTAAACCAGAGGGATGGGCAGCAGCATGCCTTTTGTGGAACAGAAGCCATTCTGTGCTCACCAGCCTGACTGCCAAGCGTGGTGATTACATGCCAATAGAATGAGACAAACGTGGAAATATATGGGGGAGGCCTTTGTTCAGCATTGGACGTCCATTGGCGCATATCATATAATACCATCACCCCATCTCATCCCGTGGGTGTCGTAAAAGGCGACTAAGGGATTAGCCGGAGGATGGGCAGCAGTGTCCTTCAAGTACATTTATAACACAACTGCACTCGCCAACCCGTCTGCCAACCGTGGCGATTATGGCAAAACCCCCCCAATGAGCATTCAAGATAAACTCATACCGGTCGTTGAGGTAATCTTTGGGGGAGGCTTTTGTCCAGGACTGGATGTTTTTCGGCTGAAATGATGATGATGATGATGATACCAGTTTTATATTAGAAATAAAATTTTGGACATGGTATAAAAATCATCTGGCAAATATAACGTCACATTTTGGTTGCCTCCTCTGCCACCCTCTCGGGCCACGCCGGCCTATGCCTAAATCTGCCCCTGACTAAAAGTCTGGGTGTTGCCAGTTATCCAAAGCCGAATGAAGCCACGGCTAACTCTGAGAGATAACATCACTAAGACGGATTTGTTCCGGAAGACACTTGATTAACGAGAGGGCCTTAATGAATAAACAATGTCTAATGTCCGTCAGGCGTCGCTATGTGCGAAGAAGGCGAGATGGGAGATTCTCGTAGGGATGTTTCTAATTGATTTAATACCGGTAGAATGTTACCCGTTGATTGATTTGATAATCTAGTTGCTACACGAATACCTAATATGTATAACGAAGACAATCTCATCAATTTGCATTTACATATATATTAGCTGGTACCCAGTACTTCATTCACGAGGGAACTAATTTATACAAATAAATAAAACTGAAGTGTCTGTTTGTAATGTCAAAATAACAGCTTTTTACTAAATGCATATGAAAGTATATAGGAACTTATAACAAAAAAGCTATTTTTAGATTTTTTGTCTGTTTATCTGTCTGTTTGTTCCAGCTATTCTCCGAAACAGTAAACCGATTTTGACGGGAGTTTGCTTGCAGGTAGCTGATGTTCTAAGAAGTAACTTAAGGTTCTTTTATTTTATAAAAGTTAAAGAATTAGGGTTCTACGCAAACAAATTAAAACCCATGAAATCTAATATATATATCTATGTCAACTGTTGAAGTACTCTAAATTATTTACAAATAATCCGTTTTCTTTTAAATTAAATAGCAAGTGAAACCACGGGGCATAGCTAGTTTACTATGAAAATAAGATTAAAAAACTAAAATGCCCATGCGCGATGCACAAAGTATAACTAACGATTCCCGGCCTTCGACTACGAGAAATGTATTTATTGGTTTAACATTGTTTTATGTAATTTTCTTCAAACTTGTTTTGTGTTTTTCCTTATTAGGGTTTTAGCTTATAAAACTTATTTTTATTTAAATTATTTCGGGTTAGAGATTGTTGTTGGAAAAATTAAAAAGGAAATGTGTTAATGTATGTAAAATTATAAGTATTCTATGTATTATGGGCGGCTCTAGTGTGATCTTACGATGACCTGGAGCCCCCCTTCGAAGCCGAAGATGACCGCTCCAGTGGTTTTAGCCGGTAGGAGTCCGGCATACCCCTTCGCCTTTCCCCGGGGCGAAGGGGTATGCCTCTAAAACTCCATGTAGAATATCCACTGGAATTCAATAAAAATAAAAAAGGCGCGGATGCTGTAACAAGCTGGACGATTCAATGTCAGCCGACAACCGTGTTTGTACCATATGTGAAAGGAATAACGGATTGATTTTACCTGGTACGTAATCCTGGTATTGTAATCTAATATTTTTGTGACCAATTGTCCATGTGGTGGTCTCGATCCGGTGAAAATAGCACCTCTCTATCTCCTCCTAGGCGACTAAGAGACTCTAAACCAGAAGGATGGGCAGCAGAGTCCCTTCTATAGAACAGTAGCCATACTGTGCTTACCAATCCGCCTGTCAAGAGTGGTGCGTACTCCGTAAATGATGACACAATTGTGGAAATCTATAGGGGAGGCCCTTGTTCAGCAGTGGATGTAGTTTGTCTGATATAATGTTGAACAAAGCCAGTGCTTGATCTTACCACTATTTTAAATGTGAAAGTTTGTATGTTGGAATGTTTGAGGCTCCATCGTGCTCAAACGGCCGAACGAATTCTAAAAAAATTAGGATATAGAATACTTTTCATTTGAATTATTAAAAAAAAAAACATATTAAAGAGAGCGGGTAACGGCCAGTGTTTTAATAAATAACTCATTAATGTGCAAATAAAGCAGGATATTAGATAACAATGTACGCGACACGTTCAAAGCCCACGCTTTCCATTTTCTTGTAACGGATATGTATCTTATTGTGGAGTCGTGAGACGGCCATCGTGAGACAACATTGTAATCATCAGGGAATTCATTTAATACGATCTTGTGTGGAGCGAGACAAAAGCTGACAGCGGTGACGTTATAAAACATATATTGGTAAGACCATTATACATAATAATAATAATAAAAAAATAAAAATAAAAGTAAATTAAGTAGCTTACAGAACGCAGGGCAGTTTGTGGCGAGCTGAATGTGAGTGGCGACACTGAGTACCCGAATGCTCCAGAGAGTCGGTCAGGGCCTCGTCTCCGGCTTACCTTTATTGGTTGGTTGGAGTGGTACCCCATGAGTGCCCGTAGGATTTTCAACTCTGGCTTGCCTTAGTTGGCCGATCAGAGGGGGGCCGCCAGAGCTATATGCTCGGGGGTGGAAGTGTCTAATGGCGTAATAACGGGGAAACCCGCTCGGAGTCTTCGAGACGCGCGATGGTGAAACCGGTGCCGCACCTCTCTACACCCCTAGCCGCCCACACCGGTGTTGCTCCTTGTCGCCTGTAGTGGTGGCCATTTAGGGGGCCCATCTTGTGAGTGGCGAGTCACCGTCTGCCACAGAATTTCACTTTCAAGGTTGAAAGGCAAACGCCGTTGTTTCCGTTTTTAGAAGTATATAATCCATTTAGCACCCATTACAATAGACCTTATAATAGTAGTTTTCATCTTATACAATAGTTTTACACCTCCGGGCACAATCCGAGACTGCATTTTATAGTGTAGCCATGGAGAGTTCCCGGTTAGTGTCCCATTACATTTTAGATTAAAATTCTCTAAAGGGCCTCTGCGTGTTGGACCCATGTCCCCGCGTAAGCCTATCAAAGGACCGGGTTCCCCCTTTCAGGGGATATAAACCCGTGTAATAGAGAGACACGTAGATAATAATAATAACGTTTTATTCCAGATAATACAATCCATTTTTGTTAGTATCACTCACCTTACGTCTATTTCAAAATATTCAGTAATTAATATTACATTAACCATTTCACAATATTTAAATTATAAATTATTATTATTTCATTTGGCGAAACGGTTAGATAGCGTTACATGCATTTTGGTCCAGTGTCTCAGTATTGGGCCGTCCACCCTATCCGCCACAGTAACTAAGAGGCTGTTGGCGCTGCCACGCACCCGCCGCATCAGTGAGGCAACACGCTTCCGCATGATGGCGAAGAAGTCATCTATATGCGCCTCTGCGAACATTCCTGATGCACTGTATCGTCGTGGCAACCCCAACAGCGCCCTAAGCGCGTTATTGTACTGGACACGACACATAAGCACCCACTGCTGATCTTAGAACTTGTCCACAGACTATAACACTCCTAGAAACGAAGATATGAGCGATCTAATTGGCCGGGGTTTCAATCCCTACACGGAACAATGTATCGCCATCAGCAGCGGTATTTTGTAAGAACTCACTAGAAAACTCATTCTGAATCCGCAGTGAATCCGTGATATTTGTCCTGAACAACAACACCTTATGTGTTTCTGCATGTAAAGTTACTAAATTGTACCTATGTACAATTGTGAGTGATGATGATAATTAATCGGAACTAATTATAATTGATGTGTGTTTCCCTAAAGGGGAAATAATTTAGTATTCTTATTTTGATACACATCTGGCAGCTCCATCCTACCGATTGCTCTTTTCAAGAATAAAAAAAACACTTGTGATTGTGTCTGAAGCATCCACTAAAATATTGTTCCACACTTGGATTTCTCTTGTGTCGTGGGTACAGTTTACTGACATAAATCTCACATGCACAAACATCTCCGACCCAAAACAACAACAACAATAATAAAGGTAGCGCAGTAAGCCAATTACTTAGCCACTGCGCCAGCCATGCCACGAATCAACGTTTGTTCATAATGTGTATGCTGCTGATGATCTCATAGCAATATTACCCTCGAGATAGTCCTTGCACTGGCTTTAATGGCTACTTAAGGAATAATGCGATAAACTCACTTGTAAATCCGTAGTGAAAACTCTAATATCGTATTGATACCTACTTTTCATAGCGGGTTGATAAGTGAGTTTCCTTCATTCATATATATATATTCATACAGTTTTATCTACTTTTTACTGCGGATTCGTTTGCTAGCCAGTTCTTACACTGCAGTTCAGAAAAAATGCCAGACCACTTGTGCCTGACGCTGGTTTTCAAATGGACCTTAAGTTGTGACGTGTTATGGATGTAAATCGGTTTTATAGTAACATGGGTAAATATAAATACGTGTAGCAAGTAATAGTAGTGAAAGTAGTATGTAGGCAAGTAAAACAATATAAGTGTGTGTGTGTGTGTGAAAAATAACCATAATAAACTATAAAAAAGATGAATTACGAAATATACTATTTTTAAATAAGCTTTTATACATTATTTTTGTATTCTTCTCAGCAAACCCTTTCTTTTGATATCCATAACATGCGGGCGCATAGAAAAATACTGGATCGCCATCTTTGGGAGTCCGCCATATTAGATTTAGAATGCCGTCACTTAGCTAACCATGCATTATAATCCAAACTAAATGTGTATGTTTTAAAATTTCAGCTCAATCTGTTGGAGATAACCGTTATAAAAATCAGTTGCAAGATTTGACCCATACTAACAAGCAAGTTAAATAAAAGCTTGTAATAATAATACGGTACGTCATCGGTTTCGAGCGACTGCTGTGCATTAATCCGTGCACAAATCTCACAATACGCTGCAGGCGGCCCAGCGCAACGGACAGCTTAGCGACAGTTGTTAATTTTAATTGTTGTTAATATTGAACCCTGTTGCTGTTTATAGAGAATACGCTATCGCTTATAACTCGATTCACTGCTGTAAAGATTTGTGCCTTGTTTGTTCCATATTTTGTTTCGTGTAATATGTGGGACACAACTTTTACTTAATCAGAATCCGGACCTTACACGCGTTTTCGCTAAACAGATATGCGCATGCGCTTTAATTTTCACATTAGTTTTAATACTCTACATTTACGGGTAGGGATAGACCATCTTGTCTCTTCGTCAAGAAATCGCCTTGTGCCATAAGGTCGCCCATTATACACTTATCTTTTTAAATGTTTATCTTTATTGTGTTATGTGTTGTACAATGAAGAGTATGTAAATAAACACGACGCAGGAGGTAATAGCGTGGGGCAACGTTAAAAAAAAAACATGAATTCTTGAGCTCTCTTAGGACCAAAGCAAACACGATACTTTTAGCATCGATGATCAGCGATTTTCAGGCTATATCGATGCTAATTTGCATATTAGTGACTTGCTGCGTTTGAGCGTAGTATCAACATTTTGCGTTTTAGCATGTCTATCGATGCTGTATCGGATGATGGAGAGCTGAAGTGAGGTTACGAGTGGGTAGAGGCAATCGCTCACGCTATTTATTTGATTGTAGATCCTGATTGATGATGCTCGTGTCCTGTTTTGGTGCAGAGTGAAACGTGCCAGTCACTGCATCTATCTTCCGATGTTACGATAAAATGTGTAGAGGTAAGAGTGCGATCATAGTATCGAGCTTCCAGAAAGCGGTTATATCGCTGATCGCAGATGCTAAAAATATCATGTGTGCTTTGGGCCTAATACTGTGATCACCAGTCCGCCTGGCAAGCATGATTATTGTGGCAATATCCCATACGGCGGATCATTTTAAAGGGGTATTATGTGGCCCATGAGCAGTGGCGATGCGTGTGATGTACGGATTAAGAATATAGTATCATTCCATCTCCTCCCGTGGATGTCGTGAAAGGCAACTAACGGAATTTAAAGCAGAGGGATGGAGTAGCGTGGAGCAGCAGCTATTTTGCACTCTCTACCAAGTGTGGCAAGTTTCCCCCATAATGACGAAACAATTGTGGAAAACTAGGATGGAGGCTTATGTTCAGCAGTGGACGTTTTAGGCAGATATGATGAGAAGAGTACATCTAGGTACATACCGAAGGGTTGGAGACCACCTTAAGAGCCTTGTTTTCATTGTACTTTATCTCTATAAAACAAGGGCGGTCCCTGCATGCCCCCTAAAACTGTGAGATGCAGTGCAGGCCTTAACCTAATAGTAACAATGATCTGTGAAAATCTTGGCATGAGACCCCAAGGGCCCGAGCCCCCAGATTAAAATCCTAGATTCGCCCTCGTTACAAAAGTGATCGATCGAAAGTGAATACAGCAAACAAGATTGCCGTCAGCAGATTTATCTTTCTTTCTCGAGGAAATTTTACCAAATACTCGCTGCGTTGTTTTCCGGTGTGAGATAATCGCAATATTACGATACGTGTATCCGAAACTATTTGTTGTGGTTCAACGTTATTATTAATAAATAATCTTCAATCAACGTGGTACCACATTCTAGAAAAGAATAAGAAGCGATGTAAAAGATGTACGAGTGTAGAAGTGAAATGTTTGTAAGAATATCACATATGACGTTTATTATAAGCGAAGATTCCATATTACTATGGGTTAGGGACAGGGAGCTGCCTACCTCTCTCCCTACTTACTGCACTAATCCCTACCCGCAGCAGAGGCACTGGGTGCAGGCGGTCATTTAATGGTCTCCATGAGTTACGGCTTGCAGGCGACGCCGGACTTGGGGCAGTCCATCAGTCTACCAGAAACAGACGATACTACGGCGTGCGTTATGTTCTATGGGCGCTTTTAGAGGATTGTTGTGCCGGACAGGATAGGGGGAGCCTACTAAGTGGTGGAGAAATCCCTGCCGGGATGCAGACATCGCGCGAGCATAACGCGACTTATGCGCACAGTCGAAGAAACACCACGGTGGGTTTTTCCGATAAGACTTCGGCATACCTCTCCACCTTTCTCAAACGTTTTCTCGACGTGAAATAATATCAAAATTATAAGATACTTAAGTATGTTATTGCGTATCAATAGGATAATGAGTTCCATTTCTGCAGGAAAATAGGTAAAATTCATAAATACATATGGACTTCGAAAGCAATCAAATTAATAATACCTAAGTATGTATTTAGGATAATTGTATTTCGTCGGTATGGTGAGACAGCTTGATATGTTTTTTGCATACTTATGTATTATTAAACATGTACTTAACTGTATTTCCATAAGAATGCATTATTTTTATAAACTTGTGCCAGTTTCTGGTAACGAATTCATAATTTTACACATGGCGTTTGTTTAAAATTTCTAACCTAAAAATATATATATATATACTTATATTTTTTTTATGGAACATATAGACCATTTCAAGAAACTAAATTGAATATTGGTAATTATCGGCTCACAGTTATTTGTTAGTAGTAGGTAGCATTTATTATGGTTTTGACACTGACAACTCTTAATAGACAGGAGGATTTTTGGAGTTTACTCCTTAAGAATCGGTTTATATATGAGGCCCCCGGTATGCAAAATTAATGAGTGAAATATTAAATATATAATATGTTACAGTGGCTTGGCACCGAATCCAAAAACTGTCAAATTTACTTATACAGATATTTATATCGTATTAATGAAAAATATTGTACTTGTGTGCCGTGTGGTGCCGGCTCAGAATGCCACCACCCCGTTTCCTCCCATGGGTGTCGTAAAAGTCGACCAAGGGATTAGCCGGAGGATGGGCAGCAGCGTCCTTCGAGTAAATTAACAACGTAACTGCGATCGCCAACCCGCCTGCCAAGCGTGGTGATTATGGCAAAACCCCCCAATGAGCCCACAACATATCCATATCGGTCGTTGTGGTGATCTTTGGGGGAGGCCTGTGTCCAGCAGTGGACTTCATTCGGCCGAAATGATGATGATTGTACTTGTGTGTGTGGGGTAATTGTTTTATATTTTTCAGTGTTTTATGGATTTTTTGAAGTCGGTTGTATTATAATTTTTATTTTTGTTTCAATGAATTCTGTACTCATTTTCATGTTAGTAGTACTTACTTTGATATTTTCTTAGAAGTACCTATGACGGTCATTACGGGCACTCAGAAGCCTATGAAATCATGATGGCTAACAGTCGGAACAACTTTAAAACTAAATTACGAAACTACCTTTTCAAAAAGACGTCAGCAGATTCTCTGCTGCAGAACTCTGATTTGATAAAAAAAAAAAAAAATCTCATCTGTGTATATTTATTATATAATATGTATGTATGTGTTTATTTCGTGTATATAAATATATTTTTATACATGTAATGTTTATGTACGTATTTGTCTAATATGTCTTCGCATCTATACCTTTCTTTCATATTTTGTTGGTGCATATACCTTATTATTTTCTGCTGGCAGAAAATGCCTACGGCATTAAGACCGCCTTTATACACTAGTGTACATTAAGTATAAATAAATTAGCCTAAAAATCTAAGAACCGGTCTAACTTAAGGATATCAGTACCTTCCAGTAATTGGTTCGAGGAGGTCAGAAAGCAGCATTTTTCGACTACATTTACAAAACAACTGCGGTCGCCAACCCGCCTGCAAAGCATGACGATTATGGTATAACCCCCAAATGAACGCACAGCACAAATCTAGACTGATCGTTGTGGCGATCTTTGGGGGAGGCCTATATCCAGCAGTGGACGTCTTTCGAATGATATGATGATGATGATGAATAAAGACAATATATATGCTTTATTTTAAAAACTACTCAAGAATACAAAGTACAAAGTTACATCTATTCACACATACCGCATTGATTTTTGCAGCGTTTTCCTATTCTTTCACGGAACGCTTAAACCTAGCTATTGTCTCACGGATGATAGTTCAGCTTTTGTCTATTTTCCTATTTTATTTTGCCTTTTTATTCCCTCGCGGAATAGTAGTCCTGAGAATAGAGTAAGATGAAACTTTTAATTGAAAGTATATCTCGCGGAAATGTTTTCTTTTGCATCGTTAGGAAAATTTGAAGCAGGCAAGTAGCGTCGGTTTGTATTGAATGCGCTTTTTGTATTAACACCGTGTCTTGGGAAATTGTAAAACGAATGTCTCGAGGTGATATCGCAGTATGGTTTTGTTACGTTTTATTGTGTATGCGAATTTTAAGGAAAGTAAAAGGGGTCAAATAACGTTGAATTTTTTAGAACTTCATCTTCCTGCTCTGGTCCCAAGTTGCTTGGGGTCGGCGCAATATTTTCATATTGCAAAGGATTTGCAAGTAACCCAAACTGCTAAAAGGTACGCAAGGGGTTTCAAACTTCCTTAGTCGCCTTCTATATTGTATTCGTAGCCGGAGCGACACAGTTTTACCTTTGAATTTATTTTAAACCTACTAAATGTTAATTTATATTTCCAGACAATTTCTATTTTCTAAGTCTGATGTTGGTGTGCCCAAGGTCGCAAAATAACCTGCCAAAAGTGAAATTGATGAACGTGAAGTAATTAAGAGATGAGTGGCTCGCCCTCTTTAGGCCGTCTTCATTATTTAAAGAGGTTTAAAAGAGCTGTCCAAAGGAGCATCAAAAAGAAATATTGTTTGACTCCAATACTGGTTGGAATCCGAGTGGTATTGGATTAACAATATAGCACCACTCCATTTACTCCCATAGATATCGTGAAAGGCGACTCAGAGACTCTAAACTAGAGGGTAGCAGCGTCCCTTTTGTGAAACAGTAGCCATACTGGCTAACCATCCCGCCCACCCAAGCGTGGTGAGTACTGGAAAATTCCCCCTAAATTGACAACATAATTATGGAAATCTTTGGAAGAGGCCTTTGTACAGCAGTGGTCGTACTTTGGCGGATATGATGATGTTGAAGACTGGTACAAGACGACAGCAAAGTATCTGAAGTAAGTAAGTTATCATTGTGATAAGTAAATAAGTTATCTTGTAAGTAAGTTACTTTGCATTTACATCAAACCAATGTTTGTTTTTGCAATGATGAACATAATGTTTTTCAGCTACTTAAGATTCTGGTTTGTATATTAAACTTACCTCAACCAAAGCTAATATTAGAACTGAAAACAAGGCTCGAAAATCTAATTAAATGGAGTTAAAAGGGCATTGCTCTCTAAATTCATCAAATTATTAAGGATACAAAGTTTCCTTTGACATAATAGCGGGGCTAGCTATCTAACCAAAACCTAGCGTTTTAATAGGCACAGATAAATATAATTTTTTAACCTGTCTTGATCTATTATGTTCATCATTTCAGCTGGAAAATTCCATAATCGCCACGCTTGGCAGACGGGTTGGCGGTCGCGGTTGAGTTATAAATGTACTCGAAGGACGTTGGTGCCTATCCTCCGGCTAGACCCATAGTCGCCTTTTACGACACCCATGGTATGAGATGGGGTGGTGGTATTCTTAGCCAACCGGCTTTTTTTTTTATTTGCCCCACACTATGATTTCTCCTGTGTCGTGGGTGCGTCTATAGAAACAAATTCTACACACAATACACCCAGACCCAAAACAACTGTCTGCAGATCATACAAATATTGATTTCGTGCAGGAATTGAACCCGCACCCGGTAATTCTACGAAACCCATGGGACGAGATCGGGTGGTGCTATTTGTAGTCGACACCATACGACTACTATCGGTATCAACATTGCTTCCAATATAAGTAAGAAGACAACCATCTGTAGATCATACTAATATTTGTATGATCTACAGAAAGTTGTTTCGGGCGATGCAAGCCACTCGCCTAGCCACCGCGCCAACCGTGCCGGCAATATAATTCATTGTCGAAGCCATCAAGACTCTCTCCCTTGTTTAACAATAAGTAAACTTAACTACGTTAAGCATCGTATAAGCCAAGAAATTAGTTGATCCAAGCGTGTGCGCAGTAATAGCCGAAATTATCAATCTAATCCAAAATCTTTACATTTACGATTTTGAACTTGATTCGTCTTTGTATTAAAATCACATTTAAGACCAAACAGATAAATCGTCAATTAAAAATCTAAATATTTTGGTTTAGATTGATTTAATTATCTCAGTCGTAAGTCTACATTCAAAATACATACAGTACCAAAATGACTGATCGATAAGACATGTCAACATGTCACATGCGTTCTGGCCTACATACAGTACTCGCAAGTCATACACAAGTCGCATACAATTTATAAATACACAAATTAATTGAGCATTCACTATGCTCAAGGTCGTGAGAACGCAAAACGCATTAGGTACTGCGTGTACGGAAAGCGTTGCGAAAGTATGCAGTGAAGCAGTAAGGTTATAATCAACACGCTGCCGTGGGACGCTTTCCCCCTTTACAATCCCCCCGGGGGGGTGACCGCTTTACAGTCACCCTCTCCGAGATGTGCCAATAGGCGTGGCACCAGTGGGCGGCTCTAGTGTGATCATACGAGGACCTGGAGCCTCCCTTACGTGCCGAAGATGACCGCTCCAGTGGTTTTAGCCGGTAGGAGTCCGGCATACCCCTTCGTCTTTCCCCGGGGCGAAGGAAGTTCATGACGAATTTCCACTGGGCACCAATAAAAAAAAAAAAAAAAAGGTTATAATCAACAACAAAAAAAAAACAGTTTGTCTCAAAAGTTGTTGCTGCGCTCCAATACACAAACCACGGACACAGCTCAAAAAGCCACAAGTTTAAGGTGACACTGAGCTGGCCTTGTATGCCTTATGAGCTTTGCGCCTAATTTACGTCTCAGAGGAGTAATGATACAGCGACACGTAATCTCAGATGAAAACGAAAAATATTTTATACACAGACAGATTTATTTCCCTGGGACACACCGACCTTCATTGATCTGGCTTCTTTTCGGCGGTCGCCATTGTATATATATGAATTACAGGAGCTGCAGTGGTTGTGAGAGTGTGGCAAGCTTATCCCAGACCACAATGATGGTGAAGCTATAGAAAACCAATAGTTAATGGTATACACAGAGACTAGATTCTAGACTGAAAGGCCCGAAAATTACGGGGCTGCCCATAATATTCCTTTACCTTTTCCAGCAGTGCAATGATAAGCAAAATAAGTGACAGATCGCTGTTAATTACAGAGTGCCCAATTCAACTTAAAATTGCTACACATTTCAGAGTTATAAAAAGAAATAATATTGTAGGTATAGTTTAAATTTGAACAAGTTCATAGTCAAAATTACCGGGATACGTGGGAAGGCATATAGCTCAAATATATAATAATGTATTATGGTATCAAAATGTCTTGTCAAAAGACCTATTTATTGTTATTTTATGTTCTCGAGTGGAGACCGCGCACCAGCAAACGCAGCGTGGGACGACCTCCAACGAGGTGGAGAGACGACCTGGTGAAGGTCGCTGGGAGTCGTTGTATGTGACCGCTCGTTGTGGAAATCTATGGGGGCGGCTATTGTTCTGCAGTGGACGTCCCCTGGCTGATATGATGATGATGATTGTTATTTTAGTTGTTCGTGATATGCACATACATCAACCAGCAAATGCCCACTGCTGGACATGGGCTTCCAAATGAGCGGTATTGTCATAATCACCATACTTGGCAGACGGATTAGCGATCGATGTTGTTATTGGTTCACGAGGATGCTCCTGCCCTTCCCCTTGACATCAACCCTTAGTGGCCTTTTAAGACATCCATGCGTGGAGAGAGGTGGTCTATTCTTTGCTGGGAACTACACGAAGCATCGTCATATAATACTCAGTCAACAACAAAATACAATGATAAAAATTGAAAATACTACTACACGTGTGAAAGAAAATACATATAAACCATGGTCTTGGGCAAAGTCGGTCGCTATTGGGAGCGCTCAATTTAGTTCGGAATCCTATGGAGCTAGGTCGCTCTTTTAGTTCGTCAGTTCACAGCTCGAAACGGGAAAGATAAATCGGATTCTAGATAATTAAAAAAATGCTATTATAGGCTATTACAATTGCGTTTTGTTATTGAATACAAAGACTGTTTCTTTTTTCGAAATAATATACTTTTATTCTTTTAAAGTACTTAAAATAATCGACAAAACAAAAATAACCTCATAATTAAATAATTAGGTTTACAGTTATTTTAACTCCAGCTCGATAAAGTTATTTTTATATTTGTTGTATTGTTCTTATGTTAAGTCGGTCCCGGACAAGGAACGAACGAACTAAAGACCCGACAGGGCTGGGACCTAGTTCGCGTAGTTCGTCAAAAAGAGCACTCTTCGAACTAGTTCATACGCGAACTACACAACACTTGAAACCATAGCAACAAAATCGCATCGCAACGCTGCCAGTGATTGAAATCCTGTGCTGTGATTGTTGACACCCACGGCGCATTGTAGTGCAAACAATAGTAAGCTTCTGTCGGATCCGACAACGTTACTATATTGCCTATTCTTGTGTTGGGAAATGCGTTAACGCCGACGCTGCATTGTCCAAATTGTTTATGACAAGTGAGAAATTAATTAACTAAACGTTACATCGCTTAATCTTTAGCTACGTTTTGTCATTATCATTAAGTATTGCATATTCTTACAGAATGTTTAAGGCCTCTTTTGTGGTGTAGGTCACTGTGTAGCAATTTTACTAATTGTAGTTCGGTCCTTTGACAGACTCTAAAGAGTATGTGCGTTCTTCTGCTTGGGCAGAATAATGTTTTAACCCTATGAAAAATGTATGTTTTTATTCTAAAGTCAAATAGTAGAATTGTTTCAGTAATATGTTAAAACATTGCGATAGTTATCATTAGTTCTAAATAGTAATTTAAGCTCATTTTTAGTGAACTGTTTTATATGAGTAACTAGCTGGGTCCCGCGGCTTCACCCGTATCCGTACCCATATTTTAAATAAATTGGATTATTTATAAATAATTTAGATTACTTCGGCAATTCGGCATAGACACTTGACATTGAGTATATATGTATATTGGATACCATGAGATTTTATTTTGCGCGGAACCTTAATTAATTTTCTTGAATAAAAGTGGCCTAAGTTATTCGTTATAACATCTGCCAGTGAAAGTCTTGTAGAAATCGATCCAGCCGTTTCGGAGATTAGCGGGAACAAACAGACAGACAGACAAAAAACAAAAATTGTTTTTTTTGCTGTAGGTACTATAATAGGGTTCAAACTCTTTGGGAGAAAAATCCTAGCCACATAGAATAAAAAAACATCATTTGAAATAATTATATGAGAAAATTTTGACAGAGAAAATAAAAGAAGAGAAAGAATTCGGGCTGCCATCAAGCGAGATTGTCGGCTCGTGGATTGAAAAAATCAAATTATATTATTGTCTGAGAAATAAATTTATTTAGAAGTAACTAGAGTTTCATAAATCCAAAGTCATTTGTAGGTTCCTTCCCGTATACCGATACGCTTACCCAAATTAGTCATTACAGTACCGTATACTTTCATATGCATTTAGTAAAAAGCTGTTATTTTGACATTAAAAAGAGACTTCAATTTTATTTATTTGCAATAGATAATATATATAGATAAAATTCATCAAACCTAAGTGTTTCGTATGGTGTCCTAATTAAGAATATAACACCACACAATTTTCTCCCGTAGATTTTCGTAAAAGGCGACTAATGGATTCTAAACTAGAGGGCGGGGAAGCAGCGTCTGATCTGTAGAACAGCAGCCATTCTGCGCTAGCCAACCCACCTGCTAATCATGGTGACTACTGGCAAATTTCGACCAAAAGAAATAACATAAATGTTGTAGAAATCTGTTTGGGGGCTTTATTCAGCAGGCCCTTGTTCAGCAGTGGACGTCCTTTACCTGATATAAGAAATGTTAGCAGGCGGTGAAAATGTTGTCTTTTTTGTTGAAGCTAACTTATCAAGATTTTAATCTACACTAGTATTGTAAAGAGGAAAGATTTGTATTTTTGTATGTTTGTAACGAATAAACTCACAAACTACTGGTTCGATTAAAAAAATCTTTCACCATTAGAATGCTACATTATCCCCGAGTAATATAGGCTATATTTATTACTAGAAAAAATTAGGGATCCGTACTAAAACTTCAATAATTTAACCCAAGGTGTAAAAAAATTGCCATAAAATGTCTTTAATATTGTAGAACATATCAATATCTACAAAAAACTTCGTGATATGTGTCCAACTATTTTAGTTATGTAACTATAATTTATTTTTAACATTTTAAAAGTTGATAGAAATGCTGATCAAAATCAGACCATGTTTACATTTACGTTTTTCAACCCAAATTTATAAAAAAAGTGTGTGCGAAGCCCGGACGGGCCGCTAGTTACTTAAAAATCTTTTTTTTTACGTTTTTGATAATTAATCTGAATGCTGGTACCAAAATATTTTGTTATAAAACGTAATTATTTAGTTAAGCTCATACTATACAAGTCTGCAAAGTTTAGGGTCAAAGAATTTCTGAATACAATTTCTATTAGTCGAACAATATAATGTTGCAAAGGAAAGTGTCTACTCAGGCTTCATATATTGTTTAGATGTAAATTACTCACGTAATTGCTTAGCAAACAAGTCTTTTGTTCAGTAAATCGAATAGAATAATTTGACTGATTGTTTTTGATTAATAAATTTAAATTTATGTAACAATTAACAATTAGTTAAAGTTCGAGAGGAATGTAGGCAGGCATTGTACTTGATTACCCTTGCCTACTTTACACGTGATTATAAGTAAACTAATATCGAAAGGCCTTTTGTGAAGGTTTTTTTACAAACATCAGGACACGGTGAGTGACCACTGCATGCATTGTATTCGAAACTCGAAACTGATTAGAATTGCGCGGAAGATAAAAATAAACGTTGAAATCTGTAAGGACGCCTATCGCCTTAGTCGTCCTGCGACCACGAAAGCTGTAGTGTCCGAAAATTCAGGAAAAATAACATATATACATACAAAAAAAAAAGTTCTATTTGAATAAATTTATTATTATCATTAGTCCTTTGTAAAAAGTTTTACATGGCATGCTAAAGAGGCTAGTTGAAACTGATTGAAAAAAGATAACTTATTCTGATTTAATATAATTTGTGACACCGGCACACCCAAAGTGGAAATACGGCACGGTTGGTGCAGTGGCTGATACAGTCGGCTGCTGCACTCCGGGTCGTGGGTTCTATTCCCACACGGAACAAATATTTGTATGATCTGCAGGTAGTTGTTCCGGGTCTGGGTGTATTGTGTGTGGAATTCATGTCTGTAAACGCACCCACGACACAGGAGAAATCCTAATATGGGGCAACGTTTTTAAAAAGAAAAACAAGAAGAAAAAAAAAGAGTCGGCTGCTGCGCTCCGGGTCGTGGGTTCGATTCCCACACGGAACAAATATTTGTATGATCTGCAGGTAGTTGTTCCGGTTCTGGGTGTATTGTATGTGGAATTCATGTCTTTAAACGCACCTACGACACAGGAGCAATCCCAGAGTGGGGCAAATAAAAATAAAAAAAACTTTCCAACATAAACTCAACATTATAAAAAATAACTTAAATCAGCGTTCCGATGTAATGTGTCGATACCGATATGGCGTCATGGTTTAATTACAGTTGTAGAATTGCTTAGCATTATGTTATTTTAAGGAATAACTCTTCTGAACGATATATCTACACTGTGGTGTGAATGCGTGCCTCCGACTGCCGAGTAAGCTGTGTCCAAAACTGCGGCATGTGCTGTAATTTTTTTCCTTCCATTTACTTGATTAGATTCTCACCAAACGGGCCCTGTGTAAATTAATAACAGCCCGTAGTAATGAACGATGCGGGTTAGTCGTAAAATTTCCCCACCTTCTATATTTCGGTGTTTAAATTTGTTTTTGCTCAGGTTAGTTACTTTGGGAGGACAGGATTTATTCTTATCGTCCTAAATATTATTGTAACGTCAGTCGCATGTACACAAAGGTTTGAGCTCACACAAAACATGCAGACGTTTAGGTGCATTTCATTTGTAATCCTGTCAAAAGTTTGCATAGTAATTTGCAAATACACTCCCACAATTGAGGATTTGCGTATTTGTGAGTGACTCTCACTACTAACATTACAATGAAAATGTGAGTCAAATCAGTTGATTTAATTTAAAGATAAAGATAAAAATATTTTTATTCATGTAAAACCATATGCAGGCACTTATGAATAGTCAAGGCTTTAGTTGCCGCGTTCCAAGATGTTGATTTCCTATGGAGAAGAACGGGCAAGAAACTCCATGGTTACTCTTTTTAAATCATAATAATTGTTACAGTATTTTTGGTTACATTGTTCTCAAAATTAATAATGTGAGGACAATGTAGCAGAAAAAAGTAAACTTCTTAAAAAGTCCACACTAAACACGCTTGATATTTATGTTAAATTATGATTAAATTGTCATGGCAGCATTAAGCTGACCAATCCCAACAGACAGCACTCGTTCACGAGCATGACGCATGCATCAGCGTCAATCAAAAAAAGGCTCTCTATGCACTCGAATAAATGTACTATCGTTCACACATAGAAATTGTACATGCGGCTATTCGAAGAAATGGCTCATCTTTCAAATAACCCTCCCAATAGAGCTCTTCGATTAACTGACTTTGTTGAAATGGGATCCGATGTCTTTCGAAAATGAGTGCCTACGAAAACCATCTACACCGACGAGCTCATTATTTGACAGAATATGTAGGAAGTTTATTTTGTCTACCTTCTACCTGTAAGCCGTATATTTTTTTTTGTTTCGTGCATTCCCGTACTTTGTACCTCAAGAGACATACAGATCTTCCAAGTTAGGAACTGTCATTACTAAGCAACTATGGACGACCCAATTGCGCGATTTATGTTGCATCTTGTGTCAAATTGCTTCACTACACATTATTTTATCAATCATCATAAAATAATAAGAAATTATAATTAAGATCAATAATGGCATACTTGTAATTCGGTCAAAAGAGCTACTAGTTACAATTAACACCGTTTGTGAAATCAAAAACAGATTCATAAAAGCTTATGGTTTGAACTTTCAGCAATTGGTTATTATTATCTGCAAGAGCTGCAACATTTTTTTAGTTTAATGGCTGCGATTTATTATGATTGAGATACTCATTTCTTTTTAGGTTATATCGTTTCTTTCGTTTATTTATTTATACTTAATGTACAATAAATTACAACAAATATTCTGCAGGTAGTAGTTCCGGATCTGGGGGTGTGTTGAGAGTGGAATTTGTGTCTGTAAACGCACCCACGACACATAAAACATCCTAGGGTGGGGAAAAGTAAAAAAAATAAGGTATTGAGACCTTACTTCAGCAGTGGAAGTCCTAGGGCTGAGACGGTGATGGTGATGATGGCAGAATTAAACACAAGGAATAAAATAGACGTAATCGTGTACACAAGCGGTCTTAATAACACAGGCATTTTCTATCAGACGACCTTTGGGTGATGCAGAAGACAATAAGATAGATTCACCCACAAGATCTGAGTGAGAGGTATAGATACGAAGACATATATTTACTCAGTATATAGGTATTTAAACTTACACATACATTACATGTATACAGAGAAATAGTGGATTTTATTTCAAGGGGACAAACAGCAGGGTATAGAGGAGCGTTTATTTAAAACAAAGTTATAACTTTTAGGTTTTATTTTGGCGTATTTATAAATAATTAATAAGTAAAGTCAGTATTTGAGCACAGAATCATATTATCATAAATAGATGCGCTTGCAGCAGTAATTGTAACAAAAAAAGATTTTTACGAATAGCAACCTTACTAATTAATGATTGCAACAAAATGTGGAGATCACAACACAAACCTTTGATTATTATCATAATATAAAGTTTACTATTTCTGAAGGATCCTGTATATTATATAGTTTTTATTTCACCTAAAGCTATTGGCATTTATTTATTTACGAGCAGTTTACACTCACAGATTATAGATACGTCAGATTATAATGATTTATACTATTATGATATGGTCACGATAAGCGTGCACGGCTTTTGTGGAATCATGTTACAACTTTATAAAAAATGCAGCAATAATGATAAATGATTACACGAGTATTGTGTTATTAAGAGCTGAATTTAAAATTCTTTATTTTTTTAAAACATTGCCCTACACTACGATTTCTCCTATGTCGTGGGTGCGTTTACAGACATGAATTCCACATACAATACACCCTGACCCGGAACAACTACCTGCAGATTATACAAATATTTGTTCCGTGCGGGAATCAAACCCACGACCCGGAGCGCAGCAGCCGACTGTATCAGCCACTGCACTAACCGTGTCGCCAGCATCTTTATACTATTGATATGATGATTCTCACAAAAGATCGAAAAACCATTGAACTTTAAGATGATGGCTTGAAGAATACACTACTTTACTAGTTGAGCGCGATTTATATCTAAGCTACGAAACACTTTTACTTAGTTTTAATCAAGCATATTTACGAATTATCTCGCTAAGTTCCATCTCTAACAATGGTTTAATAATATACAAAATGATTAACATCACAGTTTTCACAAGCAGATCTTAACTTAAACCGTTACACAATTCAATAGTTTCTTGACTAAAGTACCCGTGGCAAGGTAAAGTAATTACCTAAGTCGAAATTAAGCTTCCTTTGAAAGTATTTTAATCAAACAAAAGTTTATTTCAGGATGTCTTTCAGCCAGATACTGTTTCCATTAAAGAACAATTAGGCATTTAAAAAGTAATCAAGAAGTCTTGTTATTAAAAGGGTTATCATTTTTAATAAAATATTAAGTAATTAGAAATAAAGCTCTATGAGCTTATATACTAAATGAAATAAAAAAGTTGTATGCTGAAATTACTAAGACGCATGCTAATGTCATGAATATATGAGACAATGTATGAAACGAAAATTCAGCAAGATAAGTACTTCATCAAAATCGATTTCTGAACATTTCCAAAGAAAAAATATAAAGTTTGAAGTTGAGTTCAACTTAAAAAAGAATTTTCGAACAAATTCTGCTTCAAATTCCAAAGCGTTATATTTAACTTCGTTGGTCGTTAGCAATAATCCAATATCCAATGGATTTCTGATAGATATTATAATTAACTCACCGATTAGACCCGTCCAACTGTGCCTGGATAACATTTTCAGGTCGTGACTCCAATTTAAACACTGCAACAAATAATAGAACAGGTTACTATAGTATTACTGGTCATAACATTATACTGGGTGCTGAAATAGTCACCTTCAGCACATACGGGCGGAACAGCGCTGATCCCTTAAAAAAATAAGCAACCTGATACCAATATAAAATCACGCGATTATGAAGATTATGCGATAATTTAGTATTTAGCCAATACACTTTCAGCTTACTCGTACAATGACCGAGCACGGGTGGGTACTGCGGAGATGTTTGGTACCACCCGATCATTGGTAGGCGCATGAGGTCATTGACCGCTGGCTGCTTTGGCTTGACTCTGTATTTGATAATAAGGCCCACTACAGACGACATGCTTAGTACCTACGTATCCACTTTTATTTTATCAGCAGAATTACTGTAGGGTAGGGACGTTCGTCCCACCCTGTAAGTGCAAACTGCGGTGTATTTATTTGTACTTGGTACAGAAAAAGAAGATGTAGAGAATTTTGGGTTCATCCTCTTATATCGCAAAGATTGTTATAAGTACAGTAACATGTTAAATATTCAGATTTTGTTTTTTATTTATACGTCATAGATGTCCAAACAGAAGTGCAAGAAATATTCCATCAAACTTCATCCCACACTTTTCTTTTTAAATTTCTAGCATGTTATTCCGCCATGGACGTATCATACAGTATTTTTGGATGTCTCCAAATAATGTCGATACATCAATTTCTAGCACCCTGATGCCGCAGCCCGTACTTTACTCACAAACGCGGACTACCGTCTGAAGTGTGGGTCGTCTGCGTTAGCATGTCTTTTTGAAGCACACTTTCCCGATTTTCTTCACACACTTTATGAGTGGCGGCGATGCGATACTGTCAGTGAGAGTAAATAGGATATTTTGTGTGTCAAACTTTATACGCGTCCTGTGTGTTACTGCTTAAAATTTCATTTGTGTTCTATGTTCACAGATTATAAAGTACGCAACGGACTATATGTCGTCTGTGGTGAGCCATAATGGAAAATTTAGCGAAAAATTCAGGTACCATTTATATTAATGACTCGAGTAGTGAATCGTTGATTGATTCGCCTCTTACCTTTCCACAGAAGGGACACTGTGCCCATAACTCTAGTTGGTTCCAGTCGCCTTTTACAACATCTACAGGAGGCGTGGTGCTATGTTCTTAATCCGCACAGTACACGGAATACGAGTTGGTTAGTAGCTGTTTCCTTTGTGCTACAAGAATCAAATTATTAACGTGCTAAACAACGTTGTCTCATTATGTTATCTGTTTTGTTTGATCCATGTGATTATATCGTATACCGCGGGTGCTCGGCATCTTATTTTATAACTAGCTGTATTCCTCGGTTTCACCCGCCATTTAATTTAAAAGAAATCAGATTTTTAATCAATAATTACTATATTATTAGTATATATATTGGATTTCATGGGTATAATTTTTTTGCACTGAATGTTAATTCTTAAAAAAGTAGCCTTAGTTACTCCTTATAACATCAGCTATCTGCCAGCGAAAGTCCCTTCAAAATCGGTCCAGCCATTTTGGAGATTAGCTGGAACAAACAGACAGACAAAATAATTTTGTCCCGTATATAAAAATCTGTTATTTTGACATTACAAACAGACACTTCAACTTTATTTATTTGCATAGAGTATAGACAATTTATGAAATACACATGATCATAACACTAGCAGAAGAGCGAGATTACCAGGATTTACTTGAAAATATGTTTAACTGCTCTTGTACATGATTTTTCGTATAATGTATCTCCCTTGTTTCTGGTGTACAATAAAGATTAGGTAGGTACTTATTGTATTGTATCATACGAGGTTTATGGTTAAACTTAGAGTTTCAAAATATGAAATTATTCTTGCTTATACGAAATCTGAAAATAGTTTGTTCGGAATCAGTAATAGTTTTTAAATCACGTTTTATTTTACTATTATTAAAACTGGACACGGGATATTTACCATGTCTTTTATTTATTTTGAGTTCCGGATATTTCGGAACATTTATGGAAGAGGGTAGATCGTTTTGTCTGCTCGTAAATATCCACCGGCAAAAACTTTAGTTTATCCGTGAACATGGGCGCTTACAACAGCGTCGAAATATCGGGAACTCAAAATAAATAAAAAACATGGTAAATATCCCGTTACCAGTTCTAAAAATAGTGTCAGTGACCACGTCATTTTAAAAACGTTTTCATCATCATCATTTCGGCCGAATGAAGTCCACTGCTGGACAGGCCTCCCCCAAAGATCACTACAACGACCGATATGGATGTGTTGTGGGCTCATTGGGGGGTTTTGCCATAATCGCCACGCTTGGCAGACGGGTTGGCGATCGCAGTGGGCGTATAAATGGCTGCCACAGACGCTGCTGCCCATCCCTCTAGTTTAGATTCCCTTAGTCGCCTTTGACGACATCCACGGGAGGAGATGGAGTGGTGCTATATTCTTAATCCGGATACCACACGGAATCTAATCTGATTTAGATAACGAAATAAATCGTGTCACTAGAAAAAACAAAACGTATTTTAGGTAGCCAGGGAATGAGTATCATCCGCATCCAATTCTGGACAGTTATTGCAGCCACGCGACTAATAATTATCATATCGGCCATTTATACGTCCACTGTTGAACAAAGGCCTCCCCCAAAGATTTTCACAACTGTGTCATCATTTTGGGGGGTATTTGCCAATACTCACCACGATTGGCAGGCGGGTTGGTGAGCGCAGTATGGCTACCGTTTCACAGAAGGGACGCTGCTGCCCATCCCTCTGGTTTAGATTCCCTTAGTCACCTTTTACGACATCCACGGGACGAGATGGACTTATAATTAAGTACCTGCATAATAATACTGGAACATTCATAATGAATTGTGGTCAGATAATTAAACTTCTGTGATGTTGTCTGTTAGGTGAAGAAGGAATCCCAATCACACATTGTGATTGCATTTAATTTGCTGTCTGTACAGGCATTGATTACAACAACAACAACATATTGTACCATCTGAATCTTAATACCTTTGAAATAAAGTCTAAAATTAAATCCATTTGTAGAGTTGGGAGTTGAAACGTTTTCAGAGTGTAAAAGGAACAAACGTGTAACATTTAAATGAAATGGTTGGTTAACAGTACAATGCGTATAATGTCCACTGATGTCAAGTAAATTTATGGCGCTAAGAATAATGTTTTATTCATTTGCCCAATCAAAAATTATCCGCGCATTCGTCCACAACTGTCGTTTCCTCAAATGCAAATTCCCGTATACATCCCGTGGATATTAGCCATTGTGTAACTAATTAAGTCTTCGGATGTTTTTAAGTGTACCGCTTTACTCACCAACTGAATTCCGGGTTTGCCTGTGATGCATGTTTTAGCAAAAAGCTCACGAATAAGAGCTTCAGCTTAGATTGAAACTAGTCGAGCATGTCCAAAACATGTACGGGTATAAAGCCGTAGAAACATGAATATATCTCTACAAAGATATTGGAAGAAAGGAGATATGCCATGTAGATCAAAATGTATGCGAGCCTAGAAATCCATTTTCCCACTACCATTCTTCATAAAAGCACACTAATGCACACAGTTACAAGTTGTCATCCAATGAACTGAATAAACACAACATTATAATTGGCTTCTCATTCTAAAACACACCCACGACTTTGTAGGTAGCCAATCATACCGAGCGTACAGACCGCAAACGACAGCCACTTCTCCCTATTTCCTATTTCTGTGTATCTCACGAATGTTAATTTGTGTACTAAAACTTTTAATTAAAAAAAATACCGACTTCAGATTTCATCATTTCATCATCTAAATAAGCGCAGTGAAATTAACCTGTTTATTGAAGCTGGTTAAAAAATTATTCAATCAAATGTAATGAAATTTATATGGGACCGATTTGAAAGCATTCTGCATCAGCTAAAAAATAACTTCTCAAATCGGTGTACAAATCTCTGAGTAATCAGTGTACATACATAAAAAAAACTGCTTCGAATTGAGAACCTCCTCTTTTTTGAAGTCGGTTAAAAAATATTATTATCCCCAAAGAACTTTTATGTTAGCATTATGAGAATTGGTTCTGCTATAAATTTTGCATATAATGGCTAGGAGTGCGTGTGGTGACCGGATTAATATAGATTTGATTTTATCAATAATATAGCACCACTCCATGTCCCCCCGTAGACGTCGTAAAGGCGACTAAGGACCTCTAAGCCAGAGAGATGGGTAGCAGCGTCCCTTCTGTGGAACAGCAGTCATACAGCGCCCACCAGTCGCTTGCCAAGCGTGGTGCGTACTGGCAAATTCCCCCCAAAATGACGAACATTTGTGAGATGTATATGGGAGGCCTTTATTCAGCAGTGTGTGTGTGTGTATATCATGTTGACGGGTACTCCACACTTTGTAATTTATCCAAACAGATGTACTAAATTTGTTGATCGCATTTATGTAACTAAAGTAAACCAGTTCTTATACATTTGTTTTTAGACTTCTTTAGCGATATAATTGCCATCACATTTTACTAACACCACCAGTAAAATAATATCGTGAAAATTAATATTCGCAATAATCGTAAACGATCTCCATTCCCTTTCATGTACCCAGACAGATGTCAAAAACAAAAGAATTTCTTAATAAAATACCGCCCACAATAGAAAAGGAAGTGAATGAATTCAGGTAATAAACTGAAAAGCTTTGTGCAAATGGAATTGAATTAGTACCTTCACAATAAACGCGCTCAATATTACCGTCGAAATAAACGAGCTACAACTTTTGGAAGCGAAACTCAATATTGGAACTATAAAAATATGCTGACCAAATTTTGTCTTGACACTTTCTTTTTAAAATTGCTTAAACTAACATTGGAAGGAAGATTTGTTTATTTATAACGTTTATTAGCAACTATATAATATGCAGTAATCACTCACAGTGTCTTGATGTTTTTTTTAGTGCGGTATGTTGTTTGGGACTTTATTATTTTAATAACTAGATTCCAAACAGGTGGTACCTGCCAACATCCTTGAACATCCTAATTTTAATAGAGAAGATGGTAAACATCCTAATTTTAATAGAGAAAATCTATAATATACGCGATCTAATCCGTTTAAAATTGTTTTATTATAATGTGTAATAATCGCGAAAACCTAAGACATTACTATCCTATATAAGTTTTTAAACTGACATGGTCACTAACACTATTATTGGAACTAAAAACGGGATATTTACCATGTTTTTTATTACTTTTGAGTTCCCGATATTTCGGCGCTGTTGCAAGCGCCATGTTCACGGATAAACTAAAGTTTTTGCGGGTGGATGTTTATGAGCAGACAAAACGATCTACCCTCTTCCTTAAACGTTTTGTGCGCTGGGTGCCGCTACCACTATCACTTAAGTCACTCACAACTCGACTTTGTTCCCGACATACGAAACTCACTGTGTCCACTCGCGAACTTTTTACGGCACTCTTTCGGTCTTTACACAATCGAATCACTGGATTCCAGGCCTTCGACAGTTGAAACCCGTCCTCCCGGTTAAAGTTACTATATTTGGTAATCTCAATGGCTTCTCTTACCAGTCTGGGTATATAGTGGCGTTCTGTCGAGATTACTTGAGGGTTATGTAACTCGATCCAGTGGTTCGATCCCGAATCCAACAGGTGTTCAGCTATGGCCGATTTTTGGATGTCGTTGTTTTTTTTTACCGCTCTAATGTGTTCTGAGATTCTACAAGCTACAAGGTTGACTGTAGTTGTGGCAAGTCGTATATCGGTCAGACGAAACGCACTGTAGCTTGTAGAATCTCAGAACACATTAGAGCGGTAAAAAACAACGACATCCAAAAATCGGCCATAGCTGAACACCTGTTGGATTCGGGATCGAACCACTGGATCGAGTTACATAACCCTCAAGTAATCTCGACAGAACGCCACTATATACCCAGACTGGTAAGAGAAGCCATTGAGATTACCAAATATAGTAACTTTAACCGGGAGGACGGGTTTCAACTGTCGAAGGCCTGGAATCCAGTGATTCGATTGTGTAAAGACCGAAAGAGTGCCGTAAAAAGTTCGCGAGTGGACACAGTGAGTTTCGTATGTCGGGAACAAAGTCGAGTTGTGAGTGACTTAAGTGATAGTGGTAGCGGCACCCAGCGCACAAAACGTTTAAGGAAGAGGGTAGATCGTTTTGTCTGCTCATAAACATCCACCCGCAAAAACTTTAGTTTATCCGTGAACATGGCGCTTGCAACAGCGCCGAAATATCGGGAACTCAAAAGTAATAAAAAACATGGTAAATATCCCGTTTTTAGTTCCAATAATTACTATCCTATACTAAAATTATAAGGAATTTCCTAAAACATGTATTGAGTTATGTTACGTTCTAGTTTAATATTCAAATCAAATTCCACGTGGTGTCCGGATTAAGAATATAGCATCACACCACCTTCTGCCGTGGATGTAGTCAAAGGCAATTAAGGTACTCTAAGTCAGAGGGGTGGAAAGCAGCGGCCCTTTTGTAGGACAGCAGCCACTCTGCCCTCATCAACCCGTCTCCCAAGCGTGGTGAGTATTGACATATCCCCACTAAAATGACTAGACACGGCATGTAACCAGTCATTGTGGAAATCTATTAAGGAGGCTTTTGTTCAGCTGTCGACTTACTTTGGCTAACATGATAATGATGAAAACAAAAAAATACGGGTTGCACTCCGGGAGTACCGACAGAAGTGAAAACTTATTTGTTTTGTATTTATCTAGACGCGTTCGCGGTCTGCTATATGTACATGGATATATGCACACACTATAGCTGCGTCTCGTAACGGTGTCACGAGCCCAGAGATTTTATTTCATCTAAAAATATGCGTACCGCGCTCAAAGAAGTTTTCACTTCAAAAATATTGAGTAAGTCAACTGATTGACCGCCATGACTGTGGATCCATAATTGAGCAAAAACAGGCGATGGGTTTATAACTTCTACGTCGTATCCTCAAGTCAGAAGGCAGTAACTAGCACGGGTCGCACGCGCCACCATATCTTTCCAAGCCGTACGATCATGAGCACAATAGATTGCTGACTACAGCTTCACCGGCTTATAACTATTTCTGTATATTTTTCCGATTACAAACAAGATGTAATATGTGTTAATAAACATTAAAATTCTTGCTTAAATATCTAGCGATGCAGACAATATAAGTAGGTGCAGCAACATATATAGCTGGGTTCCAATTATGCTTCGTCGTCATCTGTGCTTGCAAAATGCACAACATAATACATACAGTGCACGTCATTAAAACCTGTGTAGACAGAGCATATCTGAATTGGCTTCAGCAACGCGGTTAATTAAAAATTTAAGCCTGTTGCTTTTCGGGAAAATGAATTTTGAAAATCGATTTAAAAGGATATTTTACCATTTATTTTACAAAAGGTAGTGACCTTAAGCTTTGATGTTCAGTTAGGATACAATTTCTTACTATTTAAATTATTGGCATTTAAATTAAGATTTAAGTTTTGATCATCCTGCGACCACGAACCCTGCAAAGTGTTCTAAACGTCAGGAAAAACATAAATCGATAATATACGCGATTTAATCCGTTTAAGTCTTTTAACCGTTTATCACTAGACGGGTAATATTCGTCCTGATACGGTAAACAATATACATAGTAGATGGGCACCTCTAAATATATTTTCCCTTTATTAGTTGTCTACATTATATTGCTGTTTATATTATTAGTCGTGTTTCCTTACTTAGTGACAGTAGCATGCATGCATTTGTAGTTATAGACCGAAGGGAATATCTGCCCACATTTAAAATGTAGGAATTGATTTACAATTTTCAAAATATGGTTCAGTATAAGTCAAGTATAACTTGCTTTATTTGTAAACGACATGATTTAGACTAGCTGAACTAAGATGAATTATAAAAATATGCTATAAGTTATGAATTATATTTCAAGCCGTACTAGGTTACTTAAAGGCTAAACGGGACTAGCCATTCTCCTTTCAAAACATTATTGAAATTCTACTACTATTGAATTTCGCTACATGATTTTTAGTGTAGCCTATACATAGTTTTATCCGACCACAGTCTCTGGAATACATTACTTCTGAGTATAAACTACGAAGGCTCTTCATCGCAGATTTTATAGAAGCTCAAAGTAAACAAAACATAACAGGCTATTTCAATCAAATCGGATTCATTGAAATCTGTTAAAACTTCCGTTCTCGGAAATAATAACAACTGAAATATTTACATTTTTATAGGGTTCAATTAAAATGTATTCCAACTGGTTTTAAGCGGGAAATCTGTTTGTGAATTTACTAGACTGACGACGATTTTGGATTAGCAGAATTATTTTGTTTCTACTTTATGGTATTCGTGTGTTGTAGATTAAGAATAAAGCACCACTCCATCTCCTCCCGTGGATAACATAAACGGCGACTAAGGGATTCTGAACTAGAGGAATGGGCGGCAGCGTCCTTTTTGTGGAACAGTAGCCATTCCGCGCTCACCAACACTCCTGCCAAGCGCGGTGAGTACTGGCGAATTCCCTCCAAAATGATGCAGCAATTGGGAAAATTCAGCAGTTCAGCAGTGGACGTCATATAGTATGTCTGATATGACGATGATTGTGATGGCTATACGCGGATACGTTCCTCAGAAGAGTACACGCCAGAATTTGTATAAGCTAGTCTGACAAAGGAGATACATACTAATGTCTAGGTTTTCGCGATTATTACACATTATAATAAAACAATTTTAAACGGATTAGATTTAATAGAGAAGATGGTTGGCAGTTGTTTAGAATCCTGTTTTTAAATTAGTCTCAAACTACATACCGCACTAAAAACATTAAGACACTATGAGTGATTACTGTGTGCATAGAAACTATATTTTTATTAAAATAGTACGGTAGATAAAATAAAATAACTTTTTAAAATCTGTAACGACGCCTATCACCTTTTTTTTATTTTTGTCAACTGGAAATTGTACATGAACTTCCTTCGCCGGGGAAGGCCGAAGGATGCCGTACTCCTACCGGCTAAAACCACTGGAGCGGTCATCTTCGGCACTGAAGGGTCCAGGTCATTGTAAGATCACACAGTCATCCTACGACCACGGATGCTGCAAAGTATTCGAAACGTCAGGAAAAACAAAAATCTATAATATACGCGACCTAATCCGTTTAAAATTGTTTATTGTAAAGGAGATACAGCTAAACACAATGACATTTTACAAACACCTTAGGCTAAACATATCAATTTAACATTATTCAAGATTAATAATGCTAATACAAAGTGCTTTCATCACGAATGTGTATAACGAAGAAGTGAAAACGGTCACTATAAAAAGTTATACACTAAATATGATTTATAACAAGGAGCTAAAATAAAATAGAAAGTGCAATTATTCTAGAATCCGCATCCATGCAACTCATTCATATGTTATTCTACATTTCACAAGTTTCTATTTGGATGACTCCTAATTTTAGAATGTCTAGGTTTTAAGATAGCAAACATTACATGAAGCGATTTTACAAGTGATGAGTACATATGTTATTTAAGTATATACTTAGGTAACTAGTAAGTAATTACTTCCCTTTTGAAAGAGGCTTATGTTCATAACATATACAATGTGCTGAGTAGAGAGTAAAAGTAAGAAATGTATTGTATTGGTATGTGGTTGTGTACTTGTATGTATGTGCGTACGTGTGTATATGATCATGTGCTGGCGGATGTAAAGTGTCAATTCAGAAGAGTTCAGAGGACAGACTTTACTTTCATTTCAATTTCGCTGGTACGTTTGTTTCATAATTTAGTTAAGTGTTTCAGTTTTATTATTTGGGGACTACCTTCACCCCAACGAACAAAACCTTCGATTGAGGCACCAGAAAAGCTATTTTCAACAGCAGGCAATATCATCATCATCATCATCATGTCAGCCACAGAACGTCTACTGCTGAACAAAGGCCTCCCTCTTATATTTCCACAACGAATGGTTACATGCCGCCCTCATCCAATGACTCCCAGGTATAAGAATATAGCGCCACTCCATCTCCTCCCGAAGATGTCGTAAAAGGCGACTAAGGCTCTAAGCCAGAGGGATGGGCACCAGCGCCCTTTTGTGGAACAGTAGCATTCAGCGCACACCAACCGGCCTGCCAAGCGTGGTGAGTACTGGCAAATTCCCCCCAAATGACGACGCATGGCATTTAACGGTTCGTCTATGGTGGAGGCAGTTGTTCAGCAGTGGACGTACTTTGGCTGATATTATGAATAAGCCGCGAAGATCTTCAAATAATTACCAACTTATTCTATCTGCTATGTTCGTAAAACGACCATACATACATAAACTACTGATAATTACTGAACTGTACATGTACGTTGCGTATTTAAACCACAAATTATCTTTCCAATTACATTTGCACCCAGTAAACGACCGTTAACCGTACAAAATCGCTCATTCATCATAGCAATAACAATAAAAAACATCCAAATTACATCACATGAATCGGTTCACATAAGTCGTAACTTTGTCGCGCATGCGATTCGCAGGTGTTCGCACGCGATCGTTGCGTCAGAAGATATTCCCCGACCTCAACAAAAAATGACGCGACTGGCGCAAGCGCAAGATTCGCAGGTGAAAGCGCACAATTAGTGCGTATTACGCAAGCGATCATGCGACCGACGCGCGACGTCCGAATTTGGCTAGTTGTCGTGAAGTATGCGGCCGGTCTTGTACCGAGAATATGATTAGATGTGGTGTGATTGGTCGGTTAATCTTAGGTTATTAGCAGTATGTTGTGTACTATATAAAGGTTTCTACTATTTTTGGTCGGCTTAAGCAATAAGATTAATCGGCTCATTTGACTAGTGGTTTTGAGCGGCCGATGCCAGTTACGCAGTTAACGAGTAATGTGACATACGTAGCTTGGTAATTATGGCTAAGCGTCGTAATATGAGGTTACTAAAAAGGCTATAAATGTCAATAGCCTTTGTGGAAATACATCATGTTCTTCCTCCGTCCCCGGGAAGGGTGGAGGGGCTTGCCGGCTAAAACCACCGGAGCGGTAATCTTCAGCACCGAAGGGGAGTGCCAGGTCTTTGTATGATCACACTATGGTTGCTCATTGGTGGTCTAGGGACTATAAAGAGGCCGCCCCCATGACACTCCTTAGGGAGTTATAACGGATCTCCCAGAAGCCTCGCTGTGTGCTGTGCTGCGCCCACGGCAGCACGTTCCCACGTCAACGTGTCAGCAGTCTATCGTAGGTGACCGCTGGCCATAGGAGACATCCGAAAAGGAGGAATTGCTAGTCCCTAAGCCGTGAAAGCGGGTCAGTAACCGGACACATACTCCTGACCCTTTGAAAGCTTTGCAGCTGACACCGCATGCAATTGAGACCCCTAAAATATCATAGGTATAGTGATCAAACTTGATAACTTGATCTATATTCTTTCAGTCATCATCTAAGGGTGCGCCTTTTCATTTATGTAATGCAATCATTATCATTTTGCCTTCTAGTCTAGGCTATAAAGTTTGGCCTTAGAATCTAGAAAAACTGGTTTTTAGCTTAAGTCGGCGCAATTGTGTTAATATTAATACAGTATCTATGTATATCTATTAATATCCAAATCCACCTAGCATTTAAATAGAGATAATCTATAATAGAAAGAAATACGCAACGCATGAGGCATGCCTCATGATCGTGAAAGAGTGCCGTCGGTTGGAATTGGTCAGCCAAATGCAGCCATGACCATTTAATCAAAACTTAAAAAAAACAGGCCTGTTTAGTGTACTGTTTTGGAAGTTTAGACTCTTTTCTCTTGCATTGTTTTCACATTATTGTAACTTAATATGATTCAAAAAGAGTAACCTTGGAGATTCTTGCTCGTTCTTGTCCACAGGAAATCTACACCTTGGAACGCGGCAACCACATTTTAGTTCAAATCGTTCAACAAAATATAATCTGAGCTAATGGATACTTATAATTGGAAGCTGATGCTGTGACGATTCTCATTAATTCCCGTTTCGTATTTACATTAACAATCAGTTCATTCGTTGACAATATCGAATCGATATCCGGGTATTAGCATAACGATGTTACCCGATTAATAATTATATTATATCAACCTGTACAAAGCAGTAATAGCAGTATGCTATAGATAAGTACTTAAAGTACGCAGTAAGTTACAGAAGTAGCCATTCTGCAAATGTTCAACACCGGACTGTGAATATGAACTGTCTGCACGTCATATCCTGTGACACTGTATTCTTTGGCAAGAAATACTTTTACTGGCACAAACAATTAAAAAATCTTAAATTTAACAACCATAAAACTAAATAAACGTTGCAACACATATCGTGCACAGTGGTAAAATTATAGTGCCAAAGGGCCAACAGCTCAGTATAATGTTAGGATGCTATATATTATACTAATCACCGAACCCTGGTTTTTAGCTGTAACCCATATTAGTATTATGTTGGACAGCTTGCAACCACATTCGGAGTTATTTACTATATGAACCTTGTTGCAACTAGGGCGAATTTCCGTGAGTTCAAGCGTTTTTGCCGTATCTACTATTTGAATCAGTTACAATAACTCACAACATAGCACATAGGAATAAATTAAAATATTAACATTTTTGTACCCGTGTTGTGTTGTGCTTGGCAATTGGGCTTATCCCAGTTGTAAACTCCCATTTAATGTGGTTTTTTTTCTATCTTCTGCTTGCTACGGTGATATGTAGGATGTTTATTTTTTCCTACTTCTCCTTTCGCTTTTCTGATTAATTTCGTTGCGGGTTCTAAGACAGTGATTCATTTCTCTGAGACACACTGAGCTTCATTGATCGGGATTCTTTACGGTGGTCGCCATTATAGATCCTGGCTTACAGGAGTTACTGTGGTTGGGAATGTGTGGCGGGCTTGTCCTAAAACAAAAAGTACTGATAGCTTAGTGGTTGAACGCTTGCCTTTCATACAGGAGGGTCTGAGTTCGATCGATCACCTCTGATTTCCGTATTCATGTACGGATCAGAATTTGATTACCATTTGCGTTAACAGTGAAGGGAAACCAAAATGAAAAATGGCTCCAAAATGTTCTCACTGGTGTGTGTAGTCCGCCAACCCGCTAGTGACCAGCGCAGTTGACTAAGGCCTAATCATTCTCATCGTGAGAAAAGGCTCATGTCCAGCACTCACTGCTTTTCCTTGCTTTTGTTTACTGCTGTCGGATTTCAGGCCAAGATCCAGGCTTCCTCACGATGTTTGCCTGCCGCTAAAGTCAGTGGTGTCATAGAACTAAGAAAGTGCAATAAGATTGGTTACCTTTTTTGTATGAGTAACACTAGCTATATAGCTCATTACTAGTTGCATTCACTGATCGGTAGATGATTGGCGAGGTTAAGCAACGCTCAGCGCGGTTAGTATATGGATGGGTGACCATTAAACCTCTAGGCCACAACGACCTCACCCAATACCATTCCTAAGCTGTATTTTACGATAGATACACAAGAGAAAAAACTGTTGTTTAAAAATAGACATCATAAGCGGTATCATGCGATCATCACGAAACTTGCCTTCTTGAAACGAAGCTTTAATTAATTCGATAGTTATAATTGTCTTATGAATCTGCTGCAGGGATCACAAAAATAATTATCTGCTGTACAATTGGCTTGACTCAAATTGTTGATGCGAAATTATCCTACGTTTTATTCTGCAAATATTATCGATATCAGTGAACTGCCATCGCGGTTTATCGATAAAAATAAAAATAACTTTCACGTCACTGACACTTTGTTTGAGGCTCAAATATGCCTTTTGTGTATTAACGTGGCAGCTTGTCGAAGCAATAATGTGGAGGGCGTACTCTGTCAGTAAATTTTTACTTGACCTCCTTTATTTTAAACTAAGGAAGTCTCTGTTTTATCGTGATAAGGTAGGGTTCGCAAGGGAGTGTTGTTGCGGTTTGTTTACTCGTTTTGTTTGGTCGCTTGTTATGGAGATAGTAGGGGTCTGGATAATCAATTTGAGGAGCGTTGGGTTCGGCGATTATCTTTTGTTATCTTTGCATTTCGTGTCAAAAATACCAAATGTTTCAGGAATATTTACTGGATTCCGATAAACAATTCAGTTGGAAACTATTTACAGTATGTGGGTGGAGAGTGGAACAATAATTTGACATGGCGTTAGTTAATAAAGAAAGAAAGAAAATGTTTTATTTTGGATTCGTACGAAATGATAATGAGACTTATTATTAACAATAGAATATAACGCAGTAACATAGATGATGATGATATCAAATGTAATCATCATACATGATGTAGTATTTATATTGTACCTAAAAACTTAACAACTAAACTATTATTTCCTTTATTTAAGTTATGCACATATTACATTACACTTTTAAATACATAATACAAAAACAAAATATATTGAATGAAAGTCCTAGCTGCCGGTAGTTAGGGCCCCCGAGAAAGGAACCTCCTTACAATGCGTGCCGCCTCCTTACAAAGCCCTTGATCCAGCCACCTTACAAGAGCCTCTTTAAATGTTGGTTGAGGCTCTTGGCAATGAGGTCATTAGCTGTTACAACTATCGGTACAATGATTGCAGAGTCCACATCCCATATGTCGATAATCTCGTGTGCCAAGTACTTAGTACTTAATTTGTTTATCTTTCTCGGCTTTCACGAGATTTTCATCATGCTGGATCGTAACATCAACAATCATCTTGCTGCCTTCTAATCGATCCATCACCACTATGTGAACCTTATTGGCAACAATAGTACTCTCAGTGATAATAGATCGATCCCAGTACTAAGTGACATGACTATTTTCAAGCTCTGGGTCGAAAACATACCTGTGGTACGGTACCCCAGATCCACAAGCTTGTACTTCAGAGCAAGTTGCTGGTGGATGATCTTGATCACTTGGTTGTGCCTGAGTAAATATTCGCCGTTAGCAAGACGAGATCAACCAGACAGTGACTGAGGGGCATCGACTAGATGTTGCGCTAGAATTCGCTCATGGCGTCATCATATGAACTTTTGCTGGAGCTCTGTGAGAAAATTGGGACGTCTAATAACTCCAAACTTGTTTATACTTTTCAGTGACGAGACGTGCTAGTCGTTCGCCTGATGGTAAGCGTCACGCCCGCCCCAAACAATGGTAATGATACCCAGGACTATTCCTGCGTGGCGCTACCTTGCGCCCGTTACCTCGACACATTAGTTATTTAGTCTAAATCCAGTCCAACCCAATAATTTCACTAGCTACCGTGCCCTTTTAGCCGGAACAGTATTACTTTATGGCAGCAGAGTATCTGGCACTGCCTACCTAACTGGACTCTTGTAATAAGATACCTTTTTATTTTTTTATTGGTGTCCAGTGGAAATTCTACATGGAACTTCCTTCGCCCCGGGGAAGGGCGAAGGGGCAGCATGCCGGACTCCTAGCGGCTAAGACGACTGGAGCGGTCATCTTCGGCACCGAAGGAGGGCTCCAGATCCTCGTAAGATCACACTAGAGCCGCCCATTGGTGCCACACCTTTAGGCACAGCTCGGAAAGGATGACTGTGAAGCGGTCATCCACTCTAGCGGAGGGCACGCGGCTGTAAAATGGCCGCCCCCCAGGTGCTTCTCGGGGAGGATTGTAAAGGATCCCCCCAAGGTTCTGTGCTGTGCGTTCTGCTGCGCACACGGCGGCACGTGACGACGTGCGCGCCACCGTGTTTTCGGGGGTCACTCGGTCTGAGTACGCAGTCTCCCCGATCTGCGCGCTCGTGACCCCCGAGGCCACCCACCATGAACTGACGGCAGGGGGGGGCCTGGGCGCCGGAGCGCCGGGGCGGTTATTACCTCGGCACCGTCTCGTTCTTCTCCGTGCTGGATCGGCCCTCTCCCTGTAATAATATACCTACAACCAGTACAATTATATTATAGAGAGAGTTTTATAATATTAGTATCGATACATTTTCACCCTGTCGTACCTTCTAAAATCTTAGATCCGGGCCGAGGACCATAAAGGTATACATACCTTAGTTATAATAATATGCATTTCTTGTGCTCAATTATAGTCACGTGACAATGTAAATGATTTATGAAGCGCATTCTTATTTCTATCATACCCCGACCTGCTATTTTGACCCCTATACCCAACACATAAACTCAAGATTCGCATACAAATGTAGTGGTGTAACGTTTTGTGCATGTTTATCGATTAAAGTTGGGCGTTATAACACATAACACATTAAATATTCAAATATATTTTTATAGCAGTATAACAAATTATTAGAAATCTAACAAGACTGTTATAATATATATTATAGCCATTGTTTTAATTTTAATTTCGATATTTTGGTTACAGCGCCATCTAGCTTCGTTTAGATCACAGTACATGTACGTACGATATCGAAGAACTAAGTAATTCAATCTAACTTATAATAGATGGCGGTTGTTTTACTTATTCATAGTTAAATGAGCACTCTCTACTTAGAAATAAGAGCTACTTTGACTTGCTACAACCAAAAATAATGAGATAGCATGATTAATTTATAATGAACTCCAAGAATTACATTTTAACAGTTTAGAGTTCATTGCACCGAACATATTTCGTTGGTTTTAAATTGCGAATATTTATTTGCAGTTGCTACCGACAAACTACATAATGTTTAGGGTTTGCAAAATTTTGGAACAAGTAGGTAGTTTAGTTTAGTAAATATTTTAATTTCGTTTTCATCATCATCATCATCGTAGTTCGGTTACGTATGTTATAAGGTGTAAATATCATCATTTCGGCCGAACAAAGTCCACTGCTGGACAAAGGCCTCCCTCAAAGATCACCACAACGACCGACATCGGTATGTTGTATGCTCATTGGGGGGTTTTGCCATAATCACCACGCTTGGCAGGCGGGTTGGCGATCGCAGTTGAGCTGCTAATGTATTCGAAGGACGCTGCAGCCCATCCTCCGGGTGTAAATATAGGTCTAGTGTAAAGTGTAAATGATTTAAGTGTTCTAGATATGAACACAACTTATTTTGTACCAAATACAACTCAAATGACTAAATAAAATCAAACCGTAATATTAACTTTTATAATGTAATACAACTCTTTCAATACAATGTAACACTAAATAACATACAACTCATTATAATTATAACAAACAACGCTTTAACCAAAAATAAAATACAACTCATTATAATTATAATAAACAACACAACACTTTAATTATAATACAACGACGCATATAAGTTATAACACTCTAAGATATAACATTATTTCAAATAACATTTTAATAAATATTATAACACTTTAAAACAACAGTTTAAAAAATATAATACAGCAGTATAATTCATTGAAAAATTATAACACTTTAGCCCATCTTTATTATCGATACAGTTACACGCATACACACTCGCGTACTCGTGTGTGTATTCACGTGGCCTGCGTGTGAAGCGTGCGCATGTTTTATGTTGTTTGTGTGCGTATGCTCACGTTACGCTGTCTAATAAATAATGTATAGTGAAACGTACTAAACAGTTGAACGAAAATTCGAAATATTTCACGGTTGGACTCTAATCGACTCAAATGGCGGTTTCGCAACATTTTTGTCCGACATATATATGAGTTTTTTACACTTTGCATTCAAGTCTTGTGATGTGGTTTTATAATGCACTGGCGATCATTAACTCGTTTGTTTTATCGATGGCCTGATATTGGACTGTTAATGTGTGTATATATGTATACTTAAAAATAATATTATATATTGTAATGCCCAATGTATTTGCGCGTATGTAGTAGGCATGTAAAGCAGTGGCGACAAGAAATTGATGCTAGGGATATTATCTTTAATTAGGTCAATACTGCAACCATTGTCTCAATGCTCACACCACTTGTGGTCTGGCCACAGTGAGAATTTCCCAAGTCATTTATTTCAATGGGGCCTTTCAGATGACGGTGACTATCGCCTCTGATCTTTTTTAATGGGGTGATTTGGACCACGCTGTGAAGCAGTCAATGCTCTTTGTCAATGGAGTGATTCGGACCGACGAACTTTTATTATTAAGAATTTTATATAGTATATTAAAAGAGCTTAAAGATTTAATTTTTATTTATTCATCCCTTCATAAGCACACGCCCGAGGAGGCAGATATGTGTGTAAACTTACGACCATCTCCATCTCCTTCGGTCTTTCGTAAAAGGCGACTAAGGGACTCTAAAGCAAAGGTTTGGGTAGCAGCATCCCTTCTGTGGATCACCAACTATTTTGCGCTCACGAACCCGCCTGCCATGCGTGGTAAGTACTGGCAAATTCCCTTCAAAATGACGACACACGGTATGTAATCGGTCGTTGTGGGAATCCATGGGGGAGGCCTTTGTTCAGCAGTGGACGTTCTTAGGCTGATAATCACATCATCATCAGATTATGTGTGCTTACTTTTTTTTTTGCAACATGGGAGTTTTTGGTCTCACATAGACCGTTGATAGGCCGTGTGATGCTAGAATTTCTTCCGTGACGTGGGTACAGTTTAAATGTAAATTTCCTAAGAATGGCATAGCATTGATTATAGCAGTTATTGATGAAATCGAAGGACGCTGCTGTCCGTCGTCGGGCTAATTCCGTCACCATTTACGACACCCATAGATGCACAAACACCCAGACTCGGAGCAATTACCTGTAGGCCACACAAATATTTGTACCGTGCGGGAATCGAACCCGCGACCCGTAGCGCAGAAAGCTAATTGCTTAGTGCGCCAATCGTGCCGTCAAGTTGCAAGTGTATTGGTTGGATACTGATTGCATTATCGTCTGTTTTTTTAAACGGTGTGAGTTTGATTTCTCTTTTATTTGTATTAACGGGACCATTGCCGTACCCTATTGAAGTGTTAAAGGTGAACAAATCGGTTTGCAGAAGGTAGTTACTGTACTGGACTTTTATTCTGTCCAGCTTAAACCAAGATTGATACATAAATACCTGATTCGCCGTGAATTCCCGCGAAGCTAATGAACCTAGCTAATTTATATTGCCTTTCTATATCCGTTAACTACAAAACGTGAGTATTATACAAAGATGACATCCAAAATCAACATTAAAATTTATCAATCATCAAAACTCTATTCTTTAATCGTTTTAATTTCGATCACGATCGAGAATCTACGCTCCATTCATTCAAATCGACCTCTTACATAATAAGGTAACGAGCGCACTGACCGCCTTGCGACTTTAGCACCATAATAAATATTCAAGCACCATTGACGGGTTTGTTAAGTCAAAACGAAATGATAATAACAAAAACGGCAACGTACATTGCGTTTTGATTAAGTACCGATTATATAATAGTTGGTAGGATTTGCCAATTTGTAAGCCTGTCTTGACTATGTGCTGATGTAAATAAAAAGTAAATTTAAAAACTGATCAACCTTGATGGGCAAGTTTTGGCATTTCGTGCCAAATATTTATACATATGGTAATATAAGGTTATATAATACTTAAGTAAGGTTATGCTTTCTCAGATATTTATTATGGCAACCTTATTATTTCTTTAAATGGTTCTGGTTTACTATTCTTTTTACATGAACCGTGTATAACCACTATTTTAGTGATAAGTAAAGGCGCTCATAGCAAGTTACCCTCACTGATCGGTGAGGTCAGGCAACGCTCAACCAGGTCAGTCTATGGATGGGTGACCGCATAGTGGGTATTAGAATTGAGCATCTCTGTGCTTCGGAGGGCGTGTAAATCGTAGGTTCTGGTTGACATCGTTAGACGGTTGTCGGTAAACCAAGTCGGGGACCTTTGGGCAGCTTGAACAGCTCGATATTGAGACAAGGTTGGCCACTAATCAAACGAAATAACTGTTTGAACCGTGTATGACTACTATTTAGTAATTAGTGGTTTATAGAGTATAGATTTCTCGATTGGAATAACAATACGTTATCTAATTACGGTGCGATGGTTGGGCGATTATTAGAGAAAAGTCTGTCGAAAAATAATCTACGAATAACAATCGAATGAAAGTGAACAATCGAACACAATTGTGTGCATTGTTCCTTAATATTGCAAACGCCAATTGTAAACGCGCACATCGATAAATAACAATCGATGAACAATCTAATATCAATACACCAAAAAATCAAATAACACCGGTTGTAACCGAATAAACGAAACAATCCAATAATAAGAATATTATTAGTAATAATCGCGCATCGCTCCTTTATACTCGGTTACTGTTGAAATCGATCTTGAAAGATCGGTACTATTGGAGTATTATGTGTATTAAAGGCCAGCAGGTCCAGAAAGACAATTTTGTTAAAATGTAACTTCTTGTTGATCTGTATGGCCGACTTAAATCAAGTTATTTTCCCTTTTTCAGTGGTCTTAATATTTTAATATTGTCTAGGGTTTTTGAAGTGTGTATTTTTGTTCTTAAAAGATTTCGTTGCTTTTTAGTGAAAATAAATGTAAGAAATTTTCCAATTTGGTATCGGTATTTAACACTAAAAATAAGAATGACACAAATCTAATACCGATCCAGCTGTTCCCAAAACAATAGCTTGATATCCCCAGCAATGCCCTAAACCGAGGCCCGTGTCCCGCAGGGGGCGCCCTTAGCGAAAGTTGCTTAGTTTTTAATATTTAATTTAAGCCTGGCTGGAGGCCGCTTTTGGCTTCGCCAGCAAATGACCGGTTAAGCAACCACATTTCCCAGAAATGTATGCGAGAAGCCCAACAAAAAAAAAAACAACAAAAATTACACAAATTGGTTCTCCGATCTGAGAGGAATCGAAACTATTATCATCTACAGTCAATTAACCTGTTTATCTAAGCTGGTAAAAAAACTACTAAATCAAATTGATATGGGACCAACTCAAAATCATTCTACACCAGTTAAAAAATAATTGCTGAAATCGGTCTACAAATCTCGGAGTAATCGGTGTACATACATTTAAAAAAAATACGCGTCAAATTGAGAACCTCCGTCTTTTTGAAGTCAATTAAAAAAGTAAAACAAAGATCTGATTTTTTTTAATGAATTTTTATAAATCGATGTTGGGGGTTATCATAGCCATAATATACACATTTTATTAGAACAGCGAGAGTATTGTTATATCAAGATGTTGTCTGCAGCGAAAGTGCGCATACATGAGATGCAAGATGATAACTGGGTTATAAAGGACAAAATAAACCAGTATCGGGGCCTTATAAAGTTATATTAAAGTATTGGAGAGAGAGAGAACTTTAATAAGAGGAAACTACTTGATAGAATCAGATACACGAAGAAGAAAATAGAAAAAAATGTTGCTTGGCACAGCTTATGAAAGAGCAAGATTGGACTTGCGCGCGGCCATAGTGCGGACTGGGTGGAGGCCTGGTGACCTGAAACACAGGCTTCAGCCTAGCTTAGGCACCAGTCTCCCACAATAAATTTGAATAATACTATAACTAGACATTCTTGTATTTTGTTGCAACTTATTCATACTTATTATTGTGGTGAGAGAATAAATTACTTACTTACTTGTTACCAGACTTATTACACCAGAATAAATTACCGACATTACAATAAACTACATAGTTACTCAATAACACAGCTATTTAGATGCATAACTCATACATTCGTTTTTATTTGTGTAACCAAATCACCAGTTGTTACGACCGTAGACGGCACTATCGCCAAGTTTTTACTGCTAATGAATTGCTGTCATTTTTGGTACAGACACAAGTAATTAGAAGTTATACTCGTGTTACATAAATGTTAATATTCGAGTTTATACACGTTTATGAGTTCACGATGGAATGTTAGACATCTTGGCATGAAATACAAATGCCGCGTGGAAATTACCAAACGTTACTTAATATGAGTAAACAAAAACACAATACAAATTATGAGTAAGTGAATAAGTAGAGGCCATATTTCTTCATCATCATAACAGCCAGAAAAACGTCCACTCCTGAACAAGAGACTCCCGAGCATAAGACAATCCGTTACATGCCGTGTCGTAATTTTGAGGGAAATTTGGCATTAGGTACTTGCCACACTTGGCAGGCGGGTTGGTGAGCGCAGTATGGCTACTGTTTCACAGAAGGGACGATGCTGCCCATCTCTCTGGTTTAGATTCCCGCAGTCGCCTTTTACGACATCCACGGGAGATGGAGGGGTGCTATATTCATAATCCGGACACCACACGGACTGTATTTGTGTCTATCTAAATGGTTTTTTATACAACTCGGGAAGAGGAGCCGTCATTTGCCTGATGGCCACATGCCTGCTAATAACAATTTTTTTTTTAACACGCCGCTCTACGATTTCTCCTGTGTCGTGGGTGCGTTTACAAACACAAATTCCACCCAGACCCGGAACAACTACCTACAGATCGTACAAATATTTGTTCCGTGCTGGAATCGAACCCACAACCCGGTGCGCAGCAGTCGACTGTATCAGCCACTACACCAACCGTGCCGTCATTAGAATGTTACCCAGGACTAGATCTGTGCGTCATCACACTGCGCTCGTCACCTTAAGACGTTAATTTATTTAGTCTCTTATGCCAATAATTTCACTAGCTGCAATGCCTTTCTAACCCGCGCACAGTAATGTCCAAAGTTAAAACAAAAACACTACTGCTTAGCAGCGAATATCTGGCACTGCGGTGGTACCTACCTGGACGGCCTCTTGCAATAAGGGACCTACCACCTACAGTGTATGGTGTATAGTATGGTCTATTGCCTGGAATATACCTTTTGAGTACAAATACGGGACCAAGGATTGTTGTGATGTGTGGAAAGGTATTTAAAGTAGCTGACTTGGCGGAAGACTCTTATTATTATGTCGACGAATAAGTAATTCATAATTCAGTAGTAAGTATGCCGTAAAAGATTATAGTCGGTTATTTATCCGTGAAATTAAATAATTTTACGGATGCATTTCATGCCTTTTAAGCATTGCCGGGAAATAAAAACTTGACATAGCATTTCCTTTGAAGTAGATTATATTTAAAAAAAAAACCTGTAAATGATTCATCATACCTTTTATAAACTAAAAACTCATGTATTTACATCATTTTAATAAAGATACAAAAGTATGAAAATAATCTTGGCAACACCACAAACCGCGGCTTTAAACAATGTTTAAACTGAGTATGAAATCATAAAACCACTATTTTTAAATCTAATAAAAGTATATTAAATAAAATTCCCTTGCTCATACATAAACTGGTTTTAAGAATGGAAATGTGTTTTATTTATACGAGAAAACTCCGGGTCACTGACCGAGCCTTCCGTGACCTTCGGGATTGTATATAAATACTTTATTTGCTTGTCAGCAACCCATCCAGGAGATGGGACCTGGAGATGACCTTTGTAGTCAACGATAGGATTAAGACTGGCCGGACTTAATAGTGTGCACTTACGCAGATTAAATTTGATAAAATAATACATATCTTGTATGTTTTTCTAGAGGTTAAGTATTTATGTGCAGATATTTATACGAGTTATGTTATTCTGGCCAAGGGTGATTGTATATTTGAGAAGTTTACGGCCGAATACTGAAACGCCACTCAATGTTTAAGACCAGAACTATTTGACAAGACTATTTTCGTTAGGAAAGGTTGGGTTTACCCTTACAATGCTTTCAATTAAACTTAATTTAGTGAACAATGAAGTGTTAAATATTATAACATATGATTTAAAAAGAAATAACCATCGAGTTTCTTGCCCGTTATTCTCTTTAGGATAGGTACTCACAGCTCCATATCAAGCTATACATATCCATTTTACGCTGATCTTTCATCGTACGGAAAGCTTATAAAATCGAGATCAGCTTATACTGGAAATGTATAGCTTGATATGGAGCCGTGCGTACCTACATCTTGGAATGTAGGCGGCTCTCGTGTGATCATACTTGGACCTGGAGGCCCCCTTAGGTACCAAAGATGACCGCCCCAGTGGTTTTAGTCGGTAGGCGTCCGGCATGCCCCTTCGTCCTGCCCTGGGGCGAACGAAGTTCATGATCAATTTCCACAGGGACCAAGAAAAAAATAAAAAAGTAAGCAGGGTTACATGTTTTTAAAAATCATTATCTTATTTTTATTATTTCAGGCAGTTTTAGTTTATATTCTAACATGTTTCATAGCCTTGTCGGGTTGTAAACCACTGCCTAACTAGATATTATAAACTCACTCATTAAAAGTAAGAAACTCTTAATAAAATAGTTACTTGCACATGCCACGGCTTATTACATGAAGCGAAAACAAATATCAGTAGACTATGAGAGTCACAAGTAAAAAAAAAATATAGGTTGGTGTACCTATAGATATTTTTTATAGCAAAACTATTTCAGCTTTTTATTTCACTAGGAGTGTAATTACATCTTTTTTACGCTGAGCGTGCCGTTGTACACTTTTGTCTACGCGTGGAGTTGGATGAAAATGGAACGCTTACCAGGGGTGGCCAATACGTCGATCGCCGGAGACATAGATTATACACTAATATTGAAAACCCGGAAACAGATCGGTCAATCATGAAAGTCAAAAATAAACACTTTCTAAGAATAAGTGAGGCAGTATTTTCCGCATTTACCTACTTGAAAATGTAGAAAAGTAAAAATCGATTCATTTTGACAGACAATCACACCGAACACTCTCTTTGAGGTTGGTATTGTTTGATTACAATTTTCACTAATTTCAATTTACACTAACTTCTTATTTACCCTATTTTTCATAATGAACAATATATAAATCTGTTTGATATTTGTTTTATTCATTCAACTAAATACATTTTATTTTTTAAGTAGGTACATCACAGGCCTAGAGAATATTGCTGCCCACGCTCGTCTATATGCGTATTATCAGAAATCTCTCAAGATAAAGCATAGTTCATTGCACTGACCTGGGCAGACGCAATTCTGCTGTGATCGACAAATACTCGAATTATATTTGTATTACTTCATCGACTAAGATATATCGCGACGGTGATTGTCTAACAAGGGAGATTTCGTCCCTACCGCATATGTTACATGTGGAAAAAGGTTTTTGGGAAACAATTTTATCAGCACTCCATTTTTATTACTCTATGGAGATTACAACCATGACGGTTATGTAGCGAGTATGTTATATATTTGAACACTTAGCGCAAATGCAATACGCAAGTATTTATGCGTTTGCCTTAGGCGATTGCGCTAAAGTTAATCTTACTTAACACGCACTGGACTTGGCTAAATATTGCCGGGTACCAAGCAACCGGTCCACAGTTTCCTCATACGTGTTGAAAAGGCTTCTGAGTGTATGAAGTGGTTTTGAGTACTCAATACTCATAACTGTATTCCAACAAATTTATTTGTGTTATGATTTTCAATAAAACAAAACGTTAAATAACATTTGAATTAAATTATAAATAAACAGGAATATCTAAAATATCAAAAGACTTGTCTTACTCAATAAGCCGATGATAGCAATAAGCACCTAACTCGTTTCTTACTTTTTAGTGTATTTTGTGTATCCTTAATCGGGTTAAAGGTTCTGGAACTTTTTTCCTTTATTTAAAATTATTTTTCCGTGGTCGGGTTACAGTTTTTTTTTGTTGGGCTTTTCGCAGACATTTCTTGAAAATGTAGTTGCTTAACCGGTCGTTTTTAGCGAAGCCAAATGAGGCCTCCAGCCAGGCTTAAAATAAATATGAAATAATAAGCAACTTTCGTTAAGGGTGACCCCTTTTTTTTTATTGATCTGGTGGAAATATATCGTGTACTTCCTCCGCCCCGGGAAAGGGCGGAGGGTATGGCCGAACTCCTACCGGCTAAAACCACCAGTATGGTCATCTTCGGCACCGAAGGGAGGCTCCAAAAACTCAAATAATCTCCATCTAGAGCCACACATAGATCGTCCGTGTGGTGTCCGGATTAAGAATATAGCACCACTCCATCTCCTCATGTGGATGTCGTAAAAGACGACTAAGGAAATCTAAAGGGTATGGGCAGCAGCGTCCCTTCTGAGAAACGGTAGCCATACTGCGCTCACCAACCCGCCTGCCAAGCGTGGTGAGTATTGGCAAATACCCACATAAAATGATGACACCGTTGTGGAATCTATGGGGGAGGCTTTTATTTAGCAGTGGATGTATAAATGGCCGATATGATGATATGATGACAGCCAACCAAATGAGGCCTCCAGCCAGGCTTAAAATAAATATGAAATAATAAGCAACTTTCGCTAAGGGTGCCCCCTGCGGGACACGGACCTCGGCTTAGAGCGTTGCTGGGGATAACAACCTATGGTTTTGGGGACAGCTGGATCAGTATTATTTAAAAAGTATTAAGGGTCATGTAAAACTAAAGGGTCGGCACGGGCCGGTGCGAGCAAGAGACGGGGGGGGGGGGGAGTGGTTATTTGAACGAGATGGTGTCGCGGCGATAGTCCTCCGCGATGTCGGTGAGGAGGGTTACGGTTTTTTTATTATATTAAACTTTAAGGCGATAGCAAAAACAAATTGTCTATATTACCCGGACCTTAATAACGAATCGATTGACATTTCATTCATCTAAATCAGATGAGTAGTTAACGCGCTACGGAGGAACATACGTATATAAAAACAAACATACATAGACTGTTAATACATAACCCTTCCTTTTCGCCTTGTCGTAGTCGAGTTAAAAGTAGCTAGATATTATTCGTGCCAAAGAATATAAAGGACACGAATTTGTTTTCTCTCACCTAACTCTCTGTCTACGGATGTGGCACTTTACTCCAGTCAATAACAACATCCATGAGCAGGTACGCACACAAGCTAGTAAATATACGCCTTTGATCACTATGAGCGGTCATGACACTGCCATAATTACCACCAGGATGCTGCTGCCAATTCTCTTGAACCCTTAGTCGCCTTTCACGCCCATGCATGGAGAGGGGTGGTCTATCTGGCCGGGAATCACACGGAACGGAGACCTGTAGATACACCTATCTAAAGATACTACTGTAAGTATTTCTATATACTTACAAACAAGTCTGGGGGGCGGTCTTTTTAAAGTCGCCTTCCCACCGCTAGAGATAGTGACCGCTTTACAGTCATCCCTTTTGGTATGTGCCTAAGGGCGTGGGACCAATGGGCGGCATTACTATGAGTGTATCGAGGACCTAGAGCCCCCTTCGAAGAAGCAATCATGCCTCTTCGCTCTTTACTGGGGCGAAGGAACTTCATGATGATTTTCCACTGGATACCAAAAAAAGGAGCCCACATGCCCTTCCACCCTTCCCCGGGATGGAGGAAGTACATGATGTATAAAATAAAAAAGCTACCTACAAGCATAGTTACACATGGATGAAGTGACAGAAAGAGCACGCAGATTAACCATCCTTCCCTCTCACTCCTCAATGGACTACAGACGACTTTCTATTTCTCTATAACATCCTGAGTATGAAAGAAATATAGAAAGCTATCATTAATAAGAAAGAGTAATTACTTCACAGTAACTACTTTACTTAGTTTCCTGTTTAAGTTGAAAGTCAATGAACGGTACAAGTTGCTTGACTTTGTTCACGAATTTATTGCTTATGGGGATGTTCTGACTTTTGGTTTCCAAAACAGAAGAGTGATATGAGGAGATTAACGGCTTATTATATAAAAATCGAAATCGCGGATCAACGATACGAGAGTATATTTGGCAATAAGCTTTCGACACACTTTAAAACATATAAAATCTTTCAAACGCGTTTTTCGGATAATGACATTTTTCAAAACGGCGTGCGGCAAAGCAAAGTGTGGAGACACCAATAACCATCCCGGCAATTTGTCGAAAATCGTGTTGCCAAGAGTTATCCCGCACATTTTTTTCAAATGCTTGATTTTAATCCGTATTAGCCGAAAAAATGGTTTTTCTGTTTATTTGACTAAAATAGGCCTAGTTTAGTTTACTAATGTCGACATTAGCGCATGAAACGCCGCAATTTTTTGTTTACTGTTAAACTGCTTTAATCTGCCCTCCGGGATTGCGTTATGCTATGGTGAGATAACGAGTGGGCGGAGTTTGTTAATAATTAGTATTATTAAAATTATTAACTTATTATGTAAAAAGCTTTATTCATTTAAATAATAAATCGTTTGATAGGTTTTTTTGTATATCCTTTTTGTACCCACTTTTGACACTGTTGTGTCTGTAACCTGTACAGCTACGACGCAGGAGAAATTCAAGGACCCAAATGTCTCTGTGGGGTGACAATTCTCCATTCGAATACCTGTACAGTCGTTACTGAAAGTCAGTCTTACATAAACTATTTATTATACACGTAACATCATGCTTATTGTTTATAAATTGCAAAGACAACGTTGATTATAAAGTACCAGTTTTTATACAAATGTTCCGGTTTTGTACCGTTGTGTAATTAATTTTATTTATTAACATAACAGCTATTTGATTTCTATCGTTACATTTATAGATACGTTTATGTTTTTCGCAAAGTATAATCATTAGTATTTATACCTCTACGATTTCTGGACTATCCTTAAAGTTAGAAAATGAATGAATGAATGTTACAAGACAGTTATAGAAATTTCCTGTCAGCAGCCCGATAATCTTGAAACAGAGGTCTCAAATAATTGCAATTAAAAAAAGTGTAATCCTTAGCTATACACCTATTTTTTTTGTTCAGAAATATTTATATTTATTTCTATTATGTAAGCCAATTGATTTCTATTATGTATTATGTCAGCCTAAGGACAAATTATGTATTTATTAATGTAATATTTATTAATTAGGAAATTATTACTATTAACATTGAATAATATGAAAAATGAATAAAAACCCGATATGAAAATGACTACTTTTTTAAGATGTGCCATCCAAAGCATTCAGTTACTAGTGAATAGAATAGAATAGAGTCGTTTATTCAGTAATTAGGTCATAGCAGACACTTCATAATTGAAACGACGGAGGGCATTTCACTACATGACAACCTCTGAGAAGAAATGCCGAAAGAAACTCAGGGTTCGGTCTTTTTTGTTTTCAAATTGTGTATGTTTTACAAATATCAAATAATACATTGTTTTTATGGTAATCTATATATGAGAGTAGTGTAGATATAGGCTATCTATAACTAACATGCTAGTACCAACAATCGGACTCAAATAGCTACATCACAAAGGAGTTATATTCTATATGGAACCTATATAGAATTTCCACTGGACATCAATAAAAAAAAGTTCTCTTACTGCAAATGGCCGGCTGGGTAGGTACTACCCCTGACTTCCAGGAAGACGGTAGTGCGCACCTATCTAGTATATCACCTTCGATTTACCGAAGACATCGTAGTCATGGCATAATCACTGCAAGAGCTCAGCACAATGCTCGATGATCTCAACAGAGTTTCCCAAGCAATAAATCATTTACTTTTATATTATTATTCTATCAGGTTATATCAGGTGGGCCTCAAAATGAACACCGGCAAGACGAAAGTCATGTCCAACGTCCATATCGTGCCTATCCCAATATCCGTTGGGAACTCTGTTCTCGAAGTTGTTGACGAGTATGTCTACCTGGGACAAATCGGCATTACTCCACCCGGGCGGAGGAAGTACATGATGTATTTTCACCAGGATAAATAAAATAAAAATGTAGGTACCACCCCAGTGCAAGATATTCAGCAGTGATTTTTAAACTTTAGACTTTATTCCTGTTAGAAGGGCACTGTAGCTAATGAAATTACCTTTTTTTTAAAAAAAATTATTGGTGCCCAGTGGAAATTCTTCATGAACTTCCTTCGCCCCGGGGAAGGCCGAAGGGATATGCCGGACTCCTACCGGCTAAAACCACTGGAGCGGTCATTTTCGGCACCTAAGGGAGGCTCCAGGTCCTCGTATGATCACACTAGAGCCGCCCACTGGTGCCACGCCTATAGGCACATCCCTGAGGGGGTGACTGTAAAGCGGTCACCCCCTCGGGGGGATTGTAAAGGATCCCTCAAAGCGTCCCACGGCAGCGCGTGACCACATGCGTGCGTCTTCTCTTGGGTCGCTCGGTGTGGGCACGCAGATTCCCCAATCTACGCACCCGCGAACCCAGAGGTCCTCTGCCTCACAGCAAAATGAAATTACCTAAGAGACTAAAGAACTCTTGTTATTGGTGACGAGCGCAGTGGGGTGCCATGCAGGGCTAGTCCTGGCCAGCAGTACAAATGTTATGCAGGCAAAATAATTCCTCGTTCTCGTACAAAAAATTTCATTACAATAGTTTGGCAGTGGACGTCCTTGTCTACCGTAATTATGAAGATCCTTATTGTCTTAAAATCGAAATCGCGCGCGTCCAAGTTCAACGCCTAACCTTACTTGGATTTCACTTTTACTTAACCAGTATCTACCTACGCAAAATATAAACAGCTTGTGCAAAACAAGAAGTGACTTAAGCACAAGAAATAATAATGGTCGTAGGTTTATAACACATTAGATAATAGCATGTACAACCAATGAACTTAAGTGTCGAAGTAATAAGGAAACGTATGCGTTCAGTATAGAACCAGTCAAAACTTCCTCTCTTCTACCTTTTAGATTACTATACCACTTTCACTCTATGAGCTAACGGATGCTTATCCATGACATAACGTGTTACTAGTAATACAACCTTTTTGTGCACATATAAGGATTTGTAATAGGCTGGAAATACGGGAAATATTTAATGTTTGAAATTAACAACCAAATAAGATTGGTTCAAAATATTTATAGGGGTGCATTTCTAAGGGGTAATGATTTATTAGTAATACACATACCTATACCAACAGAACACAAAGCTTTTTCTAATACTTGACCAGTAGTTTTTGTAAGTACCCGTTTATTTCGAGAAGATCGCCAAACATGGCTCCGAATTAACAAAGTTTTTCCAGTACAAGAGTTCTTGTCTTACTGCATTGAAAAAGGAACATCGATTTGAATAACCGCAAAAAATACTAGACTTTATATAATTACTTATATTGTATATCGTTGGCATACCGATATCGATAATACTTGGTCAGAAACCGGCTTTATTATTCTAGTATGTTCGACAAAAGGAATAGGAAAAACATGCAAAATTATAACGGTTTTGTGAAGTTGTCTGCACAATAACTTATTTTATAGATTTGTTTAATTAATTCTAAATGTTCGTTTAAAAAGTTCGCTAAAGTCTGCTAGACATTAGTGTCTTATATAATTCAAATTTTACTAGTAAAAATCCTATTATATTCCCGTAATACTAAAAAGAAATAACAAGTTTATACTGAAAAAATAAATATACAAACTTACGCGTAAAAAGATCCGTCACCGTTGGCAACACACACAGAAAAAAGTTCGAATTTAAAAACGTTCTATAATGGCGTCTGTTAGTGGCGCGTTCGCGAGATACAACTGCGGAATCGTCGCCGACGCAGGTGAATGTGCACGTCACCACTCTTGTTTTGCGTACTATCAACCATGTATAGATGCACCTTCCCTTCTTCATTGTTATACATAGGAAGGGCCTTCTCGATTTAGCAGGCCTATACCACTTGTTATGTACATTGAACTTTGTCTATTTGAATGGAGGATTGTTCTTGCGATGCGTTTCCCATTTTTAATAAGCTGTTAAAAAAAAGCTATTTATAAGTTTGGTCGCATAGTATATTTTTGTCGTTTGTATTACCACTAACTGTACTGGTTTCTTAGAAATAAAAATATCGGCTGATATAAAAACTAAATAATGCCATTCTCAAATCAGCATTAGCACAAAAATGCATGAAAAGTTACATAACTGATAGTTTACTTTTCTTTTCTAAGTTAATAAAGTAATCCCACGGGATGAGTTGGGATACATATATGTATATATATATAGGTGTCTTAAATGCGACTACGGGATTAGCCAGAGGATGGTCAGCAGCGTCCTTCGAGTATATTTACCACTCATCTGCGATCGCCAACCCACCTGCCAAGCGTGGCAATTATGGCAAAACCGTCCAACGAGAACGGTTATGTCCAAGTTCTTTGGGGAGGCATGTGTCCTGCAGTGAACTTTTTTCGCCTGAAATGATGAGATATTTGAAATACAGCTCATCTATCAAATTCGTCGAAGAAGAAAGCAATGTTCAAGATTATTAATGCATTTCACAAAAACTTTACGCTTAATAAACAAGAAAATGATGAATGACAGAGCACCTTTGCCGCCACGGTTTTGATCCGTTTAATCGACGTTAATTATTCATAGGTACTACCCACAAATTTTGAAAATGAAAGTAATTTCAAAAGCTTTTTGCATTAAGTTCATTCTAAATCGCACAGCGTTAGCCGTTTTCTCGAAACTTCTTAAGCACTTTTTTTTTTGCCTACCTTTAAAAATATATTAGTTGCTTTTCATCTCGCGTAAGTTTTTAGGGTGCTATATACGATGGCAATAAAGAAATCCTATACTTAAGATAAGATAAATGCGGAGTCGTGTTGCCGGCTATGAATAGCACCAACCCATCTCATCCCGTGGGTGACGTAAAATGCGACTATGGGATTAACCAGAGGATGGGCAGTAACGTTCTTCAAGTACATTTACAACTCAACTTTAAGCGCCAACCCACCTGCTAAGCGTGGTGATTTTGGCGAAACTCAATGAGCACACAACACAAGCGCGGACCGGTCGTGGTGGCGATCTGTGTATTGGCCTGTTGACATTTTTCGGCTGTAATAATGTTGATACTTAAGATAAATTCCATCTAGACTTCATGTGAACAAATTACTCTATTTTTTTACAATACCTATAAGTATCCTTCTCATCATTTCGGCCTAATGAAGTCCACTGTTGGACACAGGCCTCCCCCAAAGATCATCACAACCACCGATATGGATGTGTTTTGAGCTCATTGGGGGGTTTTGCCATAATCGCCACGCTTGGCAGGCGGGTTGGCGATCGCAGTTGAGTTGTTAATGTACTCGAAGGACGCTGCTGCCCATCCTCCGACTAATCCCTTAGTCGACTTTTACGACACCCATGGGGGGAGATGGGGTGGTGGCATTCTGAGCCGGCACCACACGGCACCCACGGCAGTATCCTTCTAACTCAATTTTATTAAATACAGCTAAATTTCACCACCGTCACGTGCGCTTTCGTAAGGCATTACAAGTAATCTTATGAGATAAGTAAAAACCTCTTCGCGTTACTTTTCGCAAGTCAACATGGAACTGACTAGACGCTCTAACTGAAAGCCTCCTGTTTTCTAAAGAAAGCCTACAATATCTTGACTTTATTTTCTTTTGGGATATTTCATAACACCCAGTAAAATGTAGTATCTTTTTATTTTATTAATGGGCTTCTCACAACAGTTCATTGACCTGCCACACAAGGGCCTTGAAGGGCAATGGACTTAAAATTAAGCAACAACGCCCTTTCGCAGAAATCGAATTTAATAATAAAATGTCATTGCTGACTACGGTTGCCTTTATAGATAGATATACAAAGCATGATCATAGAAAACATTATCGTAATCAAAATTGCTGCTAGCCCTTGTGAGGATGTAGCTGTCGACTAATTCGCTTTATGGCTATCTTAGCCACGCGAGAAGAGAGCGAGTGGCTAACGGCCGAAATTGATAATCAATCTAATCCAAAATCTTTGGATTTCGGATTAAGGATATGTCTGTTTGTGTTAAATGTGATCGTAATACAACAACATGAAATTGAAAATCTTAAATCTAACCACGGGAGAAGAGAGCGAGTGGCTAACGGCCGAAATTAATAATCAATCTAATTAAGGATATGTCTGTTGTTTATGTAAAATGTGATCTTAACATAACAACAAATGAAATTCAAAGATTGTGGATAAGACTAATTATTAATTTCGGGCGTAAGTCAACCAGACGTCAAAGTATTCGAAATATTTTTTATTTCTATTCCTAAATACTCGAGAAATTTTGTCATTTTGAAGGAATAAACTTCGTAGAAGAAGAATATCTTCTATATTCTATATACATTTTCAGTAGTTTGTAACTTTAGCAACAAAGTTGAAAAGACATCACTTTAATGACTTTGAGGCACTGTTAAAATATTTGAATACCTTGAAGCTGTAATTTTGTTGTATCTATATTCAAAGCAAGAGGATTGGCTTAGTGGGAAGAACTACTCAATATAATGTTTTTAGATTGTAATCAAGCATTGAAGATCTTGATGGTTCTATCAGATTTACAGGACAATTATTTAGCAGCCCAACTTTTTGTTGGATAACAAAGGCAGGTTTTGCTGTTTCATCGCAAGGCCCAGGATTTATTTAGTATTCGGATCTACTTCATTACTTATTTGCCTTTTTAATTTACAAAGTTTTCTTTGTTGTTCAGTCCCCAACTTTGTTGTGTTTGACTCTTTGGTCAAATATATTTAAGCGCCAAAAAGGATCACGGGCTTGTGCATAATGTAAATGTTTTAACTTGGGTCCGAGATTGCCTCTTAATGCAAGAATCCAGCTAAGTAGGTACCACCACAGTGCCAAATATTGGCCGACAAGCAAATGTTTAAACTTTAGATATTACTATGTTCCGGTTTGAAGGGCACTGTTGCTAGTGAATTTCCTGGACATAATAGACTAAACTAGCCAGATATTCGCCGCCAACCAATAGTGTTGTGTCCGTATAGAGTCAGGATTAAAAATATAGCACCACTCCATCTCCTCCCGTGGTTGTCGTAAAAGGCGACCAAGGGAAAGAGGGAAGGGTAGCAGCGTCTGTGGCAGCCATTTTTTTTTATTTTTTTTATTTATACGCCCACTGCGATCGCCATGTCGTAAAAGGCGACTAAGGGACTTTAAATCAGAGGAATGGGCAGCAGCATCCCTACTGTGAAGCAGCAGCCGTACTGCACTCACCAACCCACCTGCCAAGCGTGGTAAGTACTGGCAAATTCCTCCCAAAATGAAGCCGGTCGTTTATGGGGGAAGCTTATGTTCAGCAGTGGACGTCTTTACCAGATATGACAATGATAATGAAGCAATACTGTTTAAACGTTGTAGCAAGTGAAATAACTGGGCATACTAATGACTAGTGCAGTGTGGTTCTACGTAGAACTTGACCTGGGTAGCATTAAAATTGTTATGTGTAGGCGTGATCATTTCGACCAGGCGACTTGCTCTTCCCGTCACCAGTTTGTTTACAAAAATACTAAATTAATTAATATAATAAGGATCCTCATCTTTACGAGAATAAGACAATTAAGCGCTAAAAAGCGAGCATATGTAACACGGACGCATGTCAGTCAAAACGTTCGCGAAACGCCAAAATTTCATTGCATTTATTAAATTCGCTGCAGCAGCGTCCTTTCTGTGGAACTGTAGCCATTCTGCGCTCACCAGTCCGCCTGTCAAGCGTGGTGAGTACTGGCAATTTCCCCCCAATATTATGACCCAGTTGTGGAAATCTATGGGGGGCCTTTGTTCAGTAGTAGACGTTGTGTGGCCAATATGATGATATTAAATATCAATATTTATATATCTTAAATTAAATAATATAAAACATTTAAAGCAGAGGGTGCGCAAGGTAGGTTGCATCTCTGATTTATTGACTAAGTGTTTGAAACACTAATAAGTCTTAGACCTTCATTGTATACAACACTTTAGGAAATTCTACATGAACTGCCTTCGCCCCGGGGAAGTGCGAAGGAGTATACCGCTGGCTAAAACCACTGGAGTGGTCATCTTCGGCACCAAAGGGGGGCTCCAGGTCTTCGTAAGATCACACTAGAGCCGCCCATGATACCACGCCATTAGGCACATCTCGGATGGGATAACTGTAAAGCGGTCACCTCTAGCACCCTTTAGCACAGTGAAGGCGACTGAAAAAAGGTCGCTCCCCAGGCACTTTTCGGGAAGGATTGTAAAGGATCCCCCAAGCCTCGCTGTGGGCCAATTGTATTCACCTACATAGCTCACATACTGCATATATTACATACTTTATTCAGAGATCACCACGGAAATGAATATAGAAATTGAACGTTTTTACTTGGCTAGCCGTACAAGTACTTTGACTCATCAGCTACAAGTCAGGAATGTCGATTACCCTTTAGTTTGATAGTACTGGAAACAATAAAAGGAACCAGTCGAGTCACTCGCTAACCTTGATTGGCCAGAGGATCTTCAAGGTCAGTGTAACAATTAGTGTATACACGAACAGTTACTATATACAAGAAAAAACTACAAAAAGCGGTGTTTTAAAATAATAAAATAAAAGAAATATGTACTTATAGATGGTTACACTACTCCGTGTGGTGTCCAGATTAAGAATATAGCACCCGTGGATGTCTAAAGGGCGACTAAATCAAAGGGGATGGGCAGCAACGTCCCTTCTGTGGAACAGCAGACATTCTGCGCTCACCAACCGCTGCAATGCGTGGTGAATACTGATGGTGAGTAGAATTCCCCCCAAAATAAGGACTCAATTGTGAAAATCTATGAGGGAGGTCTTTGTTCAGCAGTGGACATCCTTTGGCCGATATGATGATGATGTGATGTGGTTTAACTACGGTATCCAGATTAAGAATATAGCGCCACTCCATCTCCTCCCTTGGATGTCGTAAAAGCCGACTAAGGGACTCTAAACCAAAAGGATGGGCAGCAGCGTCCCTTCTGTGGAACAGCATCATTCTGCGCTCACCAACCAGCCTGCCAAGCGTGGTGAGTATTGGCAATCCCCCCCAAAATGATGACGCAATTGTGGAGTTCTTTAGGGGAGGCCGTTTTTCAGCAGTGGACGTCCTTTGGCTGATACGATTATAATATGATGATGATTCAAGCTCGACACATTAGACGCAGGTCAACTGACCGCGCTGGTGACATCGCATCGGTAAAGGCATGTTACTCCCCATCGCGATACCACCCCACACATTTACATGCGTGCGGCATTATGCGCGGATGCATCAGCCTGTTTTCGATTACGATTTATTTCCATTACCAACTTTGTTCCGATATGCGCAGATTTAGAAGTAATTAAATGTACCTCAATAACCCTATTAATTAAGAAATATAGATATTCACAAAGTAGTTCCTCTTTACATAAGGTTCATTTTAAAAGAGTAATTTTACATACTAGTTACCTACGTAAAATATTTTTATATACTTTAACGAGTTGAATGTTGTTGAAGTATAAACTAAAAAGGAACGTGTATTGGTGTTGGCGCCTATTGTCATTGAAAACAGTGGAACAGATGTTATGTTGATAAATAAATATCATCATCATCATTTCGGCCGAATGAAGTCCACTGCTGGACACAGGCCTCCCCCAAAGATCACCACAACCACCGATATGGATGTGTTGTGGGCTCATTGGGGGGTTTTGCCATAATCGCCACGCTTGGCAGGCGGGTTGGCGATCGCAGTTGAGTTGTTAATGTACTCGAAGGGCGCTGCTGCCCATCCTCCGGCTAATCCCTTAGTCGACTTTTACGACACCCATGGGAGGAGATGGGGTGGTGGCATTCTGAGCCGGCACCACACGGCATGCGCGGATACCGGGTGACATTACAAGCAAGACAAGTTCTTTGAGTACATTAACAACTCAACTGCGATCGTCAGCCTGCCTGCCAAGCGTAGCGATTATGGCAAAACCCTCCAATGAGTACACACACCTAGACAGCTCGGTGTGGCGAAATGATGATTATTTTTATTCGTTTTTTTATGAAAATCTTTTAGGTGTATCTCGGTTCTTGTGTGTACCAAAATGAAGTGTTATAATCATCGTCTTTTGATGTTTACAGAATAGATCTCTCAACTCACTATATTATTAATTACACACAACCGAAACTAAATAAAGACACTATGTTTTTATTTACATTTATTTTGTGTGCCTACAATTATTCCCTGAATAAAACCCTTGTGGCATAGTACATTTTAATATTCAACTTGCTAATTAGCCAATTAGAAAGAATGTTTAAAGTTAAAGCTAAAATATCGTTAACTTAATTACTTACATAACTTGTTGAAACAAATTATTTGCTTTAATTAATTATTTTCACACATATTTGACAACGTTTTCTTTTTAGAAAGTGATATGTTACAATATCGTGCAATAAAAGAGATTTTGTATACACTTTACAGACACAACAACAAATTCGTTTTTCAACCACGGTGATTACGAGAATTACTGCTGTGAGGCAAACTTCACATACCCGTATCCATAGTTATGACCTATCATTGCAGGGGTCAAGGTTTACGTTCATCAGTAAACATTAATGGGTTGAAATTATGATGATACTGTCTGTGAACTGTCTTATAAATCGTTTACATGAGCTTGTTTTAAAATTGTGGGAATCTCTTGGTACAAATACATTATTATAGTGTCTTAGAATACATAATAGCATCTTGACGCACACAATGTGTAACGATTTGAACCGTGACAGATATGACACCATTCACTGGGCGACCCGTTAGTGCTCTGTCATGTCTTTATGAATGACGAATAATTAATTATGACGATTTGTTGTAATGTGACGCCTTCATCAAATCAGCCATAGGACATCCACTACTGAACAAAGGCCTCCCCCATAGATTTCTACTATCATATCTATTTTTGAGAGGAAATTTGCCAGTACTCACCGCGCTCGGCGGGTGGGTTGGGGATCATCAGGGCACATCAGCGTGACAGGCATGTTCGCTGCGTGAGCAGGGATAGTAGCAAAGCGAAGGGCGATCACGTTTGGGGTTCCACAGGGGTCGGTTCTCGCCCTCATCTTATGGAACCTCGCCTACGATGTAGTCCTGCGTGTCGTTCTCCCCGCTGGCGTCAGCTTAGTCTGTTACGCTGATGATAATCTTGTGTTGGCCAGCGGGGAGTTCTTTTAGGGAACCATCCTCGTGGGTACGTGTTTGGTCATCTCGACTCTCAGGCATTCAGCTCTTCAGAACCGAGATTCACAGTCTGCAGCGTAGAGCGGCTATACGGATCTCACGAGGATACCGAACGGTGTCCTCTGGTGGCAACGCTGCTGGCACGCTTTCCGCCTTTTGATATCTTGGCAGTTATGGATGCGTGAGTGTATCACCAAACACGCTACCTCCACCAAAGCGGTGAGGGCATACCTTCAGGGGTGCTCGGAAATTGGAGAGTTCGAGTTGTGGCGCGAGTGACTCGTGCTGGCTCAGTACGCGCAAAAGCGCGTCCTTGAGGCCGTCTTGCTGCTCTGCAGAGCTTGGCTCCAAAGGAGCGAGTGCATCACATTCAGCCTAACGCAGATATTCACAGGACACGGTTGTGTCGGTGCGTACTTGCACAGGATAGGACACGAGTTCACGGCACAGTGCCACCACTGTGGAGACCATCAGGATACCGCACAGTACACACTCGTAGAGTGCCTTGCATGGCGTGCCGAGCGGTGGATCCTGGTCGATCGGATCGAACAAGATCTCTCTCTGCCAGCAGTAGTGTCTATGCTGGCAAAGTATGAAAATTGGAGTACTGTAATCTCCCTCTATGAGAGTGTCATGCTCCAGAAGAAGGTCGCAGAGCGGAATTGGGAGAGGGCTGATCCCGCTCGGAGAAGGAAGACATGGATCCGGGGTTATCAATCACCGCGGTGCCCGTGTCCAACACTGTCGTATAGATATGACGAGGGGCTTGGGGATCATGCGCGTGCCTATTGGGGAATCTGCATGCTCAGACCGAGCGACTCCTGCGAAGACGACGACGACCTTGACCCTATCCCGGGGCAGAGGAAGTACATGATGTATTTACACAGGATCAATAAAAAAAGGTGGGTTGGGGAACGCTGTATGGTCACTGTTCTGCAGAAGGAACGGTGCTGCGCATTCCATTGGTTTAGTTTCCTTAGTCGCCTTTTACGACATCCACGGCAGGAAATTGGTGGTACTATATTCTTAATCCGGACACCACACGGAAATGGTATGTGACGGCTTATTAATAGCAAATCATAACTGTAACTACTGAGTAGTTTAAACTCTGTGCTGTAACTAAGCGTAACTGACAGCGAAAGTAAACATAATTATTATGCTTACGCACACATAATAGTGTATAGATCAGCGCGGCAGCGCTCCGCAAGGGACTATCCTTCGAAGTATTTATTATTCTAAGAATAATATGTATTTCGTTTGTTGAGGCGCTCAAAGCCAGTTGCACTCCCCGTTCATATCATATCGGCCATTTAACGTCCACTGCTGAACAAAGGCCTCCCCCATAGACTTTCACAACTGTGTCATCATTTTGGGGGGTATTTGCCAATACTCACCAAGCTTGGCAGGCGGGTTGGTAAGCGCAGTATGGCTACCGTTTCACAGAAGGGACGCTGCTGCCCATCCCTCTGGTTTAGATTTCCTTAGTCGCCTTTTACGACATCCACGGGAGGAGATGGAGTGGTGCTATATTCTTAATCCGGACACCACACGGATGCTGTTCTGTGCTGTCCCCGTTGCTGGTCGGTAAATAATCGGCGAGGTTAAGCAATGCTTGGAGTGGTCAGTCTATGGATGGGTGACCGCACGTGGTATTTGAACTGAGCATCTCCGTGCTTCGGAGGGCACGTATAATAAACGGACGTGGTGAGTATTGGCCCCAAATGACGGCACAAGGCATGTAGCCGGTCGTTGTGGAAATCTAGTGGGAGCCTTTGGTCAGCAGTAGACCTCCTGTGGCAGTTTTTTATCCAATAAGGTAGCAATCAATGTCTTGGGCCGCCTTATGGTAAGCGGCTACCGTAATCTATGAACGCCCTTTTTGAAGAGCCATAGTATATTGTTGTCTCTTGGGAAAACCTCGGTAGGGAGCTGGTTCTACAAACTGAGCGTGCGCGGGAGAAAGTTCCTCTGAAACCGTACGGTACGAGACCATTTTCACTCTAGGTTATGCGGTTGAACTTGCTGCCGATGGTGAGAGGTGCGAAGGTAGAAAGTAGCCGTTGGCACGAACAATATATCTTTGATATGGTGATGAATATGTTTTTCAGAGAACAAATGAGAAACAACGACTGCATTGTGGCCTCGTCTAACCATTTTAATTTTTTAAAATTTGGATTGGTGTACAATGCAGCAAAACGAACATTTATAACGAAAAATAAATCGTATTCACTTGTACACAGAGGTGGGTGTGGCAATCGAGCAGTTTCACGAACTATGAAAAATGGGGCCCACTTTTGATTCAGTTATGGTTTCCTGGCACGAATGTGTTTACTACTGTTTTCTTGCTATTTCATTACAATGGCGTTATGATGATTAAATAAATGTAAAATTCTGAATGTGTATAGCTCAGCGACATGGGATAGACCCATAATACCCCAATAATTCGTTTTCCATATCAATTTTGTGAGCAGTGACTGAGAGGATATACTCATGTATAGGCCATCTATCATATAGAAGGCCGTTGGCACTTAATTATGCCCTGAAAAACCTTAATTCCACAGATAAACTAGTTTTATTTTAAGAGTTTCAAAGGCCTAATGGCAAAGGACACTGACCACCGCCCATAGTAAGTCAGGCCCATTTCGACAGGTCGACGGATAAGAGCGATAATATAATCAAAAGAAAAATATGCAAATCACTGTAAACACTTTAAAATAAAAATTTATCGTGGGAATTCAAAGGTATAAGGCAACGTCGTACGGTGTTTAATTAATTAATCTTTACATATTCATAAAATATTTCTCGAAAATGTGCTTGTTCATTTATAATAATTTGTTTATTTAATCAGAAAATTATGGTCCACAGATTTTTTTACAAAGTTTTAGTAATCTAATCCGGTACCAATTATGTTAGTAAAATTCACAATTCATATTATATTTCTATATCACATTTATATATTTTATGAATTCTCTACGGTATCACACATTATCTACTTGCACATTATCAACTTATGGCTTATAAACACATGCACATGACACTTAATATATATTTAAGAAAGAACACATAGCTGACGTCAAGCATATACGCTCTACAAAGTCTGCAGTGTGCGAACATGCCTTAGACAAACCCAACCATTTTCTTCGTTTCGATCAACCTCAAGTCCTCGCGAAAGAGAACCGATATGGGCCAAGAATGTTTCGTGAGGCTATTGAAATTAAAAAAGCATCCTAATTTTAATAGAAAAGATGGCTGGCAGGTATCTCCAGTTTGGAATCCTGTTATTAAAATAATAAAGTCCCAAACTAAATACCACACTAAAAAACATCAAGACACTGTGAGTGATTACTGCGTGCATCGAAATAATTTTTGATTATAATTGTTTATTTATTTATTTAATTTCTATGGAAGACTTACAGCAAAATATAACAAAATGATAACAGTAAAGTAGACAGACAGCCAATAACAAGTCTTCACGTATAAAATCTAGAAAAATAAAACTAGAGTGAACGTTCTTACTTAGGAAATAAACAAAAAAGAAACAAAATTTACTTATAATCTATCAAACTGGTAGTATACAAAATTATAGCTACATAATTATACACACATAAGGCTAACATAGTTTAAACAAACATAATTACATGGCAACCACTAGAATTATAACGGTTATACACTGTTTCATTTAAAGAAATTGAGGCTTAAGCACCTTCTAGCCGCGACCACGCTCGTGCTAAATGGATCAAAATCATGCTGCTTACACAATTTATTGAAGTTTCTGCTTGCACGCACAACATAAGAGTTTTGCCTGTAATTTGAGGAAATTTAATTAATTGTAATTTTTGTACGGTGGATAAAATAAAATGACTTTTTAAAATCTGTAACGACGCCTGTCACCTTAGTCATCCTGCAACCACCACCCCGAAAAATGTTGTTAACGTCAGGAAAAACAAAAATCTAAAATATACGCGATACAATCCGTTTAAAAGTGTTTTATTATAATTTATTACTCGCGAAAACCTAAGACATTATTACATATATATTTAAGAGTTAATTTTATTTGTTAATACTGCAGTATTTATAATTATACAAAATGATAGGTAGCCACCCGTGGCATCACAACTGTCACATTCGGTCCTATCTGAAAAACGCGCTGTGGTTGCTTAACCGGTCATTTCTGGCGAGGCCAAGAGAGGCCTCCAGCCAGGCTTAAATTAACTATTAAAAACTAAGCAACTTTCGCTAAGGGCGCCCCCTGCGGGGAAAAACGCGCAGCGGCATTTTTGTTTTTAAATGTTGCTGCATTGTGCCGAGACCAGGGCCTTTTTTGGCTTCGCACAGGTTGTGAATTTTTTTACTTTTAATTTATTTCTTCAGCACACCTACAGTATAATCACTAAAATAGACAATTGAATTTGAACATTACATGTTTAAGATACAAAACAATTAGACAAATCACAGGTATGCATAACATTTATACAATATGCTAATAATGATTAGAGACTACGTTATATACTATATTTGCTATCTTCATTCTTCTTTCCGGTGTGAGTCCAAAATAAAACTGTTTTCACGCACTCTTTCACGAGCATGACGACTTAATGCTAAATTGCTAATATGAGTACATTTTTTTTGGGGGCAATGGATTTTTGTCCTTCCTAATGTTAAGTACGCATCCATGGATCAGCAACTCACCGATTACTGATGCGTTGCTGACGTTAAGACTTAATTAGAGTGCCTTTTTTATTCGATATCTAGCTAATGTTTCTTTTGCTTAGAAACCTTTCCCAAGTTCCAACAATAACTGTACAAAGTTTCAACTCAATCGGTTGAATGCTATAGGAACGCATATGGGACAAACTAACCAAGAAACATATGTCTCCTAAAGTTCGCTTCCATACTGAAATGAACAGTCCTTGGAGATATTGCCATAATTATGACTGCCGTTAACATCCACCAAAGGACGTCTACGGCAAAAAAATGCCTGCCCATAGATTTCTACAATTGTGTAGACATTTTGGTGGGAATCTGCTTATAACTATGTCGTTAAGGAAACATTTCCATCTATGATCACACCACACTATATTGTCACTAGCGTAATAAAATGTACACCCCGCTGTGTATTCGTTGCGTTTTGCCCTGCGGACTCGCTTCTTAAGCACTGGGACTGGGTTCAAAACCACGTATCAATGTGACTTTTGAATGTACTTTACTTTCCTAGGTAATGTAAAATAACTCGGGGGTCGCGGACACGCAGACTGGGGAGTCTGTGTGCTTACACTGAGCGACCCCCGGGAAGACCGTGGTGCGCACGTGGTCACGTGCCACCGTGTGCGTAGCACAGCGCACAGCGAGGCTTGGGGGGATCTTTTACAATCCTCCCCGAGAAGTGCCTGGGGGGCGACCTTTTTGCAGTCTCCTTCCCTCCACCAGAGGGGGTGACCGCTTTACATTCATCCCCTACGAGATGTGCTTAAGGCGTGACATCACTGGGGGGGCTTTAATGTTATCTTACGAGGACCTGGAGCCCCTCTTTAGGAGATGATCGCTCCAGTGGTTTTAGCCGGTAAGAGCCCGGCATACCCCTTTGCCCTTCCCTGCGGTGAAGGAAGTTCATGTAGAAGTTCCACTAGACAAAAACAAAAAAAAAGTAATGTAAAAATATAAAAAGGTAATGTAAAATACCACTGATTATAATGTTGAAGCTAAACATAGCCAGGAAACCTGGATCAGTTCTGAAATCGCTAATACACAGTGAGCAAACATCGTGTTCAATGGTTGTGTCTTTGTAAGAGAAGAGGCCTTCGTCCGAACAGTTCGTCATCATCATCATCATATCAGTCATTTTACGTCACTGCAGAACAAAAGCCTACCCCATAGACTTCCACAATTGTGTCGTCATTACGGGGGGTATTTGCCAATACTCACAAGGCTTGGCAGGCGGGTTGGTCATCGCGACAGATATTCCACAGAAGGGACGCTGCTGTCCATCCCTCTGGTTTAGAGTCCCTTAGTCGTCTTTTACGAGGAGATGGAGTGGTGGTATATTCTTAATCTGGATACCACACGGATGGAACAGTTACATGCCTATACACTATTAGCCCAAAAAAGCTGTATATAGCGGTGTGTAACCAGCCTAAGCAAATATCACAGGCATATCAGAAGTCACGTTATAATAATAGCTACACTTAACAGTAACACCGCTAGTCTTTATTTCAACACAATCAAATCAACAATCATGTCAGTTTAGGTGTTTCGAAACACGAAACATGGACGTACTACGAATTATTTTTATTTACATACGTACTTTAACTACGTTCTGTTGCAATTCACAGCCGTCAATGATTTAACAAATCGTGCAAAAATGTTTACGATAACTGCATGTGAATTTTGACACCTGTGTGTTTTTAAAAGTTTTGTAACTATTCGAATTTTTGTATAGAATGTCGATAAATATTGCACGTTGAATCAATACATGTTGGATCTATTGATTTTTTTGATGTTCTATAACTGTTTATTTTCTAGTCTTTCTGCCTAAATTAATTAAACTACTCAAGCAAGCTAGCGTTCCTTCTTACCATTAATTGAATCAGCATCTTAAATTTATTCCTATGAATATTCATTAAAATTTGAAATTAGACTGGCAGTCTTAATAATGTTTTAGGGTACTACTAAAGATGGCTTCCCAAGCTCCCACGATGCGTAGGTATATAAGGGTCGTACCAAAGTAAGTAACAAGCGGGTGCCCGCGTTAGTAAAAATATTTTCACAAACATGCAATTTATGAATATCTAAATTTGAATGCACTCGGCAAAAAAGTCTTCATAAAAGTCATTTATTCATTGGCAAACCAACTTATCATAGCAATTTGTTTGGAGAAATATTCATTTATCAAAATGCTATTTTGTAAAATATTCATTTAACAAATTCACTTTTCGTAAAGTAATATTATCAAATGTATCGCATTCCTAGTGGTGTCCGGATTAAGAATGTAGCACCACTCCATCTCCTCCCGTCGTAAAAGGCAACTAAGGGAATCTAAACCAGAGGGATGAGCAGCAGCGTCCCTTCTGTGAAACAGTAGCCATACTGCGCTCACCAACCCGCCTGCCAAGCGTGGTGAGTATTGGCAAATACCCCCCAAAATAATGTCACAGTTGTGAAAATCTATGGGAGAGGCCTTTGTTCAGCAGCGTATAAATGGCCGATATGATGATGAAATGTATCGAAAAACTGCTTTTATTAAAGAAACTTTCTTGTTTTATTTAGCTGTGTGTGGTTAGGTTAAAACTGTAACTAAAACACAGGATCAGAGCTAAAAATTCAACAGTCAAACGTTGATTTGTATATCATTGGTTTAAGAAACAATAAAAAAATACGACTTGCAAGAATTTTCTGAAACGCTTTTCTAGAAACATGCAGTTTGTTAAAAGACTTATTTGCGAAATAAAATTCTGTGAAACGTTGTTTGTGAAGTGAAATTATGACAAAAATAATTTGCCAATGGTTAGGGACCCGTAGTTAGCGCCAAACGTTAGGCGAACATACGACCTGAACCGGGGCAAGGAACGAAGCGGTAATAGCGTAGGTGATATCACGTACCGTGGTAAGCCATCTCAAGAGAATGAACTAAAATCTTTTGACTAACAATGGATTCTAGAATCATAATTTGAAAGTTATTTTGTTTTGCTGGCGTAGAATTTCACTTGCATTTATAATAAAATTTTATACGAAGGCGGATAACGCTAATACATGATCCTAATGCGATCCCTATGTTTTTTATTTAGGAAGCGAAATGTTTGGAGGTATAAGGAAAATTGTGTTCAACTTAGTAGGGTTTTTTACTAAATAAATTACCTGAAATATCCATCGGGAATCTCTGGGTATCAAACATTAAGTTTTTGTAGATACGAAAAGATAACATAGGTATGTGTATAATAAACTTGTATTAAGGGTCTAATCTAACGGGCAGTGCTCAGCAGACCCTGCAGCAGATCAAAGTTGGATCTAAGGCGTGTGCTACGAGATGAAACAAGCTCTTTTAACCAATCACGATGGATGTGATGGATCTGGAAAAACACCACAATTTCATGGGTAAAGTTAACTTTTTCGCTTCACGACATGTAAAGAAAAGTATGCGATAATCACTGCTGATCTATCTTAAAGATAAGATAAAGATAAAAGATAAAAAAAAAAAAACATGTAAAACCATTTATAGGCCAGTGCCAAGGCAAATAAAGTGAAGATCTTCATCATCATCGTCTTCATCATCATCATATCAGCCAAAGGAAGTCCATTGCAGAACAAAGGCGGGAGGCCTTATATATTTATATATTTCCACAATTGTGTCATTTTGTGGGGAACTTGCCAGTACACACCACGCTTGGCCAAAACGAGCACCTCACCCTGAGCGAGATGTAAGTGGAAGGACACCGTTGGGTTTAGCCGGCAAGAGCCTAAGAGCCCGGCGTGCCTCTCCACCGTCAAACAACAGGCGGAGAAAGACAATGAGAATTTAACCACAAAAAAGGCGGGTTGGTGATCGCAGTATGGCTACTGTTCCACAGAATGGAAGCTGCTGCCCATCCTCCTGGAGGATATGAAGTGGTGCTTTATTCTTAATCCAGACACCGTAAGGACAATTTGATCTTTATAATTTGTGAATGTAATTTGTCACTTTCGTTAGTGGCCGCAAATGCGGTCGCCGCTAGAGATCCGAGGTCCGACATTTACTTATTGGCTGTTTCTGTGAGAATTATTCTTGCCATTCTAGATTTCTGATTTATGCGCGGAAAAAGCAAAAAGCTCGCCTGCATATCATAATATGGGATTTAAAACAACCATCGGTGAAATGTGGGTCTCCCATTAAGTACATCTCTGACTAACTCTAAGGAACTTGTGTGATATTGTACAAAAAGGAGTTTTAGGATAGACAATTAAATCCAATAGTTGTAGACCTATGTCGATACCATTTGAATACACCCGTGTGGTGTCCAGTATCCGTGTGGTGTCCGGATATGAATACAGCACCACTCTACCTCCTCGCGTGGATGTCGTAAAAGGCGTCTAAGGGACTCTAAACTAGAAGGAAGGGCAGCGGCGTCCTTTAAATCTTCTTCTTCTTAGTGTTTCGACAGCAACCGGAAAGAAATAATATAAGAAATAAGAATTGGGTGCATGAATGAAGCTTCACCGAGCAGCGTATATAACCCATTTTATGCTCGGCGTACCACTCGTGCCCTCGCTCGGCGTACCAGGGGCAATCGACGAGTCTACCCTATCGTTCATTGGCTAATCCTCTCACCAGGATGATTAACATAAGGCCCGTATCCGGGCCAAACATTCCACATTCGGAGCCTGCATTAAGCGTAACATAGAATGGTTTTCGCGGGAAAAATCGGACATTATTTTCGTGTTATGTCACAAAGCATGCGTAATATCTTGTGCGTACAAGAAACCCACCGAGACGAAACTAACAGTAGGCCTTACATTCCTCCTACGGTTGCAGTTCATGACCAAGCGCGTCGTCAAGGCTATCCTGCCGCTCTTCGGAGCCTAGCTCAGCAGGAGCTACCGCGTTACCTACCTACCTGTACCTGCACAGAATAGGACTCGAGGTTACGGCACAGTGCCACTGTAGAAGCGACTAGGATACCTCTCAGCACACGCTCGTGGAGTGCCTGAGTGGGCTGCCGAGCGGCGGATCCTGGTCGATCGGATCGGGCAAGATCTCACTCTGCCGGCAATAGCGTCGGCTTTATTGGCAGATCATGAAAATTGGAGTGCAGTGGTCTCCTTCTACGGGACCGTCATGCTCTAGAAGGAGATTGCAGAGCGGGATCGGGAGGGCCGATCCCGCACGGAGAAGGACAAGACGGCATCCAGGTCCAACACGCCTGAGCTTCCTGCCTCCCATTTCTCCCGCTGTAACAACTATGTGTAAGCGTATATCTGTTTCAGGTGAGGGTAGGAACAACCAGTGCGGCCAGCAAGGTCGCACAGAGAAGGGGCCCGTCATGCAGTCATGGGCCGATACCTGCTGGTGGCGCGGTCAAATGCAGACCTTACCTCCGACTAGTGGTAAGAGGGAGGGACACCGCGGGGTTTTAGCCAGTTGGAGTCCGGCATGCTCCTCCGCCCTTCCTAAGGCGAAGGAAGCCCATGAGGATTTCCCCTCGATAAAAAAGGGTAGGAACAACCAGTGCTAATACTGGAACACAAGGCATTTCAACTCAGGGCTTAGGTCAACAACTCATCAGTAGTCACTAGATTGTTGAGCACTATTGTTACCTATCTTTAGGTAGTCCATTGCTCGTTTGCAGTAGGTACCAATCACATTAAAGTCTTCTGTTTTAGCCATTTACCGATTGATAGGAAGACAGAATATGTTTTTTTAAATTAGATTAGGCATTGATTCGTGTAGGCAAGTCTAAACAAAATCTCCGGCAAGCATAACCTTCTGGGATAAGTGAACTTGATCCGCCTTTTTATTTGTTTACATATAAAATAATTGGACGTTCTCGATAAAACTAAGCAATAACCAAGAAGTCAGTTTGGTCAACTTTCAAAATGCCCTCGTTTCGGAAACGGGCCAGTCAAAACAAGGTCCATCGGCGTTCCTTCCTTTCTAAATGTCAAATAGCCCCATCACAAGGCCGTTACCTATAAACACTCTGCGTTGAGCTGTCGGCACAAGTTAAAAGCGAAAGAAGAGAGAAAATGGACTATGGTGGTCGAAGGGTCAGAATGTGATATTTTCTCACATACATACGTCCACTGTTGGACACAGGTCTCCCCAAAGATCACCACAACAATTGATATGGGTGTGTTGTGTGCTCATTGAGGGGTTTTCCCATAATCGCCACGCTTGGCAGACGGTTCGGCGATCACAGTTGAGTTGTTAACATACTCGAAGGTCGCTGTTGCCCATCCTCCGGTAAAAATGTATAATATGTACCTATAATTCATCATCATCATCATCATCATATTAGCCATTTATACGTCCACTGCTGAACAAAGACCTCCCCCATAGATTTCCACAATTGTGCCGTCTTTTTGGGGGTTTTAGCCAATACTCACCACGCTTGGCAGGCGGGTTGGTGAGCGCAGTATGTTTACTGTACGACAGAAGTGACGCTGCTGCCCATCCCTCTGGCTTATAGTCAGCCTTGAACCTTATAAACCTTCAGTAAACCCTGAATATTAAGAAGTCATCATATCAGCCACAGGACGTCCACTGCTGAACAAAGGCCTCCTCCTTAGATTTCCACAACGAACGGTCACATGCCGCTCTCATCCAACGACTCCCAGCGACCCTCACCAGGTCATCTGTCCACCTCGTTGGAGGTCGTCCCACGCTGCGTTTTCCGGTGCACGGTCTCCATTCGAGAACATTTGTGCCCCAACGGCCATCAGTTCTACGAGCAATGTGCCCTGCCCAATGCCACTTCAGTTTACTAATCCTTTCGGCTATGTCGACAACTTTAGTTCTTCTACGGATCTCCTCGTTTCTGATTCGATCTCGTAGAGAAATATTAAGCATAGCTCTCACCATAGCTCGCTGAGTGACCTTGAGGAGATTGAAGGAAAATTATCTGAATACCTTGCATCGTTTTTTTTTTTACTAAGAAAGGCAGTTTACGAAACAGCGATATAGTCTTTGCTTGAAGTCTCTAGTTAGAGATACGAAGAAGTAGTTACGATTACCTTCTTGAATATCAGTATTTATCTTTGTTATTCGTAAGTATCCACTTAACTACTTGTAACTCAATCAAGCATAATATTAACTTATAAAATGTTAATAAATTTGTCAACGTTATTTAGGTGCTTAAAATAATGATAGTAGACTCATTGATCGGGTCTCGACTTGCACATGTCTGGTTTTTTATTGTGTGATGTGGTGATACAGTGAATGAGTCAACCACTTTATGCCACAACTTTTCATTACTGGTTGTAGGTTTCTTATTCCTGGACTGCAGTGGTCTCCTTCTGTGAGAGCATCATCGCCGCACAGCGCACGGAGATGCTTCGAGGATTCTTTTACAAGACCCCCGTGGGATGACCACTTCATAGTCACCCTTTCCGAGATGTGCCTATAGGCGTGGCACTAGTGGGCGGCTCTATTGTGATGATACTAGGATCTGGAGTCCCCGTTAGATGCCGAAGAAGACCACCCCAGTGGTTTTAGCCGATAGGAGTCCGGCATGCTCCTTTATTCTTCCCCGGGGCGGAGGAAAGACATAATGTACTTACATCATGTAAGTAGGAGTAGTGTTTAAACTTTAGACATAACTGTATACCGGTTTCAAGACAGCCATAACTCATATCTCCAGGTGACGAGCGCAGTGTGGTGTCACGCAGGATTAGTCCTGGGTAGCATTAGATGCTTATGGGACGGAATGATGCTTATCAACAGTAGACTGTAAATTTTTTTTTTTTAAATGTTTTATTTGTATTTATTATTTCGTACCGCATTCCGCTTACAGCTTAACCCTGCCAGAACCCATCAAAGCGCCCACAGAAATAGTATAAGCGCACCGCTTGGGAGTTTCCCACCATTGTGACCGCAAACGAGCCATTGTGCGGCCACCTTGGCCGAAATCTATCCGAGCTGATGATTAGTACGATCAAGCTTCAGCTATTTCACCCAGCCATGGTCTCAGGAACACGAATTCTTTGTTAACTAACATATTTTTGTACTTCAAGAGACGTATCAGCTTGATGACGATATAGTAATGTCTTAGTTTTCGCGATTATTACTTATTACAATAAAAACACTTTTAGACGGATTATATCGCGTATATTACATATTTTTGTTTTTCCTATCGTTTCGAACACTTTGCAGCATTCGTTGCCGCAGGATGACTAAGGTGACAGGCGTCGTTACAGATTATATAAAGTTATTTTATTTTGTTTACCCTACAATTCTAATCTAAAATTTGTTTCGATGCACGTAGTAATTACTCTGTCTAGATGTTTTTAGTATGGTATTTGTTTAGGACTTCCAGATTTTAAGTGTTTTATTATAATGATTACGATAGTTTGTCCAGGTTTTGTCATTTATCCCACTTATCTTGTTTAATGCGAGAAATGTGTTCTACATCGTCTACTTTCTACTCCAGTTCCGTGGTGTTGTGGTTCTCGGTCAATTTGCCAAGAATCTCAACAATGTTTTACCCTCTAACGCTTAGCGGAATTGTAGTTTGTTTTAATTTGCACTAGCAGTGGCGTTCTAACTATAAAATACTATAGATTATTTACGTATGCTGCTAAAAACTATGTAAATACCTTGACAAGACGTCGGGTAGGTTAGATATCGGCTTTATTCTCTTTTTTCCGTAGTTGTATATACCTATAGTAGAAGTATGTATGTGTGTTTATTTAGTTTAGTCATCTGGCACTGGAGTGGCTGGCTTCTTGTAATAAGAGACTTACCACTTTTTAATGTATTCCTTCAGCGTTAGAGTCATTAGAGTATTAGATTAACTAAGAAAGTAGATATTTCATTGAAAAAGCCACTTTAGTACATGCCACGTTTTGAATCTACAACCCAGTGTTCAAGAAACGAAACTGTAAATATCAAAATCACCACGATAAAGTAATTGGCAAAAAAATGTACACTCAACAGTAGAAAATACAGAATATATGGGGACACATGTACAAAGGCACTGCTCTAAAGAAAATTCTGCCAGCCGCCATGCGATAGGAGAGTGTAATTATAAAGGTAGATACAGTATGTAATAGTAAAAAAAATAAAGAAAATCTCGATAAAACACCTTTTTTACAAACAACCAATATTTGTAATATATATAACAATGGTGAAATACAAAAATGTGTGTGGTGTCCGGATTAAGAATATAGCACCACTCCATCTCCTCCCGTGGATGTCGTAAAAGGCGACTAAGGGAATCTAAACTAGAGGGATGGGCAGCAGCCATACTGCGCTCACCAACCCGCAATCGCTCCCCCATCGATTTTCACAACTGTGTCATCATTTTGGGGGGTATTTGCCAAAACTCACCACGCTTGGCAGGCGGGTTGGTGAGCGCAGTATGGCTACCGTTTCACAGCAGCCTTTGTTCAGCAGTGGACGTATAAATGGCCGGTATGATATGATGACAAAAATTCAATATCTACAAACATACTAATTACCTATAAGTAATGTCATTAATAGCTTGTTTTTTGAAAATAGATATAGATTTGGAATCACATATTAGTAGGTGGAAGCCAGTTCCACAGCCGTATTGCGGATTAGTAATTGGATGTATGGGGTGGGAATTGTAAAAGGGACCGTGGGTGATACGAAAAATTTATGAGTTCCCGGAAGCAAAAGTTTCCAGAGCACATTTATCCTTAAGTTACAGTACACATTTTCACATGATGTACTGCTGTGTGATGATGGTGGTTACTTACGTGCTGGGTTTACTCCAATCAGGATAAAAGAGAGAAATGCATAAAACAAACCAGCGTCGTTCAATGTTACAGATGTTTTTAGAAAATATAGTTAGTATCAATAAAAGGTGGGTTACAGCTGAAAACCAGCGTTAGGTGGTCAGTACCACTGCCACCTAACATTATGCTGAGCTGTTGGCCCTTTAGCACTACAATTTTGTCACTGTACACGATATGTTTTGCCTTTTATTTAGTTTTATGATTTTGATATTTAAGTTTATTTTTATTTTGTATACTGTCCGTGCCAATAAAATAACATTTCTTTCTTTCTTTCTAAAAACTTCACTTCTATCTCCATAAATAAGAAAACTGTTGGTGAACGAGAAACAAGCATAGCTATTCTGATTCGTTACTCGAAAGCAGTGATTATGGGAATGAAGATGCACATTGCAATAAAGTAGATTAAGAACTATAAATCGGACAATTCCCGGAAGTTTACAGTACACATCTTCAAACAATATGTTAATATCATTAATGAGCTGTGGGTACTTCGAACAGGATAAAAGGGAGAAATATATATATATAAAGCGTTCATCGTTCAATGCTACAAATTTATTAGAGAAAATATAATATCAGTAAAGACTTGATTTATGTCTCCATCAGGAAAGTCTCTAGTTGAAACCTCTGTTACAGCGAGGATAATAGCATTTACTTGTGTTTTATAGGTAATATATTTTGCAGACAAGGTTAGTTGCATATGAGAGTATAATAAAGGATAAATCATATTATACACACGCCGCTAAATAATTTGTTTCACAGTACGAAATAATTTCATAACTGAGTTTTTCACAGTGTGATATTTTTATTTATACACTTAGTTACACTTGGTATCAAAAACGAAGAATGCATATGAAACAATAGCTGATGCACAATAACTTAGTTCCTATTGCTCACAGTATCTCTTCCAAGACAGCCTTTGGATATGCGTTACAAGAAAAGGTAAAGGCAGTCTAGGTGTTCATGGACTATATTGTACATACACAAATACAATAATTCACATACATCTTTTCGGGGACGTTCACTGCTGAACAAAACTATATGCTGCCCGCATCTAACGACTCCCAGCTCAAGTTCACCAGGTCGTCAGTCCATCTCGTTGAAAGCCGTCCCACGCTATATGTTCTGGTTACGGTTTCCACTCTAGAATCTTTATGAATCAACGGCTATTAGTTCTACGAAGTTTAGACTCTTTTCTCCTGCATTGTCCTCACATTACCATCATTTCGAGAACATTGTAGCAATATGATTTAAAAAGAGAAACCATGGAGTTTCTTGCCCGTTCTTCTCCATAGGAAATCTACACCTTGGAACGAGGCAACTAAAGTCTTGACTATTCATAAGTATAAATGGTTTTACATGAATAAAAAATATTTTTATCTTTATCTTTACCGAGCTACTTGCCTCGCGAAGGGGGAGGCCTTTATTCAGTGTCAGTCATTAACAGAGGACGTCCTGTGGCTGATATGATTCACTTCAGCTTACTAATTCTCTCAGATATGTTTTGTTAGGCAACTTAAGTTTTCCTCCTTATTGCTAATTCTTTCTCATTTTAGAGTTACCAAGCATGGCTCTCTCCAAAACTCGCTGAGCGTTATCTTGAGCTTTATTACGAGGCCTATAGTGAGTTAACACGTCTCTATGCCATATATCATCGCTCGTAGCACACGTTGGTTAAGACTTTCGTCTTGGCACTGCGGTAAATTCATAATCCGTCCGCTTCGCTGGGCATTGCGCGGCTTTTTGTCAAAGGTAACACATATGTATCTTATTCCACGACATATACTACCGCTATGCCCAATTATATTAGAATACGTTGAGACATTTGAGTGTGGTGGAACCTCAAACACTCAAACTTACTTATATTTATAGTAAGCTTATAGTTTCGTGTGTTGTTCGGATTAAGAATAGCACTTCTCCAGCTCCTCCCATGGATGTCGTAAAAGGCGACTAATGGACTCTAAACCAGAGGGATGGCGTGGCTTCTGTGGAACAGAAGCCAATCTGAGCTCAACAACCCACCTACCGCGCGTGGTGAGTACTGGAAAATTCATCCCAAAATGACGACAGTGCGTCCTTTGGTTCATATAATGAAGATTATAATTAGGATAATAAAGGGAAAAGATTATGAAATAAAAATAATGTGACCGGTAATGTTCCTTCACCCAACGTTTTAAAATCTGGCACCAAAAAATATTTTAAGACAGCTCTATAAATCCTTTTTAGCACGCTTTTATTAGCTTGGTATGTGTCTATGTAACATAATTATTGAACTCGATTTTCATCCCTTTCAAAACATCGGATTGATTTGAAACTTCGCACACTTATCAAAGACTGATGACAATGACAGCGATTTTTCATCTTTATACCCGGGAAATATGACAAATTCATCAACATACACAAACTTGCAAAAAAATCATAGGTCACCTCCATAAGATGTCGAATCCATTTTCCGCGGCAAGAGTGCGATGGGACTCGAATAGTGTTTATTCTATGAGTGAAATAAATTTTTGAATCATTTTAGTAGTTCCAAAGATAACCCCCTACATACAAGCAAAACCTCAATAAAGGCATGACTAACTAAATGCTTCTACAATCTACACATTTATATAACAAATAAACACACATACACGCAATTCTGGTTAATGATAATTTTTCTTGTCTACGGTTGGCAACCAAAATTACATAGCCTTTTTTAGTGTTAAGCCTAATAAAACAAAATTTCATTAAAATACGTTCAGTTCAGCAGTCCGTGTGGTGTCCGGATTAAGAATATAGCACCACTCCATCTCATCCCGTGGATGTCGTAAAAGGCGACTAAGGGAATCTAAACCAGAGGGATGGGCAGCAGCGTCCCTTCTGAGCAACGGTAGCTATACTGCACTCACCAACACGCCTTGCAAGCGTGGTGAGTATTGGCAAATTCCCCCCCAAAATGATGATACAGTTGTGGAAATCTATGGGGGAGGCCTTTATTCAGATGTGGCCGTATAAATGGCCGATATGATGACGTTCAGCTATTTGATAGATATGGAGCCCCAAATTGATGATTTGGTCGCTGTACTAATATTTGTTACTTTTCCGCCAACTACCGATATCGAATCTAAAGATTAGGCAAAAACACAGATGTCGCATTGTTGTCATTGTTTTTGCCTATTTTTTATTCGCTCTCTGAGAGACCCTAATACATTTTTAATAATTAAATCATTACATTGATGAGTTTCATCAGTGATCTTATTTAGCATGAAGTGTTACGATATTATACATAATACATTCTGAAGGTCTGATGATGATCAGGTAAATGCTTACCGGATCTCAGTGTCGGAACTAGTTAGGATGATCTAGCTTTCAAAATTTTTTACGTACTACCGACAAAGGAAAGTAAACTAAAAGCGAAAATAAACAGCTTAGAAATAATGTAACTACCTACTAAGAATATTTTATACAGCTTGGGCACGCTTCGCTTTACATTTATGTTTATATTTAGGCATTATCAGGCTTACTTATGATAAGTTCAAAACACAAAACGAAACTACATACTCCGTTGAATATATTTACAAACTTAATTTTTATATTTATTTTACGTGTCTCTCTTTTCACGGGTTTATATCCCCTGCAAGGGGGAACCCGGTCTTTTGACAGGCTTACGCTGGGACATGGGTCCAACACGCAGAGGCGCTTTAGAGACTTTTAATCTAAAATGTAATGGGACACCAACCGGTTACTCTCCATAGCTGCACTATAAAATGAAGTCATGGATTGTCCCCGGTGGTGTAAGGCTATTGTATGAGATGGAAATTATAACGATAAGGTCTATTGCAACGGGAACATGGAATAAAAAGACTAATAAATATGAGAACAACGGCGTCTGCCTTTCAACTTTGATCGTGAAATTCTGTGGCAGACGGTGACTCGCCACTCACAAGATGGGGGGGCCCTAAATGGCCACAACTACAGGCGACAAGGAGCAACACCGGTGTGAGCAGCTAGGGGCGTCGAGAGGTGCGCCACCGGTTTCACCATCGCGCGTCTCGAAGACTCGGAGCGGGTTTCCTCGTTATTACGCCATTAGTCACTTCCACCCCCGAGCATATAGCTCTGGCGGCGCCCCTCTGATCGGCCAACTAAGGCAAGCCAGAGTTGAAAACCCTTGCGGGCACTCATGGGGTTCCACTCCAATAAAGGCAAGCGGAGACGAGGCTCTGACCGACTCTCTGGAGCATTCGGGTACGCAGTGTCGCCACTCACATTCAGCTCGCCACAAACTGCCCTGCGTTCTGTAAGCTACTTAGTATACTTTTTTTTTCTTATGATATACTTTTTTTTATCATAAGGTATGAAGAAATCAAGCAGCTACTTTAATCTGCCCTCCAGGATTACCTTATCCCATGGTGAGAAAACGACTGCCCAGAGGGGTTATATTTATTTTACGTAATTATTATATTCACAATAGGCTTTAATTCATAAATCATTCAAAGCTGTTCAAATTTGGATCGCTTTTGTAAAAAATAACGCACGATGTACAGTCCACTTGTCATAAGAGTCGTCAAGACAGAGACAGTGATGTATTGCGTTCCGAGCATGCGCCATAGGCGATGCTGGGGTGCTTGACATTTCAGTAAGTCATACACAAATCCTTACATACTGGATATTAGGATTTAGTATTTACAGTGAACTGATTACTCATTCAACCTTTAACTACATTAGTATAAACTTTGCTCCATAACTTGTTATGCAGGAAAGTCTCAGTTTGGCTCTCACAGGTACCCCAATAAGTTTCTTGGAATCGCAAAGGAGACTTCGTAAAACGGACAATTAGTTTACGAATAAAAATATTGATAAACACTTGTGTTATATTTCTAGAAAGGAATAATATGTGAAATGTGTTTTCCTGTTGTGTAAATTAAGGCCTTCATAGTTTATAAAACATTTATCATTTTGGTGTTTTATCAAGGGTAGTTTTAGGTGTAAAAATAATGTGTTTTTTCTAATGGGCTTTTCGCAGACAAGTCATGGAGCTGTTGCGCTTGACTGGCCTATTTGGCAAAACCGTAAGGGCCGTCTACCGGGCAATAACTTAAAAACTAAGCAAAACTAAGAGCCTTTTTCTTTATTCATCATATCGGCCATTTATACGTCCACTGCTGAACAAAGGCCTCCCCCATAGATTTTCACAACTGTGTCATAATTTTTGAGGGTATTTGCCAATACTCACCACGCTTGGCAGGCGGGTTGGTGAGCGCAGTATGGCTACCGTTTCACAGAAGGGACGCTGCTGCCCATCCCTCTGGTTTAGATTCCCTTAGTCGCCTTTTACGACATCAACATTCTTAATCCGGACACCACACGAAATTTCTTTATTGATCCGGTGGAAATACATTATGTACTTCCTCCGCCCCAGGAAAGAGCGGAGGGGTATGCCGGACTCCTACCGGCTAAAACCATCGGAGGTTATCTTCGGCACCGAAGGGAGGCTCCAGGAACTCGAATAATCTCCGTATAGAGCCATCCATTGGTGCCATGCCTTTCGGCACATCTCGGAGGGAATTACTGTAAAGCGGTTACCCCCTCTAGCGGAGGGAAGGTGACTGTAAAGAGGCCACCTTCCCAGGCACTTTTCAGGGGGATTACTAACTAGATCAGAATCGATTGCACTACTTATTAAAATAGATTACTTTTTCCGGATTCTCTTTATTCATGCCGTCTAAAAGTTTAGACGGCATGCAGTTGCACATCCATTACTATTGCAGTCACTGAAGGTGGATGAATGAGTCAAGAGCTTTCAATCGATTCAAATAAAAGTTACACCGAAAAACACATCTACAATGATTTATGAAAATAAATACATAATTATTTGCCAGATCAATTTATTTGAATGGAAAACAGTCGCGGTGCCTAAAGTTATACGTTATTATAGTTACACGTTCTATAATGATATTCTCTATCATGTAGATTTCTTATAAAAATCTAACTATCAAGAATCTGATTTATGTGCATACCCTTGCAAACTGCCTATATAGCAGATTATCCCTGAAGATTCGGGCTATATTGCTTGCCGTTTATCGGTAATCACCCCTGTTAGCAGTCCCGTAATGCGTTAGAGAAAAAAACCGATAACATATTAGACGCAGGGAAGCTGTTTACTGTCGTAAATTAAAATGGTTTCATAGTGGGAGATTAATTTTAAGTAAACAGAACACCTGGAAGCATCTAGAATTTATTTTGGACTTTTATTGTTGTAGATGAAGTAGTACCACGCGTCTTCACCCATGAGTATCGTAAAAAGCGACTAAGGGTTTATATCAAGAGGATGGGCACCAGTATCCTCCTGTGTGCTAATAACAACATACTGATATAACCAATCCGCCTTTGAGGAGGGAGGCCTTTGTTCAGAAGTGGCCGTCCTTCGGCAGATATGATAGTGTCGCAAAAAAATCGCTTTACAATCGAATAACATTCTGTGTTATGCGATTGTTAGTCGATTGACACCATGTTGACGGAAAAGCTTTTTTTGACGTCACGTTATCGACTAATGCGCAATAGTATACGATTGATAATTTTCACTCGATTGTTATTCGGCGGCGACGAACAAATTAACAATCGAATACATGGTGTTTTAATTATCGATTTATTCATTTGTTTTTTCAGTAATAATAGCCCATCGCTTCCTCTAAAGAACACACACTGTAAAGAATAAAATATAGAATAGTAAAGTATCAAATTAAAAAAGGAAGGCAGTATTACATTTAAAATAAGTTATTTTTCGCATGCATAAACACCCAAACCCAAAGCAACTTATACAAGGGTTGCAATAAAAATGTTTGGAAAACTATTAATGCAATGATGTAAATACCAGTTAATATTTTTATTGTTTTTCGAAGTAGTCTCCGTTACTTTCTAAGCACTGTCGCATGCGATGGAACCATTGACTGAAGTAGTTAGCCCACTTTTCTTTAGGGATCTCTTCCGCGTTTTTTTCGAACGCAGCTATTTTGTGTTTCATAAGCAAATTTCTCAGAGCTTATCCTTTATTTTGGGGAATAAATAAAAGTCTCAAGGTACCAAGTTAGGACTGTAAGGAGGATGACTCACTGATTTCACGCCTTCGATAGACAAATTTTCGATTGTCTGTCTGGTGGAGTTGGCCGTGGGCTAGAGCGTTGTCGTGATGGAGGAGGATCCTGCTGTCAAACATTTTCTAAGACAACCGGTGAACAATGACTAGCATACCATTCTGCAGTAGCAGTCCTTTTATCCTGTAGCACAATTGTTGCGAAATGGTTGCGAAATGCTGTCCGTCCAAAGAATGAAGCAATCATATTTTGCCCTTGACGTCTCTTCTTCTTTACTTTTGTTGGCAAATCTTCGAATGGAAACATCCGTTGGGTAGATTGTCTTTTAGTTTCCAGGTTCCAAATCCAGGTTACATCACATCTGATGATGTCAAACACAGCATTCCAGTTACCTCCATTATACTTTTCAAGTACTTTGCGGCACGAATCCAAACGACGGCGATTTTTATCTTCCGTCAAATTAAGAGGTACCCATCTGGTGCAAAGCATTCTGACGCCTAAATGTTCGTGTAAGAATTTTTGCACTTGACTCATACCAATCCCTAAACTTGCCTGGATCTTATTGATATGTCACTCTTTTCATCAGATCAGTCATCAGCTTCTATCATTAGCCGCACAGCACTCACGTTATCTTCAGTGGTCGCCGTAGAAGGACTTCCTCCGTGCAAATTATCAGTGAAATTGCCATTAAACCAGTTATAAACAGAGGCACCAGATCGGGCTTCATCCTGAAAAAAAAAACTTTATTCAAGTGACTGACGGCCGAATACTCAAACGCCATTTAACATTAAATCACCGCTTAAACAATTTGAGCCGCCCGGTTCTGTACCAAAAATAGGTTTCTCGAACAGTTAAAGTGGGGACTTAACGTTAAATGGCGTTTGAGTATTCGGCCGTGAGACTCATAGAGTATTAGTAAATACTTAAATAATATGGTTAGTGATAGGCTATTTAAAACTAAAAGTCTAGGTTTTGGTTGGAGTCTCTCAACACGAATCGCTGAGCAATGGTTCATGTAAAGAGAATCCGGACGGCCTGCTATCATAGCCATGACGCGATGAAATGCCAGTCGAAGTCTATAAGACCGCAACGAAAGTCGTAATAAATTCAATATGTACATACATCTACAGCTTGCCAAAGAGTTCTTTATTCGAAATAAACCAAAAAAAACATCGGCAATTTTCATACAAATATTAATTCCGTGCGGGGATCGAACCCCGCCACATGTAGCACAGAAAGTCAATTGCGTAGCCATTACGCCAACTGTGCCGTCGACTTGATTTTTAATGCTTTAAAAAGAATCGCGATGTTGGCCAAAACATTTATTGAGGATGTAATTAATTACATTCACAGATTGCAAAGGTTCATAGATTGCAAAGAATTGGCGTGCGTGCGCACCTTTCCTATAAATAGCCCAATTTATTACCAAACTGCTGTCGTGGGACTGCTATGATTTAGTTATTGAATTAATGTTCCTGTTACAATAAAATTGCTGGTAGAAATTAATTAACTGAATGCTGTCTATTAATAGATACTGATAGACGTTAGTGACACATGGAAAAGTCGATAAAAAGGAATAATATTAGTTCTTATATGGTTGATAAATTTAAAAGAATAACATTAGGTCTTTCTTCCTAATTTTTTTTAGCATTACAAGCTTTATTTATTTAATACTTTGTCTCAACAATACTGAATACAATGAAAGAAAACAGGGATCACATGTGTTTAAAATTGAAAACAAAAAAAAAACAAACGAGTGTCGTACTCGTAATGCATATTAAGCAACTATCGGTTCTAACTTACCCACTAAGATAAAGAACAGACACTTACGTCGATGCGCCTCCTACATAAAAGCGTTGCAAAGTTCTAGTTAGAAAGTCTTGTTTCATACTACTAAAGTCAGCACCTATTTAATATAGACGTTCCCTACATTCTATATTGTTTCGTAAAACTTAATTATGTGTACGGAACTCTCTCGTATTTTATACAAAGCTTGGATACCACCATGCAACAAGAAATATTACACATAATACACGGTTCCATGGCAGTGTTACAGCTTTTTCGTTTGTATAAAAAAGCTGAGTTAAACCTCCTAAGCGCCTGCATGCAGGGTGAAGGCAATTTTTCACGCGCCGATGTTATTGCGTTTTGGAATTTATTATCCGGTAGGCTGTTTGAGCTCTTTTTAAGGACATGGGTATGAACAATATTAATAAAATTTAGTAAATTGGTACAGATCAACAAGGTTGACGTGTTCAAGCTTAAAGTGCTCACCTTTAGCGCACGGCTTTGAGCATTAATATATTAATATAGTCCGTGTATATAATATATATATAAAAGAATAATATGTACTTAGGCGTCAAAGAATACCTCCTCATCGCTGTCAGCTGATAATGTTCCTAGAAGGCTGGCAGCATTGCCACGTTGAATGGCAATGCTCTTATTCTTTGGCCAAAGAAAAGGCCAGCCCTCTGATCACGCGAAGTGTCGACCAACCGTCTAGCTATATCTTTGAAAAGCTGACGTGCACTCCGACCCCATGACCCAAGCGTTTCGACCCCAAACGGCTCAAAACAATAATTGCCAATAAGATTACTGTATTGAGCGCCAGCACAGCTTGCCGTGCTTGGAAGATGGGATGGAGCAAGGATGTCGACACAAGTTGCATCCCACACCAGAGGCCTACCCATCTTCCATGGCAGTAACGACATACCGTCCGGTCTTTTACCATCGTTACGTGCCAAGCCATTGGGTTCCAAAACAGCTGGCACGCCGGCAGTGACAAAAGCACTACGAATAATGTCGTTAATATTGGCATAAGTAGTTTTTTTTTTTGAGTATAATCATAAATAGTGTATATATATTTAGTTTTAATGTGTATAAAAGCATAGACATTAATTTAAGTCCGCGTACATATTAGTGTTCGTGTGATGTCCGAATTAAGAATATAGCTCCACTCCATGATCTCCCATGGATGCCGTAAAAGATGACTGAGGGACTCTAAACCCGAGGGATACTCATTCCAGCAACGTCTCTTCTGTAGAACAGCAGCTATTGTGCGCTCACCAACCGCCTGCCAAGCGTGGTGAGTTTCGCCCAAAATTAGGACACACGGCATATAACCGGTCTTTGTGGAAATTTATGTGGAGTAATTTGTTCAGCAGTGTCTTTTGGCAGATATGATGATGATATAGGTATCAGTAGTAGGTTATTCAACAACTTTGCAACTACACGGTCTGCTTTTTAGGTCCCTAAAAGTCGAAAAGTTTTATATTTATTATAGTCGTATACTTTAGTTTATCGCAAAAATCCTTTAATCTTTTTAGGTCGCCGGTATTGTAAGTCAGTAGGAAAGTATACATGTATGTTATAATATATTCACGTTAGGTCCCTTTGTGCGTTCATATTGTGTAGGAACTTGGGAAGGTCGAAGGACAGCCCCCGATATTTATCGATTTTAGCATAACAATACGTAATAACCCAGGGTTTTGGAACCAGCTTTCAATGCGTATATTCTGGGTATAACACCTTTTGTGTGCCCTTTATTAGGGATTTGGAAATGTTTTACCAAAATCTAGACCTTACATTGTTATGCGCAAATGCCTAGGTTTTATGCATGACATGACTGAGTTATTGATACCTAAGTTTCATTTACCAATATATCAAAAGCTTCAAAATGAGGATGAATAAAGCGGAAAAGGTATTATGGGGAACAAGGTGTGGTGTACGGTATGCCTGGCGGGCCGAAGCCCCAACGATTGATGTTGGGCGACTATATATATGCTACGTTTCGCGAATACTCTAATAGCGTGATTCAGGATTCTTTTGACGTCATCGTAGAGTTGCAATTAATGGTCGAGTAGATGTCGTTGTAAGTTTGTAGTTCTATTGCTGGCGATGTAGGTGACGCCACAGTATCAATATTGTATAAAAATACAGATCATTATGATTTAAGAAATTTGATTTGAAATACTTTTTGGATCTTAATAGTAGACTGCTATAGTAAAACAAGGAAAGGCAGTTACTGCCCGTGTGGTGTCCATTTTAGGATTAAAGCACCACTCCATTTCCTCGCAAGGACGTCGTCAAATGCCAAGTAAGGGACTCTAAACCAGAGGGATGGGCAGAAGCAATTCTTTGCTCACTAACCCGCCTGCCAAGCATTGTGACTACTGGCATATTCGCCTCAAAACAACAACAACACAATTATTATGGAAATCTATGGGGAGGCCTTTGTTCAGCATTGGACCTCATTTGGCAGAATGGTGATGATGAGGTGACAACGTAATCCCCTGCTTTTGTACCCTACAGAAATGGACGTAAACTAATTTTCATCGCGGTAAATTATACCCACCCATTGATCGGTAAACGATCGGTGAGGTTAAGCAATGCTTAGCGCGGTCATTCTATAGATGGGTGACCGCATAGCGGTGATATTTGGACTTAGCGTCTCCGTATTTCGGAGGGCACGCAACATCTTCGGTCCTGGTTGTCGTCATTACGGTGGTAATTATTGACAGTACGGTTGGTGCAGTGGCTGATACAGTCAGCTGCTGCGCTCTAGGTCGAGGGTTCGATTTCCGCACGGAACAAATATTTTTATGATCTGTATTTAGTTTTTCCTGGGTGTATTGTGTGTGGAATTTATGTTTGTAAACGCACCCAGGACACAGTAAAATCCTAGTGTGGGGCAGTTTAAAAAAAAGAAAATTCAAAATTATTATTAGACGACAGTTGTGTCAGAGTTGTTCAAGCCTGGCTAGTGACCACCAAAAATAATAAAATGCCCGAAGGTTTACGAATTCGCTGCTTAGGCATTGAAGTTCAAAATCTGGCATGCACCAAAATGACTTTTTTAATCTACGTCCCTATTTTCTTAGTTAATTTAAGACACCACATTACTCTTTCTACGGCATTTCTTTAATTTTTGTAGGTTTGTAATTTTTTTATTATTTCCTTGCTTGAGCGAGACTAGAATATTTTTATTTATTTATTTAAACTTTATGCAACAAATGTACATAGGCGGACTTAATGCCTTAATGCATTTTTTATCTTACTTTCATTTTAATCGTGTGGTGCCGGTTAAGAATACCACCACTCTATCTCATCTCGTGGGTGCCGTAAACGGCGACTATGGGATTAGCCAGAGGATGGGTAGCAGCGTCCTTCGAGTACATTTATAACTCAACTGCGATCGCCAACTCGTCTGCCAAGCGTGTAATTATGGCAAAACCCTCCAATGAGCGCACTACACAAACCCATAGCGGTCGTTGTGGCAATCTTTGGAGATGCTTCTGTCCACCAGTGGACGTTTTTCAGCTGAAATGATGATGAATCGTGGAAGAAAACATCCTGAGGAAATCTGGATCTAATAATATTAAATCGCCAACACGCAGTGAGCAAACATGGTGATTAATGCTAGTTCTTTCTCTCTATATGAAAAGACGCGCAGAGGGGCAGTTATAGGCTTCTATTATATTATCATATCCACATTCAGTTTTCCGAAAGAGAAACGCGAAGGCGTTGGATTTTTTGACCATGTGACGCGCGAGTAGTGCGAGTGACTAAATCACAAATAATAAAATTATTAATTAAAAATCTAACTATTTAAAAACAAGCTTTTGTTATTTTTTTGTTTTCTTCTTTGAAAACCCTTTCATATGATTCCCATATCAAGGGGAGAATAAAAAATAACTGGTCCGCCATCTCTGGAAGTCCGCTATATTGGATTTAGAATGACGTCGACGCTAACCATGCATTGTAGTTCAAACTAAACGTGATAGCAAAATTTCAGTTCAATGCCGATCGCTCCGACCGTGGCTCTGACGACGCCCTCTGTGACGTGCTACAACTGTGGCGCTGATGCCAAGCTCCAAGCTCAACCTGCCGCCACATCCAGCGTAGTGACGCGAGTGCGGTGTAAATCCTGTCAACGAGATGATCACTCAATTTTATGAGCAGTTTTCATTTTGTTTTGATTTTGGTGCTGATCGTTCCCTAGTCAGAGTACTTGACTTAAACTTGTTGGTAAATTGCAGCATGCAATTGTTACTTTGATAGATGTAGAAAACTCCGGCGTATTGTGTATCCGAGATTACGCTCACGGCGTACTAACCTTATTTCACGTTTTACCTGATCATTTTATGATTGGATGCTACTTATTTAGGGTTTTCTGACATATCAAGTGATAGACTTGCCGTAATGAAGTCTTCTCTCGTTATTATTTGCAACCTCGGTAGGTAAGGCTACATCTGACTACACCAATATCGATACCGATGTTTCGGATAACTTTAAACCGCAATTAATTTAATTAAACGTTTATTGAAGGCCTTCAATAAACGTAAGTGTAAAAACGGGTGAAAAAAAAAATTGGACTAATAGGTCATTGCAAAACCGTGTAACGTCGACCTTATCACTAAGTTAGTGAGTTATTTACTGCTGGAGTTATTATACTTTTTCCCGATACTATTAGAGTTAGTGAGATGGCAGAGATCGAATGCGCTTAGATTACGAAAAGTTGAATTATAATATTGTTACTGGTCGCCATCCCTTGCCTCTAATATAGTTTTTAAAGTTTAAGTTCCATGGTTACCAGGCGCACGTGCGTCTCTACTCCTGTCTGGATATGGCTAGCGCTTCTTACCCACAAATGCAGTCTAATTCGATTGCGAAAACCGCTTTTATCACTTCCGACACTCATTGTGAACTTATTGCTATGCCCTTGGGCTTTATCAGAGAGCTATTAATGCAGCTCTATGAGACCTAGTACATTCTTATGTAATTGGGCACATGGACGATCTAATTAATAATACCCGCGATTAAAATTAAAATAAAAACTTTCCTTAAGAAGAAAGTCCAGTTTCTAGTTTATGAGATATCGAAAGGGGAAATAAGATCCAACAGGGTTAACTAGTATCCCGCCACACAGACTATCACTCGGCTGAGTACTGTATTTAGGTTTAGTATCTTATTTTAGGCAGTAAGTCGGTAACTCCCCTCAAGATGGTTTCACTCTATTGTCTGATAGCTATCAATAATTCTAAAATAAATTCGACTACCGAATACGAAAAAGGTTAGTATGATCAAAAACCTCGATATTAACCACGTCCTCTGTTTTAATGCTTTTTGACAAGGTGCTACCTAAAGAGCTACGTACGTTAGCTAGTACTGTGGGTTATGATGCCATCCTCTTCCAACGAGCTGAAGCAAAATTGCATCTGGTAGAGTAGGAACTTTCACTAGTCGTAGGTCTCTTATTGCAAGAGGCCGGTTAGGTAGATACCACCCCGTACCAGATATTCGTCGCTAGTCGGTAGTGTTTAAACTTTATACATTACTGTGCTCCAGTTAGAAGGCCACTGTTGCTAGTGACATTGCTGGGCATATGAGACTAAAGAATTTTGCATCTCTCTGCGAGCGCAGTGTGATGCCTCGCAGGAATAGTCCTGGGTAGTAATCTAATTATCGTGGGCAGGCATATCGCATACCACCAGGTGATTGCTTGCTCTTCTCGTCACTAAGATAAAGAACTACTGATGCTGTCTTGACACCGCTCCTAGTTAAGAGACACTAGCTGTTGTTAATTTAGCCAAGCATTTATGACTTTACTTATACGGTAGGTCTTTCTCTGCCGTTACTTAATGCAGTTTCCTAAAAGCATCTAGAGATACAAGTGGACTTACTCCTGAATTCTATGGATGGTGGGGCCTTCCTTGAAGCTTTTGATTTCGTTTAAAGTATAGAAAAGACAATAGAATGGCCCATGTACACTTTTTCTCCAGGAATCAACTACCAGAAATATTACATATTTGATTATTATATTTGACTAATTACTCGGTATGTCTTTTTATTAACTTATTTATTGGCTTATGTCGTAACCGCCCGTGGTATCACAACTGTCTTGGTCCTATCTGAAAACCAGCGCTGTGGCATTTTTTTATTTTTTTATTTAAATGTCACAGCATTATGCTGAGATAGGGGCCTTTTTTGGCCTCGTCCAGGTTGCCTCAATTTAATTATAATATTTTTATTTTTACTTTATGTTATTTGTAACTTCCTGTGCGAGACCTTAATAAAACCTTTTTCTTTCTTTCTTTCTTTCTTTCTTTCTTTCTTTCTTTCTTTCTTTCAGAAACGAACAGTACTTAGACTTGTGTTAATATAGCTCTGCTATCTTTGTTCTGGTTACAAGCAAAACAACGATGATGTCCTAAGTACCATCAGATTAAAGTATCGTTTAAAACGATAACCGTAATTGGGAATGTTATTGAATTGATTGTTGAATGTTGCGACCCAATGTGCTCTATAGAATTACTATATAAGAAATTACCGTAATATTTGGTTACCGATTGTACCTGGGGCTGTTTGTTTGATTATAAATTATATCCTCAGGCCGATTATCCACTTTGAATGAGATACAACTTTAGAAAGGGCCAACCAACCATGCCTATACCAACATTGTTAGTTTCTAATAAGTCATAGTAAAAGTAGCTAAATCAAAGTTTCGCAGGAAAGCTATGTTTTAGGGGTTTTTTACTTAGGCATTTTGTGAAAATGAATACTGAGATTGCAATTAACAAAAAGTCTACATCAGTTTTTGGGACACCTGTACTTATGATAGCGGATCAAGGAAGTTGATACACAAAGCTTTCACATTTAATAGCAGCCGGGTCTGGTTGTGCTAACGGTTAAGAAGAGCGCATAATGACTACCCTCAGAAATATGTTGACTGTTGTAGAAGCTAGCTTGAAAAGATCATGACCTTACACTGAGTCCATTGTAGTTTTAATAGGTAGAGTGGCTGGACTCCTAAATATATTAACTACTTTTTAAATGTCTATATATCTGTATGGGTGTGTGTGTTTGACGTGTGCGATGAGCGGCGTGGTGCCTGTAGAAACTGTATATGTTGGCTATCTCATCGAAGTGTCTAGAACGGTGAAATGTTATTAAGGCGATATGGATGGATAAAGATTGTCTAAATACGAGGCGAGTTGGCCATTTAGATGGTGTTGATATGGTTTGTCTAAATAGGCGAGATGGCCATTTAGACGGTGTTGACATGGTTTGTCTAAATAGGCGAGGTGGCCATTTGGACGGTGCTGACATGGTTTGTCTAAATAGGCGAGGTGGCCATTTGGACGGTGCTGACATGGTTTGTCTAAATAGGCGAGGTGGCCATTTAGACGGTGTTGACATGGTTTGTCTGGAAAGGCGAGGTGGCCATTTGGACGACAAACGGCGGGGTGGCTGTTTCAATGATTAAACGGCGAGGTGGCTGTTTCTATAGTACGGAGATGGTTTATTAGATAGTTTATTGTATGAAATGGAGGCTGTTTACTAATGGATCTCTACAAGATCGAATTTAAAGTATAGCAGTTATTAGAATTTTAGATTACATAAGTAGATAATGATTTGACGTTTGTTGTTAGGCTGTACCATTGCGCAGAAGATAAAGCGGCCAAGTTTTTGTTACTATCAGGAGTGGCGGAACTATATTACCCAAAGATTTATTTTGCCTTTACAGATAACTATGATGCTCGCCCCATATCATCACACGAGAACGTGTGGAACGCCAGGACGGCCGTGTCGGAGGAGGAGTCTGAATCGAGTTGATTGCTGATTTCATAACGCGAGATCGATTGTTTACTAAAATACTTTGTTAAAACTCCATTTAAATTTTAATTGATTTATCATATTTTTCTATCGTGTAAAATATTAACAATTTATTTAAAGTTACTGTACTGTATCATATTATGTTATGTCCAATCAGAGCAGAGGCTGGGCCTCGAGTGGGGCCGAGGCGCCATCTTGACTGTTGCCGTGTGGATATCATGTGGATATATTTCATATATTAGTAATTGTCTTGGATCGAGGAGGATCAGTGTGATAGTTGTTGTTTGGCGAAGTTAGGTCGGTGTCGCGAACCCGCTGCTCGGATAAATTTACAAGTTAAAGTTTCAAATTAGTAATAATTAATTGTAACGTAATTGTGAAGTATTTATTCTTTTAGTGACTCGAAAAGCTTGTAAATCTTTTATTAAATTGTACGAAACAGTGATGACTTTGTTTTGTGCTCGCACTTAATCCTGATGACGCCTACTAGACCCGTGACCACCAATGATAATGGTGTATCTATATATATATATCTTTTTCATTTTATTTCCCTTACTCCTTGTCATCTTGTGGAGTTAATTTATAACTCTTTAGTATTTAAGTAAAAAACGGGAGTATACATTAAACGAGAATTAAAAGTACAAAGGGCTACGAACTACGTCAGCTGAGCTCCTAAAAGCTTTCACTTGTGGCTGTGTTACACTGACCCAAGAGCCCCTGAGCGACAGATGACAAGCCTTCAAAGTAACCCTACACTATGCTTTCCCTAACATAATACGAATTCAGGTCTTTTATAACCCTCATAAATAATAAGCACTGTCATTAATCCTGAAATAATGTAACACTCGCCAACAGGGGTCGTTTGGACCACGAGTCACGACACTCGGGACTGAAGGTGTTTTTATATGTTTCCCGTATAAGCACAGTATTTTGTTGTTATTTATTGCCCATCACAGTAAGGGATTAGTTGAGTTTTTATATTATGGTGTGCAGTAACATTATATCTATATTATAAAGCTTTATATAACTGCGTCACTGGTTCGGTGGCTGCAAGCGCGACTGCCGAGCTAGAGGATCTTAGTTTCGATTCTCAGGTCTAGGTGAGTTTGATAGCCAAATATTACAAATATGGCAACTGGTGAGGCTTTGTGCAATTTGCCTGGAATGGAAACCAACGATTTATTTAATAAGAAGTGAATAATATTCAGCGAATCTGATTAAAAAATGCGAATCTTTAGAAGAAAATCGAAAAATGAATGAGTATCTGAGAAAATACAATTTCTTTTATTGTGATAAAATCTTCAGTATTACTGGTAGTAACTAGGTATCATGCCTCAATATCACCGCGAACGACTGCTAGATATTTGTGCAAAGTTTCATACCGTAAGCGGTATTGAAATATCTGTCTAGACTGTTATAATGTGCCATATGACGACCCTTTGTGGTAAACAACAATAGTACACCCAAATAATATTCCAAGTTTTAGAGCTTATGTTGCTCCAGGCTCTATTCAAACTGAATTGAAAAAGATAAATAAGTTTTTTTCCGGAATAGTGGGTACATTGCTATTTGTTACGATTTTCTATTTTTAATTATAAAACATTATGTGCGCTTCTCGCCAACTTTTCTGGGAAATGTGGTTAATGTGTGAAATGTCGGGTGCCGACGGTTAGACTTTATTATAAAAAAACTGAAATGTTTTCCCTTTCATTAATATCAGCCAAATGACGTTCATTGTGGAACTAAGTCGTCTCCCATAGATTTGCACAATTGTGTCAACATTTTGGGGGAATTAGCCATTACTTATTCCAAGTTTTAGAGCTTATGTTGCTCCAGGCTCTATTCAAACTGAATTGAAAAAGATATTATAATAAAACAATTTTAAACGGATTAAATCGCGTGTATTATTGATTTTTGTTTTTCCTGACGTTTCGAACACTTTGCAGGGTTCGTGGTCGCAGGATGACTGATTTAATCCGTTTAAAATTGTTTTATTATAATGTGTAATAATCGCGAAAACCTAAGACAATACTATTTGAAAAAGATAAATAAGTTTTTTTCCGGAATAGTGGGTACATTGCTATTTGTTACGATTTTCTATTTTTAATTATAAAACATTATGTGCGCTTCTCGCCAACTTTTCTGGGAAATGTGGCTAATGTGTGAAAAGTCGGGTGCCGACGGTTAGACTTTATTATAAAAAAACTGAAATGTTTTCCCTTTCATTAATATCAGCCAAATGACGTTCATTGTGGAACTAAGTCGTCTCCCATAGATTTGCACAATTGTGTCAACATTTTGGGGGAATTAGCCATTACTTATCACGCTGAGCAAGTAGTTTGATGAGCGCGGAATGGCTGCTGTTTTATAGAAGGAACGCTGTTGCTCGGTCCTCTGGTTTAGAATCCTTTAGTCCCTTTTGATGGTGGAAATGATGAACCGCATTGAATCATTTTGAGCGGAGTCGCTCATTAAACTATATTGGAGACCGCAGTAACTAGGTTTATTTTTCTTTTCGTATAGTTCGCGGCCAACATTGTGTCAAAGTTGCTTAAACCGCCCCAACAACCGGGACCAACGATTTTACGTGGCCTACGAACTACAGTTCAATTAACTATGTGGTCACCCATCCACCGACTGACCGCGCCAAGCATTGCTTAACCTTGCTGATCGTTTACCGATCAGTGAGTGCAACTGGCTATGAGCGCCTCGACTTGTAACTTGCTGCGGCTTGGATGCTATAAGTAAACCGATAAGCGACGTAGCCGCGGCCGCTTTATTCCGCTGACGTATTTCATGACCTGTCCGCTACATATATAACCAGGCACGCCATCACAGGGTGCGTGTAGGTGCTGAAGTCGCAACCGTCCCAACATAAGCTTTTGATGACGACCTAAAAGTCAAGAACAACAAGAAACAAGAACAGTCTAAAAGCACAATGTTCCCGAAGCACTTTAACTGTTGCTTACCCAAATCCCTCCTCCTCAAAGTCCTCAAAACAATAGCCTGTTATTCCCAGCAACGCCCTAAACAGAGATCGGTGTCCAGCAGGGGCCCATAGCGCAAGTTGCTTAGCATGTATTATTAATTTTAAGCATGGCTGGAGGCGTCTTTTGGCTTCGCAAGAAACGGCCGTTTATACAATCACATTTCTCAGAAATGTCTGCGAGAAGACCAACAATAATAAAAATAATAACACAGGGTGCGTGTAGTTACCTAAGGTCGCAGTGAAAGCGCATACCGAAACCAAAAACGAAAACCGTGGAGGTTTTGATCGATAAGACTCTAACAAACTCCGTTTGGTGCAATCGATATATGTCATTCAAGATGGTTATCTGCATAAGCAAGCATAGTCTGGCGTATTAAGTGTATTCTCATAAATTCTTATGTATTGTTTACTATACAAATGTTCATCTCACGTTTGCCCAAATAAATGTTGTTTTTCTTTCTTTCTTCGCCTTTCCCAGACCTAAGGAAATCCACGAGAATTTCCCGACGTTAAAAAAACAATCGCCAGTTGAAGAGTACGTTTATGGAAGCTAGATGTAGTGCGTGATGCGTGTTCCTCTCTTTAAACCAAATATGGCAACAAGTAAACCTATCTGCTGCCCTGTACACATTACCATTAGTGTACATAGAAAGACAACGTAGTTTTACGTCTTTTGGTAAGTCAAGGTTAAAGGTTCCTAACGTACCCATAATAATTTTCCTTTAAAGGAAAAATGGTTATTGTTTCCTCGAACAAGTGAAGGCGTTTGCTTAGAGGTAACTGATGTCAGATAAATCGCCATATGTTTGATTTACGGCTACGAATAGCACCAACCCATCTCATCCCGCGGGTGTCGTAAAAGGCGACTAAGGGATTAGCCGGAGAATGGGCAGCAGCGTCCTTCGAATACATTAACAACTTAACTGCGATCGCCAACCCGCCTGCCAAGCGTAGCGATTATGGCAAAACCCCCAATGAGCAAATAACACATCGATGACAGTCGTTGTAGTGATCTTTGAGGGAGGCCTGTGTCCAGCAGTGGACTTGATTCGGCGACAATGATATAATAACATACTACTTGAAAGATCAAAAAATCTTGTACAATGACGATTATAAGTAAAAAATAATTGCTTCTATTAATAGAAATAGTAGGTTTACCTTTAAGATTCTACCTCTATATACATTACCGCAACTGAAGTGCTACATAACCACTCATGTAGAGTATCAACAATTTACAATCTATATAAAAGCCGTGTGGTGCCGGCTACGAATATCACCAACCCATTTCATCCCGTAGGTGTCGTAAAAGGCGACTATGGGATTAACTGGAGAATGGGTAGCAGCGTCTTTCGAGTAAATTAATAACTAAACTGCAATCGCCAACCCGCCTGCCAAGCGTGGCGATTATGGCAAAACCCCCCCCAATGAGCACACAACACACCCAGACCGGTCGTTATGGCGATCTATGGGGGAGGTTTGTATCCAGCAGTGGACTTTCAAAGTCAAAATCAAAGTCAAAGTTTTTTATTTCAAATAAACCAAATATTGGCACTTATGAAACGTCAGAATCTAAGTTGCACGGTTCCAAATAGTTGATCTCGTGGAGAAGAGCCGGCAAGAAACTCCATGGATACTCTTTTAAAATAATTGAGATTACAATGTTGATTGATACAAATTATTGTAATATATATACCGAGAAAAATGTAGGACAATGTGTAAAGATGGAACATACCACAATGAAATTATAATAATAAATTATTTGCCGTGGCAGTTAACGGCTGACCAGTCCCAACAAACGGCACTCGTTCACGAGCATGACGCATGCATCAGCATCGCTTAGCTCAACCATATTGTAGGGAACCGAACGACCCGATACACAACACCACCGCCAGCAAGACATTTTAGTGAGTATGACAGACCAATACAGCCAGGCAAAAGACAATCAATATAAGTACTTTATTTGTCTGAACCGAAAAAAACAGCCTTCGATATTAAGAGCATTATCTCGCCCCTGACATTCAATTAAAGTCACACAACTGGATCAAAAAGTTGGAATAGCGTTAAACAGATTGGCTTAGAATCCAAGCATTTGAAATGGAAAGCTAATAAAAATGCAATGCAATAACAAACGCAAAGCAAAGCTTGGCAAGCTATGTCCTTATCAGATATATGACTATGTAGATATACTTGTTGCACGTACACAGCGCATTGAAAGTTTCAGGCGTTCAGTTCAGTTTCAGCTTAGTCGTGCTCGAATGTCTGCGGCGTACGTACGCGTGCAATCTCGTTACTCGTCGCGATTCAAAGTACACGTTCTTAAATTGAATCTGTACGCATATCTAAAATAAATTGATTAAAAAAATATAATAATAAAAATGACGGTATGAATTGAGAATTATACTTCGATGACAATTTTATTTTTTTGGAAGTTGGACTTTGAGTGGTAATTTAGTTATTTGCGGTTGCCAGGTTATTTCAATAACTTAAAATTCTAGTTATATCGTGTTATTTAAATTAAAGTTTATTATTTTAAAAACAATTTATACCTGCAGTTTGTCCCTTTTATATGTACTATGTAAGCACTAACTGACTACTAATCGTTGGAATGAGATTTATTGTATTGTTTTTTTACCTTGTAAATGTAAACTCTTTTTAATGTGTCTGTGCACAATAATAAAATTCGGAATATAATCTGTGAATGTTTGAACAACTCTGTGGAGAAGCGAAACTTCGGGAAAAATATTGAAATTGTATTTTATTTCTGCGAGAAGGTAAATATTATTTTGATTTATATTAAGAGTAATCTTTTTAGGTTTAAGATGAAGCTCTTAAACTTCCTTCTGGACAAATGCATATTGCGCTAAATGGGACCTTAAAATATATTGTATAAAAAGTTTTAAAGAGTATCTCAGGACAATAGTACTTTTTAATATCTATAATAGTATTTTTTATCTTTACTACATACAAAAACCTTACGTTGCATACTGCATAAATGATCCATTACTTTCTCTGGATCTTGTCACAGATGACTAGAAATTATTATATGGCCAGGAGAATCGCTGTATCTTTTAGAATCGTACTATAAACATCCGTTCGTAAAAGCAATATTTTTCCAAGGTCATTGGGAAATTGGTATATGCATTAATCAAGGAAGAGGAGGTGGTTCGGTCAGTTCGACGTCGCAGGTAGTGTCCGACGGCTCACGGCGGAAAAGGCCCAAGCTCATATTGCAAGAAAAAAGAACATATGTTTTACTTTACTTTTACTTATTATTTCTTCGACTCAAAAAATACATTTGACGTAATTTAATTTTCAAATTCTATCAAGACTAAAGAAAATAAACGCGGTAACGAGTCACTTCTTGCCGAGGATTTATAATATATGATCGTTGACCGAGAGGCTATGCAAATTTTTGTTTGGTTTAGTCTTCGTAAATTTACGACTAAAATGGAAAAAATTGAAGCCCAAGCGTAAACATCTTTTATTCAAAAGAACATTTACCATAACTTCGTAAATATTTATCGGTTTTTGTTTTCGGTACTTTTGTAATGTGTTCATAAATATGTAAGTAAACACTTTTGTTATTCTGATAACATTCCATTAATCTTTCTCATTAATAAATTAATCTAGATTATTACTGTATCGTGGCGTTCCGATATTATCAAGGGGTTAGTGAGTCAGGTTTTGGAGTTCGAATTATAATTTCATTGACCTACTGCAGTGACGCACGTATCACGCATCTACGTTGCACGTATGTATACCACACGTATGCATGCTGCACGTTGGAAACGTGTTGCACGTCGGTATATAGAATGAAATAAATAAACGCGATATATTTCCGTAAGTTATTTCGAATAGATGGATGCTATTCGTTGGAACATCAAAAGCTTATACTGTTAATGTATAGCTTGATATGTAGCCGTGCGTACCAATATTACTTTTATAATGTCATATGTACTTTCTGAGTAAATCTAAGACGCCACTGACTTCAGGTAAAGGAAACATTGCGAGGAAATCTGCATCTAATGATCTGAAATCGCCAACACCAGTGAGCAACAATGGTGATAAATGCTCATGCTTTCTCTGTATGAGAAGAGGCCTTTGCCCTGCAGTGGGACAGTTACAGGCAGATATTATTATACATGTCTCCGTTTTCACGGTTTAATAGCCTCTGCAAAGAGGGAACCGCGGGGCCCAACACGCAGAAGCCCTTTTGTTTGTTGCCCCTTGAAGATTTTTTTTTAAAATGTTGGCCCACACTTGTATTTCTCCTGTGTCGTGCGTGCGTTTACAAACACAAATTTCACACACAATAACACCCAGACCCGGAACAACTACATGCAGATCGTACAAATATTTGTTCCGTGCGGGAATCGAACCCACGACCCGGTGCGCAGCAGCCGACTGTATCAGCCACTGCACCAACCGTGGCGTCATTTAAAATGTAATGTTACTCTAATCTGGGACTCTACATGCCTGGACTATAGAAATACAGTCTCAGATTATCCCCGGAGTGAAGGACTATTGTATGAGATGAAAGCTACAATGATAAGGTCTATTGCAATGGGTGTTATATGGATAGAAAACTTTAGTTTAACAGAAACAATGGCGACTGACGGCGTCTGCCTTTCAACCTATAAAGTGAAATTCTGGCAGACGGTGACTCGCCACTAGCGTTGCCAGGTGTCCCGATTAACGCGGGACGCCCCGAGTTTCAGTGATCTGTTGAAATGACCCAATAAACTCTCATCAGGACATCATCATCATTTCAGCCGAATAAAGTCCACTGCAGTGGACACAAGCCTCCCCCAAAGCTACACAACTACCGGCGTGGGTATGCTGTCTGCTCATTGTTGGATTTCGCCATAATCACCGCGCTTGGCAGGTGGGTTGGCGATCGCAGTTAGGTTGTAATATATTCAAAGGATGCTGCTGCCCATTCTCCGACTAATCCCATAGTCGCTGTTTACGACACTCCAGAGATGAGATGGGTTGGTGCTATTCGTAGCTTGAACCACACGGCATCGATCGAAAATCGGGACATTGGGGCCTCAAATGTTCCGATTTACGATCATTGAATTGTTGAATTCTCTACTCTAACTTACGTATCAATTGTCAATGCTACTATGGACGTAAAAAAGGGTCTGTGACAGCGTAGTAGTTCCCGTTCCCGTTCGCCGACGCAAAGTAGCAACAATAGCATTTATTGGTAAAAATCTGAAATTTACATGTTTTATTTAAAATTAATAAATAGATAGAGACCTGCAATTATTTTAAATATACTTAACTACAAATTCTTCATCATATCAGCCTTAGGACGTCCACTGCTGAACAAAAGCCTCCCCATAGATTTTCACAATTGTATCGTCATTTTGGGGGAAATTTGCCAGTACTCACCACATTTGGCAGGCGGGTTGGTGAGTGCAGTATGGCTACTGTCCACAGAAGGGATGCTGCTGCCCATTCCTCTGGTTTAGAATCCCTCAGTCGGTTTTTACGACATCCACGGGAGGAAATGGAGTGGTGCTATATTCTTAATCCGGACACCACACGGAAATTCTTATCTCTAATTTGTAATTATTAACATTATTATTTAGAACCAAGATATTAATTCATCATCATGATATTAGCCAAAGGACGTCCACTGCTGAACAAAGGCCTCGCTCACAGGTTACCACAATCCGACCCGGCTAAGCAGCGTTCGGGAAACTTCGCAACGTGTTTTCGTCAATAATACCGAAGACGAAAGTCTTTAACCATATGTCTTTAACTCTACAATCTACAAGATCGAATTAGGAATGAGGAGATCCGTAGAAGAATTAAAGTTGCCGACATAGCTGAAAGGATTAGTAAACTAAAGTGGCAATGGGCGGGGGGCACATTGTTCGTAGAACTGATGACCGTTGGGGTAAAACGGTTCTTGAGTGGAGACCGCGCACCGGAAAACACAGCACGGGACGACATGTAACGAGGCGGAAAGACGACCTGGTGAAAGTCACTGGGAGTCGTTCGATGAAGGCAGCATGTGACCGCTCGTTATGGAAATCTAAGATAATAATTAGAATAAAAAAAATAAAGTCAAGTTCTAAAGTCGAACGGAAATACAGTAAAAACAAAACGTCCAGAAATATGAATTAGTTTCACATTAAATATAACAATTCAGCCAGTACTCTATATGATATGATTGTAATTGAATAAATTATATATGGTCTGCTCAATTAGCCAAAGTCTTAGTCTCGCCTTGTAAGATGCAAACTAATACTCGTTATTATGCTCAGAGGCAGTTTGTTATAGACAGTAGAACCCACAATGTGACTCAGCTTGGAGAACTTCGTAAGTGTCCGCGGTATAGCTAGCTAGTATCTGTACTAGCTTGCCTGCATTGCGCGTGTCGTATGAGTGAGTATCTCCGTGCTTAATGAGCTCTCCCAAATGAGTCCTTACGTACATTGCCACTTACATGATTACAATGCTAGGCAGAGTAAGGATCTTGGGGGTCGCGAGCGCACCTATTGGGAAATTTGCGTGCTCATACCGAGCGACCCACGGGAAGACAGCGGTGTGTATGGGGTCACGTACCACCGTGTGCGCGGCATAGCGCATAGCGAGGCTTCAGGGGAATCCTTTACAATTCCCCCGAGAAGTGCCTGGGAGGGTGGCCTCGTTACAGTCACCCTCCCTCCGCTAGAAGGGATGACCGCTTTACAGTCATCCCCTTCGAGATGTGCCTAGAGGCGTGACACAAATGGGTGGCTCTAGATGGAGATCTTTCGAGTTTCTAGAGGAACCCCCTACGGTGCCTAAAATGACCACTCCAGTGGTTTTAGCCGGTAGGAGCCCAGCATGCCCCTCCGCCCTTTCCGGGGGCGGAGGAAGTACATGATGTATTTCCACCGGATCATTAAAAAAAGGCAGAGTAAGGATACCTAGTTCTTTGAAGTAGGCCTGGCTGAGAAATCCGTTTTAGAATATGTTGCTGCCTTTTGCGCGCTGGGTGATGAGTACCCGAAGCCCAATCCTCTTTCATCCCCACTTTGCTATCGGGCGACATGCATAGGGTTGCCATCCGTCCCGATATATCGGGAATGTTATTGAGCCTTATGTCCCGGCAAAATTTATATGTATTCCGATTAAATTTGTTTGTTATACTTTAAGCTACTAGTTATACAGGTAGTACACGGGTGTTTACAACACCTTACACTTGGAAATCCATCATCGAGTTCCTCGGGCTTGCCCCGGGGTATCTCGGGATGTGACTCTTAACGGCTAAAATCAGGATCTCGAAAACAATCGCACGGGAGTTACCCGTCGATGCCACCTCCCTTCATGCTAAAGCCTAATTTCCTAGATATACATTTCAATGAAGCCTGGCGAAGACAACCGTCTCGATGAGACCCAAGCCAAATGGTCGTTTGCCCTCCTCTAAAATACTAAAAAAGGAAAGATTTTAACATAATATTAAGTTTAATAATAATAATAGTATAATATACACCTTTTTATTTAAATATACAGTATGTATATTGTTTGTATATATACAATTTATCCATAAACTTGAATAAATATTAATCTATAATTTATTAAAATTAGATTATTTTCTCCAATATTGTCCTCACATAGGTAACCTTTCATTTCAAGGAAAATGTAGTCAGATATAGTAACATATTATGTTTTAAAAAGAAGGACCATGGAGTTTCATGCCAGTTCTTCTCCATAGGAAATCTACATCATGGAACGCGAAATAAATTCTGACAGTTCAAAGTGCCTGTGTTACAAAAAATAAAAATATTTTAATTTTTATTATCCACATACCTGGTCAGGTGGCAGACACAGGCGTTATTCGGTTTAATTTATCCGAACCCGAAACTTTAAAGACAAAAGGTAGGTTTTATGTAAACAAATATGTTATTACGCCGGGAAATGGCCCGCGGGGAATCGGGTACGATCTGATTACTCGCCGCTCTCGCTCCATTAAGCTGGAGAACGATTGCGACAACATTGATTTTGCAGATAGGTCTTGTATCTGGAATACCCTTCACGCTCCTGATAATCTTTACCTGTGCAATCTGAGTGAACGTTATTAAATATCCTTTGATAAGAAATCCTATCGATGTGAATGTTAAATGAGTTATATGGTGAGGTAAATTTTTACATCGGAATATGAACGAATCATTTGATAGGAAACGTTATCGCAATGAATGATAAATAAACGGATATTATGGTTTAATATATAGTATAGTAAATTTTTATCCCGAAATATGAGCGACTTTTTGGTAATTGTGTCGTTTGATAGGAAATTTTATCCCTATAAATGAATTATAATATATGATATGGTATGGACTCTTAACTCTTGCTTGCCTTAGTTGGCCGATAAGAGAGGGAGAGGCTTATGATTATAGTTTCCATCTCATGCAATAGCCTTACACCAACGGAGAAAACCGTGACTTCATTTTATAGTGTAGCCATGGAGAGAACCGGGTTAGTCCCGTTACATTTATTAAATTAACATTCTCTGAAGGGCCTCTGCGTGTTGGACCCCTGTCCCCGCGTAAGCATATCAAAAGACCGAGTTCCTCTTTGCAGAGGATTAACTCGTGAATGGAGAGACATTATATGATGATATTAGCCTGTAATTGTACCAACTTCAGGGATAAGGCCTCTTCTCATATAGAGAAGCAACGAGGATCGATCGCCACGCTGACTCATTGCCTGTAAGGGATGACACCATTAGACCTAGATATCCTAATAATGTTTTCCTTCGTCATTAAAGTCAGTGGGGATGAAAACACATATGACATCATACAACCCGGGCAATAACATAACTTTATTGTGGAAGTACTTATGTATTATAATTTTTCTGTATTGTTTTTGGCTAAGAATCAAACGTGCCAATATACGAAGTGTTGTGTGGTGAAATATGAAAGTCCAGTTAAAACAAGCCTATGAATAATTATAGTTTGTAAAGTCCATGTGGTGCCCGCTCAGAATGCCACCACCCTATCTCCTCCCGTGGATGTTGTAAAAGGCGACTAAACGACTCTAAACCAGAGAGATGGGAAGCAGCGTCCCTTCTGTGGAACAACAGCGTGGTGAGTACTAGTAAATTCCTCCCAAAATGACGACACACAGCATATAACCGGTGGTCTTCTGGAGGAGGCTTTTGTTCAGCAGTGGACGGTTTTTGGCTGATGTGATGATAATTTTTCTTTATTGTTTTTGGCTTAATATCTTCGATAAAATGGAAGCTAAACTAAACTAAAAATACAAAAATAAACTAACCTCCAATTAGAAAGGTTACGTTAACTCAATATCCAAAATAAACGACAAGACTTTTGTTCACCTTAAAAGCTATGTCACCTAGTATATTATATTATGACATTAAACTACGCCTAATCTAACTTGAGAAAACAATAAATCCTAGCCCAGGGGTACCAAACCTACAAAAAACAAACAAACTACGTGTACATTTCACTAATCATTTTTTACCCGAGTCACGCTTGTCTGCGTTGTTGGTAAACACAAAATGTGTTAAATAAAACTGTATTCGCGTGAAAACTAACTTTTCGACGCTTTAAAAAAGAAGTTATAGAGTGTGGGAGCACTCAATTTTCTCTACCAGTGGCCTCGTCGTTTGATAAGAATTTTCATGTAACTTGACGGCCAGAACGAGGTGCGTCTATCAAGTAAAATTTTCCACTTTTGATCTTCTCATACTAATTATGAGCAATTCCTTCAGTTATAGTTTTCAGCACAAATATCGCGAGTAGCTTTTGCGGCCTTAGAACCTTTATTAAAAGCAAAAAAGTTCTCAACTTGATATTCCACTTTACTCTTTCGAAAATTGACAGAAATTGATAAATTAAAAAAAATCTAAACATAAATTCCTCCATCAAAACATCAATAAATTCAAAACATCCTCTTTCGAATGATTTAATATATTATAACAAAAACATTGAATGAAATGAATATGTAAAAATTAAAAAGAACGTCGACAATTTAGTTCCTCCCCTCCTTATTAGAGAAATGCGTCCAGCGCTGGATTTAAATAGGCTGAATAAAGAGTAGATAAATATCATAATTAATCCCGTGGCGACAATAATCAGTCGCGTCCACGTTTCTAATTTGTGCCAAATGTTTGCCACCCCTGCCTAATGCCCATTACTGTGATAGGTTATTGATAAGCATCTCTACGACAGAGGGGAAAACGAACCTTTGTTTCAGTAGTGTTAATTACTGTGGCCTACTTAGCTTTGTGTTGAAGGCAAAGAGGTAAATCTGGATTTCAAATCTGGGCGTGGAACAGTTTATTTTTGTCGAGTACGTGTTTATTTTATGACTGACAAGCAATGTATATTTTAACTCCAAAGTTTTAATGACAACACGACACGTGTTTTGAATACCATTAAACTAATACCTGCTGCATATTTAGTCTTACAGAAGGAGAATTAAAACTTATGTAGATCTAAGTCCAGATTGTATCAATTGAATATTTATGCTGGACCTATTACGTAGAGCTCTTACTTGATTGACACAATCTAGACTTGAGTCCTACTTAGGTTTTGATTTTCATTCTGTATTGCGGGGCTTAGTGCTGTCCTAAAAAGAAAGTACATGTAATAATTTGAAACTAATTCATCCTTCAGATCTTGTCAAAAACAGTTGAAAATTAAATGTCTCGTCTTTTTAGTCATCATTTCGGCCGAATGAAGTCTACTGGACACAGGCCTCCTCCAAAGATCACCACTACAACCGATATGGATGTGTTGTGGGCTCATTGGGGGGGTTTTGCCATAATCGCCACGCTTGGCAGACGGGTTGGCGATCGCAGTTGAGTTGTTAATGTACACGAAGGACGCTGCTGCCCATTCCCCGACTAATCCCTTAGTCGACTTTTACGACACCCACGGGAGGAGACGGGGTGGTGGTATTCTAAGTCGGCACCACACGGCACTGCGTCTTTTTAGTAGTCTAATAATTTTGATTCGTGACTTCAAACTAATTGAGTACTTATACGTACGTAGGTAAAATAATCAGAACTTGAGAACTAAATATGGGTGTTATGTATGTCGGCTACGAATAGCACCAACTCATCTCATCCCGTGGGTGTCGTGAAAGGCGAATATGGGATTAGCCAGAAGACGGGCAGCAGCGTTCTTCGAGTACATGCACAACTCAACTCTGATCGCCAACCCGCCTGCCGCCTGTAGGTATTGATCCGATGGCCTGTTTTTGAGTTAAAACTATCGACCGAAGGGTAAGGCCCTTGGGGTAGGTTTGTTCTTATTAGGGCACAAAATATGTAATATTCTCTACTATAGCATTAAACTATCCGCAATAGATCCCTAAGGGATATGATGTTTTTTTAAATAACATTGCCCCACACTAGGATCTAGCATCCTGTGTCGTGGGTGCGTTTACAGACATAAATTCCACACAGAATACACCCAGACCCGGAACAACTACCGCAGATCATACAAATATTTGTTCCATGCGGGAATCGAACCCGCGACCCAGCAGTCGACTGTGTCAGCCACTGCACCAACCGTGCCGTGCCGTCATTATGGGTAGATAACAAGACGTCTTATTCTATCGTGTCGATGGTGTGCAATGAGCATCATTTTGTAATTTTGACAGCATTTGGTAGGTTTTCTTCATATCAGCTAAAGGGCGTCCACTGTTGAACAAAGGCCTTCCCTATAGATTTCCACAATTGTGTCGTCATTTTGGAAGGAATTTGCCAGCTCACCACACTTGGCAGACGGGTTGGTGAGCCCACAAAAGGGACGCTAATATCAATCGCTCTGGTTTAGATTCCATTAGCCGCCTTTTACGAAATCCACGGGGGGAGATGAAGTGGTGCTATATTCTTAATCCGGACACCCTAAGGAACCTTAACTATGAAAATAAGATAACAGGCTTTAATTCCTATTTCATCTTTATTTCTATTTATTTTACTGTGTGATATTATATTATACTAAAATCTTGTATCAGATACGAGTTAGCGCTGTATGCATAGTCATTATTAGTCATATATTTAGGATTATATATACACGTACTTACAATGTTATTAAGATAGATAGATAAAACGTATATTCGGTGCAACTAAAGACACAAAACATACAAGAATAAGGCACAATTCAAAAAGAGAATACCTAACACAATTTGACAGATAGAAGTTATCAGTTTTAAAATGACCAACGCACATTGCGTGTCAGGATTGCACGGAATGGATGATTTTTTGCTCATAAATGTACATACAAATAAGCAGTGCATTAGTAACGAAACCATTTTATCTTTTTAGAATAAAGGTGATTAACATTACAAAAAACGCCAAGCGTTCACGTTATTGAAAATGAACCTTGACACCTAGTAATAATGTGGCGAATGGCATATACATAATTACCTCAACATTTAATGGCTGTTTTACCCCGGTAGCGTTTTATTAAGCCATCTAGTTATTTTTAAACGATTATATATTTTAAAATATAAACAAATGCTGTTTTTATCGCAACTCGTGCGTAACAATAATTTATAGCTATTTTGTATCACCATTTTATCAACGTTATCAAGCATAATAATATTTAATTTAGTGACAATTGGAATGTTAACAATTATTAAATAATCTTCGCCTATTTTAGTATCCCTTACCAAAATTGGAAAACCCAGCTACGGTGGAGTCACCTTTATATCGGTCTGATGTGTTCGGCAGCACTGATATCACGAACAAAAATTCACTGGATAATTGAATTAATAACAAATAGCTTTTTATAAGCTTTTATTATATTAGCTTGACCTGTATGTATGTATGAATGTAATGGAATCTTAAAAATCCATTTTCGATGGAATATCGATTGGAGACGGCGTGGTTGGTGCAGTGGCTGATACAGTCGGCTGCTGCGCTACGGGTCGTGGGTTCGATTCCCACACGGAACAAATATTTGTATGATCTGCAGGTAGTTGTTTCGGGTCTGGGTGTATTTTATGTGGAATTTATGTCTGTAAAACGCACCCACGACACAGGAGAAATTCTAGTGTGGGGCAAAGCTAAAAAAAAAAAAACCACGCACCGGAAAACGCAGCGTGGGACGACCTCCAATGAGGTGGACAGACGACCTGGTGAAGGTCACTGGAAGTCATTGGATGAGAGCAGTATGTGACCGCTCGTTGTGGCAATCTGAGGGGGAGGCTTTTGTTCAGCAGTGGACGTCCTGTAGCTGATATGATGAATCGCGAAAACCTAAGACATTACTATACGTGTGTATAAGTAGGGAACACCCCTTTAGTCAATTTCACAGTGCGTGTCAACCTTTTTTGGTCCTGTTAGCCGATTGCCGTGTTGAGCGAGGTATCCTACTAGAGCTACCATTCGGAAGGGTATCTAGAATCCTCTGCGTATGATCCAAGATTGACACCTGATCCAAGCCAATTTACGACCCAATTTTGCCGACATATCTGACGTCATTTAAAAAAATATCTCTATTGTTGCTCTTGTTCAATGGTTTCATCATACCACTGTCCTAGATACCCTGAACTCTACAAGTGGCGTGGCGCTGAACGTACAGAGAAATTGGCCATTGGCTAAGTACTTTGAAAGTAAGTAATATACAATAAATATATAACTTCATGGCCTTCCTTTGCCTTGGAAAGGGTGGAGCGGTATCCGGTCCGACTCATACCGGCTAAAACCTAGTGTCCTTCTACTTACCTCTGACTGGGGGTGAGAAGATCGCCTTGTCAGCATTAGGCTGCACGCCCAGCAGGTATCGGCCCGTCACGGTTCGACAGGCCCGCTGTGCGACCTGGCCCGCCGCATATATCTTCAGAGAGGCGCTCGCAGAACGAAGACGCCGCCGCCTCGGACCTTTTTCTGTACGGGTCCTTTTTTTTTTCTTCTTAATAATAACGTTGCTCCACACTAGGATTTCTCATGTGTCGTGGGTGCGTTTACAAACATAAATTCCACATACAATACACCCAGACCCGGAAGAACTACCTGCAGATCATACAAATATTTGTTCGGTGCGGGAATCGAACCCACAACCCGGAGCGCAGCAGTCGACTGTAATAAAAAAAACAATAGTTGGATAAAGGGGTAACTAAAAAAGACAACCTTCTATTTTGGGTGAAAAGGACGTAAAATGCATCTCATTATTTTATATCGTTTTTTAAACAAGGAAAAACCGCAAAAGTGCGTTGCTGAACAAAGAGAACACTTATTCGGTTTAAATGCGGTCCATATTGCATAATTTCGAGTTGCACTTGACCGATTTAGTTTAATGCGGGCCAATCGAATTGTGAGTAAGTAATCAGTAACGTAGTAAGATTTTATCAGTTTATTGTGTCATAAAGCAATCGTCTTCGCGAAATTTTACTTTTATCAAGTGCCATAAAATAAAGTCAATTTTTTATACATTATCGGTGAGTAAGCGATGATGTATAAATGATATATATATATAAATATAAATGCATCCTTATGTAATTACTTTCATTTAATCATGTAAAGTGTGTAATTGTTTGTTTTCCCTAATAAATAAAATAAAAAAATAAAATAAGCGAGCATGCGTTCGAATTTAAGTTACTACTTCTTCCCCCCGTCTCTTGCTCGCGGGCGCCCGTGCTGAGCTTGCAGTTCTGAATGTCCACTAATACATTTTAAATAATATCCAATATGCATGTGCATTACAGTACATATGCTCATTTACCATGATATTTGTCCGAGATGAAACCTTTAACCTTGCCGAAGAAACATCCTATAGAATAGAGGAAACCACATTCGAATCCATGTTCACGAATCAGTAGATTTGGATGAAAAGAGTAATAACGCAGAACGTCATTTCAGCCGAAAGATGTCCACTGCTGGATACAGGCCTACCTGGAGGATACAGGCCTAGATCGTGGGTTTGTGTTGTGTGATCATTGGGTTTTGCCATGATCGCCACGTTTGGTAGGCGGGTTGCAATCGCAGTTGACTTTTTAATGAACTCAAAGGACGGTGTTCAGTGTCACCTTTTACGACACCCACGGGTTAAGATGGGGTGGTTCTATTGTTAACCAGCTCTACACGACTAAGTATGGAATATACACTTTCAACTAAAAGTTTCATAACATTTGTCTTAATGTGACTTGGACATTCACGCAAAGTGACGTGTTAATTCTCAACAAATTAACACTACGCAGGTAACTAATGAATAGTAGGCACGTTAACAACACTTTAACCGCACAGACAAACAAACGAAAATGTCAATGTGTGTGTTTGTAAGCCAGCCGTAGCCCACGCACTGCGACGCAATTAGACATTTTAGTCAAACAAAAACAGTCGAGTAATTCGCAGTGTCATTAACACGTTAAGTACACTCCAGCCCTTACGAGTATACATTTCAAGTTACAGTCACACAAGTTAAGGTCGTTGGTGACGTTCAGTTTAACTCTCTATCTTGCATACGTTCTCTATCTTCATGTTCTATGTGAATACGTCGTTTCATAAAGTCTACAATAACAAGCGATGACCTGGATAACATCAACCTGTAACAGTCGCACTGCAAGGTAAAGACCTCTTTTCATACAGAGAAGGAACAACTATCACCACGGTTGCCCACTGCGTGTTCACAATTCTAGCCATCATCACCATCATCGTATCAGCTAAAGGAGGTCCACAGCCCAAAAAAGCCTCCATATAGATTTTCAAACCTATCACCTTTTTGTTTTAAACGTTGCCCCACACTAGGATTTCTCCTGTATCGTGGGTGCGTTTACAGACATGAATTCCACATACAAAATACACCCAGACTCGGAAAAACTACCTGCAGATCATACAAATTTTTGTTCCGTGCGGGAATCGAACCCACGACCCAGAGCGCAGCAGCCGACTGTATCAGCCACTGCACCAACCGTGCCGCCGTTTGGGGTGTATTTGCCATTAGAGGCGGGTTGGTGAGCGCAAAATGTCTGCTGTTCCACAGAAGGGAGCGTCCTTGCCCATCCCTATGTTTAGGAGTCCCATAATCGCCTTTTACGATATCGACGGGAGGAGATGGAATGGTACGATATTCTTAATCCCTCCTTCCTTTTTTAGTCCTTTGGAGATTTAATGCTAAATTCAAATTCAAAAGATTTTTATTCATATAAACCATTTACGGGCGCTTATGAATAGTCAGAATGTAGTTGCACGGTTCCAAGAAGTTGGTCCTATGGAGAAGAACCGGCAAGAAACTCCATAGACACTCTTTTAGAATAATTTTAAAATGTTACATACATTGCAATATAGTAGCATAAAGTTATGTGAGAATATACGTACGATAATGAGTCTAGTCCTTATTATAATCTATGCGCTGTACCACGTTACGACGTTCTTCAACTAAGACTGGATAATAAAGAAGAAAAAATCAATAAACAACATTTGTTTCCATTTACTATAAGATTACGAATGAAACCGGACTAAACACAACAACAGCTAACGCAGGATTTATTATTCCGTCTAAGAAACGCGTCGTCTAAACAAACCCAACCGACATTTAATCAGTCCGATTTCGTAGAAAAACAATTCTACTCAAAAATAGACCTGAATTAAAGAAAGTAGTCCGATATTTATGAACACAGAATTCGTAATTCGGAGTTTACGGAAAGACTTCATTCATGATCTGGATTTCCAGCTTTCGACGGCGTGTTTACAAGAGGCGGACTGAAAAATAACAAACACAAGTTGAATTGGTTTTTGTTGTATAACGAGGATTTAGAGTGACCTTTTTTGCTCTCCTTTGCCATTTCACTCTTTACATATTAGTGTCAGATTGGGAAACGTGTTAAATTTTAATAGCGATTTTTAATCTTCACGTCATGAATGAAATCCATAATTCATACAGTATTTAGTTATGTGAATTGAATCTTGAAATGCAGTTTTTTACCATGTCACTACGACTTTGTATGGTTGGTTGGTATGGTGGCATGTATAGATTATCAGACAAGTACGCTCCTAAAAAAACATGCTTTTAATGGTTAAGCCAAGTGTGCCAAGTGATTTTTTAAACCATAGTATACTAATAGATACAATAATTGTTCGTATAGGTCCCAAAACTATCATTTTAAGTAAAAGTCTAGCTAGATATTAAACAGAAAACTCCAGCCATTACAAAATTGCTACAAAATTTTCAGTAACGATCCGCTGGGCACGGGCACATCGGTCAAAAACGAGGTCACTCCCGATTGAGACCCCAACACATGACAGTGAATAATTAAATGCCACAACAATGTGACGCGAGGGACCCGTTTACACGACAGCGGAAAATTTTCGATATGCTCATTAAATATTGCCATCCCATAGAGCAGCTATCTGCATGAGGACTGTCAAAGGTATAGGCACCTGCAAGTGGCAGTAACTAAAGGTTACCTCTTGTATAAATTCTCACTTCAAATTCCCCACTAACTATATAACTCATATAGCAGCTGCTGGAGGCTAGCCTTATCATTATAATTACTGGAAATCGAATCCAGACCGTTCACTCGCTTAGCCATGTTCGCCTGAATGAGTTTATCTTAGGTAAGTAAACACCAGCTAAGTCACGATCGATGTCGATTGAACAACAGATTAGTCAAAAGGGTAAAAATGTGATAGGTTACACACACGAACGATTAAACTGAGCTGCCGTTGCCCTCCTGGCTTGTAGTCGACTGGTCGATCGTATTATGCGGGTTCCGATTACACTGTGTCAAATAAAATTAACCTATTTTACTTTACTTTAATAAATAAATAAAACCGGAGAATGTATGAAATGTATTTTTTTTTATTTGTCGGAACATAAAATTATTCAGTAAAAACCTTCCATGAATGTAAAATAATTTGTTGGAAAGCTGTAAATGTTTTATATCATCATCATATCGGCCAAAGGACGTCCACTGCTGCACAAAGGCCTCCCCAAAGATTTCTACAAAGTCCGCTTACATGCCACAGGCATTCAACGGCTCCCAGCGACCCTCACCAGAACATCATCCATACATCTCGTTGGAGATCGTCCTACGGTGCGTTTTCCGGTGCACGGTCTCCACTCGAGAACCATTTTGCCCTCATATAAAAATATCAAATAACATCTCAGGTAAGGTCAAGTTATTACCACTGACCGGTACCTAAATAATCTAAAATCTCTCTTTTCCCATCTCGTTGTGAGTAGAGACGTTCTCTGAAAGAATTATCAAGCAATCGGGTTTATCGCCCGGGGGGATACAAACGATAATATTGATTTATAAGGGGTATTTACACACAGCCGGCTCTACGTATTCGTATCTAGGGTCTTATTTTAATAATGGAAAACATTTAAAGTCTAGGCTCTAGGCTAAATGGTATAGAATTCATTTTTAATATCAAGTAGCGGTTATGCTGATAGTAAATTAATTAATATGTAATACTCGATTAGCGAAAGATTTACTCTGTATTATTTTATAAATTAAAGATTGATGTTATGTTTTTTTGTTTTGCTAAAACGCATCATTGCATTGCTATAGATTTACCTCCTGTAATATGTTCCATTATTAAAGTAAAACCCTATATATTTTGTAATTAACATATACACATAGTTGCTTATCACCGATTACATTTTACCAGCTGTAAAAGGAATGGGTATCATATTTGCATTCCTGGAAATCCAACTGTTTGTATTTGTGTGGTTTGCATGCAACGTTCTTGACGGCACGGTTGGTGCGCGGTACGGCGATATTGGTCAGGCTATACATATATGAACCAAATACATAATTAGTTCAATGAAAAACGGAACAAATAGGTAGTAGATTGAAAAAAATTGTGTAGTAGACATGACATGGTAAAAGGAACGGACTCAGCAATGTTGGCAGTGCGCAACGCTAGTTTTCGGTGCGTCCCCTTGCTTGCTATATTCATTGCCGTGCCTCATGTTCAAATATGTCATGCACATAGTCGCCTAACCTGCTCGTCCTCCTTAGTCGTAGCGCTCATTGGTGAGGATCAAAATGTAGACTGTGAAATATCCATAGTTAGCAAAGTGAGTTATTTATATATTACTAGCTGTTACCCGCGATGTCGGCTGCTGAGGCCCTTCATAAGGGAACTTGTGTCTTATTCCTACCTCTATGGCAAACTTAAGAATCCATTCGGCCACATATAAACTTTTAAATTTAGAATATCATGGATTATGTTTGTTGACTTATAAACATATGGTTTTCTTTATCGTTGGGAAATCCTCTCGGAGATCCTCCTCACGGGGAAGACGGAAGGGTGTGGCAGTCTCTTACCAGCTAACACCACCACTGTGTCCCTTTGACTAACCTGCAATCTACATAAAATGTTTGTACCTTGCGCTGGAGTCACGAGATTATCTCACGCTTTTACCGCACCCAGAAATGGATACCTTATTATCATCATCATCATGTCAGCCAAAGGATGTTCACTGCCGAACAAAGGTCTCCCGCATAGATTTTCACGATTGTGTCATCATTTTGGGGGGAAATTGCCAGTACGCACCGCGATTAGCAGGCGGGTTGGTGAGCGCAGCGTATAGCTACTGTTCAACAGAAGGGATGCCGATGCCCATCCCTCTGGTTAAAGGGGTTCTTAAGTCCCCTTTTACCACATCCATGGGAGGAGATGGAGTGGTCCTATATTCGGACCATTATATAATACGTCGTATAATCCGGACACCATACGAAGTCCTAATTACCTGTTAATATTAGTATAATTTACAGTTAACATTAATATAATTTACTTGCGTCGTTAACTTTTTTAAACAAAGGTATTTAATAACGGCTCGCACTTCGTTTTTCTCCATTTTCGAGAACACGTTCCGACACGAAGCAAACAAATGACTACATTCAGAAAAAAAAACAAAAGAGAATCGAAGATTTTTTTCTTTATTAATATTGCAAATATGTATCTGAGCTATGCCTGCCAGTTTTTTTTTTCTTACCAAGTAGTATGTCGTTCTCACTACTTTTTGATCCCTTCTCGTATATAAATATGATACTTTTTACCAACGCCGTAGTGCGCATCTATGTGACGTGTGCGAGATGAAAATTGGTAGTAGACCCTGATTGTGTACACGCTTCCTAAGTTATCAGTATTCTCTTATCTACCGTATATTGATAGTGATTTGTTGCTTGTAACACGAAGTAAACGAGTGTTTATGGCGGCAGCAAATTGAGAATAATGGTCTTTATTGACTGTAGTTTTTCTATGTTATACCCGATAATGTATACAGAAGTTACTCACGACCGTGTTTCTCGCTTGGAGCTTAGCTTATTCGGTTCATTTCTTGCGTGGGTTGGTTATTAAGGGATTTTGAATATAAACCATGTGGTGTTCGGATTAAGGATATAACACCACTCCATCTCCTTCCGAGGATGTCGTAAAAGGTGACTAAGGGGCTCTAAACCAGAGGGATGGACAGCAGCGCTCGTCACCTCGAGATTTTAGACATTAGGTACTGTGTACGCCCTAAAGGGCACTGTAAGTAGTAAAATTAGGTACCGGGCATAAGAGAACAACGGCCGAATACTGAAACACCACTTAATATTAAGTCCCACTTTAACTATTTGGGCCGCCTGTTTACCTTCCGAAAACAGGTTTCTCAAATTAAAGCGGGCCTTTATAATAGGTGGCGTTTCAGTATTCGGCCGTTGTTCTCTTATGCCCGGTACCTAATTTTACTACTTACTTCCTATCGATAGTATCGATACTATTGTATAATTTCAACTATCGATACTATCGATAGTATTGTTCGATATGTAAAATAAAATCGATAGTATCGATACTATTGATAATATCGATACTATCGATCGGCCAATCGATACGGCCTTTGGCCGGAACACAGTTCCTAATGTCTAAAGTTTTAATACTATTGCTTAGCGTTGAGTGTCGCGGCACTGGGGTGGTACCTACCTTTTTTTATTGGTACTCCTACTCAGTGGAAATTCTTCATGAACTTCCTTCGCCCCGGGGAAGGGCGAAGGCCGGCTAAAACCACTGGAGTGGTCATCTTCGGCACCTAAGGGAGGCTCCAGGTTCTCGTATGATCAAACTAGAGGGGGTGGCACCAACCTAGCCGGCCTTTGGCAAAAAAAGACCAACAAAAATTACACACTATGACAAAATGCAAACGGTTACATATTTGACTACGGAATCCTACGTATGCATATTGCACACGTATTGTAACTTCACATATTGCAGGAGATATCCCACCTGCATATCGTCTAGAAGTAATCTATATTCTAGTAGGTCTCATTGTAAGTCTGTTGGGACCAGTGGAGTGTTGGTGAAAAGTTACAGATACTACCTGAGGCACTCATCAGTATTCAGGGACAGTACGAAGTATTTGTTATGCCGGAAATACAGCGGCTTTTATTGAGATAATAAATGCATGCCTCTTTTTTATTGTTGTCATTTTCCACTTTACTTTTTTGGTGATAAAATGAGCTGTCTCTATGAAAGGTTATTTACGTGATCGGGGATATTTTTCCTTGTATTTATATGATTCGTAAATTCGTTCGTTCGTTCATCCCGCCAGCCTCTTACTATCGGCGGGGAGCTCATCCGTATCTCGGATCCTATAGCCAGAATGGTCTCATACTTTACTGTTTCAGAGGAACTTTCTTCCTCTCCCCGTCAAGGTTCTCCCAAGAGACTCCAGCATGAGATTTTTCAAAAGGGCGTGAAAAGATTTTTACCCGCGAGTGAAAAGACAGGATTTATGCCTTTGGTGTTGCAAGCTTTCATAGTTTACCGTTTACCATCAGCCAGGCTGAATGCTGGTTTGACAACTTCATCATTTCGGCCGAATAAAGTCCACCGCTGGACACAGGCCTTCCTAAAAAATCACCACAACGACCGAGATCGACGTGTTGTGTGCTCTGGGTGGTTTTACCATAATCGCCACGCTTGGCAGGCGGGTTGGCGATCGCAGTTGGGTTGTTAATGTATTCTAAGGACGCTGCTGCCCATCCTCCGGCAAATCCCTTAGTCGCCTTTTACGACACCCACGGGATGAGATAGGTTGATGCTATTCGTAGCCGGCACCACACCAACTGACACCTTAGTGGTATAAATAATATGAGACCTTTAACATTACTTAGCTACAGCTATTGTACTGATAAAAGCCGTTTTTAAATATTTACAATAATTTACATGGCATTTCCGCTATTCTTGAACTTTTGAACGTATCTATACAAAGATCAATGAAATTCTTGTAAATATCTTTAAACATATCCATTTCATCCTTTTTCTTGTATTGAGAGTTGTTTATTCTCGGAAATCACTGTTTTAGAAGTCTACCCGCTCTGTTATTTCCGATATGGAACAGATATTTAAAAATAGTTTGTATATTTATACGATTTTTTTGTGTTCCGAATGTCCGAAGGAAAAAACGGCGGAACCTTTATAGGATCACTCGTGTGTCTGTTTGTCCGTATGTCACAGCCAATTTACTACGCATCTACTGCACCGATTAAGTTGAAATTTATTACACATATGGATTTCTGCGACCGAAACACGGACATGTAACATAAATAAATGAATAAAACGTAATAGTCACTTTTATAAAATTATAAAATTAAAGAATAAAGTTTTGTAGACCGTGTAACATATGGAATGGAAGGGCTTGTTGTGAGGGTCTCAAATGATTTTATTTTATCATTTTAAAATATACAGTTATAAAGATATTCAAGAAAGTAGATGAAAAATGACGAAAATCGTTACTTATAGATTACAGGAACACCTATAAGAAGTCTTAAAATGACAACAGGTAAATCTTTCAACATTGTGCGTACAAACTGACGTTTGCGGTTGGAATGTATGGGAAAACATGTTTTTCAACTACGATGTTAAGTTGGTTCTTGGGGTAAGTTATTGGTACAAGACCGAATTCAACAATAGACAACATATTCAGCAATTTCGGAACCCTCTCCACGCGAGTTCAACTCGAACGTGTGAACGTGTGTTGCTTGGTTTGAGTTCAATATTCGCGTAAACCGTTTCCACTTTTTCACGACCATTCATTCAAACAATAAGAAAGCTCTGTTATAATAAATCACCAGTATCTACAAACGTAAATTACCACTTCGGTACCCTCAATGTGCCAAATATTGTGTTTCAGTGTTTTGGCAATATAATGTTCTTCTGGAATTTGCTGGAATAATAGCAACTTCACGAATTATGTTTCATTGTTTATGTATCTTCGGAACACTTAAGTGTTTTGCATTGTTGAATTATCTACACGTTTTTTAAGAGTTATGAGATTTGTAATGAATTCTTCCAACCGTGTGAAGATGATAATAGTATATCACAATGCGATTTACGGGGTTCGATCTTCAGATCAAGCATGGCGTAACACCCTTTTATACACACAAAATGTTCGTTTAAATAGGTTCGTGACGCTCCGCTGACGTATGGGCTATCCATAGTATTCGAGTGGGAAGGTTGAGAGCCATGTAAACGGTCGCCTTGGAAACCTTGTGTATGAGGAACGGGCTCTCTGTATTGTTTTTAGGGTGTGACACTCATGTGACTGTCTGTCTGTCCGTCTGTCACAGTTACACAACTGGATTTCTGCGACCCAAACACGTACGTGTAACGTAAATAAATGACTTTTGAATATACCCCTATCCTTATCCTTATTGGGGGGCAATATAGAAAATTAAAGAATTAAGTTTTGCAAACTGTATCGTGTAACATGAAATGAAAGGGTTTGTTGAGAGGGTCTCAAATGTATTTATTATATAATTTAAAAATCTTAAAGAATAGACGAACATGTACCTCCCCCCCCCCCTCCTCCTCATCTCCTATAAAATAAATAGCTAATAGCTCTTTACCTATTGATAACGAGAAAACCTATAAGAAGTCTATGGTCTTAAAATAACATGGTAAATCTTTCAATATTGTGCGAACAAACTCACGTTTGCGGTTGGAATGTATGCGGAAAAATGATTTTCAACTACGGTGTTAAGTTTGTTCTTTGAATTATTTATTGGTAAAAGACCGAATTCAACAATAAACAATATATTTAGCAATTTCGGAACCCTCTCCACGCGAGTTCAACTCGCATTTGTCCGGTTTTTAAGTATTCATGTCTTCTTTTCAAAGTTAATACGACTTGATATTTATGTGGTAATATAAAAAAACAGCTCAAGCAAAATACATAAATTGTTCAGTAATAAATTCAACGATTAAATTGTTAGGTTAATCCCTTTTAGAAGATGGGCAACTGTATCCTATTTGTACAACGTCGTACGTTACTCCCCTTTAATCGGTTAACACAGCCGTGTATACGCTTTACCAGCAACAAACAACTGTGCCTTTTGAGAGTATGGACCCACTGGACCCAAGCAAATTTTACCTAGATAATAATTATGAACGCGGAATATACAAAATACGGATAGGTGCTGGATTAGCTGAATGCCAATATCGACTGTTTGTCAATCTGTGGGACAGCAGCCGTTTTGAGCTCGTCAACCCGCCTCCCAAGCGTGGTGCACTCAGTAGGTACTCCTACTGGCATATATCCTAAAATAATGACATATGGCATTTAACCGGTCGTTTATGGGGAGACTCCATATCCTCCCGTGGAGGTCGTAAAAGGCGACTAAGGGACTTTAAACCAGAGGGGCCCTTCCCTCTGCAGCGTCCTTTCTGTGGAACAGTAGCCATTCTGCGCTCACCAACCCGCCTGCCAAGCGTGGTGAGTACTGGCAAATTTCCCCCAATATGATGACACAGTCGTGGACATGTATGGGGTCCCCCTGCCTCTGTTCAGTAGTGGGCGTTGTATGGCAGATATGATGATGATGATATAGGGAGACCTTTGTTCAGCAGTGAACGTTTCTTGGCTTATGAAGAAAATGTTTGAGTTTTATTCTGTAGATTGTTTTTATGAAAATAATAGACCACCCAAGATCTCACAGAACACATAATTAGCTAGCGTTCGTTTGTTTAAAATAATGTGCCCATATACGGAACGCAATATGATACTCGAACTCAGCACATGACAGGATCTCATCTTGCCAACAGCAGGTATAGTAAGAGCGGGAGTTGGCCACATTTGGGAATTTCGTGCTCATACAGAGCGACCCCCGGAAAGATGGTGCGGCGCGCACATGACCATGAGCTTCCGCGTGCACAGCACACAGCTGGGCTCCGGGGAGATGCTTTGAGAACCCTCCAAGATGTGCGTGGGGGGGTGACTGTTTTAAAGACATCCCCTCCGAGATGTGCCTAAAAAGCGTGGCACCCAAGGGGTGCTCTAGTATGATTGTTGGCGAGTCCCTGGGGCCCCTCGGTGCCTAAGGTGACCACTCCGGTAATTTTGGCCGCTAGGAGTCATGCCCTTGCGTCCTTCCCAGGGGCGGAGGAAGTACATGGGGTATTTCCACAGGTTAAAAAGGTATTATGGGAGAAGAAGTCCCTAATGCGTACGAACTTTTATTTATTAATAATCAAAGATTACATCGCATAGAATAAAATTTTACGATAAATATTTGAGTAAGCTTTATAAGTTTATTCTTATTTTTCAATTACGGTTACACTGGATACGAAACATAATAAAAAAGGAGAAACTGTTTGCTAAGCGCTCTAGTGCTACTTTTGCACAGTGTTTTTAAAAAACAAAAGGAAACGTCATCAATCCGTCTTGCAGGCTTATCATGTCTCTATTAATCTTAGTAGTTTGCCAAGGCGGAAAATTGTAGAAATTTGTCTGGTGTCGAGTGATTTTTCTTATGTTCTCTAAATGACTCCAAAGTGCGTCACTAGGCTAGACAGACTAGACAATAACGGGGAAAACAGCTATTTATGTGGCTTTGTCGAAAAGCTGTCAGACACGGCGGCTATAATAGTAAACATATTTTAATACATCTTGCCATAAGACCCTACAGGGGCCCACATATGACAGTCAATGTATATTTCTACATCTTTCATTTTAAAGTGCCGATTGATGCGGAAATATACATTGATGCAATCTTGATCAAAGTTAAGATCTCAATAAATTCAAATTCAAATTCCGAATCATCTATACATACAAATAAATAAAATTGAAGTGTCTGCTTGTAATGTCAAATTAACTGCTTTTTACTAAATGCATATGAAAGTATATGCGGTACATACGAGTATAACAAAAAACATTTTTTTTAATTTTTTCGGTTTGTCTGTCTGTTTGTTCCAGGTAATCTCCGAAACGGCAGGACCGATTTTGTCGGGACTTTCACTGGCAGATAGCTGATGTAATAAGGAATAACTAAGGCTACTTTTATGCAAGAAAAATAATTTGGATCCCGCGCAAACAAAACCCCTTGAAATCCAATATATATATGTTCTATGTCGAAGTACTCTAAATTCATTTTAAATTAAACGTGGGTGAAACCGTGGGTCCCAGCTAGTCTAACATATAATATGAACTTGGTAGCTAGCTAAAACGTGCGAGAACTAGACGTTATATTGGTCAATGAAGGAAAGATATACATTACGTTGCCTGATCCGTTTGCTATACCTTAAGATAATATGTGAAAGTATAGGAACACACGGCTACATATCAACCTGTATATATCCAGTTTATGCTGATCTCTCATCGTACGGATAGCCTATACCTTGCGAGGTCAACTTATACTGGTAACATATGTTAGCTGTGATGACATATGAAACAGGGACGTGGTCACTCACAACAGGCCTCATAAGAAAGCTCAAGGTCACTCAGCGAGCTATGGAGAGACCTATGCTTGGTATTTCTCTACGAGATCGAATCAGAAATGAGGAGATCCGTAGATGAACTAAAATCGTCGACATAGCTGAAAGGATTAGTAAACTGAAGTGGCAATGGGCAGGGCACATTGCTCCTAGAACTGATTGCCGCTGGGGCACAAAGGTTCTAGAATGACGACCGCGCACCGGAAAACGCAGCGTGGGACGACCTCCAACGAGGTGGACAGACGACCTGGTGAAGGTCACTGGGAGTCGTTGGATGAGGGCGGCGTGTAACCGCTCGTTGTGGAAATCTAAGGGGGATGCCTTTGTTCAGCAGTGGTCGTCCTGTGGCTGATATGTTGATGATGATGATGTTGGCTGTGCGTACATCCCGGGATGCAATATACATTATAGCTGCCGTGTGTGACGGTCTTTATTTATAAAAGATCGTTCAACTTTGCAAAAGTCAGGACCGTATCTGCAATATATTCCAAATTAACGAGACAAAATTTATAAAAGGACTCCATTGGTAGAAGATTCGATCGAACTAGTAAGAATTGAATTATCGAAATGGAAAATTCAAGATTCAATAATTCTGATTTACTGAATAGATTTAAGATTACATGCAGCTTTTTAACTTGAATAAATCGGCCTTTTTGCTTCGATATTTATTCGCATATTATTCTTATTTTATGAATTACGCCTTATTCGGATTAAAAGTTTGTGTAGTAATACTGGATTAGTCTGTTACTATTATTTAGTTTGTAGTAATGTTATGACCCGAGGGATGGGTAGCAGCGTCTCTTCTGTTGAACATGTGGAGCAGTAGCCATACTGCGCTCACCAACCCGCCTGCCAAGTGTGGTGAATTCGCCCCAAAATGACAACACAATTGTGGAAATCTACGGGGGAGGCCTTTGTTCAGCACTGGATTTATAAATTACTGATATGATGATGAATGTTATAACGCCAATGGCTACTTTCTTTCATCGCACCCCTCACTTTCGGCGGGAAGTTCATCCATATATCCCAGAGCCAATATATTTTCGTTTTAGAAAACCTTACTCCCGCGCCCGCTTAGGTTGAGGAATCAGCTTCCCCAGCCAGGTTTCCCCAAGAGACTACAGCATGGTCCTCTTCAAAAAGGGCGTGTTACAGGGTGCAACGCACGAGTGATATCTCTGATGTTGCAAGAGTTCGTAGGTTTCGGTAACCAAGCGGTTAAGGTTACACTTAAGTGGTTAAATGAGTAGTCCTACTCGACGCCATTCGCAACAAGTTCATTATCTTCAGGATCCTATCTAGCCTTTCCTTCAGCAACGGTATGAACTTGACTCCTCCTGGCTATGTATTCATGATGGGCGCTGTGGTTTTAACATCCTCGCTTGCAACGACTTCTTTTTTATTCGTCTTCAGTGGAAATTCTGTATGAATTTTCTCCGCCCCGGGGAAGTGTGAAGGGGCATGCCAGACACCTACTGGCTAAAACCACTGGAGCGGACAGCTTCGGTATTGCTCCCGGTCTTCGTAAGATCACCAACCTTCAATTCAATAAGCGCCAGACTGGCCGTAAGCGTGTGCGCCCCATTAGTGGTTTAACTCAAAAAAGTAATTAGATGAGAACCTTACCGTTGTATTTACGATTTCATTATAATACTTTAACTTCGTAATCTATATAGTATAATCTATGTAGTCGCGTTTAATCAATACTTTAGTTGGATAAAAGCAAATAAATACGTAAGTAAATACTTGTTTAGGATGCGTTATGAAACAGTTCAGCATAAATCTACTTCTGCTTTCAATTAGCGATATGTAAAAACGGAATACTACTCATTCGAAAAATCACGTCATCTCTAAAACTGGCAACTTGAGCAACCATTGCAGATTTTGCAAAAATATACCTTATGGGAATGAAAAACTGTCAAAGTTTGTACGGGATAATAGATGAACGGGATTGTATTCTAATAACATTTTTAAAATTCGAAGTATCCAAATACGGGGCCCACCCGCTGGTACAACTGGTAATTTATATTTCTGTCACCATTACGTATACAAATACTGATGCAATTGCTAATGTCTATTGTCATGAAATACACTTGGCAATCGTGATCTCTCGTCTAGTCCAAATTGGTTACTCATTGCTGGTTAGCCGTCACTTGTTTACAATTTACTACCGGCCTACCCACTCAGTACTCCTTGGACTCTATAATGAGGTTGATAATTGTTATGTAGTACAGAATTATATCACAAAACAAAGCTCAAATGTCCCAACAAAATGTACAAGGGACGACAAGAAAGAAAGAAAGGAAAAAAATTATTTATTTTGCACACCAAATACACGTTACGTCATGTAAATTGTAAATAGAATAGAATATACTTTATTTTACATCATTTGGAACTTAAAAAGAAAACTTAAATACTTGAATACTGTGCTTACATAAGTGTCTTATAGTTATAAGTAGCCTAGAAATAGGTGACTTAGTTAAGATTTTTTAAGATTGTTTGCAGTTTTCTCTAATTAGGAAAATGCATTGTGAGTTTTTTTAGTGTGGGGACAGGCAGGATGAGTCAAAACATTCTCAATTCTTGTGTGTGAATTGTATTCTTAATCCAATGCATACACATTTGGAGGCGTAGCTGATATAATAGGGTTCAAACTCTTTGGGAGAAAAATCCTAGCCACATAGAATAAAAAAACATTATTTGAAATAATTACATGAGAAATTTTGACAGAGAAAATAAAAGAAGAGAATGATTTCGGGCTGCCGTCAGCGAGTTTGTCGGTTGTGAAAAAATCAAATTATATTATTATCTGAGAAATAAATGTATCTAGAAGTAACTAGAGTTTTATAATTATTATTCCAAGAGCATATATATAGGTTCTTTTCCTTGTACCAGTACCCAATTGGTCGTTACAATACAATGTAACAATAGGCGATATATTCGCTAAAAGCGATCTTTTCTAGACAACATTAGAAAGGACAAGAAAGTCGCGAAAAATAATAATGGCATAGTCCGTGGTGTACGGGTAAGTAGATCATAGTACTATAGATTTAAAACAAATCTCAATCTAACATATAGGCACATACATACATTTTAGCTAATTAGGAATACAGAAAAGTGATATAGGTAAATAAAACGCAATGTGGGAACAATATCTCGTACAAAAATTATACCGACATTTTTAATTACCACATTTTAGCAAAGAAAAATCAAAGTAGAAGAGATAAAGTTATGAATAAATAATTTGACAGTTACATAGTCATCGAGACACACAAAGTGTCAGATATTACTCAGATATCAAAAAATATCAGTTGGTCCGTGTTTATTGCGGAAAACTATTGAACCGTACGACGTAGCCGACATTTTTTTTTTTTGTGAAACATTTTATGGATATGTAAAGAATAATTAATCTAAACACCGTACCTTTATACTTGACATTGGCGAAATTGTGGAAGATACTCTACAGAAGCCATAATCAAAGAGAAGAAGAAGTACTTATTGCGATCGAAGCAAATTTAACATATTGGAAGGATTAGGGTATCTCAAAGACCGGTAAATGGAGTACTGTTCAGACATTACGAAGCTCTAGCAAAGGAAACAGTAACCCAAAGTTCTCTATTGATTCAAATAACACAAAAACCAAATTGTGACATAGAGACAATAATAATTTTCGATCCAGTCTGGCTTAATAAACGTGACCCATTTGTTTGTCTCACTAGTAGAGCGCACTGAACTGTTAAACTTACAAAAAAAAAAACCGGACAAGTGAGAGTTGAACTCGCATGGAGAGGGTTCCGAAATTGCTGAATATACTGTCTATTGTTGAATTTATCCAGAGAACAAACTTAACATCGTAGTTGAAAAACATGTTTTCCCATACATTCCAACCGCAGACGTAAGTTTGTACGCATAATACTGAAAGATTTACCATGTTATTTTAAGACCATAGATTTCTTATAGGTTTTTCTGTTATGGTAAAGGGTATAGGTAAAGGGCTATTATATATATGCTTTTTTAAATTTTAGGCTCAGTTGTTTTGGAAATAAGGGGGCGGAGGGGAATGGTCAATATTCGACAATTTTCTTAAATAGTTTTAAATCTATATATTTTTAAATTATAAAATAAATACATTTGTGACCCTCACAACAAGCCCTTTTCATTTCAAATTTCAACTTAATTGGTCCAGTAGATTCGGAGGAAATTGGCTGTGACAGACAGACACACACAGTGTCACACGACATACCCTAAACTCAATACAGAGAGCCTGTTCGTCATACACAACGTTTCCGTTTCAGGGCGACCGTTTACATGGCTCTCCACCTTCCCACTCGAATACGGTGGATAGCCCGATTTACACGAGCAATTGTGTGTGTAAAAGGGTGTTACACGGTACACCATGCTTGACCTAAAGATCGTACCCCGAAAATCGCATTGTGATTTATTATTATCATCTTCACAGGGTTGGAACAATTCATTCCAAATCTCATAACTCTTAAAAACGTGTAAATAATTCAACAATGCAAAACACTTAAGTGTTCCGAAGATACATAAACAATGAAACATAATTCGTGAAGTTGCCATTATTCCAGCAAATTCCAGAAGAACATTGTGTTGCCAAACACTTAAACACAATATTTGGCACAGTGACGGTACCGAAATGGTAATTTACGTTTGTAGATACTGGTGATTCATTATAACAGAACTTTCTTTTTGTTCGAATGAATGATCGTGAAAAAGTAGAAAAGGTTTACGCGAATATTGAACTCAAAACAAGCAAACATTCATAAGATATTATTAAGTCAGACCTGACATATTTGATAAAAGCGTGTGTCGTATTTGTGAAAATTCTTAAAAACTGTAAATTTTAGTCTCGACATAAATCTTGGAGAACCTTTTGTTAATACAGATTTTCTTGTCCATCCTAAAGTTGTAGTAGCGATAAGACCGCTTAATGAACATTATATTTATAAATAAGCTTTCTTAAAAAAAAAAACAAACGGTGTACACTAAGGTATATTTAATTCTATTATACAGATCGTTGATACAATTTGGTATTAAATGAGCCATTATATTTCGATTTTAACAAACAAACTAATTAATATGACTACTAAGTCTCACTTTAAATTGTAGCTGTTTGTTGCTAAACCAATTATTCTACTATGCATCCAATTACATCTAATAGTAAATCTCTTTCGTAGTCATTATCATATCAGCCAAAAGACTGCTAAACAAAGACCTATCCAATAGATAACTGGTTATTAATTTGTCAGTACTCTTTAGTGTACAACTTAGGTGGGTTGGTGTGCACACAAAGGCTGCTGTTCCACAGAAGGGACTCTGTTGCCTATCGCTTCGGTTTAGAATCCCTAAGTCGCTTTTTACGACATTTACGAGAGAAGATCGAGTGGTACTATATTCTTAATCTGGACACCATTTTGTACTTAATTGTAAAGAAATTAGTAAGGACAAGAAATACCATACTAACACGTCCTTCATTGTTACTAATTACAGTTCTTGTCACATCTATAAAACAAAGCAGCGCAATCATACACCTGTGAGTACCCAGTCCGCTAACAAAACGAACAATACTGTCAAATTGTAGTGGACTGCAAACACGCCCGATGTCCATAAGTTGCACCGGTAGAGTTTCGCTTTTGCATACCAATGTTCAATTTGCATGAAAATTCACTCTAATGCCCCTGCGTGGGTGAGCCACAGATAAGATCCGCCATGTTATCGGGATTTTATTTGCTTCATGTTAACAGTGTTACATGTTAACTGATCGATTCCAGAGTTTGAGTTCTTTATGGCAATCGAAGAGCATCTGCAAAAATTAGATTGCAATTATAGTTAAGTCGGGAGAGCTATAAAACAATCGTGTGTGTGTGTGAGAGATTTTGTATACACACAAAAGCCTGAAACTGAGTTCTTTAAAACAAAATACCCTGACAAAACGCGTTTAGAATTTTCGCCTGACATGACAGGCGAAATCCAATTTCATTTTCATTCAAGGACAGATAATGACGTGTCAAAACTTTTCTAAAAATTCATTTCAACAAGCGCCGTTACTATAATAATATTACAGATAGTTTTGATCTTTTTTATCATTGTAAGCGGTGTTATAGCCCAAAGTAATAGAAAGCAATACATCAGAATACCTTTTGTGTTTTGTCTTGTCACTGCTGGGGCAGATGAATCTTTTTGCCAAACGTTATGTTACATGAAACCCTGAGCAAATGTTCCTTGTGTTCCATTGGGGACGACAGCCCAGATTTTGTAATGCGGATAAAAATTCGGGAGTCGAATATGATTGGGCATTTTCTTAAGATGAGGAATCTATAATACCGATATTATGGATACCTCAAATTTCATGATCATATGTCTGAAATAAATACATAAACAATAGGATTTCCGCATGGTGACCAAGATGATGATGATGATTAAGAATAATAGCACCACTCCATCTCCTGCCATTAATGTAGTATAAGGTGACTAAAGGACTCTTAACCAGTGGGATGGGCAACAGCGTCACTTCTGTAGAACATAAACCAAGCATGGTGAGTACCGGCAAATTCTCCGCAAAATGACGACACTATTACGGACATCTATGGGGAAGGCCTTTGTTCAGCACTGGATTCTTTCGCTATGATGAAAAATGTGATGGTATATGATAAAAAGACTGAAATAATTTTCTGAAGTAAAATTGATGATGATGTTGAACCACATCATGCGAATTGAAGAGAGGATGAAATTAATCGAAAGCTCAACAAATGTCAGCTGGTAATCAGTCAACGTTAAGGACAGGCAATTTGGTAGTGTAATTGTTGATTAAAAATTGAAATAGTTGAATCTAGTACTGGCGTCACCAGTGAGTTGAAACAAAGTATTGCAAATTTAGATTAAGTAGTTATGTGATCTTACATAGGCTGCACTAAAAGTATCGGGAATGGAATATTTCCACTGTTCCTGTCATATTAAAATCTTTTTAATTGAAAACTCCTTGGTTTTACAAATCGAATACCATTTATTTATTTAAAAAAAGATTCACTGTCTTGTCACAAGGTTTTGTCAAACTTGTTTAGTCGTTGAGAAAATGGAATTGACTCGAGAAAATTCAAGAGCGATGATTTATTATGACTTTCGAAGTGGTTTAACACAAAAACAGTGTGTTAACCGGATGATTTCTGCATTTGGTGATGAAGCCCCATCCAAAACCACAATTTATCGCTGGTTTGCTGAATTTCAACGTGGACGTGTCAAGCTCAGTGATGATCCTCGTCAAGGTCGTCCAAAAACTGCAGTCACCCAAGAAAACGTTGATGCTGTGCGTAAGCTGATTGAGGAAGATCGACATGTGACATACCGCGAAATTCAGGCAACTTTAGACATTGGCATGAGTCAAATACAAATAATCTTGCATGAACAATTAGGTGTAAAAAAGTTGTTTTCCCGATGGATACCGCATTTGCTATGTGAAGAGCAAAAAGCGGCTCGCGTTACTTGGTGCGTCAGAACTCTCGAAAGATTCCACGCAGGATCCTCAAATGCTGTATACAACATCGTATCAGGTGACGAATCCTGGATATATGCGTACGAACCCGAAACAAAAAACCAGTCACGAGTTTGGGTGTTCGAAAATGAGTTAAAGCCAACAAAAATTGTTCGTTCACGGAGTGTTGCAAAAAAAATGGTGGCCACGTTTGTCTCCAAAACCGGCCATGTTATGACTATTCCTCTTGAGAGACAAAGAACGGTTAATGCAGAATGGTATGCTAGCATTTGTTTGCCACAGGTCGTTTCTGAACTCCGTAGAGAGAACTGCAACCGCCGCATCATCCTCCATCACGAAAATGCGAGTTTTCACACCGCGCACAGAACAAAAGAGTTTTTAGAGCAAGAAAACATAGAATTATTAGACCATCCGCCGTACAGCCCCGACCTAAGCCCTAATGATTTCTATACTTTCCCTAAAATAAAGAATAAATTGCGTGGACAGAGATTTTCATCACCTAAAGAAGCTGTGGACGCCTACAAAACGGCCATTTTGGAGACCCCAAGTTCCGAATGGAATGGTTGCTTCAATGATTGGTTCCATCGTATGGAAAAATGTGTCAAATTTCGCGGAGAATACTTCGAAAAGCAATAAATACATTTTTAAATAGTAATGTTGTGTCACTTCCTTGATTCCCGAAATTTTCAGTGCCGCCCTCGTAGTAAAAATATTCACTATCATATTTTATGTATTATATTGGGGGAGGGTTTGGCTCAGCACGGACATGACACGGGACTTTGGACGTCCTTTGGCCGATATCATGTATTTTATAATTACTACTGTTGTGTCCAATGTGCAAAGAATGAATTTATTTCCTTTCTTTCATATTTTGAATAATATTCATAGGCGATTGCTACTTTTACCTTCCTGTTGAGACTTTGCGCACTTTATTAAGATTTGGGATAACAATTAGAAATTAATAACAAATTTACTTTTAACTAAAGCCCTCTTCCTCCCTCCTACGTTTGCTGTGCCCAACAGGGTGCCCAATGTCCTCATAATTATAGGTGACTACCTGAGTCTACTTTGTGGAATGTAAGTAAAAGTTGAGTCCATCCTTGGTAATAATTTCTTTGGCTTCTATGTAGTCTGTTTTCTTCTGAGCTTTCTCCACTTTGCCAAGACTTGTTTATTTTAATCATTGATAATCAGTACGTTGGCTCCTATAGACTTTACTGAATAATCAACATTTCTGACGGAACGACTGCCATTTGTGTACCTCAACATTATTGGGGATACCTATATCAATGCTTTCTGGTTTATGACAAAAAAAATGTCTTATACATAACGTCCGCCATCACATCAGCGAAAGGACGTCGATTACTGAACACAATTGTATCGTCATTTAGGAGAGAATTTTCCGAAACTCATCACGATTTACTTTCTTTCTATTAGCTGGTGGATAGTATGCTACTGTTCCTTAGAAGGGACACTGCTGCCCATCCCTCTGGTGTAGACTCCCTTTGTCGTCGAAACGCTTGTTTTGTTATTTAATCTTGGAGCTATTTTCATTGCTCGTAAACGAATGTGTACACATTTGTAATGATATACCTGAATAAATAACGAGAAAGGATAACATCTCTGATTACTCGTTCTTGTGTTATTTTGTTTTTAGCATAGAGTGGGTGGGACCGGCACCCTGATTAGCTAAAGACAGCAGCTATTGCGCAGCCAATGCATGCAGCCAACGTTGCATGGTGGTTAATCTTCTAAAATTGAAAGGCGAGGATGCAATTTTTAGTTCATTGATCGTCCGACGAGTGTGCGTCAGAGATATTTGCTTGTTTAATCACTATCGGCAAATAGGTAATACCAAAATGGCGTTTGACAGCGGCGTGTGCGCAATTTACGCCTGTCGCAAACTGTCTGCGACATACGTAATCAGCCCGCGGATAGCCAGCAGCATCATATCGAGTACTTCTTCTACTTCTTTCGTGTTGTTAGTGGCCAACCCTGTGTCAGAGATGTTCAAGCCGCTCTAAGGCATTTAACTTGGCTCAACGACTGCCGTCTAATGACAACAAACAGGATAGGACGATATTACGAACCCTCCGTAGCACGGAGACGCTTAGTTCTAATATCACTATGCGGTCACCCATCCGTAGACTGACCGCGCCAAGCGCTGCTTCATCATGATCATCATGTCATCCACAGGACGTCCCTTGCTGAACACAGGCCCCACCTTAGATTTCCACAAAGAGCCGTTACTTGCCGCCCTCATCCAACGACTCCCAGCGATCTTCACCAGATCGTCTGTCCACCTCGTTGGAGGTGATCCCACGCTGCGTTTTCCGGTGCGTGGTGTCCACTCGAGAACTTTTGCCCCAACAGCCATCAGTTCTACGGGCTATGTGCCCCGCCCATTGCCACTTCAGTTTACTAATCCTTTCAGCTACGTCGGCAACTTTAGTTCTTTTACGGATCTCCTCATTTTTTATTCGATCTCGTAGAGAAATACCAAGCATAGCTATCTCCATACGAGTGACCTTCAGCTTTATGAGGCCCACAGTGAGTGACCACGTCTCTGTTCCATATATCATCACTGGTAACTGGTAAGCTACGCGCTGATTATCGTTGCCGATCTGTGAGTGTAACTGGTTATGAGCACCTCTAATATTCATGTACTAATAATACATACTGCAATGACGAATCTGTCTACTACGCGTGGTAACTATGGCAATATAGGGTGTGACCGCTCATTGATCAGTGTGAGTGTAAATGTAGAGTGTACCCATTGATACCACAATGTGTGTTGCTTTATCTTGCTGTCTTTTTCTATTTAGGACATCACTTGGTGATTACAAACTCTGAATAGATTCATATTAGTAAGGATCAGCAAGGTTAAGCAACGTTCGGCGCGATCGACCAGTAATTGAATGATCGAATAGTGGTTTAAGAACTGAACGTCGACATGTTTCGGAGGAGACGTAAGAGTGAACACAGTAGGACCGCGAGTGAACTGGTCCTCGGGGCTACTGTTTTAGCTGCGACCAGCCGTCCGGCCAGAGACATTATGTTGGCGCAGGCTCACAGTCGGTCACATACATTATACACTAGTCGGATACTGGCCGCAGGTAAACAAAGACAAGTGCGCGTTTACCCGTATAAATACATAGATGTATTGGCCGCAATCTGTTCCAAACGCTATGCGCGAACTAGTGGTCGGAAAGACCCGCCGACCGCACATCCCTGTGCATGTCACTACCTACGTTTCTGTTTTAGTAAGCCACATGCAGCCAGCCGGGTTGTGGCTTTAGCCGTCGTCGCATCGTGTACGATGTCGTGGTGTTTGTCATTAGATGGCAGTCGTCAAGACAATTTGAATTCCTTCAGGCGGCTTAAACAACTCTGACACAAAGTTGGCTACTTATAACATCAGTCAAAGGACGTACACTGCTAAACAAAGCCCCCCCATCAAATAGATCTCCCCATACACTTCCACAACTGTGTCATCATTTTGGGGGAATTTGCCAGTACACGCTTGGCAGGTGGGTTGGTGAGCGTAGAATCACTGCTATTCTACAGAAGGGACGCTGCTGCCCATCATCACCGTTACGCATTACAGCCAAAAATCACCCGCTGCTGGACACAAGCCTCCCCCAAAGATCGCCACAACTACTGGTACGGGTTTCTGTTGTGCGCTTATGCGGGGTATTGCTATAATCACCACGCTTGGCTGACAGGTCGACAATAGCAGTTGTAATGTAAATGTACTCTAAGGATACTGCTACTCATTCTCCGGCTAATCCATTGTCGCCGGATCCACTTAGCCACTAAGCAAACGAAAAGAAAAATAGAATAGAACAACATATTTTGAAGATAAGTAAAGGTCATTAAGGGCTAAAGCGTTCCATCAACTGTTCAATTGATTGTTTGGTAAACGTTTTATCGGTTTAACTTTGAGCTGAATCTTATCCTAAACAGTTAGTCACTCAGAGTCACCGCAGACGATCGAGCTAAGTTGTTTCTTCTCAGTTGATTGATGATGTGTAATTATGCTAACTACCATTTCAATCATCGATTAAGCCTTTTCAAGTTTGAGACGCTGCGAATTTACTTTACCAAATCAATTTGTAGTATGACGAAGAAAAGTCTGCATACGAAACCCATCTTAAACAACATTTTATTCGACGTCAAACTCAGCACAAAGTATGCTTCAAGGAAGTTGAAAGCATCTATCAAACTCTTCAAGTTTCAACTTTATTGTCATCGAGTAAAGTTTCCGTTTGTTCAACAAGACGTTACGGGCAAGGAAGGAAAATTTTGAAGCATACTTATCATAACCATAAGCTTGCAACTTGACGTTTTAAAGGGCTTGTTAAAATATGCCAGTTCTTTAAATGCTGCGGTTCTAAAAATATTTTTTCAGGTTTTACTTTCCTAGGTGATTTTATAAGTCGTTGCGGCAAGTGTAGTACTGGGCGTAGGTATAAAAAGGCAACAAGGGGCAGATTCCTTTTTTTGTCATGGAGAAATCCTCATGGACTTCCGCCGCCTTGGGAGGGGTGGAGGGGCATGTCAGACTCTTACCGGCTAAAACCATACGGTGTTCCTTCCATGTACTGTTGAAGAAGGTACTTCCTACAATCAATCATATCGGCCATTTTACGTTTTTTGCTGAACAAAGGCCTCCCCCATAGATTTTCACAACTGTGTCATCATTCTGGGGGGTATTTGGCAATACTTACCACGCTTGGCAGGCGGGTTGGTTAGCGCAGTATGGCTACCGTTTCACAGAAGGGACGCTGCTGCCCATCTCTGTGGTTTAGATTCCCTTAGTCGCCTTTTACGACATCCACGGGAGGAGATGGAGTGGTGCTATATTCTTAATCCGGACACCACATGAACCGGTTGAAGGTATTCAGAGTGAATTTATGATGTTTCCTCTTTTATTTCTAAATCAATACTTCACTCTAACATTAAGATATAGTAGACCTGAAGAAATGCTAAGCAAGGTTATGTTTTTAATTATATTTAAGTTGCCGCAGCTGTTGGTACAGCCCACACCCGCTGAAGACATCAGATTCCCTGGATAAGGAGTATTTTTGTATTGTTAACATACACACACATTTACCCGTAAAAGTCCAATGCTGAACAGGGGCCTCGTAAAGACTACAATATTTGATAATATTGTCATAATCTGGTGATTTATTCCGCTTAGCAGGCAGATTGGTGATTGTCGTTATTAGCAGAGGATGCTACTGCCCATACTTTTGATATATGAAGCCTCGGTTAGCTTTTACCGTGGGTGGAGAGAGGTGGTCTAATCTTTGGCGGGACCACACTAAATGTATGTATTGTTCTATTTTCCATGAATTATTGTGCGTTTTTGAACCCAAAAATATGCAATTAATCTAGAACAGAATACTTAATCGATTGAAGCAGACGTCGGCTTGACTCCAAATACATGACAACGCGTAAGTTCTCATATAAAATACACAAAATATCTGAAAATGACGCCGACTGAAAGTAATGAAATCGTACATTTCTTTTATATTGGAATTCCTAATGACGCAGACATTGAGTCATACATTTTTGTATACCACCAAATACATGTCGCAATACCGCAATGTCTCAAGACGAAAGTCTTTAAACAGTGTGTGTTACCAGTGATAACATATGGGACAGAGGCGTGGTCACTCACCATGGGCCTAACAAGAAAGCTCAAGGTCACTCAGCAAGCTATGAAGACTGCTATGCTTGATATATCTCTACGAGAACGAATCAGAAATGAGGAGATCTGTAGAAGAAATAAAGTTGCCAACATAGCTTAAAGGATAAGTAAACTGAAGTGGCAATGGGCGGGGCACAGTAGAACGTTGGGGCAAAAAGATTCTCTGAATCTATACATATAATATTACACTTCTCCTGATTGACTGATTCATTAACACAGGGCTAAACCACTGGCGGTACAAACTTGAAATTTTTGCAGTTGATGCCTTTTATAACTTAGGCAAGTTGTAGGGTTGAAATGTTGTACGAAAGTCCGTAGTTTTATAAGTTAGCTCTATGAAAATTTATATTCGGCTTTTCAGATCTTTTTTTTTAATAACGTTGCCGCACACTATTACCTATTACTCCTGTGTCATGGGTGCATTTACAGACATGAATTTCATATACAATACACCCAGATCCGGAACAACTACCTGCATATCATACAAATATTTGTTCTGTGCGGGAATTGAACCCACGACCCGGAGCGCAGCCGCCGACTGTATCAACCACTGCACCAAGCAGTATCCGTGTCCTCCTATCTCCTATTTTACCTCAGTGTTTATTTATATTTTACCTCAGTGTTTATTTATATTTTACTTCAGTGTTTTTGTAAATTATACCCTTAAGAGGGTAAAACAGGAGATGAAAGTTCGCATGAAAATCCGTCATTTTACAAGCAAAATCTATGAAAATTTGTATTTGGCTTTTTGGATCAAAATATAGAAACACGTGTTTCAGTGATTTTGTAAAATCTACACATAAAATAAAAATCTATAAAATTCTGTCAGTTTTAAGGTTAGATCTATACACGATGAAATTATTTATTAAATGAAGTAGATATGTCACATGCTCGATGCTCTGCATACTCTCAAAAGTAAGAACCAAAACTCCCCCAATTGTTGCACCTTGCAATCAGATCGCCAAAAACAGGACAATGAGCAACACACTGTCACTATCTGTATTGTTTTATTATTTAAGTAATAACAATACGGTCTGTGCGTATATAGTCAATGCACAAACTATCAAGCAAAAATAAATAAAGAACTAGGAATCTCACACCACACGTGAGTAACAAACTATATAAAACATTTAAATTTATTTATTTTATTAACAACCGCTTACGTTACTTACAGTTGCCCAATGCGCACAGTAAGCCAAGTAATAATGTTACTCTTAAATACATATTTCTTATATTTATTGATAAAAAATACGAATAAAATTATTTATAGAATAATATTCCCGAAGAAAGCACAGGTGAAGCAAAGAGAAGGGACAACATATTCTATCACAGATGCGACAAAGACATCGAGTACACATGTTGTCATTTTAGATACCTATCTCTTTTACTCTCTTAGTTTTTGTATCGTCTTTCGTTTATACATAGGTACAGCGAGACTGAATTTTGCGCGCTATTTAATATGGACGTAAGATAAAAATAAAATTGAATATACATTTATCTACTCGAGCGAAGCTGCGGGCAACAGCTAGTCTTTAATAATAATATACGTTTATTTTCCATATTCCTTTAAGTTCGTTAAAACAGACCACTTCTCTCCACCTATGGGTGTAGTAAAAGGCGCCGGTATCAATATTCGTATCAAGAAGATGGATATCCCGCATCCTGTCGTGCGCTAATAACAACAAAGTGTAATAACAAGATTCATAAGAACAACACACGACTCGGAGCGCAGCAGCTGACTGTGTCAGCCATTGTACCAACCGTGCCGTCATAGTGTTGGCACTACTACAGACACGCGCCATCAGGGAGGCAAAGCTTATCTGATGAGATGGTAGCGAAACCAGTAATATTTGTAGATATGCGCGAACACCCCTGATGCACTACAGCTGCAGCGCTACGCCGCCCTGAGCAATAGTCTCAGTGCATTATTAATTATTATATTAGACACGTAGGTCACTGTGTCCGCAGCCCAAAATTGACTCATCTGTAAAGTTTCAAGTCCCAAAAGTTTTGTTATTGGTATTCTGTAAGTGACGGCTTGAATCGACTCCAATTACTGAAATCGTTCGACGCACTGAATTTAATACCTAAGTACTTGCAATAGTCTTAGACAGTTCGGAAAATTCTGAAGGCGTGTAAATTAACCTTTTGTGTGGTGACCTTTGAATCAACTAACAGTCACTGTCAAACAGTCAAAGTCAATCAGTTATGTCAAACTGTGTTCGCGTGCGTTCTTCGTTTGTATTTTTATTTATTACTAGCTTTTTCCCGCGGCTTCGCACGCGTGGAATTTAGAAATGTGTATCATGCTATTGAAAACATGCAATAATGACCTGAGCTTTTATTAGGAACTCATAATAGGTGTAGAGGGACTGTAGGCGACATAATTTTAGATTATTAATAAACGTTGTACTTATTTAATAAAGTTATTAATGTGCATACTAACGCCATCTATCATGTTTTTTGTATTACTTATGTTATCAAAATTAAAGCGGGTAGTGCGAGTCAGTATTATAAAATTATAAAATAAGTTTTTTGTTCGCTCTCATTCACTGGCCGCGCTACACCATTTTCTCATATATCCCGAGTTTTATTTTACATCATCAACAACAGTATTTTGGTCAACTTCGAGCGGATCTTCACCACGATGTTCACTACACCGCCTGCGAAAGTGATGACTCGCAAGCAAATGAAGGAATGTGAGAAAATAAAAAAGGACAGTGACTTTAGTGAACCACCACAACATGGCGTAGATAACCTACAATTTCCACAACGTGGCACCGATGATTTTAAATTGCCGCACGATGAACTGAGAAAGGAAGTTGTGAGGAAAGCGATGGATTCCAACGTGTTACCACATGAATCGGTAAAAAATCCATCTGAAGCCATGTCAATGAAGTCAAAGTATTCAACCGCGTCATCAGCCATGCGACGCAAGCAGTTGAAACTCGAGGCTGCCGAAGCGAAAGCTAAGATCGAGTTAGATCTGATAGATAAACGCCTAGAGGTGCATTTGGCACAAATTGATACAGAAGATAACAATTCTGTTGGAGTAAGCAGCAGACACAGTTCAGTACCAAGGAAGCCAGTGCGCTCCAGTGTCGAAATGTGGCTTGATCAAAACAGGGCAGAGAGACCCTCTAACCCAGTTCCTCATCAGCCGAAGCCATCGTCGCTACCACCACCCTGCGTGAGCGTAGTCGCTGAGCCGAGCTCCGCACCACACGCTGACATGCGGCTGCTCGCTGAAACACTGAAAGATCTCATGACAAACAACAAGTCCAGCACCCAGCGAGATGATCGCTTGCTTAGCCGTTTAGCTACACCTCGAGACTTACCAGTGTTTAGTGGTGACTGCATTGAGTGGCTACATTTTAAAAGTGCCTACTTGGAATCCACTCGAATCTGTAAGTACAGTGATTCTGAAAATCTATGGCGTTTACGGAAGGCACTGCGCGGAGAGGCAATGACGGCAGTGACTGATCTTCTTATTGGGAATTCTCCACCTGCATTAGTGATGGATTCTTTGGAGTTGAGATTTGGTCGTCCAGATACAATTATACTCAAGTTAACTACACAGTTAAAGAAGTTACCTCTATTATCGAATGACTATTATATAGATTTATTTGAATTTTCCACAAAAATTAGTAACTGTGTTGCTACAATACATGCGCTAAAACAAGACGATTACTTGAAAAGCCCAGAGCTTGCTGCAGCTATAATATCAAAGTTGCCGAGCACGCTAATAAGTAAATGGACTGATTATGCATATTTGAAGCTATCCGATGGATATTCAAAGTTAGATTTGTTGTCACAATTTTTAAAAAACGAGGCGCAGCGGTTATCTATCGTCGGAGTATCTGCGATAGCCCGAGAACAAAAGAAACATGAAAGCAATGTTTACCGGCACACTAATGACAGTAAGTCTCGCACTAAACAGGTTTTTACAACTGCAACTACGACATATGAATCGAACAATAATAAAAACAGTTGCAAGTTTTGTAAGAAGGGAGCGCACGCGCTTCCGGATTGTCGTGCATTTAAACGAGCGATGCGCAGAGATAAGTGGCGGTTTGTAAAGACTCACGGCTTATGCTACTGTTGCCTGACGGCCCGCCACGACAAGGATACTTGCCCTGCGCCACCATGTGACGTTGATAAGTGTGGAATGTCACATCATAACCTGCTGCATTGGGTGAAACCACAACAATCACAGAAGCCCGAGGAGACGTCGGCATTAGAAGCTAACCCGAGCGCTGAACCCAGCGGTGAAACCGTGGCCCACGTCACCGCCGAGAGTGACGTCACTAGTGCAAATTCGGGTGACGTCATGCTAAAAGTTATACGCGTGAAGTTGTACGGACCTAGTGGTGTAATGTTTACATATGCTCTGTTGGACGATGCGTCGTCGGTTTCAATCATAGATGCTGGGCTGGCAGACCAGCTGGGTCTTGCAGCTGAATGTTCAAGTGCTGTAAAGTTTGTTGACGCATTTGGGCTAGAAGTGTATCAATCGGACGCGCCAAAAGTGAGCTCACAAATAAGCGGTAGTGACGGTATTCAATATGACATTAGATTTCGTAAAGTATATAAGTTTAATTTACCGCAGCAAAATTTATCTGTTATAAATAACATAACCTGTAAACATTTATCACATGTTAAAGATAGGGTTTGTAAAGAACGTGTTATTCCTCAAATCCTTATCGGTGAAGATAATTATCATTTAATTGCTCCTTTGGAAATAATTCATGGTAGCAAAAACGAGCCTTATGCAACTTGTTGTCGTCTGGGATGGTCAATACATGGCTATTGTGGTCGCGCTCACACCTCCGGCACTCACGTAAGTAAAAATATATTTTATCTCACTCAATCTGATAATTCGGCTGACATCAGTGAATTAAATGAGGTCATTAAAAATTCATTTAAGTTGGATTCAATTGGAATATCAACTTTATGTCGTGAGAACACGGCCCACACTCGTGCGCTGCAGATATTGGATGACACAGCGCGAAATGTGGGCAACCAGTGGGAAGTGGGCCTGCCATTTAAGAAGAATAATTTTGTAATGCCTATTTCATATGATCAAACTTATTTTAGGTTGAAGGGTTTATTAAATAAATTCCAGAATGACAGCGTTTATGCAGACCGGTACCGAGCCGAGATAAACAAATTACTGGATAGCGGTTACGCTCGTAAACTAAAGCACGATGAAATATCGGCCAACCGCACGTGGTATCTTCCACACTTCGGAATACAGAATCCAAATAAGCCAGGAAAACTAAGACTAGTATTCGATGCGGCCAGCAAAACAGGAGGTATCTGCCTTAACGATTATTTACTCACAGGGCCGGATTTATATAATTCATTGTTTGGAATAATGTTGAGGTATCGTGAGAACAAAATTGCCATAATCGGTGATATTAAAGATATGTTTCTTAGAATAAAAATTCGTCAACAGGATCAAAATGTCCTTAGGTTTTTATGGCAGGATAATAAAAATGCTGAAATTCAAGTTCTTGTTATGCAAAGTTTAATATTTGGAGCAACCTGTTCGCCGTTTATAGCTCAACATATTAAAAATAAAAATGCTCTTAAATATGAGGATGTATATCCAGAGGCCGTTCATGTTATTGTAAAAAATCATTACATGGATGACTGTTTACATTCATGTGAATCTAAGCAAATGGCAATTAAATTAATTAAGCAAATCACACACATTCATAAAACTGGTGGTTTTGATATAAGACGGTGGGCGAGTAATAGTAAAACGGTATTGAATAGTTTACCCCCCGACTCACTCGCGCAGTCTGCGATCGAGTTTAAGGACGGAGGTACGAACACGACTGAGCGCACTCTCGGTTTGATGTGGCATCCAACCGACGACACATTCGGTTTTAAAATATCGCTTGACCGTATCCCCCAGCCTATTTTAGATGGATCTGAACCGCCTACGAAGGCAAAAATGTTAAGTATAATTATGTCAGTGTACGATATCCACGGTTTTCTATCACCAATTCTAATAAAGAGTAAAATTATTTTGCAAAATGTTCACAGAAGTGGTGTCGACTGGAAATGCCACATCCAACCGAGTGAACATGCTATGTGGGTAAAGTGGCTTAATGATTTGAAGCAGTTGGACTCATTACGTATACCTAGGTGGTACGATAACGCAAGTACCTGGACGGAAATAACATTACCTGATTCTGTGTCTATTGTTCATCAGTCTGCGATAATAGACACACAAATGCACATCTTCTGTGATGCTTCACTAAAAGCCTACGCAGCTGTGGTCTACTGGCGACGTGTACGCAATGATGGATATGTACAAGTAAGCTTTGTTTCTAGTAAGAGTAGGGTTTCTCCACTTAAGCCCGTGTCTATACCTAGACTCGAACTGCAGAGTGCATTGCTAGCTACCAGGTTAGCACAGACAGTACAATCCGAGCAAGGTGGAATGAAGCCCAGTAAGAGGTACTTCTGGACCGATTCCGCCACGGTGCTACAATGGATACGCAGTGACCCTAGAACATACAAACCTTATGTAGCACATAGGTTAGGGGAAATAGATGAGCTCAGTGTAATCTCTGAGTGGCGATATGTCCCAACAGCATTAAATGTGGCTGACATAGCCACGCGAGATGACGCTCCCCCACTGAAATATAATGATATATGGTTTCAAGGACCCACCTTTCTCCGGCAACCGGAGACTGCATGGCCGAAGGATTTGAAGACCTGCAAAGTCGTTGAAGAAGCTGCCTGTGAGACAAATAATGTTAACGTTGTGACGTCACGAGAGGTAAACCATTGTCTACCCAATGAAAACAACATCTCATCATGGACGGTACTCGTAAGTTGCACAGCTAGAATTTTATTTTTATTTCGAAGACGGTACAAAAATGCTAAAAAGTACATAGATGTTGAATTGATGCATGTCGCAGAGAATTTATTATTTAAAAAGGCTCAAAACGACACATTTCAAGCAGAGATTGCTTGTTTACAACAAAAAACGGAACTTATGTCCAATAGTCGCTTGTTAAAATTAAGCCCGTACATTAATGAGACTGGTTTGTTATGTGTTGGTGGTAGAATTGATAATGTGGCAGGAGTGTCGTTTACAACGACAAGACCGATAATACTAGACGGAAAACATAAAATAACTCGGTTACTCGTTGAATATTATCACAGACGAGCACTACACGGTGCCAACGAGCTGGTTGTGAACGAATTAAGACAGCGCTACTGGGTACTAAAACTGCGACCTACTGTGCGCGCCGTGGGCTCACGCTGCCTGTTCTGCCGCTACCGTCGTGCTTCACCGAGCCCTCAAAGAATGGCTGAGTTACCGGCAGCACGCCTACAGCATAACAGAAGACCGTTTAGCTTCACTGGTGTTGACTTCTTCGGTCCAATTGAGGTAACTGTAGGTCGTAGACGTCAGAAGCGATACGGAGTATTGTTCACCTGTTTGACTATTCGAGCTATCCATATTGAGGTCGCTGAGAGTCTTACCACCGATTCGACAATAATGGCTTTGAGAAGAATGTGCGCTCGCAGAGGTACGCCAATGGTTCTATATTCAGACAACGGTACTAATTTGAGAGGGGCCGATAGCGAGTTGAGGCGTAGTCTGGAAGAGCTGAATGGTGATATACTTCGGGAAGATGGCCTGCTTCGAGGAATTGAATGGAGATTCATTCCACCGGGTGCCCCAGAGATGGGAGGAGCCTGGGAGAGAATGATCAGGACGGTGAAAACTGCGCTGAAAGTTGCACTTAAGGAGCGCGCACCTCACCCAGAGACTCTTGTAACGTTGCTAGCGGAAGTGGAAGCGTTGGTTAACAGCCGACCCATAACACATGTTTCTACGGACCCCAGTTATCCAGAAGCTTTGACGCCAAATCATTTTTTAATTGGTACTTCATCCAACGGATCAGTATTTGGTAAGTACACTAATGACGATCTCTGCCTTAGAAAACAGTGGCGAGTGGCGCAGAGGCTGACCGACCTCTTCTGGGACCGCTGGTTAAAAGAGTACCTTCCAACTTTGCTACCTAGGCAGAAGTGGCATAAGGAGGAGAGAGCTTTCAAGGTAGGCGACTATGTTATTCTTGTTGAGCCTCATTTGGATCGCGGATGTTGGCGCCATGGGGTAGTGAGCGTGACACACGCTGGCCATGATGATAGGGTTCGCGTTGTAGACGTACGCACTCGCACAGGAGTGCTGCGTCGCCCGGTTACTAGGGTCGCCTTACTCGCTCCAGTGGATGGTAGTGACGACGACATCAAGTAACTAGTCGTCACTATGGGGGTGGAATGTAGGCGACATAATTTTAGATTATTAATAAACGTTGTACTTATTTAATAAAGTTATTAATGTGCATACTAACGCCATCTATCATGTTTTTTGTATTACTTATGTTATCAAAATTAAAGCGGGTAGTGCGAGTCAGTATTATAAAATTATAAAATAAGTTTTTTGTTCGCTCTCATTCACTGGCCGCGCTACACCATTTTCTCATATATCCCGAGTTTTATTTTACATCATCAACAGGGACCATGATACATTTCCGAATGACACGACCCATAGGCCTTCCGCATATTGCATCCAGTCCAGCCAGCCAGTGTCAAACCATGCGCTTTTCTCTTTTGTTTGGAAACGCCTCACACAAGGCACTGGGTGTCGTCATCAATAAATTTCATAAGATATAGCTTGCCCTTTTCCGCCTAGTATCAACAGTCCGATCACTCATTATAACCACACCACTGATTTTGTCATTTAAATTAGGGCTTTAAGTCGTGTGTTGTACAATACTTTTATAGGTCAGTCGGCCCCCTCTTTAGGAACCTTGCCTACGACCACTGCCAACCTTGTTGCTCAAGCCACCAAAAGCCTCCGACTTAGATTAACGACCCTCTAATGACAACATCCAGGACCGACGATTTTACATGTCCTCCGTAGCATGGAGACGCGCAGTTTCGATACCACTATGCGGTCACCCATCCATAGACTTACCGCGTTAAACGTTGTTTACCTAACCGATGGTTTACCGATCAGTGAGTGCGACTAGCATGAACGCCTCTATACTTGCATATATGTATAATATTACTATAGTTAAACTATTGCGTTGACTCAGAGGACTATGGATACTACAGGTAGGTATGTGTATAATAAAGATTGTGTCGGTAATAAGCGACCACATTGTTAACTTAATTGGCTCACGTTGGCATAAGTTTGCTCGAGACGGAGATGCCTGTGGCGCTAACCAAGGGCGGGTAAGGGTTGAGTTATATTTTCTGTACATTTTAAACGAGTGACTATAAATTAAATTTAAAAGAAAACCTCTGTATAACCCTGCAAAAAGCTGCAATTTTAAATACATGTATATTTAGAAAGTTCATGCAGATAGAAGAATATGAAATAAGTTATCATCACAGCGCACCCTCAACATAAACACACACGACACGCTGCATTCACTTGGCTTCGGCACGTCAATGCAGTTAAAACCAGCCAAGGAGCTGGGAAGAAAAAGCCCACCCGAAAATAATAATAATAATCGATCGAGTGGAACCCCATGAATGCTCGCAGGACTTTCAACTCTGACTTGCCTTAGTTGGCCAATCAGAGAGGTGCTGCCAGAGCTATATGCTCGGGGGTGGAAGTGTCTAATGACATAATAACGGGGAAGCCCGCTCCGAGTCTTCCCGCCTCACCGACGTCGCGGAGGCCTATCGCCGCGTCACCTTCCCGTTCAAGTTAGCACTTCTCCCTCCCGTCTCTTGCAGGCGCCGGCCCATGCCGACCTGTAGTTTTAAATGTCTCCTAATACATTATAAATAATATCGATCCAGCTGTCCCCAAAACAATAGCTTATTATCCCCAGCAATGCCCTAAGCCGAGGTCCGTGTCCCGCAGGGGGCGCCCTTAGCGAAAGTTGCTTAGTTTTTAATATTAATTTTAGGCCTGGCTGGAGGCCTCTTTTGGCTTCACCAGAAACGACCGGTTAAGTTAAATTTCCCAGAAATGTATACGAGAAACCCAACAAAAAAAAACACCCCTAGTCTTTGAGACCCGCGATGGTGAAACCGGTGCCACACCTCTCAACACCCCGCCCCGCTCATACCGGTGTTGCTCCCTGTCGCCTATGGTCGTAGCCATTTAGGGGGTCACCGTCTGCCACAGAATTTTACTTAAAAGTGGAAAGGCAGATGCCGGTTTTTTTTGTTTTTCCGAGTATTCAATCTATTTAGCACCCATTGCAATAGACCTTATAAATATAGTTTATATTTCATACAATAGTTTTACACCTCCGGGGACAATCTGAGACAGCATTTTATAGTGTCCCCGGTTAGTGTCCCATTACATTTTAGATTAAAATTCGTGCGTATTGGACCCTTGTCGCATAAGCCTATAAAAAAACCGGGTTCCCCTTACAGGGGATTATGCCCGTACATATATAGATATACAGACACAACAGCACAGAATAGTTACATTTTAACTGTGTAGCTGAATAGATTGCCACAATATTGTGCAGTCGATTCGGTCAGCTACAACGCTAAGGATGCTGTTGGTGCTGCCACGAACATGGCTGAGCACGGCTCAGGATGGCATGAAAGCCATCGGTGCGATAGTCAGGAAACATGCCCGATGCAATACAGTACCCACTTCGGCAGCCCCAATAACATCCTAAATGCGTTGTTTTAATGTTGCTGTAGATTTAAATGCTTGTTTGACTGGACTATAGTGAACGCGCTATTCTCGGCATCAAACTCCAAGATCTAGTCCACAATTTTGAAATTCGTAAGCGAATGAAAGTTCTTGACGTAGACAAATGAATCATGAAACTCAAATGGAGTTGGGTAACTCCCCGTTGACGATAGGAGGAGCCGAGTGAGGGCCCCGAGACGGAAAAAGGAATGCAACGGCATTCCTCCGTCCGCCAGTCGGCGTAAATGGGTCAGATTGGCACAAAATAGGGATTGGTACAAACGCAGGGAGGCCTATGCTCTGCAGTGGGATGAGTCGGGCTCCACGTGCTGATGATGATTTCTCACGGCAGGGTATAGTGATAACGTCCTTCAGTACCACCTACTTACTTATGTAGAATAGAATAGAATATAACTTTAATGTACACCAAAATAATTTAAAGGATTATTTACAATAGTTAGCGTGGCACAATGGGCGGTCTTATCGCTAAAAGCGATCTTTGGATGGATTTAGTAGTCTGTGGTGTACTGAACGATGATGTATATACAAGAAAATACACGTATTTGCATAAATATATAGTATAACTACTCCAATTTGCATATTAATACATAAATACAAATATATGTAAGTATATCAAATATAATATTATACATAGATACTTGCTGATACAATACTGGATATTTAAGTCAACTAAAGATATAGATAATGCTCTATTATGTACTACCATTTATACAACAAATATCTTTTATAATTCTTAATTACTTATGCATACGACATTCAAAAGAAAATATCGGAGTATATTTGCGTTTACAGTAGCATTTTGGAGGTCAGAAAATGTCCGAAACACGCGGTGTCACCTTCCAGACGCTTAATTAACGTGTAAACCAACCAGCGTATAACGTTGTAAGACCTGATTTATTGTTCACACCAACAAGGTCGGTTTATTAAGGGAAAGCTCAAAATGGACCGTTGCTTACCTAATTAATTTTACCTAATCATAGAACTATAGAGATGATTAAACAACTTCGTTGGTATATTATAGTTATTAAAAGTAACTATCTTTTAATAAATACGTTTCCCACTCTAAAATTTCTCCTGTATCTCACATGTACGAACACACCCAGACCCGAAACAAATATTGGTAGACCATACAAAAAAAAAACGGACAAGTGCTAGTTGAACTCGCGTGGAGAAGGTTCCGAAACTGTTGAATATATTGTCTATTGTTGAATTCGGTCTTATACCGATACCTTATCACAAGAAAAAACTTTACACCGTAGTTGAAAAACATGTTTTCTCATACGTTCCAACCGCAAAAGTAAGTTTGTACGCACGATATTGAAAGATTTACCATGTTATTTTAAGACCGTGGACTTCTTATAAGTTTTCCTGTAATCTATAGGCAAAGATACAATTTTTTTTTTCAAAATGTTTAGCTCGGTAATTTCGGAGATACGGGGGAGGAATGGTCAATTTTTGTCTATCTTCTTAAATAATTTTCAAATTATAAACTAAATTAACATTTGAGACTCTCATAACAAGTCCTTCCATTTCATATGTTACACGGCAAAACTTTATTCTTTAATTTTCTATATTGCCCCTCAAAAGTGACCCCCATATTCAATATTCATTTATTTACAATACAGGTACCTGTTTGGGTTGCAGGGGTCCATATGTGTACCAAATTTCGACTTAATATATCCTTTAGATTCGGAGCAAATTGGCTGTGATAGACGGAGAGACAGACACACGAGTGATCCTATAAGGGTACCGCCGTTTTTTCCTTGGGACGTTCGGAACCCTAAAGAACGTGCGGGAATCGAACGCGAAAACCATAGCGCAGTATACCGATCGATTTGTCACTGCATCAACAGCGAGTCAATGGTAACGCCATAAAAAGAGTTAATGCGCTATTTAATAATAAATTATGATCATTCATGTTAAAAACCAAACATCTATTGCTAGGTTCTAAAAAAGCGTGTTGTGTTTACAGTTTACAGACATACATACGCCCAAACACAGACCCGGAACAACTACTTCTAATTCATACAAATATTTGTTCCGTGCGGGAATAGAACCCGCAACACGCAGCGCAGCAAGAGAAGCTAGCCGCTGCGATGAACGTATTGTCGACATTTACAAAAGGATTATTAAGGAATTACCCCAATGACTTGGCGTGATTCTAAGGGGCATAGTATGTTAAACACACAATAATACTTACTGCAATGGAGTACCAATTGTACCACGCTGTAGTGCGATCATACAAGGTCCTGGAGCCCCCTTCGGTGCCGAAGATGACCGACCCATTGGTTTTAGCCGGTAGGAGTCATGAAGAATTCTGTGGTAATTCTTCAACAATAAAAAAAGGAGTCTGGCATGTCCCTTCGTACTTCACCGGGGTTAAGGAACTTCATGAAGAACTTCCACAGGGCCCAATAAAAAAAGGTAGTTATCACCGCAGCACCAGATATTCGCAGCCAAGCAGTAGTGTTTAAGCTTTAGACAATAGTGTTCCAGTTTTTGAAGGGCACCGTAGGTAGTGAAATTATTGGGCATTAGAGTGACTTACGAGCGAATTGAGGTGACGAACGTAGTGTAAAAATTATAGACTGACGTGATGATTACCTCCGGGCGATTGCCTTGCTAGTTTCGTCTGTTAGTTGTATTTAAAAAGAAAATGGATTACCATTAATTTAAGCCTTTACAATTAGCGTCACAAATGTGATAACCACTATCTCTCACTACTAAGTCGCGGCCAAAATTGGCTTTCACGTACACAAATTTTGTCCAAATAGAAAATGTAGCTAACACCTAAACCGTTCTCACACATACAAGCATACTGCACACCATATACATTAAACACACATACATATTTGACGGCACGGTTGGTGCAGTGGTTGATACAGTTGATGCTATTTGTATGATCTGCAGGTAGTTGCTCCGGGTCTGGATGTATTGTGTGTGGATTTGTGTCTGTAAACGCACCCACGCCACAGGAGAAATCCTAGTGTGAGGCAAAGTATAATGAAAAAAAAAAAACATTCAGTCCACTACTATCGGAATTAATTTGGATTATTAGTTCATAAAAAAAAACCATTGGGTTCAGACGTGTATCGTGTTTCTATAACCCAACAAATAAATATAGACCTTAATACCTTCTACAAACTTTATATCCAAATGACGTTAAACTAATTCATGCCAAACATTCACTATAAAACTGACACTTGATTAACTACCGCAGCTGCCCCGCCAAGAGATAAATGCGTGAAGATAATTTAAACATCATATACAAATTGTTATTTAGAATATACTCAAAAGAGGTTCGAATATGATACCTGTGTTTATATCAGAGGTCGGAGTTCAGTCAGACATATCTTGCGACGTAATTGGATACCGTATTCATCTTCTTGTTCTCGTGTTTATATTAATAACTTCCATGTCAGTTTTGCTTCTGAGAATAATATATAGGGTATTACTTTAATAATGGATAATATTTTAAGGCAAAGCACTATGAGTGGTACAGAATTCATTTCATATATCAAGAATCGGTTTTATTGATAATACATTCACAATTAATATTTAAATACTCGACTAGCGAAATATTTATTGACTTTATTATTTTATGGTTGATGTTATGTTGATTTTTATTGATAAACGCAATGTTGCAACCTATATATTTACCTCCTAAAATATTTTCCATTATTAAAGTAAGACCCTATATATGAAGTAGGTACATTGACATGAATTCATTCATACTATGTTGAATATTTCCGATCTGTCTGACTGCAGAAGTTATTGGTAAAATAGAATTTCAAAGTGAAACACCATTTTTAAGCAAAATATCTTTTTTTTTCAGTTCTTGGTTACACACTTAACCACTCTTGGTTGCTTAAAACCGGTCGTTTCTGGCGAAGCCAAAAGAGGCCTCCAGCCAGGCTTAAAATTAATCCTAAAAACTAAGAAACTTGCGCTAAGGGCGCCCCCTGCGGGACACGGACCTCGGCTTAGGGCGTTGCTGGGGATAACAAGCTATTGTTTTGGGGACAGCTGGATCGATATTATATAGAATGGATTAAGGGACATTTAAAACTACGGGCTCGGTACGGGGCGGCTAGAGCAAGAGACGGGGGGCAAAACATCTTTACACCCGTGTGAAAGAAGCGAACTCGAACGTGGCAAACTCGAACGTGGCGAACTCAAACCTCATTGGCTGGGCTGTGGGCAGCGCATATTGTAAGCATTTATAATTATTAATTGCATATGCGGTTTGCTTATTTCGGATGTCCCACGTCACATCCAAGTTTTTTATTTTAATTGTCTTTATTACAATTAGAATTTTCATCTCTCCTTTCTCCACTATAGATATACGGGATTGTATATATATATGTATATCATTTAACATAGACATGTTTGCCATATGGTGCCGGCTACTAATAGCACCAACCCATCTCATCCCGTGGGTGTCGTAAAAGGTGGCTATGGTATAAGCCGAAGGATGGGCAGCAGCGTTGTTTGAATACACATCAAGTCAAACGCGATCGCTAACCCACTTGCCAATCGTGGCGATTATGGCAATCAACCCGTCATTGTGGCGATCTTTGGGGAGCCCTGTGTCCAGCAGTGGCCTTTATTCAGCTGAAATATCGAACTATTTCACGAGTACCCAAACTACATGCAGATGAAGTCGCGGACACCGCTAGTAACATAAATAGCTAATATTTCTTTTGTGAATCTATTTACAAACTCGTTTAAACGGTTTCTGTGTCTGCTTCTGTATCTTTCAGTTTGTTTGTAGTGATTCTTATATGCTGCAATGAGGTCACGTATAAATAAACAAATTACACCGGTGCCTTAAAATGAAATCTTAATTGGTCGATGTCTAGGAGATTGTTTCTAAGATTACCTCGCCGCCTCGGAACGTAAAGCTTTGGATGAATATTAATAATATAAAAAATATATTTTTGTGAATCTAGAAATGAAGTCATTTTAGCTTCGATACAGAACTTTTGTTCATTTCACAGGTCAGGAACAATTTGGTAAAAATTCTATTTTATTTAACGATACTATTCAAAAATAATATTATTATTTTATGAACAATTGTTGTTATCCTCGCTAAATCAATTACTTAACAAATTTTTACATGTAAATGTTCAATATTTCACGTTAAATGGCGATAGTAAAAAGTTGTGTGTATCGATGCCAACATAATGTGCTGACATTTAATACAAAATGAAAGCACGTTTACTCTCGTTAATTACGAACACTGCAGACAACATTAATTAGACTTTAAAATAAAAATGTAGGTTAATAATTTTTATAAATATATGCTTAGTGATTGATATTGATTATCTGATATACGAGCGGAAAGGAATTTCTTGAATTCCATTAACATGTATTTTTAAAGTAACGTGGTTTTGCGTCATGGTCCTTTGAGTCGACAAAATACCTACCGTTGACAATAAATAAACTGAAATTTACTTCGTACATAATGAATACAGTAACTTGTAAAATAAATAAAATTGTGGTAATGTTTCGCAATTATTACCTACTCAGTATAATAAACACTTTTAAACGGATTGCAAAGACACTATGAGTGATTACAGCGTGCATCAAAATAACTTTTGATTAGAATTTTACGGTAGATAAAATAAAATAACATTAAAAATCTGTAACGACGTCTGTCGTCTTACGGCCGAATATATAATCAATCTAATCCAAAATCTTTCATCATCATCATCATCATATCAGCCACAGGACGTCCACTGCTGAACAAAGGGGGGAAATTGCCGATACTAACTACGCTTGGCAAGCGGGTTGGTGAGCGCAAAATTGCTACTGTTCAGCAAAAGGGACGCTGCTGCCCATCCCTCTGGTTAAGAGTCCCTTAGTCGAATTTTACGACCTCCATGGGAGGAGATGGAGTGGTGCTATATTCTTTATCCGGGCACCGCACGGAAATCCAAAATCTTTGGATTTAAGATTTTGAAATTCATTCGTTTATGTGTTATGATCACATTGAACACAAAAACACACTAATCCTTAATCCCAAATCCGAAGATTTTGGATTAGATTGATTATTAATTTCGGCCGTTAATCATCCTGCGACCACGAATGCTGTAAAGTGTTTAAAACGTCAGGAAAAAAATATATATATTGTACGCGATGTAGTCCATTTAAAGTGATTTATTGTAAATAAATTGTGATGAAAAAGCGTAACATTCTGGCGCAAATACATATTCCTGTATTATTTATAGCTACGTCCCGCGTTTCCACCCGCCGTTTAATTTAAAAGAAATCGGATTATTTATCAATAATTACTATATAATTAGTATATATATTGGATTTCATAGGTTTTAATTTAGTTTCACGGAAACCTAATTCTTAATAAAGTACCTAAATTACTCCTTGCTTATAACAACCTAAATTACTCCTTATAACATCAGCTATCTGCCAGTGAAAGTCCCATCAGAATCGGTCCAGCCATTTCGGAGACTAGCTGGAACAAACAGACAGAAAGATAGACCGACAAAAATGTATTGTTATTTTGTTATAAGCACCGTATATATACTTTCATATGCATTTAGTAAAAAGCTATTACTTTGACATTACAAACAGACACTTCAATTTTATTTATTTGTATAGATGATCAATTTATATTATGGGTTTTATTACATGCATTAGGAAAGCAGAAGCGAGATAAGCTTTTAGATAGGAATAAATCGCTTCATGTAAGCGCTTTTCCTTTCATCCATGATACTATTATTCTTCAGGGAACAAGGATCTAAGATTTTACAACTACACCACAATATACATTCTAATAATTGACAACCAACCAAATGTTAAGCTCCGTAAATTACTCTGGCTTATATTCAAAACTAAACCGGACTAAAGCTTATTCAAACAAATAATTCTAAACTGACGATTCCTAAATAAATACAGAATCTATAAGTAAAAGCAATTCATACTCCAACAATAAACTTTGTGTCATCATCCACTTTAATTTATAGTTACAATGATCTCAAAAACTAACAATTTGTTTAACCCAAATAAACGCCATGAATCATCCGATTGTAGCTAGGTACCTTCTATATGTAAACTTTGAGTTGCCATATAAAAATTATATAGGTAATAAAATCGCTACAATTTCTCACTAATTGCGCCAAAATAAACAGTTCCTATTTTCTTCTTCTATTTGATATAAAAACTGCTTACTTGTATACACGTCACGATATATTCCAGAAATCTTTATCAGCATTTTTAATGTGGTTTTGTTTATCCCAAAGCTTTGAACATTGTGTGGTTATGCAGCTAATCCTCATTCACATAAGCGTGTGTAATTTTGCTCCTATCTCTTAGATAAGCTAATTTTGGTGATGACTGCTAAGAATAGCACCAGCCCATCTCATCCCGTGGGCGTGAAGTGCAGCAGCGTCCTTCGAGTACATTACATGAGTAATGTAGCGATCGCCAACCACCTGCCAAGCCAGCGGACATATTTTGGCTGAAATGATGATGATCATGCGTATTTGCTTATCCCTTAATGAACTGACACAGGTAACTATCGCAGTAACCTGCTTAATATGTCGCACATAGCATTGTCAGGATTCCCGAAACAATAAATTCCTAACTTATCTTAATTTTACTAGTCTCATTAAGTACCCACATCATAATAAAGTAAACTGTTTGAATTGCGTTGAAATCAATTCGTCTCCAACGCACTTAATGGATAATTTTGTAAACACACTTTAACCCCCTTAGATTCAAAAATTGTGTCGTCTTTTTGGGGGGAATTTGCCAGTACTTGGCAGGTGAGCTGGTGAGTGCAGAATAGCTGCTGTTCCACAGAAGATACGTTTTCCTAACCATTACAGTTTCAGTTTCCATTCTATTGTACCTTTAATTAGTTGGATTCTATAACAACTGCGATCCCTAACCCAAACCAAATGTTCGGGACCAGGCCGATACTCCTTCACTACACTTAGTGTATTTTCAGCCCTATGGTGTTAAGATAGTTGGGTGCATTGCCGATGTCCATCTTATCGTCGTGTAAAACATAAATGAGGCCTATTTAAGCCGGATTATAATCAATTGATTATTTAACCACAAATCTTAGGGAACCTGACTGTAAAGTGGAGCAAAGTGGATTGTAAAGAATCCCCCGAAGTGTCCCTGTGCGCTGTGCTATGCTGCGCGTGATCAGATTCGCACCCACGAACCCAGTGGCCCCCCGCCTTATAGCGATGGTAGGAGGTTTCAGGCGTTTAGGAATTAGGCGTCGGAACGGTTGTAACCCCGGCGCCGTCTCCTCCTTCTTCGAGCAGGATCGACCCTCTCCCGTTCCCGCTCTGCGGTCTCCTTCTGGAGCATGACGCTCTCACAGAAGGAGATCAATATTTCTTTTACCTATAATCAGATTAGCATATCTTTGTTTGCCGACATTACTCCATCAATCACAGATGCCAATAATACCGATGAAGTGTCCGTACGTCGGTAAACTTGAAAGCTAATTAATATAGGTCTCATGCACTTCATGACGTGTATTTCATTATTAAAATATTTCAACTAACCCAAATTGATTTGGCACGGGAAAGCGGCCTCTTTATCCAGCTATTTGTTTCTAGATAAAATAATAAATTATAGGCATGTAATAACGATAGCTATGAGAGCTAACGTCAATGCAGTTAATTATGCATTATCTTGATTGATATAAACTGTTATGATTTTTGTGAGGTGCTGTTAGAACAGATTATATTATAATATAGTCTTGTGATGATATGAGCAGGTCTGCCTGATGGTAAGCGTTATACCTGCCCATAACATCTGTAGTGCTACCCCGGACCTGTTCTGCGTGAAATAACACTATGTTTGTCACATTTAGACCATAGTTATTTAGTCTCTAATATAATTTTAATATGGATTCAATTAAATAATGTTTGAAGTTTAAGCTCAATTGCTTGAACCATTGAGGATAACTTGAACCGGAAGGTGACGCGGCGATAGGCCTCGGCGACGTCGGTGAGGCGGGCATCCCCGGCGGCGAGGACGGTAAAATGGTCGGGTGTTAAGTGAACGAGACAACGCGAGTCTCTTTATGTGATCTAATGTGATTTTATTGTCTGGGTCGACCAGAACGTGCCTCGGGAAGGTAAGAGACCTACCACCACCATATGTTTTAACTAATACTCATAACTATTAACTTTTCGGAATTTCTTTCTTTGCCACGGTCACCAATCCGCCATATTTTTACTTAATTTTAACATTATCCTATTAAGGTGTTATAATGTTTTTGCTGTAAATTAAGAAAATGCAAATGGGCTGTGGCTGCCATGTAAAACTGAAGAAGAATCATTGAATAATCTTTAATCTTTGAATACTAAGTAAGTAATTTATTTTCTTACCAACACTAATGAAAAGGTTATAGTATTATTCAAATTTATTGTGGGAGACTGGTGACTAAGCTAGGCTGAAGCCTGTGTTTCAGGTCACCAGGCCTCCACCTCAGAAGTCCATATTTGCTCATAAACTGTGCCAACCGAACTTTTCCATTTTCTTCTTCATCGTGTATCTAATTCTATCAAGTTATTTCCTCTTGTTAAAATTATCTTGATGAACACTCTCCAATACTTTGATATAATTTTATCAGGCCACGATACTGGTTGATTTTGTCCTTTATAACCCAGTTATCATCTTGCATCCCATGAATGCGCACTTTCGCTGCAGACAACATCTTGATATAACAATAAACTCTCCGTTCTAATAAAATGCGTGTATTATGGCTTTGATACACCCAATATTGACGATTTATCAAAATTTCTTTCAAATTTTTCATATCTTTGTTTTACTTTCATTATATTATAGTTAATAGTTTATACTCCTCAAGTGTGAACTCCATTGGTAGTAGCTAAATGATTCACGATTCTCATCCAAAGATGAAAGGTTGCCAGCTCTTCATCAAAGTTGTACCGGATATTATTATTTATTAGTGTTTGTCATGTCTGATGTAAAATATGGATGCAGCAGATGCTTTCACATTTAGTGCTAAACATTAAGATATATTTTCATCGCTAATGCAGTGTTTTATGAACCTATTTCAAGAGCTTAATACAAACCTCATAGGATCATATCCTTTTTAAACTAAACCAAATGTTTTTTTTCAAACATGGGCAATGACACCACTATTTCTACTGTGTCGTGTTTACAGTTTTAAAGACTTAAATCTCCCATGCACAAATATCAAGACCCGAAACAACTATCTGTTGATTATACAAATATTTGTTCCGTGCGGGGATCGAACCCGCGACACATAGTGTAAAAATCCAGTTGCTTAGCCACTGCGTCAACCCTACCAATTTTATATGCCACTACTGGACTTGGCCTCTCAAAAGTTTCATCCTACTCCTCGGTCAGTGAATATCTGTATTTAACATACCTGCGCTCTCCAGGTCGTTTTGGAATTATGGATTTTATTTATTGCATCTCAAGGTCGTTGATCGCAGACATTATCTCTTCATGACTCAAGGAGAATTTCTAGGCAAATCTTAGTTAAATATATTTGCTATCAAACACACTCACGTATGTTTGACATCGACAGAAAGAGATCCGCAAATAAGCAATTTCAATACGGCTAGATCGATTTCGTTTGACAAATCCTATAATGGTTGAGATAGATCTAATCTTTTTCAAGAAGTAGGATTAAATACTTTTTATCGTACATATTAATATTTACTACAAGTACTAACAGTTACCTGGGAGAAAAATCCTATATTACGTTAATGACAAACTACAACAGCTAATAAAACTCGCTGGTAGCTTGTCTTCCGTGATTAGTTGCAGATAAATTTCGTAACAAACAAGACAAAGTTTTGTAATAACCAGAAAACAGTAATTCGTGGGAAATCTCCACTCTACACTGCACATAGGTATGTTATGGATGTGGTATGTCAGTAGGTAGAAACATCTGCGAGTGGGCCGATCTCGCTCGGAGGAGGAGGACACGGAGCCGGGGCGCCCGTGTCCAACACGCCTGAGCCCCTGGCGTTTTTATATGGCAGGGGGCCTTGTGGGTCACGAGCGCGCTTATTGGGAAATCTGCGTGCTCATACAGAGCGACCCCCGGGAAGACAGCGGTGTGCATGCGGTCACGTACCGCTGTGTGCGCAGCACAGCGCATAGTGAGGCCTCGGGGGAATTTTTTACAATCCCCTCGAGAGATGCCTGGGGGGGTGGCCTCTTTACAGTCGCCTTCCCTCCGCTAGAGGGGATGACCGCTTTACAGTCATCCCCTCCGAGATGTGCCTAAAGGCGTGGCACCAACGGGTGGCTCTAGATGGAGATTATTCGAGTTCCTGGAGCCTCCCTTCGGTGCCGATTATGATCACTACGGTGGTTTTAGCCAGTAGGAGTCCGGCATGCCCCTTCGCCCTTTCCCGGGCGAACGAAGTACATGATGTATTTCCACCGGATCAGTATCTGCTAAGCATGGCGATGGACGACGGATGATGTCGATGTATGCCGATGTAGATTTTTTAGGCCTGCTTTGACTAGGGGAATTGGATGGTAAAGGCGTAGCAATAGGTATTGTAATATGACTTTGGAGGTGCCAACGTTAAGTTAGTGTACTGTAATAAACTGAGGTAAGGTCAAGGAACAACAGCCCGCTACTCATCATTTCAGTCGAATAAAGTCCACTGCTGGACACAGGCCTCCTCCAAAGATCACCACAACGGCCGATATGGGCGTGGGCTCATTGGGGGTTTTGCCATAATCGCCACGCTTGGTAGACCAGTTGGCGTTCGCAGTTGAATTGTTAATGTACTCGAAGGACGCTGCTACCCATCCTCCAGCTAATCCCTTAGTCGACTTCTACGACACCCATGAGAGCAGTTGGGGTGGTAGTATTCTGAGCCGGCACGACACGGCACCCCGCTACTACGTAGCCTTAACAGCGTAGACATTTTTGGATTAAATATGACAAAAGCAACGCCAACCAATATCAACAGTCCAGCATATTTTTATTTTTAACGTTGCCCCACACTAGGATTTCTCCTGTGTCGTGGGTGCGTTTACAGACATGAATTCCACATACAATACACCCAGACCCGGAACAACTACCTGCAGATCATACAAATATTTGTTCCGTGCGGGAATCGATTCCCCCACGACCCACGACCCGGAGCGCAGCAGTCGACTGTATCAGCCACTGCACCAACCGAGCCGTAAATTTACTATGAATACATCTCGACTAAATACATATAAATAATAATAATCTGGGGGAGTCGTTATCTCACCATGCGACAACACAAGCCCGGAGCGCAAATTAGAATAGCTTTTTCATCCTTCTCATAAAATTAATATATCAAAAAAAAAACCTGTTAAGAAGCGTACAAACCACAGGGCAACCAACTTGTTGTGAGATCTATGTAAGTGGCGACGCTGCGTAACGAAATACCTTAGAGCGTCGGTCAGGGCCTCGTCTCCCGCTTGCCTTTAATGGTTAGCTGGAAAACCCCATGATTGCCTGCAGGGTTCTCAACCCTGAGTTACCTTAATTGGCCCATCAGAGCTGCCAGAGCTAGGTATATGGAAGTGTTTAATGGCGTAACACCGGGGAAACTCGCTCCGAGTCTTGGAGGTGTGCGATAATGCCGCATCTCACACAGACACCCAGAGCCGCTCACTCCACTGGTGTCGCATCCTCTCGCCTGTAGTGGCCATTTAGATGGTTATTTTGTGAATGGTCTGGCAAATCACCGTCTGCCACGAATTTCATTTAAAGGTGTAAAGGCAGAAAGGTGAGTAGGTCTCTGTTTCTGCTTACAGAAATGTATAATTTCTAATCCATAATATAACACTCATTGAAATAGATATTCATCATTAAATCTTCTAGATCATAATAAGTAAAAGAAAAAATTATCTGCAGCATTAGCTGAGTGGGGCTAACACGTAACAATATGTACTTTTTTATTATTAAATGTTTCATCATATCAGCCATTTATACGTCCAATGCTGAACAAAGGCCTCCCCCATAGATTTTCACAACTGTATCATCATTTTGAGGGGAATTTGCTAATACTCACCACGCTTGGCAGGCGGGTTGGTGAGCGCAGTATGACTACTGTTTCACAGAAGGGACGCTGCTGCCATCCCTCTGGGGTAGATTTCCTTAGTGGGCTTTTACCACATCCACGGGATGAGATGGAGTGGTGCTATATTCTTAATCCAGACATCACACAGACTGCCGGACACCACACGGACTAGGTTGGTTTTTCTGTTGACTAATAACTGTCTTTCTTTCTTTCTAAAGTCTTAGGAAAAGATCACATTGTACCTTTACAGCAAAAAACTATATTCACACAAATTCACATATTCATGATTAACGACCCACTACGACAATCATTACGTTAATTTTCAAAACGGACGCAGTAATTAATGTTTCGTAAATGTTGTTCAAGTACTTTGGCTGACTTGGCAAGGTGCCAAGATGCGGCCAAGGTGTGCCAGATTGCTGAACTTGTCAATTTCAAGCTCGTACGATCAGCATTCCAAGTGGTTTCAAAGGAATTTTTGACTTATTAGCACACGCTTTACGTAATTATATAAACGCTTTATTAATACATGCGTCATACTTCGTGGCTTATTTAGTATTTAAGAAAATTATGGTAGCTGATATTAATATTTGGGGGTCATCCAACTCATCCCTATTCTTGGTCCAATTTCTTTATCCAAGATTAGTCAAATTTGTTTGACGCCATGTCATGCCACTCATTCTACAACTTTGTCAATGATTTGATTTTTGACAAGTGCCATATTCATTTCATCATTATCATTATTTCGGCCGAAAAACGTCCACTGCTGGACAGGAACCTAAGATTGCCACACGACCGGTGTGGTTTTGTATTGTGGTCCCATTGCGGGGTTTTGCCATAATCACCAGGCTGGGCAGACGGGTTGGCGATCGCAGTTTAGTTACAAAATATGTACTCGACGCATGCTGCTGCCCATTCTGCAGCTAATCCCATAGTCGCCTTATTGCTGTATTCAATTATAATCTCATTATTTTGTAAAGACATTGGTTGCATTCATCCTCATAAAAAAATTCTTTCATTCGTAGGCAAACGCCGCTATTGTGACTGATTGAAATATTGACATATCAAAATCTTTGATCAAATAAAAACAATATCATCCAAATTATTATAGAACATTTTTAAACTGATTACATCGCGTAGGTATATTATAGGTTTTTGTTTTTCCTGACGTTTATTATAATGAGTAATAAAATGTAATAATAGCGAAAACCTAACACTATATCATCCAATTTCTTTGATGCAATCCAATGTATTTTATATATCTTTTTTTTATGGGGAGTTTTTCCCGTACATTTCTCGGAAATATGGTTGCTTAACCGGTCATTTCTGGTGAAGCCAAAAGAGGCCTCCAGCCAGGCTTAAAATAAATACTAAAAACTAAGCAACTTACGTCAAGGGCGCCCCTGCGGGACACGGACCTCAGCTTCGAGCGTTGCTGGGGATAACAAGCTATTATTTTGGGGACAGCTTAATCGGTATTATTTAATATGTATTAAGGGATATTTAAAACTACAAGCTCGGCATGGGCCGGGCGAGTAAGAGACGGGGGGAGAAGTACAAACTTGAACGGGAAGGTAACGCGGCGATAGGCTTCCGCGACGTCGGTGAGGCGTTGATAAAATGTACATTGGAGAAAAATATTAAAATAATGGCATTCCGCCGATAGCCGCATTTTATATTTTTAAAGAATAAGATTATTGACTGGCAATGTGGTTTGCAAATTGATGATAAACCTGCTAACTAAGATACATATTTTTGGGTTCACTCTTCAATAGTGCAAGAGATGCTCTTGATCGCCAGCCCGATGCTTTGCCGTTAGGTGAAGCGATACTGTTACTGCGTACTAAAGGACCAAAAAATACTACTTCCCAAACATGCATTTTCATATATTCTTTAGTCAATCTAACACATTCTGTCTGTTTGGAGGTTCGATATTCAGCTACCAAGTCAAGCTGTCAAGTATAATTTTTTCGTTTTTGCGTTGCAATCCGTTATTAAATCTTTCCATCAATTCGAGGTTTATCATCTAGCGCTAAGGATATTTTACTTCTACTGTTCTTTCTACTAATCAAATTGTCTTTTGAATTGAAGAAAATTGCGTTTGATAGGTAGGGGTATTGATTTTGTCAGACGGACAAAGAATAACATTGAATTAAAGTTATTCTTACACTAACTAGCATAAAAAAAAACTTCTGCTTAAGATGATAAAAAGTGACCTACGATAACTAAATTGCCATTACTTCTCGACGCCTTAAATTAGAGCCATTCACTAAATCTACAGCATCATTTAAAAAGGAATAAGCTTGATTAAAAAGGTTTTATGGGCAGTTTGGCGTGCAAAGTGCCTGGTGAGTTTTAATTCCAAAGTTTTTACCGGGGCCGCAAACCGGCTGTTGAAAAGCTACATAAAAATAGAAAAATATTACATAAATATGTTTTTATGAAACTGCGATAAAATTACACACTACATTTTCTTGGCATTCCATTAAATCACATTACTTTGCTACATTAGTCGGATGATAATATTAATCAGAAAACCATTCGAGTAGATAATTGCAGAAGTGAAATGTAAGAAATATGAGATCAAGATAAAAATAAAACCATTTGGATTAGTAGAATAATCAGGTTTTAGTTTAAACACAGCGTTTCAAGAATTTTCATCGTAAATTAAATTTCGTCCCTTCTGTGGAACGGAAGCCATTCTACGTTCACTAACTCGCCATGCCAAGCGTGTTGAGTACCGGCAAATTCTATCCAACATAACGACATGCATGTTACTTATCGTTTATGGATGGGACGCCTTTGTTCAGCAGTGGCAGTTTTTTTGGCCGTGTGGCCGAGTGTTTACATGCCGCCACCCAACGACTCCCAGCGACCTTCACCAGGTGGTCTGTCCGCCTCTTTGGAGATCGTTTCAGACTGCGTTTTCCGGTGCGCGGTCTCCACTTGAGAACCCTTTACCCCAACGGTCATCAGTTCTACGAGCAATGTGCCGAAATAATCGAGTAAAAGGATATTATAAGTAAAAATCAAACATTTCCAAATCATCTCTCGTAGTATATTTTTTCCTATAAAACATTCTGTGTATTATATATACATACATATGGTCGCCTAGGTATATGAGTAAAAAATATCAGGTCAAAGGGAGAATGAGGGGGAGGCCTCCTACATAGATTTCCCAATTGTATCGTCATTTTGGGAGGAATTTGCCAGTACTCGCTTGGCAGATGAGTTGGTGTCTATTTGTCTTGTTATATATATATATCATCATCATTTCGGCCGAATGAAGTCCGCTGCTGGACAGAAGCCTCTCCCAAAGATGTCCACAACGACCGATATGGATGTGTTGTGGGCTCATTGGGGGGTTTTGCCATAATCGCCACGCTTGACAGACGGGTTGGCGATCGCAGTTGAGTTGTTAATGTACTCGAAGGACGCTGCTGCCCATCTTCCGGCTAATCCCTTAGTCGACTTTTACGGCACCCATGGGAGGAGATGGGGTGGTGGCATTCTGAGCACTCCGGCACTACACGGCATAGTACGGTTCGTCTTGTTGGTGTTGTGTATTAGTGTTAGTCACTGGGTGCGTAGATTGGGGAATCTGAGTGCCTACACCGAGTGACCCACGAGACGACGGTGGAGCGCATGTGGTCACGCACCGCCGTGTGTGCTGCACAGCACAGCGCACAGGGACGCTACAGGGAATCCTTTCCAATCCCCCCGGGGGGGTGACCGCTTTACAGTCACCCTCTCCGAGATGGACCTATAGGCGTGGCAGCAGTGGGCGGCTCTAGTGTGATCATACGAGGGCCTGGAGCCCCCCTTAGGTGCCGAAGATGAACGCCCTAGTGGGCCCGAAAGGGTCCAATAACAAAAAAATAGTATCGGTATTCAATAAAGCAGTTAAAAGATTAAATCAAATTTGATTCCTAATGAAATACAGGTCGGATAGCGAATCTTCTTTCATTTACGTGCCCAAATTCTTTAAACAATGTTTAATGGCTGTAACGTGTAAACGAGTAATCTGCGAATTTTATTAGCAAATAATATAATTAAAAATTACTTTTTAAATAAGAGTATAAATATAAACAGATAACTTTTAAACTGCAATTTAGTATCATTATCATCATCATGTCAGCCAAAGATGTGCACTGCTGAACAAAGGCCTCCCCCATAGATTTTCACCAGCTAATAACTTCATAAGAATTAGTTCGGAAACCTTTGTCGATAACATCGAATCTAAGCAAGTACACGCCTACCTACAGAGTAAATACTTACATACGAGGGTCACACTGAATGTTTTTGGAATTGGCCAGTAAGAAAAGTCGGCGATGAAAAATTTACTTAAATTTCGAATCTATAACTCTTTGGGAAGCTGTAGATGTACATTCAAACCATATGTCATTTGTTTTTACAAACAGGCGGTAATTTAAAAAGTGCTTGTCGTGCGTCGAAATGACGTTGACTACAGAACATTTTCGCTCTTCGATTTATTACGACTTTCGTTGCCGTCTTAACCAACAACTATATTATGACAGACTTCGATTGGCATTTCATGACGGAGCCCCATCGCGTGCCATTGTTTATAACTGGTTTAATGAGTTTAAACGTGTTCGAAGCAATCTCACTGATGATTTGCGCGAAGGACGTCCTTCTACGGCAACCACTGAAGATAACGTTAGTGCTGTGCGCCTACCGATAGAAGCCGATAAAAAAGTGAAATATCAATAGGCCTGGGCAAGTTTAGGCATTGATATGAGACAAGTGTAAAAAGTATTACACGAACATTTAGGCGTCAGAAAGCTTTGCACCAGATGGATATGTCATAATTTGACGGAAGATAAAAAAAGCCGTCATTTGGGTTGGTGCTGCGAAATACTTATGCACATAGTGCAGCTTTATGTGCCCAGTCCATATAAATTAAGGCGTATAATAAAACAGAAGTATACACATGAATAAACAATAGTTTATGCGCAGATAAACTATTAGACCATTTACTTTTACCCTTGAAATATATCTGTCCGCCAAAGACGGTAAATTCCGGCTTATTTATTTGGAGTTAACAACTTTAATGTTTGTTGTTTCGGCAACAGCAGTTGGAGACCACTGAAGTTGCCGTTTGTTACTGACTCGGGAGGTTACAGTCCCAGATTCACGATTTAAACTTGCATAGTAGTTATGGCTGCCATTATGCGAGTATGAAGTTTTAGGGCTATGTGTATAAACAAATAATTGTATGGGAAAATACAAATGGATTCTTTCTTCCCTGGGAGAGGCTAAGAGATGTGCTGTACACCGGCTTCGACCACCACGATGGCTGTTTTCAGAACATAAGTAGAGGTACTGGGGTGTCCAGTGGAACACACAGGTATTTGTATGGACCTACTACAAAGACAACACAGACGATTTTGTGTTATAGTTAAGAAACAGGCGGTACATTTTGCTGAATTTGCCAACTATTCCATTAGGCTTCCGCACTTTGGCTAATATTTTATGAAAAAAACACACATACACAAAATAAAATTCTATTTTACTCTATTAATAAAATAAAATTAAGAAAAGAGTATGTCAGTTAGATTATAACCATTTCCAAGATAATTAACTCGTAGAACCATTACTATAACCTTCGTGCTTCTGAAAATTTAATTCTTAACATCTCCTCCCATGGGTGTCGTAAAAGTCGACTAAGGGATTAGCCGGAGGATGGGCAGCAGCGTCCTTCGAGTACATTAACAACTCAACTGCGATCGCCAACCCGCCTGCCAAGCGTGGCGATTATGGCAAAACCCCCCAATGAGCCCACAACACATCCATATCGGTGGTTGTGGTGATCTTTGGGGGAGGCCTGTGTCCAGCAGTGGACTTCGTTCGGCCGAAATGATCATCCCACCATACAGGTTTATGTCCAATTCCTTCGCTGTTTCAACAATGAAACTCTGGAAATGTATTAAAGCAATGTGAACAATATAAATACCCAAATATACCTACAAATTTTCGGGAAAATACCTGTGTGCAGTGCAATAACGACCAACATTTTGAAAGTTGCCCGCTTTTCTGCCCTTATCATCAAGACGTTATTACGAATACGTTTAAATAACTACGTTCTAATAAAAATAAATACTTGTCATCTGGGAATTTACCCGATTTATACCCAAATTTGGATTTACCCGGGAATTTACCGGGTAGAATTCCATCTCTAATTTTCGGTGACATTATTGCATAAGCCAATTGCTGTCGCGGATTTTTTTTAGTCCCCCCGGCCCGCTGTAGTGAGGCGCGTGTCTAGAAGAAATTTGCTCATCGGCTCTCAAGTGGTTTTATTCTCTTTGGCCTCACGACATTAAGTTAGGCTTGTGTATACTCAATGTACATAAAAGTTTAAATAAACTTGCGAGGAGAACTTTCAAATACTAATTTTGCGTACACAAGGCCCTTTGTGTATCATTATAACACTTATCAAAACTTCTGCTCGACGACCTTATATTTCGCTACATTTAACATGAAATTTTATCAACACAACGGAGTCATAAAACTTTTATTTTTATCTTGATGTGACGTACGAGCGCTAGTAAACAGGATTTTAATAATTAAACGTTAATTTTACGGGAAAATGCTGTCCTTATAGCGGTCTGTGACCGGCCATTTACTTTCCCAGCGTATCTCGTAAAACAGGAATGCCGTACCAGTCTTGTAATAAAAATATAATATCAGCCTGTAACTATCCCACCGCAGGACAAAGCGCTCTTCTCGTACAGAAAAAGAAAGAGCATTGAACACTATGCTTGCTCACCACTTGGTGGCGGTTCCAGATCATTATAGATCAGATTCAGGATCCTCAGGAAATTAAAGAAATATGTTGATGGTGAAATAAATCAATAAAGTACAAGATTAGATATCATCATCATCATCATTTCAGCCATAAGACGTCCACTGCTGAACCAAGGCCTCCCCTATAAACGACGGTTATATGTAGTGTGTCGTCATTTTGGGGGGAATTTGCACACACACCACGCTTGGCAGGCGGGTTGGTGATCGCAGAATGATGCTGTTTCACAGAAGCAACGCTCCATCCCTCTGGTTTAGATTCCCGTAGTCGCCTTTTACGACATCCACGGGAGGAGAGGTGCTATATTCTTAAACTGGGCACCACACGGAAATTAGATATTGTTTGGGACTAAGAAGATATTTACAGATTATACGCAATAGTGAGTAAATAAGGCATGTGGCGAAGGGGCATGCCGGACTCCTACCAGCTAAAACCACTGGAGCGGTCATCTTCGGCACGGAAGTCGGGCTCCAGGTCCTCGTAAAATCACATTAGAGCCGCTCTTGATACCACGCCTTTACGCTCATCTCGGATGGGATGACTGTATAGCGGTCACCCCCTTTTGCGGAGGGAAGGCGGCTGTAAAAAGGTCGCCCCCCCAGGCATTTGTCGGAGAGGATGGTAAAGGTTTCCCCCGAAGCCTCGCTGTGCGCTGTGCTGCGCACACGGTGGCACGTGACCACGTGCATCCCACCGTCTTCCCGGGGGTTGTTTGTTATGAGAACGCAGACTCCCTAATCCGCGTACCCGCGACCCCAGGCCCCTGTCATAGCGACTGCAGGGGGAATTTTTTGTAACCTTATTATAACCTTATTTCTGTTTAGTCTCATATCTCAAGTGGCCAGTAGCAATGACGCGGCTAAAATACTATACGCATAAACTATTCAATAACATACGTATATTAAATCATTTGCTTGGCGTGTAGAAGACCTTGAGCTTTATTTATGAAACGAGTTCAATAAACAATAATAATGCAGTACTACATTATATATAACTTTTACTACTATCGTGTAATAGAACTAAAACGTACATCTACTAGTTATAGCATGCGAGTTCCATCACGAATGAATAGATCTTGCGGACGTCGAGAAGCATTTCATTCATGAAATAGTGAATCGCCTAATTATGTGATATGTCTGTAGCAATAGTACTGATGTACAGTATGTATTAAAGGCAGAGAGAAGTATTTCTGAAGAAAATTAAAATAAATCTACTAGATGCTGGTAATACAGTACATTTTCGTTGAACCAACATTCATTGCTGCAATAAAGCTCTGCGTTTTCATGACTCGTAGTCACATTTACGAGTCGCTAAATCGCAGAGAGTGAGTAGCTATATGACAATGTTTTGATATATATATATATATTTTCTTATTTCCGTGTGGTGTCCGGATTAAGAATATAGCACCACTCCATCTCCTCCCGTGGAAGTCGTAAAAGTCGACTAAAGGACTCTTAACCAGAGGGATGGGCAGCAGCGTCCCTTTTGCTGAGCAATAGCAATTCTGCGCTCACCAACCCATTTGCCAAGCGTGGTGAGTATCGGCAAATTCCCCCCAAAATGACAACACAATTCAAGCACCGGCCCCCAGTTCCCGGCAGCCCCGCTATTCCTGGTCATGGTAGCGGCCATGGTAATGGCGGGGCAGGGGGTGCTAAGAATCTCCGGATGGGATCCGGCTACCACCCTAAACGGAAACTGGCCCTGGTGACGTACAACACACGAACACTGAGGGCAGACGAAAAGATTGTTGAGCTGGAAGAAGAAATAGATAAGTTGCACTGGGATATCATGGGACTATCAGAAGTCCGAAGAGAGGGGGAGGACACGATAACCCTGAAATCCGGCAACTTATTCTACTACCGGGAAGGCGAACATCTGTCTCAAGGTGGTGTCGGGTTTCTCGTCCGCAAGTCCCTCATTAACAGCATAGTGGCCATCGAAAGTGTGTCGAGCAGGGTAGCGTACCTTATACTCAGAATATCCAAGAGGTATTCGTTGAAGGTCGTACAGGTCTACGCACCGACCTCGACACACCCAGATGATGAAGTAGAGAGTATGTATGAGGACGTAAGTAGGGCCATACATACCTCGAAGACACATTTCACTGTTGTGATGGGGGACTTCAACGCAAAGCTGGGCACTCGATGCGATGGTGAGTTGAGAGTGGGGCGATTTGGATATGGGCATCGGAACCCCAGGGGACAGAGGCTGGCTGACTTTTTGGAAAAGGAGGGACTCTTCGTGATGAACTCCTTTTTCCAAAAGCCGCCTCACAGGAAATGGACCTGGATGAGTCCCGATGGTTCCACGAGGAATGAGATTGACTTCATCATGACTAATAAAAGACAAATATTCAATGATGTCTCTGTGATCCACAGGGTGAAAACCGGTAGTGATCACCGAATGGTAAGAGGCACATTGAATATTAATCTCAAAGTTGAGAGGTCTCGTCTGATGAGGTCTACGCTCCGGCCCTCTAGTGCTCATATCCAAAACCCCGAGAGCTTTCAACTCGAACTCCAAAACCGCTTCGAGTGCCAAGAACATTGCGTATCTGTGGACGATCTAAATGGCAGGTTTGTAGAAACTGTCCAAACGGTTGGGTCTAAGTTCTTTAAAACCCACCGTAAAGGTAGACCAAAAAAGTTCTCCGATCACACTCTCGACCTCATGGCAGAAAGACGCGCCATGACGCTGCAGTCCTCCGGTGATGCTGAAGCATACAGACTGCTCAATAGACGGATATGGAAGTCCTTGCGTCACGATATCCGCACCTTTAACACTAATAGTGTTAAAGAGGCGATTGAGTGGAATCAAGGCTCCAAAGTGTTCGCAAGAGACAAGTCTATTGGGCAAAGTCGTATTATGAAGCTGAAGACCGAGGACGGCAGTGTAGCGTCGACTAAGCCAGAGGTTTTGAGAGAGATTGAGAACTTCTACCGGCAGTTATACACCTCGGTTACTATACCTACCATTGGCTCTGACAAAGACCCGCGAGCCAAACTAACCCGACACTATACCGAGGATATCCCGGACATCAGCCTGTACGAGATTAGGATGGCCTTGAAACAGCTTAAAAATAACAAGGCGCCGGGTGGGGACGGAATTACGACAGAGCTTCTGAAAGCGGGTGACACCGGTACTTAAAGTCCTTCAGAAGCTATTCAATTCCGTCTTACTCGAGGGCACAACGCCGGAAGCGTGGAACAGGGGTGAGGTGGTGCTCTTCTTCAAAAAGGGTGATAACACCCTATTGAAGAATTATAGACCCATCTCACTTCTGAGCCATGTTTATAAGCTGTTTTCAAGGGTTATCACGAATCGTCTCGAGCGCAGGTTTGATGACTTCCAGCCTCCCGAACAAGCCGGTTTCCGAAAAGGTTTCAGTACCATAGACCACATCCATACGCTGCGGCAGGTTATACAAAAGACCGAGGAGTATAATCTGCCACTATGCTTGGCGTTTGTGGACTATGAGAAAGCCTTCGATTCGATCGAAACCTGGGCAGTGCTGCAATCTCTGCAGCGGTGCCAGATCGACTATCGGTACATTGAAGTGTTGAAGTGCTTATACAGAAACGCCACCATGTCGGTCCGAGTACATGAACAGAGCACGGGGGCAATTCCATTGCAGAGAGGTGCGAGACAGGGGGACGTCATTTCCCCGAAACTGTTCACCGCTGCAATGGAGGATGCCTTCAAACTACTGGAGTGGAAAGGATTCGGCATTAACATCAATGGCGAGTATATCACTCACCTTCGATTTGCCGATGACATCGTAGTCATGGCAGAATCGCTGCAAGAGCTCAGCACAATGCTCGATGATCTCAACAGAGTTTCCCAACAGGTGGGCCTTAAGATGAACATGGGCAAGACAAAAGTCATGTCAAATGCCCATGTCGTGCCCATCCCAATATCCGTTGGGAGCTCTGTTCTCGAAGTTGTTGATGAGTATGTCTACCTGGGACAAACTGTCCAGTTAGGTAGGTCCAACTTCGAGAAAGAGATCAATCGTCGAATCCGACTCGGCTGGGCAGCGTTTGGGAAACTTCGCAACATCTTTTCGTCAACAATACCGCAATGCCTCAAGACGCAAGTCTTTAACCAGTGTGTGTTACCAGTGATGACATATGGAACAGAGACGTGGCCACTCACAATAGGCCTCATAAGAAAGCTCAAGGTCACTCAGCGAGCTATGGAGAGAGCTATGCTTGGTATTTCTCTACGAGATCGAATCAGAAATGAGGAGATCCGTAGAAGAACTAAAGTTGTCGACATAGCTGAAAGGATTAGTAAACTGAAGTGGCAATGGGCAGGGCACATTGCTCGTAGAACTGATGGCCGCTGGGGCATAAAGGTTCTAGAATGGAGACCGCGCACCGGAAAACGCAGCGTGGGACGACCTCCAACGAGGTGGACAGACGACCTGGTGAAGGTCGCTGGGAGTCGTTGGATGAGGGCGGCATGTAACCGCTCGTTGTGGAAATCTAAGGGGGAGGCCTTTGTTCAGCAGTGGACGTCCTGTGGCTGATATGATGATGATATATATATATATATATATTTAAACGAATTTTTAACAAACGATTAAGCTACTTTGTTACAATTACTTGATAATTGTTGATCGATTGCGAGGTAAAATTTTGCAATAATATATTACTATTAGGTTATGATAAAATGAGACTGACATAAATGAAATGAAATTAATTGATCTTTAATTGCTTGAAACAAAGTACATTAAATAAGTTCTTAAAGATAATATATTATCCTAGTTAAGCTCGACATATTTCGCCATAGTTTGTGTGGCATGCAAAATTTCGACTAAATAATTAAAATATCTGTCAACTTATACAACCTTTGAGAGGTCATTTTGTAATTAAAAACATTGGATTATAATTAATTGTGAACTAAAAACTAAATTATTACATGTTACAATTTTAATTAATTAATTTAATTTGTATAAAAATATCATCTGAAAAATTCCTTCATGTTATAAAAACAATGGTCTACTAGCCACTTATAAGGTTTAGTATTAAATTGATTTGGATGCAATTCAATGCATTTTGGGATTTCATTATATAATTTATCCTGATGGTCATTACATAACAATTTTTTTTGGAATTGACCAGATTTACATTTTGGACTTGCGAGTATAAGTCGAGTGGGATCCCTTTTTCACAACAGAATTTAAATCATTTTTCATATGTGAAAATAATTGTTGTTGCACTTTTACAAAAATATCTGCTTGCAAGATATACAGACCAGACAAAGTAAGTAGGTTACATTATTTTGATCCCCCGCTTTTCTCTCATATCCTTAAAGGATCACTCATTTCGGCCGAATGAAGTCCACTGCTGGACACAGGCCTCCCCCAAAGATGTCCACAACGACCGATATGGATGTGTTGTGGGCTCATTGGGGGGTTTTGCCATAATCGCCACGCTTGGCAGACGGGTTGGTGATCGCAGTTGAGTTGTTAATGTACTCAAAGGACGCTGCTGCCCATCCTCCGGCTAATCCCTTAGTCGACTTTTACGACACCCATGGGAGGAGATGGGGTGGTGGCATTCTGAGCCGGCACCACACGGCACAAATATCCTTAAAGGATAAAAGTTCTTAAATACACTGAAATGAATTAATTCTGAACCTCTACCTATCTTATTTTATAGTTACAGCCATGAAGCAATTTGTATTTGCTTCATGGTTCCAGCTGTATACTATACTTTAGAAAACAAAATATAAATTTTCATATGATGTATGGCAATAGTAGCTCTGACTTAATGTATAAAAATCACTGAAATGTCGAGAAATCTATTATATTTATTGCAAATAGCGTCGCAAAGGCCCATCAGACGGGATGACTCTGTTTTTTACTAACGGACCATTTACTGTCATTTGTATTACAAGGAACGTGAAAAACGTAGTAACTACTTTATAATAAAACACTTTTAAACGGATTCTATCGCGTATATTTTGATTTTTGATTTTCCTGACGTTTCGAATGCTGCGATAGAATGCGATAGAATCCGTTTAAAAGTGTTTTATTATAATGTGTAATAATCGCGAAAATCTAAGACATTACTACGTAGTAACTACGTTAACGATGGCCGACTGTTAATAAAGATAATGGCATTCGATTGTTCTGTTTATTCGATTACAATCGAATAACAATCGGTGATATTCGTTTGTTTGTCAATTGTTCTTCATCGCTGCGTGGAGTTTACAATTGTTTTTTTTCAGTAAATATCACCCATCGCGAACCTACGTAAGAATAAAGAAATAAACCAAATGAGTACACAGCAAAAACCGACACCGGTCGTTGTGGCAATCTTTTCGGGAGGTCCAGCAATGAATGTTTTTCGGTTGAAATGGTGGTGGTATTCAAAGCACGTCCACTGCTGAACAAAGATCTCCCGCATGGATTTTCACACGACCCGTTAGATTTCTTTTTTGTTTTTTGTATAAAACGTTGCCCCATACTACGATTTCTCCTGTGTCGTGGGTGCGTTTACAGACATGAATTCCACATACAATACACCCAGACCCGGAACAACTACTGCAGATCGTACAAATATTTGTTCCGTGCGGGAATCAAACCCACGACCCGGAGCGCAGCAGTCGACTGTATCAGCCACTGCACCAACCGTGCCGTCAATACATACGGTGAGTCGTCATTTTGGGGGCAATTTGCCAGGACTCACCACGCTTGGCAGGCGGTGAGTGCAGAATGAGTGCTATTGAGTTATTCCACAAAAGTGACGCTACAGCCCATGCCTCTGGTTTAGAATCCATTAGTTGCCATTTACGACATCCACGAAAGAGATGGAGCGGTACTATATTTTTAATCCGGATACTACACAGAATATATCCTGTTTCCTGTAATGTAACGTCAAAATAGCGAGTCGTGAACATGTCATGCTAGTGCGTTGACTGTGAATGCGGTTAAAAAAACAAAAGTTACTCTACTGAACAAACAGGCACTTAAACTATGTCTATATGCACGGCCCAAACACGCAACCTCGATAATCTATAATAGAGCACATGTAACGAGTGTTTATCATGCGAACCACTCTATCGTTCGTTATGTAGCCACTTTATAAATAATGATAAGCGTCCTACGAAATAGTGAATAATATTTTAATGTACACTATTTTATGGTTTTTCGCATTGTCCGGATTAAAAATATAGCTCCACCCCATTTCCCGAGTGGATGTCGTGAAAGGCGACTAAGGGCAGTCTAAACCAGAGGAATGAGCAGGAGCCTCTCTTCTGTGGTAGCAGCCGTTCTGTGCTCACCAACCCGCCTGCCAAGCGTGGCGAGTACTGCAAAATTCTCCCCAAAATTACGACACAATTTTTGTGACGATCTCTATGGGGAGGCATTTGTTTAGCTGTGGACGTGTTTTGGCTAATAATGATGTGTGTTGGGCAGAAAGTGGAAATAACCACTAAGTTTCGTAGCCTACTTAATTCGTGTGAGATTTTTGTTTAGGAGGCAGCTAGAAATGAGTGCCGATTGTCCGTGATCTTTTTACAATTAGCACGCTAGGCAAACCCATGGGTGAACCCCAACCATCGCCACATGGTGGGGGGCCCCAAGGGTCACGGGCGCGCATATTGGGGAGTCTGTGTGCTCACACCGAGCGACCCCCGGGAAGACGGTAGCGCGCACGTGGTCACGTGCCGCCGTGTGCGTAGCATAGCGCACAGGCAGGCTTCGGGTTGGGGGGATCCTGTACAATCCTCCACGAGAAGTACCTGGGGGGGATGACCTTTTTACAGTCGCCTTCCCTCCGCTAGAGGGGGTGACTGCTTTACAGTCATCCCCTCCGTGATGTGCCTAAAGGTGTGACACTAATGGGCGGCTCTAGTGAGATCTTACGAGTACCTGGAGCCGCCCTTCGGTGCCGAAGATGACCGCTCCAGTGGTTTTAGTCGGTAGGAGTCCGGCATACTCCTTCGCCCTTCCCTGGGGCGATTGAAGTTCACGTAGAATTTTCACTAGACAACAATAAAATAAATAAAGGCAAACCCATGGGTGATCACAGCATGTTGTTGAAAATACTTAGGAAGATTATGCTAACAAGCCTCTCGACTTTAATCTTTAAGTAGTCACCTCAACGATAGATACGAGTAACGATAGGGTCACCTTCGTTGTAGCCTCGAGACTAGCGACAGTCAAATGATCTGAATATAGCATGGCAGTAAATACGTTATTAGAACGACAAACTACCACCAGTTTGTGAATGTGACATCTTGAGCGATTTTCTACGAAAATTCGTTCTGAATCGATTGAAACAAAGTTTATACTAAAAGTGCTTTTTTTATCCGTTAAAAGAATAAGTAATGTTCATTCTTAAGAAAAATTCTAGATACGAATATGTATTGATTTTTGAAGGTCATCATCATCATCATCAGCCTGTATCGGTCCACTGCTGGACGTAGGTCTCTCCCAGCTTGCGCCACAACACTCGGTCATCAGCATTCCGCATCCAGCCGGACCCAGCAACCTAGCTTGCTAATTTGGTGTGCTATCTCGATCATTTTGATTCTCTTCCGGATATCCTCATTTCGGATTATATCCTTTAGAGAAACTCCGAGCATAGCACGTTCCATAGCCCGTTGAGCGGCTTTAAACTTGTGGACTAGTCCGACTGTCAGTGTGCACGTTTCGGCTCCGTATGTCATAACAGGTAGGACGCATTGGTTGAAAACTTTCGTTTTCAGACATTGCGGAATGCAAGACGACGGTAAAATCTGACTGATAGGTACTATCATGTTTTAAATTGAAATATTCTTAAAATATTACTACAAGCATATTTGTTAGTATGGATAAGTTACAACAGTCATCAATGTAAGAAAAAAAGAAAATATATTTTATTCATTTAAACCATTTATGAATAGTCGAGACATAAGTGGTCGCGGTCCAGGGCATAGATATCCTATGGAGAAGAACGGGCAAGAAACTCCATGGTTACTCTCTTAAAATCATATTAAGATACAATATTTATGAGTACTAACATTGTTATTGAAAATTAAGGTTATGTGAAGACGAAGTGCGAGAAAAAATAATAAACTTCTTAAAAAGTCTATATTAAATTATTGTTTTACATATATATAGGTACTTTCAAAAGAACAATATTATTGAATATGTTGAGCACAATGAAAGTCGTTTTACGGTTAATGATGATTAGGGCCTAATATTGTATAAAGCTGATTAAACAACAAAAAAATATACAATTATACATACAGAATGTCCAGTAAATAGCACGACATACTGCAGGGAGTGAGAGCTTGGGTCAATACCTACCAAAAAAACACAATATATGTTCAGCAACATCTTACGGATTTTTTTTTCACCACTGTAGGTAAGCGATAAGAAAATTGTACTGTGAAAATTTAAATAAACATTGTATTTCTTGAAAACATTTTAGTTGTTAATAGATTAAAGACTTATCAATGAGTAAAGTAACAATTCACAAATAATTTGAGGTAAAAAAAAACTAGTAAAGGAATTTTTCATTACGGGATGCTTAAAAATCTGTGTCAAGGTAGAGATTTTTCGATATTTCGGAAAATGTTCTACTGCTGTAAATCCGTAAGATTTTGCTGAACATTTAATGTGTTTTTTGGTAAGTATTGATCCAAGCTCTCACCCCCTGCAGTTTGTCGTGCTATTTACTGGACAGCCTGTATATGTAGTAATATATCATAATATTATCTCAATGTTGTAGAACTCCCAGATAATAATTTCCAAGTAAGTGTTATCGACACGGATCCTTACGAAGTTTTGTTTACTATGTAAAAGGAAGCGGGCCTGTAGGTAACTAAATTGGTTATTTATGTAATTCGGTAATTAACTGAGAATGTACACTCGATTAAATGTAACCGTTTAACAACTATTTATGAGAAAAGTTTACATTTAACCCGGAATAGAAGCGAATTCCTCGCTTCGCATTTAGTTATAAACTTTGGTTTTATTATCTACTAGCTGGGACCAGCGGTTTCACCCGCGTTTAATTTAAAAGAAATTTAGAGTACTTCGACATAGACACTTGACATAGAATATATATATTGGATTTCAAGGGTTTTTTTTTTTTTAAAACTGTCCAAAGTTTCCACTCGATCGGATGAATAATATACTAGCTGCATTTATATATTATACTAGCTGGGACCCGCGGTTTCACCTGCCGTTTAATTTAAAATAAATTGGATTATTTATAAATAATTTAGAGTACTTCGGCATAGACACTTGACAGAGTATATATTTTGGATTTCATGGGTTTTTTTTGCACCGCGGAACCCTAATTATTTTTCTAAACAAAAGTAGCCTAAGTTATTCCTTATAACATCAGCTATCTGCCAGTGAAAGTCCTGTCAAAATCGGTCCAGCCGTTTCGGAGATTACCCGGAACAAACAGACAGACAGGTAGAGACGGACAGACAGACAGACAAAAAATTTAGAAATGGTTTTTTTGTTGTAGGTGTCGTATATACTTTTATATGCATTTAGTAAAAAGCTGTTATTTTGACATTACAAACAGACACTTAAATTTTATTTATTTGTATAGATTATACAAATATTTGTTCCGTGCGGAAATCGAACTCGGACCCGGAGCGCAGCAGCAGACTGTGTCAGCCACTGCACCAAACGTGCCATGTCTGTGTGCGTGCGATTATCGACATTCAAGCAGCAACCATTGTGCACGGTCAGCTGTATAACCTCAATTCTAAACACGTGTAAATATTATTGAAAGCTATTTTTGTTATTGTTTTAATTCACACGGGATTTATATTGTGTCATCATTGCAAGTAAGGAACTTTGTTCGGGGTCTACCGACCGTACAATTAAGCTTATTTTAAAAATGTTGCCCCACACTGGTTTTTCATGTATCGTGGGCGCGTTTACAGACACAAATTCCACACACAATACATCCAGACCGGGAACCTAAATTTCATTTATTTGTACAAATGATCTCTGTAAATGTGACCGTCAGCTTTATCTTCTTTTATGTCCCTACTAAGGATACATTACAGAGGGTATGGGATTTTATCAATATTTTTATTTCTCTTAATATCGGTAGGTACAAATCTCTTATCGATGGCGATAATACTCTTAGCGGGGTTCTACATCCCTATTCGATGCCAGAAGCGGTGTTGACTATGAAATGAAAAGGCTTTAAATATTTTTACAAAGCTTTCGTAACGAGATTAACAAGCGAACACTTACTAACTCGCAACGCAATGGCGTCGTAAAGATCTACTTTCAAGATATTTTACAACATTTGAAGAAATATGAGTGGTTTAATTAAATCCAGCGCGTGTCTTAGAATTAATTAGAAAGCGTGAGATGTAATGAATGAGATATATATAGCCATTCTTCTGTTTTCAGACGTCTTTTCCATTTAAATGTAATTTGCAAACGAAGACGGGAATTGAGGGAATCAATGTTTATTGTCAAGTTGGGAATTCTTTCATACAGTACTTTTCGATAATTAATTACTTGAACTAGCAAGCCTTCGCACGGGTAGGTATATCATAAAGCTGCACGTCAACTAGTGAGGCTTTTTTTTTTTTTTTTAATGTAGGGCTTCTCGCAGTAATCCCAAGGGGGATATATCTGCTTAACCGGGCAAATTGGCGAAGCATTAAGTAGCCTCCAGCCTAGCTTTTCTTTACATTTAAGTAACTGCGCCTGAGGGCGTCCCCTGCGGGACACGGACCTCGGCTCAGGGAGTTACTGGGACAGTAATGATTATAAGGGACTGCTGGATCAATGGTTAATTGGGGTTTAAAGGGATCTTTTGTTACTACTCGATTTCTCGGCACGGGCCGGCGCGAGCAAGGGTCGGGGGGGGGGGACATCCTAGTGAGGGATTTGTATTGATCACCTAAGAGAGCAAGGAGCTAATAGCAACAGGCTTGTAATTCGATGGGTCTGATTTATTGCCCTTTTTACGCACTTTGCCCTATCTAAACTGTTCGAAATGATAGGAAAACTAAAAATCTTTAATATACGAAATCCGTTTGCAAATTACTAAATTCTCAGTTATTTTGCTTTAAATCAGTATGTACAACTATGTAGATATCCGACCAAAGTTATATTGCTGTAAACGTATTCGGTTGAAGCGCGAGTAAGACCACAAGAAGTACTTTAACTCTCCCGCAGAATAACGACCCACTTTATTTGTAATGGCTCCTTTGTTTTGCATAGTTAATAACTTTCTGGAGGTCAAAAGTCTTCTAGTTTTCCCGTTACATGCGTTAACATAATTATATTATTAATGCCTATATTGTTAATGTAACAGTATGTACAAATGTAAAATCAGTACCTATGAAGTAACGTCAACGTTATCAGTCGAACGATTTCAGAATTTTGAATGTATTACTCATAAGAGGGATTACTATAAAAAAGACATTTTTTTACAAATCCTACACCTATATAGGTAAACTATGTATAATGCCGTGTGGTGCCGGCTACGAATAGCACCAACCCATCTCATCCCGTGGGTGTTGAAAAAGGCGACTAAAGAATTAGCCGGACGATGGGCAGCAGCGTCCTTCGAATACATTAACAACTCCACTGCGATCGCCAATCCGCATGCCAAGCCTGGTGATTATAGCAGATCCCCCCAATGAGCACACAACACCCCGATGTCGGTCGTTGTGGTGATCTTTGGGGGAGGCCTGTGTCCAGCAGTGGACTTTATTCGGCCGAAATGATGAAACAATGATGTTTAATAAACGTTTACATTTCCTGCTGGCTGTACTCGTTTACAAATAATATTATGTAGAATATAATGAAGGAATAAATATGGTAAAATAAAATCATAGTTATGTTAGCCCATGTATGTGGCACAGTCCATATGCCTTCTTATAATCTATCCAACATGTTGATAGATTCTTACGGGAGCGATGAATCTGTTGGCTAATAGCCATGCTTATGAGGAGCTGCTCTTTAGTGCTACGGGGCCTACTTCTACATCCATTTTGAGAGGCAGACATAGTGGCGCTCTTTGTCAATATGATCAATATTTTTTCTGTAAAAATGGATGTAAGAAATTTTAGACCATCGGTAGCCTATAGTTTTTGGGCACCGCTGCACTACCTGATATGTGGAGCAGGGAGTAACTCCAGTTGTAAAGTACTTTGACAGCGATTCAGTCTCTAAGGTTGACTGAAATTGGGATGCCAAACCAGCATGTGAACTACGTAGCCATGTAATCCAAAAGTTGTGCAATCTATTCGGTCCCTGGGATTTCTAATTCAGACGGGCTGCACTGGCCACGGTTTTGAGAAAAGTCGCGTTGCTCAACCAGTCGCCCTTAGGGTCATTGACGGGAGTCATCATCCGGGCGACGCAAGGCACCGACACTCTGGTCAGGTCGCTCCCAATTTCTTAAACTCCTTTTCCTTTGATCACTCTAGAACATGCGATTCTATGTAAATCGATCTCTCGTCGCCTATAGTCTCGCCCCAAGCACTCATCCCTGAAGCAGATTAATTTACCGAAAAATACCCTGGCCTCGTTCATACGCCAATAATGTGTAGTACAAGCTGGTACGACTGATTTTGGTTGTGTAACTCTATCACTTCATGGAAATTTTACATAACTACACACCACTACAGCCGCACAATACTTTTACGATTGAGTGAGTATCAACAAGATCTTGGCTGCTTTCAAAATAACTAGAAAGCAGTGAATCCGAAGTCGCGAAAGCGAATAGAATGTTGGTATACACTATACCAACATCCTATTTTATATTTATGCACGGGCAAACGTGGTAGTCACGGCCTAAATTCGGCGGGCATGGTATGACGGTCCCGATCGCATCCTCCAATGCACTCCTCAAGTATCGTTGTTTTGGCTAATTACAGTTATAGCCCTGTCGACATCCTCCTCCGTGCGGTCGGACCGTGATTGAACATCAGCAGGTTCTTGCACGAAGACGGCACGGTTGGTGCAGTGGCTGATATAGTCGGCTGCTGCGCTCCGAATCGTGGGTTCGATTCCCGCACAGAACAAATATTTGTACGATCTGCAGGTAGTTGTTCCGGGTCCGGGTGTATTGTGAGTGGAATTTGTGTCTGTAAACGCACCCACGACACAGGAGAAACCCTATGCGGGGCAACGTTTTAAAAAAATACAATCGTATCGCGATATGTGGTGGAGGAGAAATGACCTGATTACTCTGAACGATCAAGTGAAGCGTCATCCATGACTGATGATTGATATCCGTGGCTATGATAGCGTTGAATAACCCGTACTTTATCAGACAATCGTTGAGCCGTGACGTTGATTTCAGGTTCAAGAGCCTGAAACAGAATAACTTTTTATTACTTTAATATTTTGTACGAAAGAGCAGTGTCATACTTTCTCTTATATCCTCTGAAAGATAAAATCTTTCATTTGAAGTCCGGTCCCCCACATCAAGTACCTATCTACACACGAGTAGCCGCTATCAATGCGGCCTCAAAACTTTCTATATAGAGCTTCAAACTTCACTTATCCCAAAGACAAATAGAGGCTTCTGATCCGCAAAAAGTCCAAAGACTAAAGATCATAGCCTCCAATGTGAGACGATCCACAAAAAAGGGTCTATATTATTTGATATTTATTCAAGTTGCGAGTTGTTTGAACAATATCAAGCGTAGAAAGGTCAAGTGAGTGACTTTTAAGAGTGTCTTGTCTTCAGTAGCCTCATTGGTATACTGATAGTGACAGCTAGACAGCTTGAACTTAGTAAATAGATATGGGTCAATATTATGGCTGGTTGACACGGAGCAAGCCCATTCGGTGTTTTCGTTGTTATGAACCAAGTAGCATTAAATGTATGTAGTGTAGCATCTGATAAGTTATTTTATACAAAATTGGATTGTGTTTGGAACTCTACCAACCCCAAGATTTTATCTAGAGTCGTTTCACGAATTATATTATTAGTCGAATGTATCCAAGGACAAAGCAAACATCAAAGCGTCCATGTTATTACAGACTAGATTCCCCACACGACCTCATGAATTAACCTCAACGAAAATATGATCTATCTAATCTAACACCATAACCTAGTTTCTACATCAAATTGATATTAAAACTTTTTATAACAGTAATTTTCGGCTTACGTAAAAATAGAACATAAAGTTAAAATAGGACGGTCAAGTGCGAGTAAGACTGAGAGGATTCCGTACCATTCCATCAAGTGTATGCACGGCTATACAACAGACATGAATTCCACATGCACTAAACTAGATGTTAGTTTTTGTATGTGGAATTCATGTCTGTAAACGCACCCACGACACAGGAGAAATCCTAGTGAGGGGCAAAGTTTTATTAAATAAAAAAAACAAAACTGATCTCATATCGTAAAGAGAACCTATATGATGAGAGATCAGCTTAAACTAGATGAATAGCTTGATGTGTAACCGTGTTTATGTGGTTATGTGACAAACTTTTATATTGCGGGCGCTCGCGTAACACACTACTTAAAATAAACCGTGAATATAAGTTTGTCTCATAATAATTCCACACGGGATTTGAAATGAATGATTTTAGGATTTATTTCTTCACTTATGCTATACGACTTCCCTTCCTGCCAAATTTCAAGATTGTAGGTCACGGGTACCCTGCAGGTTTGGATGATCGATCAGTGAGTAGGACTTTTTGTGTGAAAATACGCTTTGAAAGGCCGTAGCTTTTTATTTTGTGAGGTGTCGGATTAAGAATATAGCACCACTCCATCTCCTCCCGTGGATGTTGTAAATGGTGACTCTAAGCCAGAGAGATGGGCATTAGCATCTCTGCTGTGGAAAAGTAGCTATACTGTGATAACCAACCTTTTTTTTATTGGTGTTCAGTGGAAATTCTTCATGAACTTCCTTCTCCTCGGGGAAGGGTGCAGGGGTATGCCGGACTCCTACCGGCTGAAACCACTAGGCACCTAAGGGAGCCTCCCTCTCCAGGTCCTTGTATGATCACACTAGAGCCGCCCACTGGTGCCACACTTATAGGCACATCTCGGAGAGGGTGACTGTAAAGCGGTCACCCCCCCGGGGACGATCACCAACCTGCCGGCCAAACGTGATGGGTACTGGCAAATTCCCCCCAAAATGACGACACAATTGTGAAAATTAATAAGAGGGAGGCTTGGTTCAGCAGTTCAGATCTTTGGCTGATAATGTGTGTTATTCTATAAGGGTTCCATTATTCCATTATGAGGTACGGAACCCTAAAACTCATATTTTCTCGTAACAGTCTGTGTAACTGAATTAACAAGATTTCAGCGTTAAAAGCGGATCGTTTCTTAAAACAAAAGTTATTGATATAAAGAAATACGAGCTCGGTCGAGTGACGTTGCCGTAAACAGCGCTGGATGGTTGGTATTGATTATTCTACATTTACATTCTTCTTACGTCTTACTTTAAAGCGGTAGCGGAGCGGTTTAATTATAATAGATTTATTTAGGAACTAGCTGGGACCCGCGGTATCACCCGCGTTTGATTTAAAAGAAATTTAGAGTACTTCGACATAGACACTTGACATAGAATATATATGTTGGATTTTAAGGGTTTTATTGTTTTTGCGCGGAACCCTAATTATTTTTCTAAAAAAGCCTAAGTTATTCCTTATAACGTCAGCTATCTGCCAGTGAAAGTCCCGTCGAAATCGGTCCAGCCGTTTCGGAGATTACCCGGAACAAACAGACAGACAGACAGACGGACAGACAAAAAATTTAAAAAATATTTTTTTGTTATAGGTACCGTATATACTTTCATATGCATTTAGTAAAAATTTTATTTATTTGTATAGATTAATTACATTGTCGAAACAAATTTATTATTGTTCTTAATTTATTACTGCTCCATTAGGGTTCTCAATTTATGCAAATTGTCAGATTCCAAACGATAAATCATTCCCTACTGTGTAACATTTTGTTTAAAAATAATATTAGTCAGTAAGTTTTTTTTGAGACACTCTTGAAACTACATATTATCGTTACCTACTCATGTTACTGAATATTGAAACGCCATTCAATATTTAAGACGCTTTCAACTATCTGAAATGCCCGTTTTCTACAAGTTCGGTAGCGATAAGCAATTTTTACTGATAAGCAATCGAAAAATCGAAAATTACCTGGCTAATAATAGCACCACCAAATCTCATTCCGTGGGTTTCATTAAAAGCTACTATGGGATTAGTCAGTTTATGGGTAGCGGCGTCCTTCGAGTACCTACATTTACAACTCATCTACGACCGCCAACGCACGCACGCATGATAATTATGGCGAAACCGAATCACATACAAGACACCGAGACCCGTCGTTGTGGCGATGTTTAGGGGAAGGCCTGTGTCCACTTTATTCGGCTGGAATGATGAATGATGAAATCGATAACTATGAAATCGTTTTAAGTAGGGCCAAAGTAGACGACAAACATTACTGCGTCAACTGTAAACCGCGCACAGCGATGAAAAACAAGCAACAATCGAATAATACCGAGTTGTTATTCGATTGTAATGTAATAATATTAGGTTGTAATCGAATAATATGATTGCAACAATTGCCCATCACTAACATAAACTTCGAGCTGCTACTGAAAATTTGCTGACAGAATCAGTTCCCGAATCAACCTTTGATACTCAGGCTTGGCAGATGCATGTTTGACCCCTTGATTAATGAGGAAGTTATTAAATACCTAAATTGTTTACCAAAATGTTTCACATACATACTGAATTATTAGTATTGTCTTAACGTAGGTGCTATTAGTAAGAAAAAATACCAGTTACAATGACAGATTTCAGGCGTTCTAGTAGGGCTAGATGACTCTCTCTAGAGTTAGCTCCAAGGAAAGTATTGCCTGTTTTGCAATTTTAACTTACCTAAAACATTGCCGGCTCAGAATGCCACCACCCCTTCTCCTCCCATGGGTGTCGTAAAAGTCGACTAAGGGATTAGCCGGAGAATGGGCAGCAGCGTCCTTCGAGTACATTAACAACTCAACTGCGATCGCCAACCCGCCTGCCAAGCGTGGCGATTATGGCAAAACCCCCCAATGAGCGAGAACAAATCCATATCGGTGGTTGTGGTGATCTTTGGGGGAGGCCTGTGTCCAGCAGTGGACTTCACTCGGCCGAAATGATGAAAACATTAAATTACGGAAAGCTTTACCCAAAGTACTAAATTCTGACGTGATGTCTTGATGAAACTTTTACATTTGTAACGTCGATGCCTTGGCCATAGAATATAAAGTTTTACTGTATAGGTAGTCAAACGATGTTATGAATTCACGGGGGTTTACGACCGTCTGCCATCATATTATCACGTTTTCCCTACCGTGTTTTGAAAATGTATTACAAAGATGAGCTTTTTATCACGATGGCTTCCGTGCGCAGATGTTAGCAACAATAAAATTTTTACAATTTATTAAAGCAGCCGTGTGGTGCCGGCTCAGAATACCACCACCCCATCTCCTCCCGTGGGTATCGTAAAAGTCGACTAAGGGTTTAGCCGGAGGATGGGCAGCAGCGTCCTTCGAGTACATTAACAACTCAACTGCGATCGCCAACCCGCCTGCCAAGCGTGGCGATTATGGCAAAACCCCCCAATGAGCCCTACAACACACCCATATCGGTCATTGTGGTGGAGGGTTTGGGGGAGGCCTGTGTCCAGCAGTGGACTTCATTCGGCCGAAATGATGATGATTAAAGCAGCCGACATATTATTTTTGTAAGGATAAAAGGATACATTTTTCTTATACTATATTGGCGCGAAATAAGAAGATTTCATGAATAGAATTGCGTTAAAACTGGAGATGGTACCTAAATAACACAGAAGGAGTGTTTCAAATAGCTTCAACACAAAATTAATGTAAAAAGTTTATAAAACCATTTTTTTTGGAAGTTTACGATACGGATTTTTGAATCGCTGAATGTGTATTTTAGGCTTTTTGTATATGAATATAAACTATCATTAAAATGGTACCACCCAAATCTTTCAACTATCGGTACAAAGACCAAAATGCTTTTAGTAACTACGTGTCAATGTCTATCCGTCGCCAAAATAATTGGATTATATCAACGACACAGCACTCCAAAGTATTATGTCATCATTAATTGCGGGTTACATGCCATGCATACCAAATTACAATTTATTTACAATATTCTTGTTGTAAAATGCACCTTGAAAGAATAAAACTAGAGATCACATTAAGTTGTTTTTTCTTACAGATCGGCTGCCGCGTGTTATATGAGTCCGAAATCGCCAATTTAATCGACCTATATATAGCAAAATTAAACAATTATGCTAGGAGCGTTTGTTCCTGTGTATCAATGAATATTGTTGCAGTGCTGTGAACGGATGACTAAAGTGCTCCGTGTTGTCCCCAGCAAAGAATGGACCACCACTCTCTACCCGTGGGTGTCGTAAAAGGGGAATAAGGGTTGATGTCAAGAGGATGAGCAGTAGAATCCCCCGTGTACTAATAACAACATACTGCGAACACCAATCCGCCTGCCAAGCATGGTGATTGCGGCAATATCTATGGCCGCTCACTGTAGTAATCAGTGACCATTACCACGGGTTGATTAGTGTGTGTAATGCAGTATTATAAGAAGTTAGCCATGTTTTAAATAACATAGTAAATCTTTCAATGTTGTGCGTACAATCTTACATTTGCAATTGGAATGTATGGGAGAACATGTTTTTAACTACAATGTTAAGTTCAACAATACACAATACATTCAACAATTTCCCCTTTACAATCCGGTACCATACATACTTTTGTCTGGTTTTATGTTGTTGTTTTTGGTATTATTTATTATTGTTAATACACAACAATTGTTAATACAGAGAAATACTTACAGACATTTTTCTTGTGATCGTATCCAATTCAAATTATATGACGATGTATTATAGATTTGAATCGTTGTTCTAGGTATACCTGTTTTTAATCAAATGCAAATAATAACTTACGTCACTGCCATTATTGTCGGCACGGTTGGTGTAGTGGCTGATACAGTCGGCTGCTGCGCACCGGGTCGTGGGTTCGATTCCCGCACGGAACAAATATTTGTACGATCTGCAGCTAGTTGTTCCGGGTCTGGGTATATTGTGTGTGGAATTTGTATTTGTAAACGCACCCACGACAAAAATCTTGAAAAAATAATGAGGAGCAATGTTAAAAAAATAAAATTGAATGCTACTACATATAACTTTATTTAGAAGTCCTGTTTAACTTTTGGTGTCACATATTGCGACGTATTTGACCGCTGTCTGTTTTATTTTTATATTTGAGAACAAATATTGCATCAAACCATATTATATTGAATAGTGAAAGTTGAAACGTGTTCAGTGAACTTCTGGGCTTATTTTTATAAGTTCTAAACTACATTGTAAACGTACTTAAGCAGCCCATCGTGTAGAGGTAAAAGACTAACCTTTGCCTCGAATGTCAATCTATCAATAGCTTATATCTTTGATTGACACAGCAATAAAATATGTAAAAAATGGATTCCAACGCACAACGCCAATTTGTTTACAGAGGCAAACATATTCTTTTATCTGCGTTTAAATCTTACCACAATATTGTCAGGGGTGCAATTCCTTAAGCTCAAACATCCATACATCCTTGAATATAGAATCGAAATAACGGTGTAAAACCATTTTGGTTTTAGCTAAGACATGATCGAAGCTATTCAAGGACACGTTGCAGACGGGTGAGCCATGATGAGCAGCCTTAGCGAATACCAAATTGGGTTATCACCATTTTTTCAATTTTGTATTCAAGGATGTATGGATGTTTGAGCTTAGAGAATTGCACCCCAGGTTATTAATAGATACATATTTTTATAGGTAATAATCATATGATAAGTTCACTGTTCTGTTTAATCTTAGTAATGAGGCCATACGGTACCTACGCAAATATCTGTTTATTTAAACTTTCATTGGAAGTATAAATATTTAACATTTGCACTATGCTTACACTGAAACCTATTCTTTCTTCTACAGGTCTCAAAACCAAGTGGACATGACGTCTGACAACGCACTCAATTCTCAACGGTAAGTCTTTTACTTAGAGCACTATTTTGGTAATTCTTTTCTAACTGTGTAGAAAGGTAGCAAGTCTCAATATAATAATTGTTCGCGTTAAATTGAACGATGTTGATGTGACAAGCATCCAGAATGATTAATTTAATCGTATTAAGTGGTTCTCCGTGTGGCCGGTTTGCCGTGTGGTGCCGGCTCAGAATGCCACCACCCCATTTCATCCCGTGGGTGTCGTAAAAGTCGACTAAGGGATTAACCAGAGGATGGGCAGCAGCGTCCTTCGAGTACATTAACAACTCAACTGCGATCGCCAACCGGTCTGCCAAGCGTGGCGATTATGGCAAGACCCCCCCAATGAGCACACAACACACCCATATCGGTCGTTGTGGTGATCTTTGGGGGAGGCCTGTATCCAGCAGTGGACTTCATTCGGCCGAAATAATAAGTGGTTCTCCAACGAGATGGATACACGACCTGGTGAAGGTAGCTGGGAGTCGTTGGCTGCGAGTGGCATGTAACCGCTCATTGGAAATCGATCGGGAGGCCTTTGTTCCACGTGGTGTCCAGATTATACGGATTACGAATTATAGCACCAATCCCTCTACTCCCGTGAAAGTCAATTTAATTTGAACCGGATGTATCCGTGCTTCGGAAGTTCGGAGGGCACGCAAATCGTCGATCCCGGTTGTTGTGATGACAGATGTTAAGCCAAGTCGGCAGCCTTTCGATGGCTTCAACAACTCTGACACACGGATGGCCACTAGCAAGCTCAGCAGTGCTATTTTGTAAGAACTCACTAGCAAGCTCAGTAGTGCTATTCTGTAAGAACTTACTTTCAAACTCACTTCAGAATCCGCAGTGAAATTTCTAATATCGTATTGTTTTTGCTACTTTTTACCGCGGATTCATAAGTGAGTCTGCTTCACTACCAAACTTATTTCTGAATACGTAGTGAACACACTAATTTCGTATTGATTTTACTACTTCTAACTGCGGACTCAGAAGTGAGTTTTCTAGTGAGTTCTTACAGAATAGCACTTAGTTATTAATCCGAAGTGAAATCTCTTTTAAACATTTTTACTACTTTTCACGAGGATCCATTTTGGTTACCCATTAAATGGGTTTCCGATGAGTTTTTTTAAACGGTATAGACACTGTTCAATAAACAGCTTAATTTAAACCGTTCTGAACAGGTTACTCTTTCAAGTCCCTCAACGACAAGATAATGCGCTACAAATATTGACTCACTATGTCTGGCGTCCTGACACGGAGACGTTGACAAACGCTTCAGAAAGCTAAAACACTAGTAGGCGGTGACTTATATTATATTAAGTCTTTACATATGAAGTTGGCGTTTTAGATGGAAAAAACAAACTATGAAATTATATATTCAAGCAATCAGATTAGGTAACATTGCTATCTATGCACTTTTGTTATTTCACAGGTAGTTCATTGATTGCGTTGCTGAAGAAAGCGTGGGTGCAAGAATCAATAAAATCTTTGAAGGCGGTTTGGATAGCCTCGTCGGAATTGATTTTTTTTGTACTCTGACGTAGTTTGCGACGGATTCGTTTCCACGGTCTCTTTTAATTTTTCGTTATTAACTTGGGTTTCCGGCCGTCCACGGGGCTTGTTCTGTTCGTCAACATTTCCAGAACCAAAACGTTAGAACCAAAAATGTACCGTGTTTTCTTTTGCAGTAGCTGCCCTATACACATTACACATCATTAATCCTTCGAGCTGTTTCTGCAGCGCTGGTGCCACGGTGGAACTTGTATTCGTAAATAATGCAATATTTTAAGTATTCCATATTGTGAACAGACCGATGTCAAAGAAAATCTAAGGACGCGAAAACAAATGAATAACTAAATTCGAAACGCAATACACAAGCCTACATTTGAATTTGGAAGGTCCAGATATTTGAGACCAAAGTGGCCAGACGGACAAAACGCCAAATTCACATATAAGGACCTAATAAAGGTGGTCTTATGGTGACATATTTAAAAAAAAACAGTGTTCTTAGTATATTTTGAATAAATTAAATTTCATTTCATTTCAGAGTTCTATCCACAAAGCAACATTCACGCTATGATAAGTTTTAAATATTGAATAAAAGAAATATGCTTGTTTTTACACAAAATTGCCGCATTTTGTTCTTCGGCTGTAGAGACACTGATAGAGTCCGTCTGCCGCTGAATAGATCGTCTCAAAATCGTGTTATTTTGCTCTGCTGCAATATTTTATTCCCTGTCTTTTGGTTGTTTTAGCGAGGTCATCGGTCAGTCTTATTATCTCAATATATGATTTTCGGCTTTATTGCAAAGTAGATAGGATAATAATACTAATGTAATTCCTACATAATTTCTGAGACGTGACCTTTTAAATTGGTTGATTTGTTTGTTAATTTGCTAGAACTGCTCTGCTTGCGGACGGCCAACGCTATTGGTGGCAATTGGCTCTGCAATTGACCTTATAAACACTCGTCTGCTTGGGTCTGAACGGGTCTAATGTGGCATACCGATAATAATTTTTAAATAAAACTATATTTTGAGTTATTTTAACGAATTGGTTAGCATTTTCATTGTTTTATTATATAATTCTGACAATTATTTAAAATTGGTAATGCGAATAGCTCAGAGTAACAAATACTAGCGAGTAGCATGTAGGCCACATTTTCACATCAGGTGACGACACGATTCATTCATTCGCCTAGTGGTAGTCGTCATGCCTGCCGATAGTAAAAATCTTACCCAGGACTAGACCTGCGTGGCACCACACTGCACTCATCATCTCGAGGCAATCATGAGTTATTTAGTCTCTTATAACCAGTAATATCATTGGCTGCAGTGTCTTTGAAACTGGAACACAGAATACTACCGCTTACAAACAATACAGTTACAAACACGAAGACTTCATGTCTATCTGGCGGTTTCAGGTATTCATGTGGCCGACACAAATGCACTGAAGCTGAACGTATTACTGTTAGCAATTGTTAATAAAACCAACTAAATTATTCGATTGTTCCATTTATTCGATTAAAATAAAAAAATGTTCCAGTTATTTGATTGCACCTAATTCGATTAGATTGTTATTCATCGCGGTGCGCGGTATACAATTGGCGATTGGCGATGCAATATTTCTACCTTGTGTTGATAACCCTTTTATATACACGGTGTTGACGGCCGCACTATTTTTAGATGCATGTTGTATTCAATTGTTCATTTTTATTAGAGGTTTCATTTTTATTGGATTGTTATTCGGCGTTAATATTCAAATACACATTAGCACAATATTGTCGTCTATTCGACTGTTTTTTCACTAACAATCGCAAATTTCTGTGCGTCGGATCACTCCATAGAATACGGTTGAGCTTCACGATGACTTTGCTGGCTATCAGGACGGTTTCACTCAAAGCGGCTATGGAACTGTCTTCAATAGGCCGTCCCTAATATTTTCGTATCGCGGGGTCGATCCTCGCACGCAAAAAATACATCGAATCTTCTACAGATAGTTGTTTCGGGTCTGCGTGTTTGTGCATGTGAGGTTTATGTCTGTAAACTGTATCTGCCCGTGACACAGGAGAAATCATAGCATTGGATATCGTTTAAAAAGGCGTTGCCCTAAATTTATCTCACATAAAGAAAACCTTTGAGTTTGTTTCGGCATTTCTTCTCAGAGCCAGGCAGTAGAAAATACCGGCTACGTCAAGATTTATTGATGAGTGAAAATGTTTCTTGAAACCTACTTGTTATATGAATATCGTTAATCATTTGATTCGACTAATTTAGACGTCTAACTTTATTTAAATGTATTTATTATAATAAACACTCTTAAACGGATTACAACGCGTATATTAGATATTTTTGTTTTTCCAGAAGTTTCGAAAACTTTGCAGGGTTCGTGGTCGCAGGATGACTAAGATGTCAAAACATCAAGACATTGTGAATGATTACTGCGTGCATCGAAACTTTTTGATTAAATTTTTTGATTAAAATTGTACGGTAGATTAAACAACATAACTTGCTAAAATCTGTAACGACGCCTGTCACCACTCATCCTACGGCAGGAAAAACAAAACACTATAATATACGCGATGTCATCCGTCTAAAAGTGTTTTATGAAAACCTAAGACGACCTAAATTTATTTAGTTTTAGAGAAGTTTCAGTCATTAAGTTCATTAATATATATAAGAAAGTGATAATTATAACTTCCCTACGTTATTCTGGAGTTTTCCAGGCTCATTGCTAGTTCTGTTATACTTTCTTAAAAGAACCAGCCATATATTGATGTGTGATTATTTATTCTTCTCCTTCATTCGTGTGGGCAGTGGTCAACTTTGTCTCAGAGTTGGTCAAGTCACCCAAAGACTTCTGACTTAGATTAACGATAGCCATCTAATGACAACAACCAGGACCGACAATTTTACGTCCCCTCCAAAGCACAGAGACGCTCAGTTCAAATACCCCTATGCGGTCACCCATCCACAGACTAAACGCGCCAAGCGTTGCTTACCGATCAGTGAGTGCAACTGGCTTTGAGCGCGAGAAGCTTTATTTGTATTTATACGCGGTGTCACTGGTACACACGGCTACAGATCAAGCTATAAATAAACAGTATAAGCTGATCTTGTATTGTATCGGCTTTCGTTGTGATGAGAGATCAGTGTAAACTGGTTTTGTATAGCTTGATGTGTAGCCGTGTGTACAGGGAGCTATTTCACGTCCTACATGTGTTTAATCTTAGCCACTCTTAAAGACACTCATGGTTAGAGATGGAGGGTAGAGTTTCCAATCATACCAGCACCATCGTGAGCGTAATAGACGGAATGTTATTTTGTCATGATCCCTTTTTAGCGTAACTCCTTTCAAGAATACTGACACTTCAATCTATTACAGAGTCTTCAAAAAATCATCACCAAACAACAAGCTGACGCTGTACTTAGCGTCGCGTGACCTGGTAGTGGAGAATGGCGCTATCGACAGGATCCAGGGAGTGCTACACGTGGAGCCGGAGAACTTAGAGAATAAGAAGCTGTTTGGACAGGTGACTTTGACATTCAGGTGAGGAATCTTGAAAAAACTGAGTTTTTGTAACATCCTCTCATTCTTTATGTAGTTCTGGGTCAGATCCCAGGTTGGGCAAACTATGTATATTTTTCGTTAGGGAAATTCGCAGTTACAGTCCAGGGGTTTGGATTAGGAATGGATGAATTGTTGCTCAAAAACAGTCGAATAAATCGACAATTGTGCAATCGTGTATTCGATTGTAAAGTAATTTCTTGAATTTTTAGCTATCTAATGAAAATTAAAGCAATCGCGTACAATAACCTAATATGCGCTAAAATTCAACACGACGTGTAAAAAAAGCTCGTCCACCAATACATAGGCAAATGTAAACCACACACAGTGACGAGTTAACAATCGAACAACACCAATTGTTATTCTATTTTTATAATCGAATTACCGGAACAATCGAATAATTCGTTTGTTTTTCTAACAATCGCCAGTCGCTAGTTTCACCAACCACGCAACGTTAACATGGATTAGTTTGCTAACATAGCTGCGAAAGTTCACACATTAGTGCAACAGTCAATGTATTCACGGAATAAAACCAGCAAGCAGCTTCACTCCACACCAGAAACAACGCTTTCAAAAATAATGAAGAAATATGTGTCTCATAACACTAAAATGAGTTACTCATATAATCCGTACCACAACGAACGAGGCAAATTGCCAAGCCCGGAATATTTATCTACTCGAAAAGTAGCAGAGTACATTTGGGAGTTTCTTATAAGTTTTTTCTTAATCCACCTTATACCGAATATCGAATATCGAAGATGCCAGTGACAAATCATGTGGAGATAGGGACTACCGTTAATATAGAGTTATGTATGCCGTTATTTCCTGGAATAACATAATTTAGGGAGCCATTTGTTTTCCATAATATCTGTCTAATATCCGTACAGGAAGTTATATGGTTGACTGGCAGAGAATACCTTTTTTTTATTTTTTTATTGGTGCCCAGTGGAAATTCTTCATGAACTTCCTTCGCCCCGGGGAAGGACGAAGGGGTATGCCGGACTCCTACCGGCTAAAACCACTGGGGCGGTCATCTTCGGCACCTAAGGGAGGCTCCAGGTCCTCGTATGATCACACTAGAGCCGCCCACTGGTGCCACGCCTATTGGCACATCTCGGAGAGGGTGACTGTAAAGCGGTCACCCCCCCAGGGGGATTGTAAAGGATCCCCCAAAGCGTCCCACGGCAGCGCGTGACCACATGCGTGCTACCGTCTTCTCTTGGGTCGCTTGGTGTGGGCACGCAGATTCCCCAATCTACGCACCCGCGAACCCAGAGGTCCCCCACCTTATAGCAATGGCAGGGGTAATCTCGTAACGTGATCGCATGTGCAGATCACTATTTGATTATCACTTGCATTAACGCTGAAGGAAAACATCGTGAGGAAACCTGAAAATCTGAGAGGGCTTCAACATATTCTCAATAGTGTGTGTAGTCTACCTACCTGCACTAGGCCAGCGTTGTTGACTTAGGTCTAACCTTTCACGACCTGGAGCCCAAATTAATATGTCTTCAATGCTAAAGGAAAACTTCCGCACGCCTAAGTAGTTATTAAGATACGCCTAGGAGTTTGCACCCCCTGGGAAGGCGTTGGCGTTGGCGTGCACGTGGCCACGTATCGCTGAGTGCGCAGCACAGCGCACAGCGAGGCCTGGGGGATCATTTACAATCCTCCCCGAGAAGAGCCTGGGGGGCGACCATTTTACAGTCACCTTCCCTTCGCTAGAGAGGTTGACCGCTTTACAGTCGTCCCCTCCGAGATGTACCTAAAGGCGTGGCATCAATGTGCGGCTCTAGTGTGATCTTACGAGGACCTGGAGCTCCCTTGGGTGCCGAAGATGACCGCTCCAGTGGTTTTAGCCGGTAGGAGTCCGGCATACCCCTTCACCCTTCCCCCGGGGTGAAGGGAGTTCCATGTAGAATTTCCACTGGACATCAATAAAAAAAAAGAAGGTCTAACCTTTCATATTATGAGAAAAGGCTTGTGCTCAGCAGCGGGACAGAAACGAGCTGATAATGTAAATAAACGTCTAGTAGACATTAGACAGTTATTACACAGCTACAAAAGTTGTGTAATACAATGCTATTGTTACTGTATTTACCTTAAACTGGAGGTGCGGGTCGCTCGCGCTTTTACCGCAACCCTGGTAGCTTGCCTCAAAATGACGAAAACGTGGAAACATATGAAACATATGGCGGTGGCCATTGTTCAGCTGTGTAAATTCTTCGGCGGATATGATGATGATTATCTTACCTACATACCAAAACAAAACAAAATAGCACTCTAAATAGTAATGTCTTAGGTTTTCGCGATTATTACTCATTATAATAAAACAAATTTAAACGGATTACATCGCGTATATTCTAGATTTTTGTTTTTAATGACGTTTCGAACACTGCAGCATTCTTAGTTGCAGGATGACTAAGGTGTCAGGCGTCGTTACAGATTTTCCAAAGTTATTTTATCTACCGTACAATTCTAATTAAAAGCTTTTCCAATGCACGCTGTAATCACTCTTTGTTTGAGACTTTGTGATTTTAATAACAGGATTCCAAATAGTTAGCACCTGCCATGGTATCTTCTCTATAAAAATTAGGACGTTTTCTAATTTAAATAGCCTCGCGTAATATTCTTGGTACATATCGGATGTGAGAATGAATGCCACCACCCCATCTCTTCCCATGGGTGTCGTAAAAGTCGACTAAGGGATTAGCCGGAGGATGGGCAGCAGCGTCCTTCGAGTACATTAACAACTCAACTGCGATCGCCAACCCGCCTGCCAAGCGTGGCGATTATGGCAAAACCCCCCAATGAGCCCACAACACATCCATATCGGTTGGTTGTGGTGATCCTTGAGGGAGGCCTGTGTCCAGCAGTGGACTTCATTCGGCCGAAATGATGATGATGATGATATCGGATCGCAAGGACTTGAGGTTGATCAAAACGAAGAAAATAGTTGGGTTTGTCTAAAGCATGTTCGCACGCTGCGACGACTTTGTGGAGCGCCTATGCTTGACGTCAACTATGTGTTCTTTTATTCTGGTGACTATACTACGCTTTGTTTGCCGTATGTATAACAATCCACACTCACTGTCAATCTTGTAGATTCCTGCATCTTGTAAAGGAATGTGACACTTCACCTTCGCCTTGGGAGGAGCATTCCTGAATCTTACAGGCTACAACACTACAGTGTTCTTTCCAATTACCTACGGCTAGGCGTGAGGTGTTCGCTGGGTAGGCATTGAACGACACCCGTGGCAGGTATCGGCCAGTCACTTGGTCTTGGTCTTGGACGGGCCCCGTCTCTGTGCAACCTGGCCACATCCCTTGAGGCATGCGCAAAACACATCGCGCTGCCGTATTGGGCATGTTTTTGATCGAGGCACGGTCAGCCCCTAGTTAGTCGCCCACAGGCCGCTGCGGCGGGAATCAGATAAACAGATAAACAAATAAACACTTTATTCATAATATAAATTATACGTCAATACACACATGGTTCACATGGTTACATAAGATTGCAATCAAAATAATTGCATTAAAAATGATTATAAAAATTATTAATTAAATGAATACGTAATTGAAGATAAATATAAAAGAAATTAGGTAGTCCAAATACAAATAATTGAGTCAAAAAACATATCTGAAAAATAATTGCAATATACGAAAACGAATTGAACATTAACATTATTAATAAAATCTAAATGATAATCCATAATTATTACAAAGTAAACAATTGAAATGAAAATTACATACAATTTAAATAATTATTTCATTTGTGTAAGCTCGTCTACTGTGTAAAATGCTCTATGAGCAAGCCAGCATTTTAATTTAGCTTTAAACTCTGATCTTGTCAGGGCCGAGGTGACAGACTCCGGTAACCGGTTAAAAATTTTGGGACCCATCACATGCGTCAGTTTACTGGACTTCGTTAAGTAATGTGTTACAGTGGCAAGCTTGTTAGCTTGACGCGTGGTGTAGTTATGCCTATCTCCTCGCCTCTGGTAGTCGTTAAAGTTATCCCATGTGTACATAGCGATCTGCATGATGATTATACTCGGTAGGGTTAAAATACCAAGTGACAGAAAGTATGGCTTTGCGGAGGCTTCACGTGATATCTTCGCTATTGCTCTCACTGCTCGTTTTTGCATTCTAAATGCTCGTAATCTATCGGCAGCATGTCCCCATAAATCGGCACCATATTGAAGGATTGAGTGCACTGTGGCAAAGTAGTATGTTCGAACCATATCCGTTGACACTATTCGAGAGAGTCTACTGAGCGCATAACATGCACTTCCGAGTCTTGCACACAGTGCGTCTATATGAGAACTCCAAGTCAAGGCCCGATCTACTTGGAATCCAAGAAATCGTGTAGATTCCACCTGTTCTAACGGCTTTCCGTCAATGTAAACATTTAATTTTCTGGATTGTCGCCCTGATATTGAAAAATGCATAAAGTGTGTCTTATTTAGATTAAGAACAAGACCATTTAACTTAAACCACTTCGATACCTCCAATGCGGCTTCATTAAGATGTTGCTCAAGAGCGTCAATGTCAACACCACAGACAACCACCGCCACATCGTCAGCATACATAAATACTTCGCCTGCGTTAACTGAATTGGGAAGATCGTTCAGTAGTAGCCAGAAGAGGATGTTCGAGATGGAAGATCCCTGAGCCACGCCCATTACGGCCATCAGTGGATCAGATTTGAGTTCCCCTCCGTCTGTAACCACTATTTTTTTTATTTTTTTTCAGGTCGATAATTGTCAATATCTTCCCTTTTTCCCTTACCCTTGTACAACGGGGATATTTTGCTCATTTTCATGGCACGTGGGTACAGTCCCGTTTTTATGCAACGATTAAAAAGATCGGCAAGGCAGGGCGACAATGGTATCACAGCACTATGTAGGAGCTCCATGGATATCTCATAGATATCTTTCGTCGGCTTAATAGGTATGCGTGATGTGATAATACGATGTACCTCTGCAGTAGTGAATGGTGTGAGTCGCAATGAGCGGTCAGCGGCGGGTCTCGCAGCATTCAGTGTACATTGCACAGTTGCTAAGTGCACGTGCGATGCGCCACATGCTTGAGCCGCTTCAATAAATCTCGAATTCATAGCGTCAGTGGCGGCTTTTTTGGAACAAAATTTAGTACCTGTGGAGTCTATAAGTATATCGGTGAAGCCGACAGTTTGTCGTACCACAGCTCCTCTTTCAACATTCACTATATGCCACATGGTCTTATTAGTATTACGACTGTTTGTTATAATCCTAGTGTAGTATTTAGACCTTTGTGCTGCCGTACATTTGTCATATTTACAGTTAAGTTCTTCGATTAGGATACTGAGTCCTCCAGTTTCAGGATACTTATTCTGTAATTTAATGGTATCGGACAAAAGACACTTAATTATAATAATATCGTCGGTTATCCACGTTGTTTTTCTAATGTTTTTCCGTTTTAAAGGAAATGATATGCTGTACTTATTCGTAATAATATTAATAATTGAAGAAGCTAATTTTTCTAGCGACTCTGTTTGGAGAATCGTGTTCCAGTCTACACTCATGATAGCAGCGCGAAAGTTCATATAACTCACCTGTGAACAGTCCCTGGTGAGACGTGTGCGTGGTTGTGAGTCGAGTATCTGGTACATCACCTCTGCACGCACAGCACGGTGATCACTCAGGTTGGAGTCAACTGGCGTGGTCGTGACCGTTCCCCGGGGACCATTGTGGTACACATGGTCTAAACACGTCGAAGAGACAGGCGTAACACGAGTGGGGAAATTTACTTCGTTTGTAAAATTGTGTGCCGATAGTAGATCGCTTAACTGTTTACATTCGGAGTTTAAACTAACTTTTAAAAAGAGTTTAAAAAACTAGATTAGTTTGCCACCTCCTTTGCGTATATCTCACCCTCGCAACAGGAGGCGACGGCATCCCACGCGCTCTCGCTCCGGACGTTGGACTGAAACCACGGTAGGAAACGAGAGGTCAGCTTCTGCGACCGCCACGACGAGATCACGGCGCTGCGATGCCTAAGCTGGGCACTCTTCCAACGTGTACTGCGCCATGTCCTTCGGGCAGTTTACACAGTGATGACAACCAAGCGTCTCTTCTCGGCTTATACGACACAGATACTTCCCGAAACAACTATAGTCTGACAGTATCTGCATCAGCCGGAAGTTGAGAGCGCCATGTTGCCTCTCCAGTCAATCCACCATGACGGGTCTTACCGGTGCTTTCGTGGATGTCTCCCGTCCACCTAGTTACTGGATGGCCCACACTATATTTGCTTCTTATCGGTTCATTTCAATGGCTTTACGTCATCTGTTATTTTGTTACGAGCTGTCCCGCCCACAACCATTTTTCCGTTCTTTTATCGTGTTAGTCCATAGATAGATCTGTGTATCACAACGTTACCAACTCAATCTTATAATATAACTAAATTGTATGTAAACATCACTCTAATCGCGAAATTGTATTGAGTAATGTGACAACGTCAATGGTACTTATCTGTTCAAAGGAAACCGACGAACGCAAATGGATATGTGGGTACATACAACACATCCGGTGTCATAATACCAAGGGGATATAAAAGTGATAATAGTTGGAAATTGATACAAAATATAAATTGCCACATTCGACGGTCGACGAAGCACATCATCCTTTTTACCGTTAAGGTTTTACTGAGATAATTTGCATGAAACGCCCAAAAATTTATCGTTTACAGATAAAAAATGTAATGATACCATAATATGGCTACGTGGGATCGTATAAGACCGAATACGATATCTGTAGGCAGTATTATTATGTCTTTAGAACATAATTCCATACAATATAAGAGTCAAATAATATGTAATCCATTACCCTTTTAACCATATTCATTCTGATCCGGTTTATTGCTAGAATATAATTTCCTTCGTCCATTTCGAGATTTTATCAAGTTACTTTTATGAGGTAGGACCACCTCATTTTCTTCAAGATTTTATATAACAGATTTGTTGCCAAAACCAGTCGTGGAAACTTATATGAAAATATAGCAAGTTAACTTATTTGTTTAAGACGGTGTTTGTATCCAATGGGTTTATAAGATTCAGATTAGTTTTAGCGATGATACTGAATTAACAAATAAATAGGTACGTTAAAGGTGTGCAAACTTTGTATCAATACAGGTATATTCAACAAAATTACAAAATCTAGTCGGAGTTTCGTAGTTAATTAGCTATTAGTGATAATTCCATAGCTGTATTTAAAGGAGACCAGCCGGGGCTACAGTCCTAAGGCTAATCTCTTGTGGAGCAACCTACTGTACAACGTACAGTAGAAACCTACTGGCTGTTTTATGTAAGATTTTCTAACGAACACTAAATACTATGCAAAATTATATGTGAAAAAACCTCTGACAAAGAAAGAGTAGTTTTGACATTGAATAAAATTGCTTTCCCTTTTTAATAATTAAGGCCCTACACTCATTTGTTGCTCCAGGGCCTTCACACCTCTATATCCGGCCCTAGATGGTTCACACGAACCGTATATTCAATCGCCGACTATGAACAAACTCACTGTATGTCCCAGTTTGAACGTGAAATCGGACTACAATTTTCAGTCATTACGCGTAGCGTATGGTTAGTGCAACGTGAACGTAAAAACTAGTAACTTGCATAATGTGAGCTCACATTTGGTGTCTGAGTGAGCGTTAAGTTTCGTGTGAACCATCCTCCGTCTGCAGATTAAAACATTGCCTTAACAATATTATAGCTCGTTTGTTCATCGTTCTATTGTGTGTGCCAATGATTTCTGCACGTGCGAACCGTTTGAATACGGCCCTGAAGATAAATACTTTCCCCTGCCTTTGTTACCGATGCCTATTGCTATGGGCACCAATATTCGATACGTACTTGATTTTCATTTCTGCGTCCGAAAATAGGGGTGCGTGAGCTGAGATTCCTATTGTATTGTAATTTTTGTTTCAAATCTGTATTAATCAATATTTATAAAGGATCCAAAACATAACAGCTTAGAAAAATGTACTAAGTTCCCGGTAAAATAGCCCAGTCTCTAAGTGACTATATTTATCAACAGTTGATCAAGACGAACGTAAGACGAGAAATATTTCAAACCTGCAAAAACAGACCTATGTTTCTCGTTCTCGTACTGTTGGTCGTTCAGTGTGAATGACAGCAGTCTTGACGAAGATTCCTATATGAAACAATATTTTCCTTAGTTTCTGTATAATGACAATGCTAACGGGCAATAACAATATTAACGGGCTACTGCACAAATGTAATCAAAGTTACAATTGTAAAAAAACTATCATAGAAATATGTTTTAATCTAAGATGGTCACATGAAAGCACGGTGATTGCCCAGTTCACTTAGTCACGGCATAGTAGCCAGTGTCGAGGCTCGACGTGAATCATAACTGTAATTTAGCAACATATTGAAAAAAAAAATGCCATACTGTGTTTATAGACGATACTGCAACTGTGAGGGAAAGATACTTTTTATTTCATAAATACATAAACACGTAACGTAGCTCAATATTGTAAATAAAAATAGTATTTTGTTAATTTTTTTAATACGCGGGTAATGGCGGCCGATGCGCTGTTTTGTAGTGCATTATAGTTCGTGTATGGCGGGTCTATTTGTAAAATGTCATCGGTTTTAATAGCACAAAGTTGCCATTTGATAAACTACCCCACAACTGACATAAAAAATCGAGCGCGCACCTGCATCTGTAATGCATTGTGTGTATAGATTTCGTACCAGTAACATAGATTAAGATTAGAAGATTAGGCAGGCATGACGCTTACCACCAGGGGAATGACTTGCTCATCTTGTCACCAACTTGGCACTTGCTTCGATATGTTGGACATTAACAGATAGACAAAAAACATCTATGGTGTGGTTGGTAGCCAACCTTTTATCAGAGTTGTTCAAGCCGCCCTAAGACTTTGTTTTAAGGACACTACCCTCTAATGACAGCAACTGAGACCGACGATTTTACGTGGCCTCCGAAGCATCTGAAGGGTCCGTCTGCAGGATTGTCGTGGAGCACTTCGGGCGCCCCTGCGTTGTAACGAATAGCAATTACCCCTCTTATTGCGACAAATGTCTTGTCTAATTGTCGCACGTAACACCTTTGTTTTTTGCAACACGACACTCGTGCAGATGGACCTTTTTTTAATGATTTTTATTTAACCCGGTGGAAAAACATCATGCTCTTCCTCTGCCCGGGAGAGTGGCGGAGACGTATGCTTCACATCATCACCGGAACCGTAGTCTTCGTCACCGAAGGGAGCTCCAGATCCTCACTCATTGGTTTATTTTTACGTATTATTTATACACTTTAATATTAGTGACATCTAATTTACATACATTTTTGACATTTAAGTACATTTTAGCAAAGTTATAATTTTAGAATTTTTTGTGTACATGTATTTAAAAATATTGTCTAATAAAGACGTGTTGCTGGAGAGTTTGTTGCGCCATTTTGTCCTCCCCAGATTAAACATAAGGAAGCGGTGAAGGATGGGCTTATATGGGTGTCTTATTTTAGTCAATTTTGAATAAATGATTATTTCATTTCAATACAATAATGTCTAAAGTTGTGAACAATATGGCTTAGCGGCGAATATCTGGCACTTCGATGGTACCTACTTAGCGCCCCTCTTACAATAAAAGATCTACCACCAGGTATTCAAAAGTTATTTCCAGTTCAGTTAAGAAACGCCTTTTAAGCATATGTATATAAACATACCTATTTTCATGATATGTATATTTACAATTGTAACTTTTTTTTACATTTGTTACACCGTCTGCAGTCGCCCTAACGAAAAATCGTTTACATTTTCATAATACAGAAAGCATAGGAAAATATTGTATTTCTTATATTATCGTCGTCAAGATTGCTGTCTTTCACTCTGATCGATCAACAGTTTTACGTAGAAATGTAGGAATGTTTTTGCAGATTTGAAATACTTCTCATTTCGGCCTAATGAAGTCCACTGTTGGACACAGGCCTCCCCCAAAGATCATCACAACCACCGATATGGATGTGTTTTGAGCTCATTGGGGGGTTTTGCCATAATCGCCACGCTTGGCAGGCGGGTTGGCGATCACAGTTGAGTTGTTAATGTACTCGAAGGACGCTGCTGCCCATCCTCCGACTAATCCCTTAGTCGACTTTTACGACACCCATGGGGGGAGATGGGGTGGTGGCATTCTGAGCCGGCACCACACGGCAAAAATATAAATATATATAATAAATACTTCTGCTCTTACGTTATTCTTGAACAACTGACTGTTGATATAGACACTGACATATGAGACAGGGGTATTTTACCTGAAACTTAGAACGGTTTTCTAGGCTGCTATGTTTCATAATCATTTCAGCCGAATTAAGTCCACTGCTGGACACAGGCCTCCCCCAAAGATCACCATAATGACCGATGTGTGTGTATTGTGTTCTCATTGGGGGGTTTTGCCATAATCGCCACGCTTGGCCATCGCAGTTGAGTTGTTAATGTACTCGAAGGACGCTGCTGCCCATCCTGCGACTAATCCCATAGTTGCCTTTTACGACACTCTCGGGATGAGATGGGTTGGTGCTACTCTTAGCCGGCACCATACGGCTTATGTTTTTCCAGTAATTTTTTTTATTGATTGGTTCACTATTTGTCTGTATACATTAATGACATTTGAATTGAATCGAAATTGAAATGCATGATGTTTTTTTTAAACCTATTTCCCACGGTATGATTTCTTCTATGCTAACATGCACAAACAGCCAGACCCGTAACAACTATCTGTGGATTATACAAATATTTATTCCGTGCGGGGAATGAACCCGCGACACGTAGCGCAGAAAGCTAATCACTTACGGCCGAAAATGTAACTGATTGTTTATCGGGGGATGCTTTCGTTCAGCAGTTGCTGCAGCAGTACACGGTTGGTGCAGTGGTTGAGACAGTTGGCTGCTGCGCTCCCGGTCGCAGGTTCGATTCCCGCACGAAACAAATATTTGTATGATCTGCAGGTAATTGCTCCGGGTCTGGGTGTATTGTGTGTGGAATTTGTATCTGCAAACGCACCCACGGCACAGGAGAAAAGATAGTGTGGGGCTAGGATTAAAAAAAAAGTGGACAACTTTTGGTTGACATGATGATGATGCCGAGGTACTTTATGTACAAACTTAATAATTATTATATCTCACATTTAATCGAAAATCTTTAGATTTAGGATTGAGGATTTGCTTGTTTTTTGTGTTAATTGTGATCCTAACACAAAAACAGATCAAGTTCAAAATCTTAACTCTAAAATATTTTGGATTTAGATTGATTATACATTTTAGCCGTTAGCCACTGCACTTTCCATTTTAAGAAGTCAATTTATGTGTTCGCTTTATGTGTATACAATTTGGACATAAGTATATAATGTACTAGCTGCCCGCCCCAGCTTCACACAGGCAAACCCGTTTACAGCGCCACTTACTTGGTCCAATTGTGAATCTAAACCATCCATCTACCTCGTTGTCTCTGTATCACCCAAAGGTCATCTGGCAGACAATGTCTATGGCATTAAGACCGCCTGTGTACACTATTGTACATTAAGAATAAATAAATCGAGGGACCCACTCAAATATACACAAATAAACATCAAAATCAGCCCAGCCCTTTAGGAGGAGTTCAGTGATATACACACGTACAGAAGAATTATATAATATGAATTAAAAGTTATTTGCCACAACACACTTTAGCACCTATTTTTTTATTGGGCTCAGTGAAAATTCTACATGAACTTCTTCCGCCGCGGAAAAGGACGGAGGGGCATGCCAGACTCCTACCGACTTAAACCACTGCGGCGGTCATCTTCGGTACCTAATGGCGGCTCCAGGTCTTCGTATGATCACATTAGAGCCGCCCACTGGTGCCACGCCTATAGGCACATCTCGGAGAGGGTGACTGTTAAGCGATCACCGTCCCCCCCGGGGGGATTATAAAGTACCCCCGAAGCGTCCCTGTGCGCTGTGCTATGCGCACACGACAGCGCTTGAGCCACACGCGCGCCACCGTCTTCTTGTGGGATGCTCGGTGTAGGTACGCAGATTCCCCAATCTAAAGGCCAAATAAACTGCATAATCATAACGTGAAAATTTTAAGTCCCTACCTTATATAGATTAGGAAAGATAAACCCTCAGATAAACCTTTGATGAACCTTACAAACCGTGTAATTTGAAACTCACCTAAAATACGGAAGTCCAGCCCCGATTCAACCTTGGCCTCTTAATTAAAGTAGACTACTTCAATTAATAATAATTTGATAGCCAGGAACCGATATGCGATGCGTATATACCTTTTGGATCGTAGTGTTATTATCTTATTAGCAATCAGTTAATGAAATTATTATTGCGGATTAGAAGTAAGTTGATAAGATTAGAATACTACCACCCCATCTCCTCCCGTGGGTGCCGTAAAAGTCGACTAAGGGATTAGCCGGAGGATGGGCAGCAGCGTCCTTCGAGTACGAACAACTCAACTGCGATCGCCAACCCGTCTGCCAAGCGTGGCGATTATGGCAAAACCCCCAATGAGCACACAACACACCCATATCGGTCGTTGTGGACATCTTTGCGGGAGGCCTGTGTCCAGCAGTGGACTTCATTCGGCCGAAATGATGATGACAAGATTAGCAGTTACCAATGACTATGGGAATCTGATTAAGTAGATAATTTGAGTGCTCTGGTCTCCTTCTGTGAGTGCGCCATGCTCCAGAAGGCGGTCGCATAGTGCCCGCCCCGTTGGGCCCAATGCCAACACGTCTGAACCTTGGCAGGCTATTGCTATTGGGGAATCTGCGTGATCATACCGAGCGACCCCCGGGAAGACGGCGGTGTGCATGTGGTATAACGAGGCTTCGAGGGGCTGACCGCTTTACAGTCAACCCCTCCGAGATGTGCCTAAAGGCAATGGCGCAAATGGGTTGCTTTAGATGGAGATTATTTGAGTGCCTGGAGCCTCCCTCCGTTGCCAAAGTTTTAAATAATATTAAAAAGTATGCATTTCCGCCTATAATACTTAATAGCTATTATGTATATTATATACATTAATAATATGTTGTAAGTGACAGTAGTGTGGCATGTATACAGATTGTAAATGACGATGTACCGGGGAAGAGGTTAGTTCACTTAGGCTTATAATAAAACTAGGCCATTTATTACGGAAATGATTGATTACAGTTTTAGACATTTTTGAGAACGTAATGTAATATAAACACTGCGACCAAAGCTACCATTTAGTTTTTATTTACATTGCAGTTTTATATGAAAATATAAATGTTTATTGTGTTTTTATTCGAAATAGCGTCAGAATTCACGAAAATAATGATTTCATACTTAAATCAGTTAAACAAATTGGAACGCTGATGGTTCCAGAATCAGAATCATCATTTTTTTAAACAGTAAAGAGTTATACTGATAAGATGACACAAAACTCGTTCGTTCAAAACTCAATTAGATTACAGGAAAATCTATAAGAAGTCTATGGTCTTAAGATAACTTCGTAAATCTTTCAATATATTGCGTACAAAATTACGTTTGCTGTTGGAATGTATCGGAAAACATGTTTTTCAACTACGATGTTAAGTTTGTTTTTGGGATAAGTTAATGGTACAAGACCGAATTCAACAATAGACAATATATTCAGCAATTTCGGAACCCTCTCCACGCGAGTACAACTCGCACTTGTTCGGTTTTTTATGTTACATGGGAATAATAATATTCTACAGATAGGTAAAACTTTATTGTGTATGTTATTTTAATTTAGAATTTTATATTGTTGACTTTGTCTAATTTATTTGTATTCCTACGTTGACGTATGCAAAGTATATAATTTAAAACTGAGGATGTCTGAAATTATTTTTCTAGTTAATAATTATATGACATTGATAGCCTCAATTCTTCCTTCCAATTTCTTCCTTCTAAACTCAATTTAATGTAACATCGTATCGTATGCACTACGAAAAAAAAATCACACCCTAACTAAACGGTTAAAAGCCCACCCAATTGCGTTGATACACTGTCTAGTAACTGTAAATATCTTCATTTTTAACAGCACAACGATAGGACTCACTTTATGGAGGCGGAATCCTTATTTAATGTAAAAGCTCCCTATATACCATGGCCTCCTCTTTGGCATGTAGAGGCAACTATATTTCGTATAGTCAGCCCCTCAAGGTCAAGATACCACCATCAAACCTGACCTCCAAGCCTCATTCAACTTAGGCGGTTTCATCAACATGGCGGGCGATCTCAACGCCAAACACGAAGCTTAGAACTGTGGCTCACGCAATACGAGAGCCAGCAATCTTAGCACACCAGTACCTCCCTCAATTGATATCATCGAACCGATGTCTCCCACTCACTATTTCCTATATAATGTTAATCATGACAGCGCTTCGCTATGTCGAGGATGAACGTCAACCTTAGTTTGCGCTCCATAGAAGCGCTACAAGACCTTAACTCGGACCACGGTCCTGTAAACGTACATCAAGTTGCAGTGACCGTGGTCATGAGTAGACTGTCTGAGTGATTGTGTTTTATAGTCTGTTCATATGTTACGTCATCAATGTGTTACGTATACTTTTAGTTAAAAAAAGGGTAAATAAACAAAACAAATAGTTATATTACCATTACTAAGAAAAACAATAAAATCATTTAAGTGTGTATAGTAACCACCCTATTTTTTAAAGGTTTATGGAATCAAAATATATGTTAGACTAAATGGTGCAGAATGCATCGGCAACAAAGTCAATTTTGACAAAAAGGCAGTTATTTAGTTCAATCTCTACGCCCTCAAAATGTACACAACACACTGTTGTACTTGTTCCATCTAAAATAAGGATGTTTCCTTTCACCAGATATGGCCGAGAAGACGAGGAGGTCATGGGTCTCAAGTTCTGCAATGAGGCGATCATGAGCCTTGCACAAATATGGCCGCTACACTGCAACCACGACAGAGAGCCTAACACACCGCTCCAGGTAAATATGTGAAAACTAATTTGCCGTGTGGTGCCGGCTCAGAATACCACCCCATCTCCTCCCGTGGGTGTCGTAAAAGTCGACTAAGGGATTACCCGGAGGATGGGCAGCAGCGTCCTTCGATTAATTAACAACTCAACTGCGATCGCCAACCCGCCTGCCAAGCGTGGCGATTATGGCAAAAACCCCCCAATGAGCCCACAACACACCCATATCGGTCGTTGTGATAATCTTTGGGAGAGGCCTGTGTCCAGCAGTGGACTTCATTCGGCCGAAATTATGAATTATTTTTCTACAATTATAATGCTGACACACCCTTAAAACAATCACAGACCAAATTTCATGTATGACTTCGTAGTCGTTTTCCATGTAGCGTAACTCATACATATGATTACTGTCTGATGGTTCCCTAATACTTTATTTGTCATACTCATCATATAGAATAACCTTTATATTCTAATCTCCTCATCTTATCAGCCAAAAGGCTTGTACTGCTGAACAGTGGCTGATACAGTCGGCTGCTGCGCTCCGGGTAGTGGGTTCGATTCCCGCACGGAACAAATATTTGTATGATCTGCAGGTAGTTGTTCCGGGTCTGGGTGTATTGTATGTGGACTTCATGTCTGTAAACGCACCCACGACACAGGAGAAATCCTAGTGTGATACGTTAAGAACAAAAAAATATATATATATACGAACGGTTACATTCTGTATGTCATCAATCTGAGGGGAATTCGTACAATACTTACCATGCTTGGCAGGCGGGTTGGTGAGCACAGAATAGCTGCTGTTTCACAGAAGGGACGCTGCTACCCATCACTCTTGTCGAGAGTAGAGTCTCTTAGACGCCTTTTACGACACCCACGGGAGTAGATGGGCTGGTGATATATTCTTAATCCGGATACCACACGAATACGACATTAATCACTTTATCTTTTCCCTCCTTAATTGCCGCTGCCTGTTATTGTCATGCATATGTTTTACAAATAACGAAATCTACACATATAGCACAAGGGCTACCCCTGGCGCACCTCAACTTACTGTGACGATGTTTACAGACTAAATTATAATTAGACGTTTTTGTTTTGTTTATTGTGTTAACTAAATTTATCCCAAACCAAAATATTTCAATTAAAATTTATGACAGTGGATACAATATTACTAAAGACTTATTTTTATTGCCAAATGCCGCGACCATGTATACACAGCTTGTGTAGATCTTAAAAAACCACAGTGTATACTCGAGTTTTTCATTCAATGAGCGTTTTCGTTCCTCGGGCCTAACATCATCATTTCAGCCGAAAGACGTCCACTGCTGGACCAAAGCCTCCCTCAAAGATTGCCACAACGACCGGTATGGGATTCCGTTGTGTGCTCATTGGGGGTTTTATGCCATAATCGCCACGCTTGGCAGACGGGTTGGCGATCACAGTTGATTGAAAAGTAATCGAAGGATGCTGCTGGCCATCCTCCGGCTAATCCCATAGTCACCTTTTACGATACCCACGGGATGAGATGGGGTGATGGTATTCTTAGCCGGCACCACACAGCACTCACCAAGGTTATTTAACATTTATGTGAATGGACTGAGCAGAACCTATGTTGGATGTCGCATTGATGATACAAGTGTTAATAACATCAGTTACGCCGACGACATGGTGTTGCTTAGCCCGTCGATTAGTGATCTTAGAATGATGGTGACTTGCGGCCGAATACTCAAACGCCATTTAACATTAAATCCCCGCTTTAACTATTCGAGAAACCGATTTTGGTACAAAACCGGGCGCCTCAAATTGTTTGAGCGGGGACTTAATGTTAAATGGCATTTTAGTATTCGGCCGTATATGTGATAAGTACACTGAAAAACATGGCCTGCGGTATTTATAGCTCTGTTAAGAGTGAACAGCTAGTTGTTATTGGGAACAACAAGAGCCCACACTATGTCCCCCCACTGACACTTGGTTCAGTCTTGACAAGAGTAAAGCATTTTAAATATTCAGGGCATATTGTCACAGAATATGTGAAAGATGATATGGACATTGAAAGACAATGCAGGTCGCTAGCTGATAATATCTAAGTAAGTTTTTTCAAAGGTTCTTATTGTTGCATAGAAATCATCTATTGTTATCTGGGTAAACTTATTTGAAACACTTCAGTACCGGGGTAGCCCAACAATGGCTTGAACGCGTTATTATACTGAATACGCAGTGTCTTTTACGATATCTGAGTAAAGTCAAACTTAATCAAGTATAACATTTTATAGTTTCATAGAAGAACCCATTATCGAATTACTATCTGCCTGTTACGCGCTAGTGCTCAAAAAATGTCTGTAATTGAGTTCAACAATTCTGCCATTATTGCTGGTTACGATTTTCTTTGGAAATGCATGACAGTAATTGTTGTTTGTCATCATCATCATCATATCAGCCATTTATACGTCCACTGCTGAACAAAGGCCTCCCCCAAAGATTTCCACAAATGTGTTGTCATTTTGGGGGGTGTTTGCCAATACTCACCACGCTTGGCAGGCGGGTTGGTGAGCGCAGTATATGTACTGTTCCCCAGAAGGGACGCTACTGCCCGTCCCTCAGGTTTAGAGTCCCTTAGTCGGCTTTTACGACATCCAACGGGGGAGATGGAGTAGTGCTGTATTCTTAATCCGGACACCACACGGAATTTGTTGTGTGTAGGGTTGTGTAATAGATGTGATAAAAGTAAATATTCAGCATAGTTGTAAAGAGATCTTATTATCGCGTCAGCAATCCACTCTTCAATCAGCATTAAGGTTACGTGAGCCGACAAGTAGATATATTCTTTTCACTCAATCCGAAGCCCCGATTTTATAAAAAAGAAATACATTAACATTTTCGATACAAATCCCTTTCGTTGGAGCTCGTTAATCTTCGGACATAATGGCGTTGCATCTGTTATAAAGGTCATTCTAAACGATTTTCAATACTCCTCGCTATAAAGGCCTGGGAGAGTAATAGGTGTGGGTCGCTAGAGTTTCACACAGAGTTCGAACACACTGTGTAATGACGTTATTTGAATAAGGAACTCTGACATATTAGTCCATAGATATTTTTCGTAACGTATGTATATATAACTATCCGGGTTTTCCAGAAACGCTCGATGTCTAAGCTCTTTGGCTATAATCCAGGGTGCTTCGTTTCTTTCTTACAATAATAGGGACTAAGATAAAAATGATTTCCCCAATCGTATAGATACTTTAATTATCGGATAACTTATAGTGTTTCAAATGGTTATATAATTAGAATAATAAATAAAATGTGGCCTATATAGGAACACAAGTAAAACTTGACGGTAGAGCATTAGATCTGGTCCCATCAACCGTATTTTTGGGCGTTACAGTAGACTCCAAATTGCAATGGGGGCCCCATATAAAAGCACTGTCTGGAAAACTTAGCTCTGCTGCATATGCTGTTAGGAAAATTAGACAGGTGACAGATGTGGCTACAGCTAGAATGGTATATTTTGCTTACTTCCACAGTATTATGTCCTACGGTATTTTATTGTGGGGATCGGCTGCTGATGTTGAATCAATTTTTATATTACAGAAAAGAGCAGTCCGATCTATTTATAATCTGGGTTCTCGTGAGTCACTTCGGGATCTATTTAAGGAGATAAACATACTTACTTTACCATCCTTATATATATACCAAAATATCATGTATATACGCAAGAACATTATTAGTTTCAATAAAAAAAGTGACGTGCACAATTTAAATACTCGCAATAAGAACAAGCTTGTCTTGCCTGGCTTTAGACTTAGTAAAACCAGCAAGTCGTTTATCGGAAACAGTGTTAGGTTCTTCAACAAAATTCCTTCTAGGATTACCGATTTGCCAGAACTACAGTTCAAATCTTTGATTAAACGTGTTTTAATGTCGAAGGCCTACTATAGCATAAATCATTACATCAATGATAAAGATGTCTGGCATACGATTCCCTTCTGCACACTGCGACCCTCTGGCGCTGTATAATTTATTTTAACATATCTTATATTGGATATGATTGCAAGTGTTTTAACTTGCAGTCAAGGGTTTAATATTTAAACATTGGAATTGATTATATTATTAATGTAAAATAAATTGACATGACCCATTTAAAATTGTATTTTTTAAGTTATTTACTTAAATATTTACACCTTGACATTATATACCTTGACATTTGACTTGACTCAGTTGAAATTACATAATTTTTTATGTTATTTACTTATATTCAATAACTTGACATTATCTTGAACAAATTCATTTAAAATTTCATTTCTATTAATGTTAGTTTCTTATATTTAATATTATGACATTGACTATTAGTTATTGTTAATATTGTTCTTGTAACATTATATTATAATATTCATACGAAACTGTAAATGTGTGAGAATCATGTAGCCACTGATGTTATTTTTAGTATTTATATTGATTGTCTTTTGCCTGGCTGTATTGGTCTGTCATACTCACTAAAATGTCTTGCTGGCGGTGGTGTTGTGTATCGGGTCGTTCGGTTCCCTACAATATGGTTGAGCTAAGCGATGCTGATGCATGCGTCATGCTCGTGAACGAGTGCCGTTTGTTGGGACTGGTCAGCCGTTAACTGCCACGGCAAATAATTTATTATTATAATTTCATTGTGGTATGTTCCATCTTTACACATTGTCCTACATTTTTCTCGGTATATATATTACAATAAGGTGTATCAATCAACATTGTAATCTCAATTATTTTAAAAGAGTATCCATGGAGTTTCTTGCCGGCTCTTCTCCATGAGATCAACTATTTGGAACCGTGCAACTTAGATTCTGACGTTTCATAAGTGCCAATATTTGGTTTATTTGAAATAAAAAAATTTGACTTTGACTTTGATACTTACGACTGTACAATTCCGTCTGGTGTTTGGATTAAGAAAATAGTGACACTCTTTCTCCTCCCGTGGATGTCGTAAAAGGCGACTAAGGGAATCTAAGCGCCCCTTCTGTCAAATAACAGCCATTCTACGCTCCCCCACACATCCACCAAGCGTGGTGAGTATTGGTAAATTCTCCCTAAAATCACGACACAATTGTGGAAATCTAAGGGGGAGGCCTGCAGTGGCTAACACAGCTGGCTGCTGCGCTCCGGGTCGCGGGTTCGATTCCCGCACGGAACAAATATTTGTAAGATCAAATACAAATATAAATTTATGTCTGTAAACGCACCCACGGCACACGAGAAACCCTTGTGTGGGGCAACGTTTTTTTAGAAAAAATAAAGATATTCGCCAAATATTAGTCCCTATAGTCATCTCCGTTTGCTCAAGTTATTCTTATTAAACTTCTGTCTCGAATGTCCTTTTTTTTTATTGATGTCCAGTGGAAATTCTACATGGAACTTCCTTCACCCCGGGGAAGGGCGAAGGGGTATGCCGGACTCCTACCGGCTAAAACCACTGGAGCTGTCATGTTCGGCACCGAAGGGGGGCTCCAGGTCCTCGTAAGATCACACTAAAGGTCTCGAATGTCCTAGTCAACGAGCACTTACGTGTATGTCAGCAAGCATTGTATCTAGCATGTGGGCAGATAGTTAGGTTCCATAATTATGTAAGATGTAAAACAATTTAAGTCCACGGCTACACTTAATATTAATTGGATAACTAATACGCGAGTTGAGCAATCAGCCTGCCAAACGTGGTGATTATGGCAATATCGCCTACGACCGTTAATTGTAGTGACCATTGGGAGGCCCGTGTTCAGCAGTGGACGTTAACGGGATATGGAGTAATGACAAGATTTTATCTTTTGATAACGTAACATTTAAATTGCTCTTTCCTTTAATAAATTAAATAATAAGTCTAATAATATGCGGATATTTTCTAGAACATTTCCGTTCTCTTATTCTGTATTAATAAGATAAGAGTCACACGTATGTATTCAACAAGTGTTTGAGAATTATTGCCGTGGGTATCGTAAAAGTTGACTGTGGAATTAACCAATCGATGGGCCACAGCGTCCTTCGAGTACATTAACAACTCGACTACGATCACCAACCCGGCTGACAAGCGTGACGATTGTGGCAAGACCCCCAATTGGCACACAACACAAACCCCACTCGTTGTAGCGATCTTTGGAGGAGCCTGGTATCACTAATTTTCCCAAAACGAAATTCATTGCTGATGAAATTACCGATAATCAAACGTAACATATTTTAGGCCATGTTTCGAATCTAACAAAAAGCTTTCGGATAAGGTATAAATTCTGTATATTCCTTTAATATCAAATATTTCGACACGGTAACATCGATACTGTGTATTCATTGAAACCAATGATTAATAATTAATTAGGCCACCTTTGTTTGCGGTTAAACATTGGCTATGTTGTACGATGCAAAAAATATTGCATACTTTTATTTAAATACCATTACTTACACCTTTATTATCCGTTACGTTATTTATCAATTAGGCGTTACCCATTTTTATGATCTACAATATTCTGATGAATATCTAATGCTACTATTAAAGGGTCACTTAATTATAGTAAAAGAAGTCCATTAATCAAAAAAGCTGCGATAACCTAGTGCTTTGACGCACGCTTGACGCTATCGACAAATACATAATACCAAAATGACGTTCGACAGCGGCGTCTGCTCGATTTACGCCTGTCGCAAACCGTCTGTGACATACGTAATCAGCCCGCCCGGCTGTTTATCGATGACGTTAAGTAAATAATAAAGGCTACTTTATAACTAGTTTATTTCATTGACGATCAGTGTTTTTAAATGTCAAAGTTTACCGGACGAAAGTATACCAATAAACAACGAAATTCTATAATGCTGCGGCCAGTATATCGTCAATTTCCAAACTGTACTAACAAATCATAACGCGGTGCGCGGTTCACTGTCAAAATGCAAAACTGCCGAACTTATTTAACGGCTTACTTGCAAATAGTCTACAGTTACCCCCTCCAAGATATGCATTAAGGTGTGGCACTAACGGACGGTTCCTGTGTGATTATTCTCGAGATCCTGGAGCATCTTCAGTGCTGAAGATGACCACTTAGGTGGTTTTAGCCGCCACCGAGGCCCGCCTCACCGCCGAAGCTGAGGCTCGTGCCAAGTTATATCTCATATAAAAATTGTCTGTCAGTTTGGTCTCCAAGCAACGCCCTAAGCCGAGGTTTGAGACCCGCAGACGGCTGTCTTAGCTGCAGATGCTTAGGTTTTTCCTTGGCTTAAGGCCTTTCAGCTTTGTCAGATTCCCGGTTATCCAGCGACTGCTCCCCGAGATGGAGATGCATGCGAGTAGCTATACAAAAAATCTGCTGTATGTAAATTTTAAATTGGATAGAAGTTTTATGTGGGTATATATATATAAATATACATATAATAAAAAACAATAAGGTTGACTTAAAACAAACGAAGCATACAAACGAATACCAAATTGTACTAGGGTTAAATCGATTAACAATTATAATCAAATCAGTAACATATTAGGACAACCCTAATTAATGTGTCATCGATCAAATAAATTATAGGAGCAGGTACACATCCAGATCGGTTCGAATACTATAAAGGGCTACCTACCTATTTACTTGAAAATTGGAATTGGAACAGGTATAGATAATTACTTTTTATGGTTCTAAATGTCCGAAGTAAAAAACTGCGGAACCCTAATAGGGTCACTCGTGTATCTGTCCGTCTGTCACAGCCAATTTGCTCCGAATCTACTGAATTTTTGCAACCCGAACACGGCGGTGTAACGAAAATAACTGAACTTTGAAAATAAGAAATTTGAAAATCACTTTTGTGCGGTTACATACAAAATTTAAAAATAAAGTCTTTAGAACTGTACCGTTTCATGCGCAAGGCCACCGGAGCGCCTTGGTACATGCAAACCGATCAACTGCATTTCGATCTTAACTTGCCGACCATCAGACAATTTATGAAACAAGCTTCCAAAACGCTATCTCGTTTCTGCCCAAATCCCCTTGTGGTATCAGCCGCCGATTACTAACCCTCCCGCATCAGTATAGTACGCCGCCCGAGGCACGTTCTGGTCGATCCAGACGATGAAATCACGTTAGATCACATAAAGAGACTCGCGTTGTCTCATTCACTTAACACCCGACCGTTTTACCACCTTGCCGCCGAGGATGCCCGCCTCACCGACGTCGCGTCACCTTCCCGTTCAAGTTAGTACTTCTCCCTCCGTCTCTTGCTCGCGCCGGCCCGTGCCGAGCCTGTAGTTTTAAATGTCCCCTAATACATTATAAAAAAACCGATCCAGCTGTCCCCAAAACAATAGCTTGTTATCCCCAGTAACGCCCTAAGCCGAGGTCCGTATCCCGCAGGGGGCGCCCTTAGCGCAAGTTGTTTAGTTTTTAATATTTATTTTAGGACTGGCTGAGGCCTCTTTTGGATTAGCCAGAAATGACCGGTTAAGCAACCACATTTCCCAGAAAAGTATGCGAGAAGCCGAATAAAAAAATAAAAAATACTTTGACCAGTGCCCCTCCCTTATCTCCGAAACGATTGAGTCTATAATTTTGAATAAAATATATGTAATAGTTCTTTTATAGATTACAGGAAACCTATAAGAAGTGTATGGTCTAAAATATAACATGATAAATCTTTCAATATTGTGCGTACAAACTTGCATTTGCAGTTAGAATGTGTCGGGGAACGCGTTTTTCAACTACAATGTTAAGTTTGTTCTTCGGATAAATAATTGGTACTACGCGTTTGCTTTAACTAGGCCAGGCATCCGTCACTTCTCGTACCTAAAGATAACATATTCATCGTACAGAACCCTCTCCACACGAGTTTATCTCGCATTGTCTGATTTTTAAACATGCTTTTTCTGCCACAGGATGCTCTAATAAAACGCCTTGGTGCTAACGCGTACCCATTCCACCTGGAGCTGACTCCGCTAGCGCCACCAAGCGTTCAACTCGTACCCGCCAAGCAGTACCATGGTGCGCCCATAGGAACTTCGTACGATGTCAGAGCTTACATCGGTGAGTTTCTTACAGTATAATTTACTTTAACCGCGAAAGTAATGCAATGATTTACATACAAGTCACTTATCTTTTAGTCTATTTTACAGTATCAGCATATAAATGTAATAACACAGTCTAAGAGTGCGTCCAGTGTTGATGGATATACATATGTCTGCCATTAATAAATGTGTAACGAATTGCTGACAAGTTTAACCTACAATAATTAATTAAATTATAGAATAATGGCATCTGAATAGTAATAGATACAACTTAATCGGGTGTAAGTGACATCGTAACGTATACTGCTACCATGGGTTCAGTACATGATTCTGAAATCGCGTCAGCGTTTGCATTTTGCGTCGGTCTTTATATTAATATCTTCCCAGTTTTTTAGTTAACATCATTATAAAATAAATGTGTTCGTCTATCCTAATGCTATTTTGAATAAAAACATTATAAACTACTATTTATTTGCACATAAAACTGTAATGTAAATAAACGGCTGTTGTTTCGCTACAGTTCGCCGATGAGGTCATCACAGTAATATAATAATATTGTTTACGATACATTGCGTACTCATAAACGACAAAAGCTGTAACTGTGTTACGTTGTTTCTTACACTCTATTTATATTTACGCTCATCACTGCCTTACTATGATCCTTTAATATCTTAAAAAACAGTATCTATGTGTATTTTTAATTACAGTGTTTGTGATATCGGGCGCCTTAAGCGCTTTACAATCACTACTAAACCAAACAAAACATCACTATGTCGACTTTTATGCCACCGATGATATAAAACTCCGAATAATGATGTTTTACCACGCTTTGCAAAATTAGCTACTAATACTAATCTACTAGGCACCAACACCATACAAATATGTCAGCCTTAAACTAAGCTAGGATCGTATCATATTTTACTTAAGTAAAATCTTTTGCCTGAATCTAATTAAGTACACAAACACTTTACACGTAAAATGTTAGCGGATAGTTAATACAAACTCCAAAACCATGTTTCTGACAAACGCAGACATTTTGGAGATACTACTACTTAACAACAACGAAATATTCCAGAACAATTCTTGTACTGTTTTGTACTTAATTAATACGATTAGGACTTTATGATTTACCAAAAAGGTTGTATTAAGGCAAATATTAAATAAAGTTTTATGCTGCTTTGATAGACTTGAAGAGAGCTTTTGATAAGATTAGTTAAGGAACCTTGCGGTATTCTGGAAGTTTTTATGAAGATATTTGTCAGCAGATATTTTGGTAATAATAGAATTGGCTTTTGCAAAGTTTGCCATTTCCTTACCATAAGTGAATCAAGAGCTAAAATAAACACGTATTTTATGATATATTATTTAATAAGTATCTCTCTTCTATTGTAATTTTCCTTTATGATCATTTGATTTTAATTATACACGTGTGAATCGTCGGTCTGAAGTAGTTGTCAAAACTGTAAATATGTATGGTATTATTAAATAGTAAAATTTTGTAGCAGAGTCAAGACTCAAGGTTCTATGAAAAATCTAACGAGATATTGGCTGTAGGTTCTTTTTTGCTATTCAGTGCAACGCGTTCACAGTCAGATTAGGAGCTAAGCTTGAAACCTTTATACACTGAGTCACGATGTAATGACCTTTTTAATGTACTATTTCACGTTTACGTTTTGCATAGATTATGATGTTAGAGATAGACATTGCATTGTTTTAAATGCCATTTAATTAATTTAATCTCTGAAACTTTCGAGAAGTAATGTATTCATATCAGTGTGATTTAATGAGATCCAAACAAAATTGTTTCCTATACAATTTTCCCAGATTTTTATCCGGGTACATGCCCTACCTTCTAACATGATACATTATTACAGCGGAGCGGCCTGACGAGAAGGTTTCGCGGCGCAACACGGTGCGCATGGGCATCAGAGTGCTGCAAGGCCCGGGCAAGACGGTCCCACCGCCCGTGCTGCCCCCATCCTCCCCTCACCATGCACTCAGTGTGCTCGCGCATCACAACATGCTCAGGTCAGTGCATGTAAACCTCAGCATTTAGTTTAAAATGATTAAAGATACCAGGCGTTTCTTATACTTAATTTTACTTTCTACCTTGAACTCTGGAATAAATTTTTTAGTATACATGGATTATCGTATTAATAGTAGCACCCACCCGACACAAAGGGGCGGAATCTTCGATCGATACCTATGGTGTTCATAATGACTAACCCCTCGACCAAGCCCCGTGTTTTTTGTGTTCACTACTCGTCATAATGTTTTAAAACTTGTCGTTATATATTAATGGAACTGTTCAAGAACATAATTATTGTGATCGACTGAAGTAGAAAACTGCTTCGTCGCTACATTATTTTGATGTTTTACGTACACGTGATCTTAGTCGTCATAAAGTTTACATTACTCAGTAGGTATGACATTCATTCTTAAATAAATTAAAATACCAAATACATATAAAAAAACGAATTAAAACATTATTTTAATGAAAGATGGACAAAAATCTGGTGTCCGGATTAAGAATATAGCACCAATCCATCTCGTGTGATGTCGTAATAACTAACTAAGGGAGTCTGAATCAGAGGGAAGGGCAGCAGCATCCCGAGATGCTGTATAACATTAGCCAAACTGCGCTCACCATCCCGCCTGCCAAGCGTGGTGAGTATTTCCTAGTTCTACACGAATAGTCCCTTCTTTTCCAAAAAATAGGCCAGCCTCTATCCACTGGGATTCCGTTGCCCATACCCAAATTTCCCCACTCTCAACTCACCATCGCATCATTGCTCAGCTTCACGCTGATGTCCCCCATTACATAAGTGAAGTGTATCTACGAGGTATGTATGGCCCCTTCTTACGTCCTCATAATACCTCTACTTCATCATCTGGGTGTGTCGAGGTCGGCGCGTAGACCTGTATGACCGTCAACAAATACCTCTTGGATATTCTAAGTATAAGGTACGCTACCCTGCTCGACGCACCTCCAATGGTAATTATGTTGTTAATGAGAGACCTGCGGATGAGGAACCCGACACCACCTTGAGAGAGATGGTCGCCTTCCCGGTAACAGAATAGGTTGTCGGGTTTCAGGTTTCTTGTCCTCGCCCTTTTTTCGGACTTTTGATAAACCCAACTTAGAGTATCGAGTGACACTAATGTTAAGTCTGGTTTGACTCAATACTAATCACTTATTATGTAGTATATACACTCTGTAGGGGACTGTATGTTTTTTACTAATGAAAACTAATAGGCTGGTTAAAATAATATAATTATGAATTTACAAAGATAAGGAATGACTGGCGGCGCGCGTATTATAATTGTTTACGGTCGCGGGTGTCGCTCGCTGTGGTCGATGGTGCTGTGCGTGCGCCGTGCGGCGGCGTGGCCGGCCGGAGCGAACTCGTCGTTCCCCGCGTCCCGCGCTGCCGCCTCCACCGCCGACGTTCGGGAAAGTTCCGAACAGACTGCCCGGGTTGAAGTGTTGTCTTCAATAGGTAGAGGACATATGTTATTGAAGGCCCTCGTAATCATGCCCCTCTTCGTCTTGATTTGAGCCACCCTCGTGACACCATCTGGGCCAGGAAACACCTTGACAATACGGCCCAGTAGCCAAAGCAGTGGTGGTTGCGCCTTCTCTCTGACCAGAACTAATTGGTCAAGTTTTAGTTCACCAGTAGATGCCTGCCATCGATTTCTCTGCTGCAACATGACGACATATTCGTAGCTGAATCGATTCCAAAAATGTTGTCGGAGATGCTCAATCCTCTTGTAGCGATCCAGTTGATTGATGTTGATAGAGTGTACCTGCGGCTGAGGAATCGATATTAGCGGTCGTCCAATTAAGAAATGGGATGGCGTAAGAGCGGTCAAGTCTGAAGGTGACGAAGAAAAGGGGACAAGAGGACGCGAATTTAAAATTGCCTCTATTTGCACTAAATATGTAACCATTTCTTCATAAGTTAAATGAGGAGAACAAGTAATGGTTTTCAAATGTTTTTTTGTTGAACGGACAGCGGCCTCTGTTATACCATTAAAATGGGGGCTATAAGGAGGTGTGAAAGTAAACCTTATACCATCTTTAGCAAGGTCGGCTTCCAAATTTGACTTGGATAAGAAACGAGCAAGTTCATTAAAGGTTCCCACAAACGCTGTGCCATTATCGGAGTGGATGCTATGTGGCTTACCCCGCCGAGCAACGAATCTCTTCAAAGAGGCCAGGTAAGCATCCTTGGTAAGGTCCGTTACAAGCTCCAGATGAATAGCCTTTACAGCTAGACATACAAACACACATATATATGATTTTATTAATCTACTACCTCTACCTTTACGGTCGGCTATCAGCATTGGCCCAGCATAGTCCACACTACAATTGTAAAAAGGAAAGTCAAGCTGTGTTCTCGTACATGGTAACTGACCCATGATTGGTTGCACCGTTTGTGCCCTAAATCTGAAACATTTAACACATGATCTAAATATGCGTTTTGCCAAAGGTCTGCCTCCTAAAGGCCAATAAGTTTGCCGAATGTGAGACAAAAGAAGTTGTGGCCCAGCATGCATAAGCTGAATATGTTCATAACGGAAAATAATCTGTGTGATGTGATGTTTACTGTCTAACAGTATGGGATGTTTGACATCATAACTATAGTAAGTGGAGTTTTGCAACCTACCACCCACACGGATGACACCTTGATCATCCAAAAATGGAGATAATGAAATTAATCTATTTTTTTTAGATAAGTGCTGGTTTAAAGCCATTATTGTGTACTCAAGTGCAAACATTTCCATTTGACAGACGCGTATAATAACTATTAATGCCTTTTGTAACTCTTTAACTGATAAATATCCTGTTACTTTATTATGAGGGTTTTTCAAGTTATGCATATATCGAAGTATATATGCAAAGCGACGTTTTAATGCAATAATATCTGATGTACTACATATTAACTTGCTTAATATGGATTGAGTTTGTTGATTATTGTTAACTAAATGAACTTTTACCTCTGGTATGTTAGAAATTGTGGTTGTACTTGGCATTTTTGGCCAATAATCATCACTTAGTTTTAAAAACTCTGGGCCCGACCACCACAGTGAATTAGTGCCGATCTGATCGGCCCTGAGCCCACGAGAAACGAGGTCTGCCGGGTTCTCTTTCGACGTGACGTACCTCCAAGAGTTCTCGCCAGTGCTCTCTTGTATCTCACTTACACGATTACGAACGAAAGGCTTTAATTTATTGGGTGATGTGCATAACCAACACAGAACTATGGTAGAATCACACCAATATTGGAATGTATTTATTTTAATCGTCAGTGAGGCTGCTACCTTTGCACACAGTCTTGCTCCCAACAGAGCCCCACAAAGTTCGAGTCGGGGTATGGTTGTGCTTTTAATGGGAGCTATTTTATTTTTCGAGGTTAAAAGAGTAACGGTTGTTGTGCCATCATTGTTTAAACAACGTATATAGACACATGCTCCATACGCGCATTCTGACGCATCTGTGAAAATATGCATTTCAATTAATTTATAGTTAGGATTTATTGCATGCCGCGGTATATTTAAATAATTAAGACACGGCAGCATTGTAACGAAAGATGACCAACGGTCTTGTATATCACGTGAGACTGGGTCATCCCATGAACATTTTTCCAACCATAATTTTTGCATAATTACTTTTGCCTGCACGACGCATGGCCCAACGAGGCCTAAAGGGTCGAAAATTTGGCTGATAATTGACAAAATATGCCGTTTAGTAATTTTGTTACTTAAAGATATATTTATTGAAAATTTTAATACGTCCGAGTCGCAACTCCAGTTTATACCTAATGTTTTATGGGATGTATTTATAGACTGACTTCGGTTTAGATCTATTATGTTATTGTTGCTTATCTCTAGACCGCCAATTTCTTTTAAAACCTGTGGAGTATTAGATTGCCATTTTCTTAATTTAAATTGTGCCGATGCGAGAATCGAACTTACTTCCTTACAAAGCTGGATAGCGCTGGATTCGCAATCAGAACCTCCCAAATAATCGTCGACATACATATCATGTTGAATGGCACGCTTTACATCGTCGGCTGAGGCTTGGGTCGCAAGACTAACAAGAGACTTTGTTGCTAAATATGGAGCTGAAGCGGTGCCATACGTAACTGTATTTAGCACGTACGTCTTAAGAGGTTCAGATTCATCAAATCTAAATATGATTTTTTGTAAGGAACGTTGAGATTTGTCAAGTTTTACCGCGCGGTACATCTTTTCGATGTCAGCCGATACTACGATTCTATGCTGTCTGAAGCGTAATAAAATAGAATAAAGATCGTCCTGAACTGTGGGACCGATCATCTGCAAGTTATTCAAAGAAATCCCCGAAGTTGTGACGGCTGATGCGTCGAAGACAACTCGCAATTTTGTCGTGGAGCTTTGCTCCCGTAAGACACCATGATGGGGTAAAAAATAATTATTTGCATTTTCTGAATTGACGTCTTCAGACATATGGCCTAGATCTAGGTACTCGCGCATGAAACACATATACCTATGTTTATATAATTGATCACGTTTGAACCTACGTTCTAATGAAAGAAATCGTATCTTTGCCATGGTAAATGAATCGCCTAATGTCTCAGGTGATTGTTTAAGAGGCATTTTTACAATAAAGTGACCGTCTTTACCACGAGTTGTTGTACTTAAAAAATGTTCCTCGCATGCCTGTTCCTCTGCTGACAAGGAAAATTTACTTTCGATCGAATCCAATTCCCAGAAACGAGTCAGTTCAGTTGGCATATCCTGAACCAAATGACAAAATGGTTGGCAGGATGATCTAGGTTGAACAATGTACCCAGAAATAAGCCAACCTAGTTTGGATTCATATAATCGAGGTTTGTGTTTGCCTAAGTTGATAGAATTAGTACCTAAGATATTCCAAAACTGTTCAGCACCAAGTAATATGTCCACAGTTGATGGCTGATAATAAGAAGGATCAGCTAGACATATACCCGATGGCAGTGAAATATTACTAATATCTATATATGTTGTAGGCAATGATTTGGTAATTTCTGGCAAGATTAAACAGTCTATGTTTACCTTATAATTACCGGAAAAAGACTCCAAAGTTAAGGAACAAGACTGTGTGCTTCTAGATGTATGCTGGTTAATACCCGTTATTGTTGAATGTACGTAACGTTTAATTGAACCCAGCTTACCACACAGCTTCTCTGTGATGAAATTAGCGGTACTGCCGTTGTCCAGCAGTACCCGTGCGGTGTGATAGTCGCCCCTGCTGTCTCGCACCTTCACCCGCGCTGTGGAAAGCAAGACGGTGGAAGAAGTAGGAGACTGTATAGCATCAGTCGATAGAGCGATACTATCTACCATAGGAGTACAGTCAGGTTCTGTATTTTTATCCATGTGTAGAAGCGTATTATGCTTAGCCTTGCAGTACTTGCAACGCGCTAGTAGTTTACATCTTTGCTCAACATGTCCCGATCGTAAACAGTTGAGACAAACTCTGAACTCCTTTGCCTTTAGATTACGAATTTCAGTGGACAGTGTTCGAAAGCTGTCACACTTATGTAAACTATGATTTTGCTTACACATTGGACAACTAATATTCAAGTATGAATACTTATTTGAATAATTGGAATCATTTGAGGTTACGGCAAATGTTTTTTGTTTATTAGTTTTATTGTTACAATTTTTATTTTTATTCTTGTCCGATTCCTCAACTGACTCCAACAAGTCCGCTCTATTATTTAAAAAAATTAAAAATTGTGATAGCGTCGGTGCCTCTGATAATGTGGTTCTATGTTCTTCCCAGTAGAAGTACGTATTAGAATCTAACTTTTGTGCCATTATATAGATAATCAAGGTGTCCCAGTGTTGTGTAGGTTGATCTAAAATTGTTAAAGATCTAAGATTTTTTGTGGTTACGTCAACTAAATAACGCACTGCTTTGCTGGATTCCTTTTGTACCTGTTCAATATTAAATAAATTTTGCACATGGTTGTTCACTAATAGACGATTATTATTATAGCGTTTTGATAATAAATCCCACGCGGTACTATAGTTGTCTGTATTAAAGTCTAAACTACGAATAATTAATGCAGCAGCACCTTTCAATGAGGCCCTAAGGTAATGAAATTTACTTATGTCGTCTAATAACTTATTTTTATGTATTAGTGAATCAAACGTGTCTCTAAACTCAAGCCAATGCTGATAACTACCATCAAAATGTGGTAGACTGATTTGCGGTAATTTAACAATACTATGTTTAGAATGTGTGATGTCATCTGTGGCTAGCACGGAACTCACCGGAATGCTGGCTTTTCGCTCGTTATGACGTCGCAACAAATCACGTGCTGAAGACACCAAGGTGAAGTACTGGGTTTCAAAAGACTCGCGCTCTTTGGTTGCCTCGTCGGGGTCTTCCACCAGCATCTCGATCCCTTCCTGTATTTTATCATAGTCATTATATAGTAAATCAATTTTTTCAAGCCTAATTCCTAGTTCAGCTACCTGTAGGTCGCTAAGCGAGGCACAAGACACAGCTACATTTATATAATTGCTGAAAAGCGTGAGTTTGGCTTTGCAACTGCCACGTTTCTTACTCAACTCTTTAATTTTGGCCTCCATTGCAAATAAAATCGTATAAGCTTGAGCACGCTAATTGAATAGGCAAAGTAAATCACTGTTAAGACCGGTGATAAATGCACCGAGAATGCAGGTAAGCGAGCGTTAGTGATCTCGGCTCGTTAGCGATCGTGCGTGACTAGAACAGGTTTCTGAGAAAAAAATGTACCTACGTTATCAAGTTATAACTTTTGTAATGATGATATTTTTGCAACCATGCCATATTTATGGCAATAATGATTTAAATGGATAATGGAACAGATTTAATGACCAAATGAGAAAAGCGAGGCTAAGTTTTTAAAAAAAATATTAGGCGGATGGGAATATTTAATTGGAACGACACACTAATTACCGATCTGTAGACGCCGCAGGCATCGCAGTCTCGTTGTCCGTTTTCGTGGATGAGTCTCCTCTTCACGGAATTACCGATGTGCCACGTGTTGTCTGCAATTTTCTTTGTTCTTGTTCTTGGTATTATTTTTCTTGCGAAGGACCAATTTGTAGGGGACTGTATGTTTTTTACTAATGAAAACTAATAGGCTGGTTAAAATAATATAATTATGAATTTACAAAGATAAGGAATGACTGGCGGCGCGCGTATTATAATTGTTTACGGTCGCGGGTGTCGCTCGCTGTGGTCGATGGTGCTGTGCGTGCGCCGTGCGGCGGCGTGGCCGGCCGGAGCGAACTCGTCGTTCCCCGCGTCCCGCGCTGCCGCCTCCACCGCCGACGTTCGGGAAAGTTCCGAACACACTCTAAAACAATATTAAATGCAAATTGTACTGTAGGTTCTGCAATGGAACGGTACCTTGCATCGACTTTGTTATTTTTTACATAACTCTTTCTATTTTTTACTTGTTTATTATTATCGCACCTTTGGGAGACGCCAGTACGTCACCGGGTCGTCTCTAAAAACCAGTGCTATTGTTGCTATTGGTTTTTTTATGACACTATATATAAATATATAATATTCTCTCAATATATAATATTGAGATAATAGACCTTTACTTCTAGATTACATTACAGGAAAACGTAGATATAATAAGTATATGGTCTTAAATAAACATTATTGCTTACAAACTTATGTTTGTAGTTGAAGTGTATGGGAGAACACGTTTTTGAACTAAGATTATAATGATATGTCTTTGCTATGTCTCGAAGGTAAGTACTATTGGGAATCTAACGTGAAGCGCAATTAAACACGGCCGTCCAGTTATGCGTACATTTGAGACTGAGGGTGGCGGTAGTCTAGTAACCCAATTACACATAATAATCTGTAACTACCGCCACTAGGCATATATCACAGTTAAGTTTGTTCTTGGGATAAGACAAGGCTCTCAACAATAGACAATATATTTTAGTTACGACAAACAAATTGGCATCAGATTTTTAATAAAGTCATGGTCGATACATCGTTCGGAACCCTTTCCACGCGGGTTCAACTCGGACTTGTCCGGTTTTATCTGGGATGACTGGAGTGTCAGAGTGCCTATGTGTAAAATTAGCGGGTCGCTGATCATAGGTGGATGTTTCATTCACATGCCATATGATTTATAGGCAAAATTCTGTTTTTTTTTAATTTTTATGCCTGTAATATAATGTTGACTAATTCGATTTCGGTTTGCAAATTGTCGTATTAGAGGTAAAAGGACCTCACCAACAGTAACCTAGTTTTGTGATTATCATCATCATCATATCAGCCAAAGGACGTCCGCTACTGTACTGCACTCCAAAAGAGAAAGTTTCAATGATTTATTTATTGAAGATCGTTGAGTGTATAATGTTCGTCAAATGTTCTAGATAGACCTATAAACCCGTAGATCAGCCTTTTCATTTCAGAACTAACGCGGCACTGACTTGTTCCTCGAGCTTATAATAAATCAGCCCGACTTTGCTTCATCATCACCATCATATCAGGCAGAACTTCCACTGCTCAACAAAAGCCTCCTCCATAAGATGACCGGTTACAAGCCGCGTGTCGTTATATTTTGGGGGCAACTTGCCAGTACTCGCCACGCTTGGCAGGTGGGTTGGTGAGCACAGAATGGCTATTTTCACAGAAGGGACGATGCCGTCTATCCCTCTGGCTTAGTCCCTTAGTCAGCTGTTACGATATCCACGGGAGCAGTTGGGCTTTGCTTATGAGCGCGTAAATCGTTGTAACAGGTAAAAATAATCTTGGAGAAAGAAAATCAACGTTTTTCTGTGAGAATTATGTAGCATCAGACTGCTAACAAGAAAGCTTTTTATCATTAGTGCCTTATTCTAGCCATGTCTACTATCAACATGTTGACCCTAAACAAGCTATAATAAATAATGAAAAACATACATCAGCCATAGCGTAACGTAGGTAAATAAAATTATACGCAAACACGCACGTGTCGGAAATTCTTTTCACAATATGACACTGTTTCAATTTTAATTCAATGCTAACAAACACGCAACGTTCTCATTTAACATCCCATTTCCTTTCAACATATATCTATTTTTTAATTCTCTAAATGAACGTCATGCCTTTGTGTTTGTACACTTTTGTAAATTGCCATTTTATATGTAAAATAATCAATACTTAACACAAATATATGGTAACTTGGGTTCTTATATTTTTGTGTCAGGTATTGCTCAGGGTATTGCTCGGTGGATTGAGGAAACTGCTTAGCATCTGCGAGTAGTATGCTGGGATACACGGCTTGCGGTACAAGTATGGGAAGAGTGATATACTCACTCTCATCAGAGGTAAAAATAGACAACTGGAGCATATACCATTTATAATAAAACAATTTTAAACGGATTAAATCGCGTGTATTATGACATGACAGAATCATCCTGCGACCACGAACCCTGCAAAGTGTTCGAAACGTCAGGAAAAACAAAAATCAATAATACACGCGATTTAATCCGTTTAAAACTGTTTTATTATAATGTGTAATAATCGCGAAAACCTAAGACAATACCATATACCATTTGTTTATCTGAACATGATATGAATGGGTCGTGTCTCTCAGTTGGTAATTTGGTATCTAGGACGTATTGTGACCGGCGGGCTGATTACATATGTCATAGATTTGCGACAGGCGTAAATCGCACAGACGCCTCTGTCAAACGTCATTTTGGTATTAGGTATTTGCCGATCGCGATGAAACAGGCGAAGATCTCTATCGCACACTATCGGACGATCAATGAGCTAAAAATTACATCCTCGCCTTTCAATATCAGGCGATTTGCCAGCCCACCGCCGCACATCCTTGACTATCACGCAAGCTGCTGTCGCTGTTTTTAGCTTAGTAGGGTGCGAGACCCTGAATGACGATCTAGATATCGAGAGAGAACGAAGAGCATTGTCGGTGCGTGCGTATATGTTGGTACATATATTTGCAAAGTGAATAGTCGATGTAAAACTTACACTGTACGGAGCACCAGTCAAAGTTTCTACCCCAACGCCCTAAGGACTAACAGGGCCTTTTTTTTTATTTTTTTATTGCTGCCTAGTGGAAAATCTTCATGAACTTCCTTCGCCCCGGGGAAAGACGAAGGGGTATGCCGGACTCCTACCGGATAAAACCACTGGAGCGGTCATCTTCGGCACGTAAGGGAGGCTCCAGGTCCTCGTATGATCACACTAGAGCCGCCCACTGGTGCCACGCCTATTGGCACATCTCGGAGAGGGTGACTGTAAAGCGGTCACCCCCCCGGGGAGATTGCAAAGGATCCCCCAAAGCGTCCCAGGGCAGCGCGTGACCACATGCGTGCTACCGTCTTCTCTTGGGTCGCTTGGTGTGGGCACGCAGATTCCCCAATCTACGCACCCGCGAACCCAGAGGTCCCCCACCTTATAGCAACGGCAGGGGTTTTCAGGCGTATCGGAATTAGGCGCCAGGGCGGTTGTTACCCCGGCGCCGTGTCCTTCTTCTTCGAGCGGGATCGGCCCTCTCCCGATCCCGCTCTGCAGTCTCCTTCTGGAGCATGACGCTCTCACAGAAGGAGACCACTGCATTCCAGTTTTCGTGCTCTGCCAACATAGCCGACACTACTGCTGGCAGAGAGAGATCTTGCCCGATCCGATCGACCAGGATCCGCCGCTCGGCGGCCCATGCAGGGCACGCCTCGAGCGTGTGCTGTGCGGTGTCCTGGTCGCTATCACAATGGTGGCATTGTGCCGTGGCCTCGCGTCCTATCCTGTGCAGGTACGCACCGAAACAACCGTGCCCGGTGAGCACCTGCGTCAGGCGATAGGTGACGCGCTCGCTCCTTCTGAGCCAGGCTCCGAAGAGCGGCAGGACGGCCTCGACGACGCGCTTGGTCGCAAATTGCATCCGCAGGCGGTGACGCCACTTTACAAGTGCGCGTCGCCGAGCCAGCCGCTGCAGCCTGTCCAACGCCCCTGGAGGCGCGTTTTCGCCGCTCTGGCGGAGGGAGCGTGTCTGATCGTAGACCCACGCATCCATCTCCGCCAGGATGTCGAAAGGCGGAAAACGCGCCAGGAGAGTTGCCGCCTCGTATGATACCGTTCGGTATCCTCGTGCGATCCGGATAGCCACTCTGCGCTGCAGACCGTGAATTTTGGTTCTGCAGCACTGGGCATCTGACAGTCGAGCTGACCATACAGGCGCCCCGTAGAGGGCCACGGACCGCACAACCCCTCCGTAGAGACGGCGAACTTCCTCACATGGTCCCCCGAGATTGGGCAGCAGCCGGTGTAGTGCACCCACTACCCTCTCGACTCGGGGGACGAGGCGCTGAAAATGCTCTAAAGCCCCAGGTATTTCATGTACCGGCCCACCCCGATTCGCACGTCACCAACGCGTATCCACGAACTGGGTGGTTCTCTGCTCCTCGGCAGTTTGTGGAACCATAGCGCCTCGGTTTTTTGAGGCGCTATCCGCAGACCCAGGGCGTGGATTTTGCCCACGACAATTGCCACCGCTTGCTCTGCAAGCCGGATGGTTCCCTCGAAGGACTCCCCGCTGGCTAACACCAGAGTGTCGTCAGCGTAACATACTAAGCTGACGCCAGCAGGGAGAACGACACGCAGGACCGCGTCGTAGGCAAGGTTCCATAAAAGGGGGCCGAGAACTGACCCCTGCGGAACCCCGCACGTAATCTCCCTCCGCTTTACGCTACCATCCCTACCCACGTAGCGAATGTGCCTATCGCGCAGATAGGCCCCTATGATGCCCTGCAGGTAGGGCGGACACCGATGATGGACTAGTGCCGCCCTAATAGCGCCCCACGGGATGGAGTTAAAGGCGTTGACGATGTCTAGACTGACCACCAACGCCCCCCACCCCGCCGAGACACTGCCTGTTCCGACAGCGAGCGGACGCGAAGAATCGCGTCAATGGTGGACCGCCGCTGCCGGAAGCCATACTGACTTTCGGCCAGGTCGGGGCCAACTCGCGACAGGTGCTCAACGAGTCTTCGAGTAATTATTCTTTCTAATAGCTTCGAAGCCTCGTCAAGCAGGCAAATGGGACGGTATGCAGAGGGAGACTCCGCTGCCCTTCCTTCCAGCCGGACGGGAACACGCTACTACGGAGGCAACTGGTGAACAGCCGCCTCAAGCGGTCCCCAAGAGACTGCAGTGCATACACCCACGCACGGCCCGGAATGCCGTCCGGACCCGGTGCAGTGTTGCGACTCTTTAGGCGGCTAATGGCTCGGCCCAGCTCCCCTTCCGAAACCCCCAACTCCTCGGCCCAGTCCGAGGCAATCGGGGGTGGAGAGGGACCAGCATGGTCCCGGACCGCCGGAAAGAGTGTCGAAAGTACTCCCTCCAGCAAATCCGGGGCCATGGTTTCGGTCACGGGGGGGACATAGGGGCGTAACTTGCCCACTACCATTCGGTAGGGTCTCCCCCACGGACACCTGTCCAGTCCCTCCAGGAGCTCGCTCCAGGACCGAGCCTTCGCCTCGCTGATGGCGGTCTGAAACGCCAGCGTGGCCGCCCGGTAGGCCGCATAGGCCTCGTCAGTCTCTCCGGCTGTAGCGCTGTGTCGGCGTCGGCTTCGTTGGTACCGGCGGCGGGAGGCCAGGCAGACCGCGCGCAACTGCGCGATCTCATCCGACCGCCAGTACACTGCCGTACGCCGGGAGCGCCTGGCCCGGGGCATGGATGCATCGCATATTGACGTCATCGTCTCCCGGAACCAGGACGCTTCCTCCTCCGGATCGGGCAAGATCCCTTGATCAACCTCTGGCCAGGCCGCGACGTTGGCAGCTGCGATGAGCAACTCGCGATCCAGCTGTGTGAGGGCCCAACGCCGCGACCGTGGGCTGGGACTAGAACGGCTCGGGCAAGGCGTGCGGAGGGCCACGTCGAACATTATGTGGCGGTGGTCCGAGAGTGTGACCACCTCCTCCGCTACTCGCCAACCCGTCACCATGCGGGCCACAGAAGGAGCCGCCCATGTCAGGTCCACGACCGACTCCCCCTGCCACCGAACGCAGGTGCTAACGGACCCCCAAGCTCTAGAGTGAGCATTGAAGTCCCCCAGGACGAGCACTGGACGGGGCAAACACTTACAGCGAATGCTGCGCGCCACCCCGTCCAAGTATCCCTCGAAGTCGACAAGGGACACGTTGGGGGAGATATAGCAGCCCACTACTGCCAGAGGTCCCCATTCTACTACGACAAAGCCCTGCCCCCTGTCCAACAGGGAGCAGGGCGGCTCACCTTCAGCTCCAGACCAATATATAGCGATGGAGTCCCCGGCGCACCCGAACCAGCAAGGGTGTTCCTGGACGCCGTAGGGCTCCGCCACAACCGCCAAGGCAATCGACCACTCCACAACAGTCTGCAGCAGCAGATTCTGTGCGTTGCGGCAGTGATTTAGGTTGCCCTGGAGGACCCTTAATTGGCCTCCATCGCCTCCAGTGAGCCGGAGCGTGCGATCGGTGCTGCCAGCGCAGGCGTCGTCGGCCTCCCGGCCGGAGCAAGGGGAGCTGGTTTTCCCCTCTTGCTCTTCTGGGCCGCACAAGAATTGCAGCCCAGTCTGTGTTCGGCCGGAAGGCCGAAGTCCGAGCACAACGGACAGTTTTTTGTCCGCGCCGTGCATTCACGTATTTTGTGGCCCTGGCTGCCACATCCGAAGCACCGATCGCTGCGGTCAACCCCCCCGTGTGTGGTGCACCGGAGGCGCACATGCCCAAGTTCGAGGCATCGGAAGCACTGTAATGGCCGTGCCGCCAACACCTCGACCCTGGCCGACGTCCAACCGACGCAAATGCGGCAGGTAGACGCCAGCTTCTTGGCCGCCTCCAGTGGGATCCGGACCCAGACCGTGCCCAAAGACATCGGTGAGCGGCGAATTTCGCCCACCCTGACATCCTCGGGCAAACACGCCGTCACAGCCACTATGGCTTCTGCGATCTCCACTTTGGTGACGGCGAAGGACTAACAGGGCCTACAATGCTCTTCGAATATAGTACAATAATGCCTGAGCCAATTAAGGCGCAGGGTTGAACGGGACTTTGAAATGAAACACTGAACATTCGCAAAACACAATCCCTTTATACTCTTTTTGGTCTTCTTATTTAAATACAGGAAAACTACGATGCATCACGCAGACAATAAATATTTACAGCACACAACTAACTGATTCAGTATTTTAATATAACACTATGATAATAACTGAAAGGTGGATTTGACACATACTGAATACCTAAAAATGCTTCTTAACAATGTTAAGATTCATCAAATTTCGTATATAATAAGAATCGAATGGAAATAATAAGTTAAAGATTTTGTCATTTTTGAGCAAGCAATGTATCGTAAACAAAGCGATCAAAACGCTTCGTCATTATTGTACTATGATATGATATTATTAGACTATTGCGATCGATGACCTCAACCGTGAACTGTAGCAAAACCGTCGAAACAGCCGTTTAGTGTTTATTTACATTGCAGTTTTATGTGAAAATAACTAGCTTATTGTGTTTTTATTCAAAATAGTGTTAGAATAGACGAAAACAATTATTTTGTACTGAATACAGTTGAATAAACTGGAACAAAATCTGAATATCCATAAACAGACCGATGCAAAATTCTAACGCTGACGGGCCCAGAGTCATGTATTGTGAATCCATGGCATCAGTTTTCGTTACGATGTCACTTATACTATAACTGCCCTATATTCTTATGGATTATTTATATTGTATTGTATAAAGTATAATATATGGTTGTACATATGAATTATTTATAATGTATTGTATAAAGTATCATATATAGTTGAATATATGTGCATATTATTTAAGTAATTTATGGAATACATACCTATTCCTATTGTATTTCATTGTATAGATACGCTATTTGATTTTATGAATATCATAAGTATAAGGAGGATGGGCAGTAGCATCTTTCGAGTACATTAACAACTCAACTGCGATCTCCAACCCACCTGCCAAGCGTGGCGATTATGGTTAAACCCCCCAATGAGCACACAACACACCCATATCGGTCGTTGTGGTAATCTTTGGGGCAGGCCTGTGTCCAGCAGTGGACTTTATTTGGCCGAAATTATGATGATGATAAATATAATAAGTATACCACAGACTACCCCTTTATCTATTTACATCTTTTTCTTGTCCATCTAAAGATTGTCTGTAAGAAATCGCTAATACCGATAAGACCGCCCATTGTACAATTACTGTTCATAGAATGTTTCCTAGTAGTTGTTTTTTTAAATGGTGAACAATAAAGAATATTCTATTATATTATACCCGTTATATTTCTTCCCCAGTAATTTTTTTCCTGGTTGCCTGACAGAAATTGCCGAGTGCGGTAAGGGTACCCATTGTACTCTAAATAGGGATGTGTGGGGTGATTGAGTACGGTGGGTAATTGGGAACAGCTATATATCATAGCCCCCCCATAGGCTACTTGACCCATAAACGCATAAACTGCCCCTTAGTGCGCCCACAACGTTAAAATAGAGTAGTGCACGTGCAACACGGTAATCTTAAAAATCTCTTCTCTACTTACAATTTGGTCTCATATGTAATCAATCAATGTCAATATTCTTATTATTGAATTCTAAATACAGATATTTCGTTACTATATGTTGTGTAGTTGCACTTTTGATTTTATGTAATTCCTAAGTCTCTACAGGTATTGTATAGTGTAACGGCCAAGTTATTTTCAATTGCCTGATTTGGGTAATTAGGAATGGTTTCAGGAGCCTAATGGGTTACGATCCTAATTACCCAAATTTGCTGATTCTGCACAAAATATGACAAAACCTACGAAGATTACACCAAAGTATAATCTAAAAAGGTCACTTTTAGTAAAAGTCATATTATTAAAGTTACTGAAAAATGAAACATTTATAGGATCTCAAAAGGTCGCTATGCTATAAAATTTAAAATATCACATACAACATCATACTAGCTTATATTAGACTATGATGTCGGGAAATTGATTTATCTGTGCGTGAAAAGTCCCAATATCATAATCCAATATGGCGGACTCTCAAAGATGGCGGACCATTTGTTTTTTAAGCACCCCTATGATATGGATATCAAATGAATGGGTTTGCTGAGATAAAAACGAAAATAATAAATTAAGTAGTTTTTTTACATTTATTAAATTAGTAATTTTATTTGAAAAAAATGAAATGAAGAAAGAAATTTAATTTATTCCTTGCATCAATGGGACGCAGCAATTGTAGTACAAATATATTTAAAAACTGCAAAAATAATGAACGGCACCTTTGGTGCAGTGGCTGATACAGTCGGCTGCTGCGCTCCGGGTCGTGAAATGAGTGAATTTCGCGATAGTTTTAAAGAATTTACAGAAGGAATTTCAAGTCTTTTTTTAAACTTTGCCCCACTCTAGGATTTCTCCTGTGTCGTGGGTGCTTTTACAGACATGAATTCCACATACAATACACCCAGAACACCGGCACACCGGCTACCTGCAGATCATACAAATATTTGTTCCGTGCGGGAATCGAACCCACGACCCGGAGCGCAGCAGCCGACTGTATCTGCCACTGGACCAACCGTGTCGTCGAAACTTATATCATACTAGCTTACTGCAAGATTTTTTATTAACAGCGAAATCACTACTATGATTTGCTTCTATAGTTACTGTATCCCACGATCGGAATCATAGATTCAACAAATAATCACAACTAGCAGGCAAATACTATTCTATATATTAGTCTACATACTCCAGAGGCTGCTTAGCTTAACAAAATATCTGATTGCCAAAATTATCAATCTACATTCCTGAAAATACAACGACGTCAAAACACTCCCACATCCTATTCAGCGCTTCAATAACATGACAGACGAAGAGCAGAAAAGTCGTAATGAACACAAATTAAAAAAAGAATATTGAAATGAAAATAGAAAATTACGAACGACGTAAAAGCTGTCGAAAAGAGTCATAAGCTAAGAGGGAGGGAGGAAGGCGTCATAAATTTTAAAAAGCAACGCTTGGCGCCCGGGCTTTTATTTTTTTATTTGATTCATCATTTCGGCCGAATGAAGTCCACTGCTGGACACAGGCCTCCCGCAAAGATCACCACAACGACCGATATGGGTGTGTTGTGGGCTCATTGGGGGGTTTTGCCATACTCGCCATGCTTGGCAGACGGGTTGGCGATCGCAGTTGAGTTGTTAATATACTCGAAGAACGCTGCTGCCCATCCTCCGGCTAATCCCTTGGTCGAATTTTACGACACCTACAGGAGGAGATGGGGTGGTGGTATTCTGAGCCGGCACCACACATTTATTTGATTAGTCTATGTATATGTATATGGGTCATCGCATAGTGGTTTTTGAACTGAGCATCTCCGTCCCTCAGAGGAACGTAACATCGTCGGTCCCGGTTGTTGTCAGTAGACAGCAGTCGTTAAGCGAAGTTGAATGCCTTTGAGCGACTTGCAAAGACAAGGTCGACAGTGCATACAAAAAAGAAAACTTGAACTTACCTTGTTTATTTTAGGGATGTTTAAGTTAGATGTGTCCAATTAACCCACTTTCCCCTACTAGGCGCTATTGGTACGATTACTAACTTGTGCACAGTAAAGAGTATAATAAATACAACACTTCGAAGCGGGCTGTAACGTCGGCAGCACTCAAAACCACATCCATGTAACCGTTTCATGTTATAAACCAAAAAGCCCACAAATCCTGCTTAAACACTATAATTTTTCCAGGCATTGACTGCGAGTTTGTGTAACGTAATGAGAAACTCGAATAAGTCTGAAACAGATGGAAGATTTCCGCTAGTTTATAATGCTATCGGATAGCGTCTAGAAGTTGTAGTCCGAAGGAGATTTGTTTATCGATAAAACCGAGGCTGCCAAAGCTATTATTCTGTTTGAATCAAATGTTGACTTTTGATGTTAACATGTCTATGAGATATCTTAGACAATAATTTGGCATGTTTGAGAGAAAGGAATTTCATGTCTATTTTATTCACTACAGAATTTGAGTAGTAAATTTAAACATTCTATTATGAAGGGCGCTCATCGTAAATTGTGTAGAGTCATGCTCCAGGAGAGCGCAGAGCGCGATTGGGAGGAGGCCGATCCCGCTAAGAGGTGGTGACCGCTTTACAGTAATCCCCTCCTAGATGTGTCTAAAGACGTGGCACCTATGGACGGATCTAGTGTGATTGTATCGATTACAGCCTTTTCAGTGCCGAAGACGATCGGTCCGGTGATTTTAGCCGGTAGGAGACCCCAGGGCGGAGGAAGTACAAGATGTATTTCCACAGAGTTAATAAAAAATGATGACAGAGTGACTCTAAACCAGAGGGATGGGCAGCAGCAACCCTTACGTGGAACTGTAGCCGTACTGCGCTACCAACCCGCTTGCTATAACAAAATATCTAAGTTATTTTCAAGTCGCCTCTACATAAGTTTTACTTTAAAAATATACCACCAACGGGGAGCGGTGATATGCTTCTTTGTTTCCTCTATTTGTGTCAAGGGATCAATACATTTCAACAAAACTGATCTGTGTGTTAGCGTCTGAACAACAAATGGCAAACGAAATGAATAATGGCGTGGTCACAACACAGCGTCACCGCACTCCAGTTTGCATTTTACAGGAAATGTTACTTCCGAGCTTGCGTTTAAAAGGCTTGTTTGGAACAAACAACCATATTGGTGCGCTTTGAAATTAAGTTAGAGTAGAGTACACTTTATTGTACACTAAAATACAAACTAAAATTTATTTGGGTTGCCTGCATACAACGTCACTTAAGTATCAAGTGTAAAATTTTCTGAAAAATCATGTGATTATTAGATAGCGGAATAAAATATTACTAATTTTTAGACACGTAGAAATGTTATACAGTAATTGCATTTGACACGATTCATCATTGTCATCATTGCGGCCTTATTATAATATATATAGTAAGTCCAATGCTGGACACAGGCCTCCTCCAAAGATCACCACAACGTTCTATATGGGTGTGTCGTAAGCTCATTGGGGGGTTTTGCCATAATCGCCACGTTTGGCAGACGGGTTGGCGATCGCAGTTGACTGAGTTGTTAATGTACTCAATTAGCTCATTGCTATTTTGCTAAGGTTTCTGCGCTTCGTGTCGCGAGTTCGATTCCCAAAGGGAACAAATATTTTTTTCATGATAATTTTATGATTTAATATTACGACATTGATTCACTGATATTTATTGTAAATATTGTTGTTATACCATCATCATCATGTCAGCCAACGGAAGTGTGGAACGGTGCTACCCATCCCTCTGGTTTAGAGTCCCTTAGTCACCTTTTATGACATCCATGGGTGGAGCTGGAGTGGTGCTATGTTAAGAACATCCGGCTACCACACGGTTCTTATATAACTAAAGGTAAATTTAAAATTTTATTACAAAACTGTAAATGTGTGAGCACTATGTAGCCTTAATGTTATTTATTGAGTAAGTATTGTTTCTGTCCTTTGCCTGGAGCTATTGGTCTGTCACTAATGCTCATGAACGGGTGCCGTCTGTAGAGACTTGTCACACAGCTGGTAACTGCCACGATAAATGTGTTATTCTGTATTAATTATTCTAGTATGTTCCTTCTTTGGTTGGTGCAGTGGCTGATACAGTCGACTGCTGTGCTCCGGGTCGTGGGTTCGATTCCCGCACGGAACAAATATTTGTATGATCTGCAGGTAGTTGTTCCGGGTCTGGGTGTATTGTGTGTGGAATTCATGTCTGTAAACGCACCCACGACACAGGAGAAATCCTATTTCGAACTCGAACTTTCCTATTCGGACAAATAACATTTCGAATTCAAACGCCTTGCTCATTGTCCTAAACTAACAATGTTACTAGTTTCAAGGCAATTTGCCTCAATAAATACTTTGTTAATCATTATAATTTAGCCGGCTACTATTATTTTAATATTATAATCTTAGTAACTTGCGCTAAGGGCGCCCCCTGCGGGACACGGACCTCGGCTTAGGGCGTTGCTGAAGTGTGCAAGCTATTTGTTTTGGGAACAGCTGGATGATGGTTTAAATCTACAGGCTCGGCACGGGCGACCAAGGGGCGGGGGGAGAGAATTATTTACTACTTGAATGGAATGGTGTTGTTGCGGCGATGAGCCTCCGCGACGTCGATGAGGCGGGCATCCTCGGTGGCGAGGGCGGTATACCGGTCGGGTTTTGGCAAACTATCATGCAGGTCAATTTAAAGTAACCCAGCAGCGCCGCCAAACGATCAGTAAGGTTAAGCAACGCTCGGTGCGGTCGGTTTATAGACGAGTTATCGTATAGTGATTGGTATTTAAACTGAACATCTCCGGGCTTCGGAGGCCACGTAAAATTGTCGGTCCCAGTTGTTGACCTTAGACAGCAGTCGCTAAGCCTATTCGGAGGCCTTTGGGCAGGTTGAATAACTTTGATACAAGGTTGGCCACTAACCAAACAAAAATGAATTAATGAACATCCGCAACATCTGAGGAGTGGAGGTGGGTTGCCGACTTTTGATTTGATGTTTGAAAGCTGTGCTTTGCGGCAATGTACACTAAACGTAACATAAACCAAATATTACTAGAATGAAATTCTGTAATATGTTCCAACGTATACGTAATTCAAGACCATATATTATATTCTAGTGCAAGATTACAATTTATGACAGCACCACCGGAACCGTACTTCAGTAGATTTGAGTGATTTACGCGAGGAACTCTGTAATGCCACTTTACGACTTATGCTTCTAAAAGCAGTGACGTGTAAGGAAAGTCCGCGTGGTTGTGACCTTTATATGAATACCCACCTTATATTATGTACTGTATGTCACCCGTCGTTTAATTGAAAATAAATTAGTTTATTTATTAATAATTTAGAGTACTTCGGCATAGACACTTGACATACAGTATATAGTGTATATTGGATTTCATGGCTTTTTTTTTTTTCGCGGAACCTAATTATTTTTCCCAAATAAAAGTAGCCTAAGTTATTCCTTACAACATCATCTATCTGCCAGTGAAAGTCCCGTAGAAATTGATCCAGCAGTTTCGGAGATTAGCGGGAACAAACAGACAGACAGACAAAAAGTTAAAAAATGTTTTTTTGTTGTAGCTACCGTATATATTTTCATATGCAGTTAGTAAGAAGCTGTTATTTCGACATTACAAACGGACACTTCAATTTTATTTATTTGTATAGATTCAGGTGCAACACATTTACTTAATTAAACTTAAAAAAAATTTGCAAGAGATAGTTATCAGCAGGCAATGAATTATTTTTAGACGATGTAAGAATTAACTAGTTTGCCAACTGCAACAAATTTTCTTTTCATCCAAACATTTTTATTAAGACTCCTTTAATATTTGACAATTTTCAAAGACAAAATCAAAGTCAAAAGCTTTTTATTCATGATAACCATCCGTTGGGACTTATCTTACTTACAAATAGTCATAATTTAAATAGTTGCACGGTTCCAAGTCGTTGGTCCTATGGAGAAGAACCAGCAAGAAACTCCATGGATATACTCTTTTAAAATATATGATTATCAGCTTAGTACCTAAAGTACAGAAGGATTATTTGGAAATTACGGACCCGGTATAGGACTGAAAATCTAATAGGTCGGATTTGATACTTGTCGAAATAACCTGGGTACCAAAAACCCTTATGCTAAAAAAACCAATTCTCGAGACATTATCACATCAGCCACAGGACGTCCACTGTTGAATAAAGGCCTCCCCCTTAAATTTCTACAACGAGCGGTCACATTCCGCTCTCATCCAACGACTCTCAGCGATCTTCACCAGGTGGTGTCCACCTCATTGGAGGCCATTCCACGCTGCGTTTTCCAGTGCGCGGTCTCCATTCGAGATCCTTTTTGCCCCAACGGCCATCATTTCTACGAGCAACCCCCATTGCCACAGTTTAGTAATCCTTTCAGCTATGTCGACAACTTTAGTTCTTCTACGGATCTCCTCATGTCTGATTCGATCGCGTAGAGAAATACCAAGCATAGCTCTCTCCATATCTCGCTGAGTGAGCTTGAGCTTTCTTATGAGGCCTATTGTGAGTGACCACGTCTCTGTTCAGTTAAATACTCGAGACATATTAATTTGATTTGAATTATTACCCGACTACGGCGTAGCAAAAAAGAAGGTTATGCTTCTGACCGGTGTGTATGTATGTGGGTATGTAATTCATCTGTTCCCTGAGATAGCCTTAAACTACTCATCGCAATTTGACAAATGTGGTGTCGTTGGAAGTTTAGTTTGACTTTATAAACGATTCCCATTGTTATAGTGTATGAATATGATAATCATTATATGTGGTTGATTTTTCAAATTCGTGACTTGACATTCGTACATAGTTATCGTAGCATGAAAAAAATGAGAAACGTCAAATCCGATCTATTAGATTGTTATTGTCACTAATGTGTGAAATTCATTATTTATGTTCAGCAAACGATGTACGTATTGGAGATTAATATAGAATAGTTTTGATAACTATAAATTACGATGATGTTGAAAATCATCCAAAAAATATTCCGTTTAAGCGAAGCTGGACTTACCCAAACACATTATCTACAAAAAATGCGTACCTAAACACCATAACAATTATCACCACCACCAAAACATGAATACTCAATCAATATTGCAAGATTACCAAACTGCGTTATATTTCAATTCGAAGAAAGTGTCCGTTCGCTAGCCATGCGGATTTCAAGGTGAGAGCCCCGCCCAAAGTTATTCATGTGGAACCCTTTTCAGAGCTGTGCCGAGGCTCATGGCCTTTGAGATTGCTCTTTCAGACCGGTCAAATAGGATCTGTATTCTTTTCAGCGCCCATTGAAGTCATTTCTTTAAATAGTTGCCAACATTTATTAAGTTGAGACGTCGTAGAAAAGTCTTTGATTCTTGACACATTTATTAAGATCCTATTCATACTTATCTTTATCCAATGTACATTTGAGCAAAGAAATTGATGATGAGGATGATGTCACCAAGGTTTTAATTAATCAAACATTTTGGCATTTTGATATTTTCAGTCAATCACAAGTGCGGCGTGAAAGAAATAATTAACACCTAGGCATCCAGATTAAATATAATAATGAAATATGTATATGTATGTATGTAATGAAATCACATCTTAGATAAATGTATTGACATGACGCAGCGTCAAAGAAATTTGATCATATCTTGGCCAATAAATTGGTTGATGGCACCCTTTTGTCATTTTGAAGTGAATTTGCCAGTTCTCACCACGCTTAGCAGGCGTGTTGTTGGCAGGGTTGATTAGTGCAGAATAGCTGCTCATCCACCGAAAGAACGCTGCTGCTGCCCTTTGGTTTAGAGTTCCTTAGTCGCGTTTTACGACATCCACGGGAGGAGATGGAGTGGTGCCATATTCATAATCCGGACACAACTGCTGAGTCTACATAAGAACGATGGGGCTCCATTTAAATATACTTACATAAAGCTTATATTAGCATAGATATCCACTGTTATGGTTCGTATTGGTACGGTGCATATAATTATGCTGAATAATACAGAAGAGAATTATTAATTGTTCCTTGTGTACGTTCCCGGCAAAGAATACATCAATCTTAGAATGCAATCCAAAATTTAATATAACATATATATAAACTCTTTACACTTGTTCCTATGCTTTCTTTGAGGTTAAACACAACTGACAGATGCCACAAAAATGACGTGAAGACACAGTTCAAAACTGTTTATTAATGTGTTCACTGTAGTTATACTTTATCCGTGCTATAATGTGACGTCTCTCCCTTTGTGACATTGTGTTTGTTTTTCGTGTTGTCTTAGGTGGCGGATAAACACTGAACAATCTCTTTATAAATTTGCAGCCGCCGAATATCTAGCGTGTATTAGCTTACAACGTTGACATTGGCAGAATCGTATTGGGCCTAGACTCAATGGAATAAGGCCAGAAAAAAAAAAAAAAAAAAAAAATAATGTGTTCACGATCAATAATATTTATGTCTACTCTAAAACAAAATGAAGAAATTAATGCTAGTTAAAGCGAAGATCATGAACACTTTCAGGTTTTTATTTCTAACTTCACAAATACTATGAAATATTCAAATAACATTTTTATTTAATTATAGATTAACAAAGTATATTTAACAATATTAAATAGAACTCTAATATTATGTTCTCTTAGTATGACGAGTACCTACTTCAAGTATTTTATTAGAAGTGGCAATTTAAATTAATATTCATAACTGTAATTAATCGAATTGCAAATATATCGATAGCATAATGCATATTGATGATAGATAGCTAAGGCTTTTTAATTGAGATTCCTTTCTCAATAATGATAGAAATTCTAGAAACAATGTTCAATATTGGAAAGAGCTTTTCATAGTTTAGGCATTCAGCCATAAAGAAAACTTATGTTTATACTTTTAGCTATTAATATAATGATGTACAAATATTTGTATTTTTAGAGAGTAAGTTAGGTTTTTGATCAAATGTTCAAAGGCTTGCCTTATTCATATTAATTACCATTTTTATATTGTTAATGCGTTTTTAAGACTTGGTAGCTAGTCTTGAATAGACAATCTACCTGCTTTTCAGGGATCTCGTGGAAAAGGATAGGTAGTAGCATCCTTATCTAATAATAGAACCGAAAAATATACATTTATTACCACACCAGTAAAACATATCAACGGAAAAATAAAACATACTTAGGTAATTGTTTTGTATAGTGTGGCCAAAGAAGCGGTTTCAGCACAATGTTGAGCAGTAAGCAGCATAGCCTTTACACTGCTCAATGCTGATTTTCAGTCCCCCTTTACTAGGTAGTGTCATACGTGCCTAAATTAAAGACGAACAAAACAAGAACAGCGTAACAACAAGGTCAGCAATACTGAATTTTGAAAGAAGCTTTAGTTTGCGCTGCTTATTCTTATTCACCCCAAGCTGTTGCATTACACCGGAAATAACTGTGGTGATAGTTATGGCAATTCCTCATCACAACCTTTATTATAACAGACTTTGAGAAAGCACATATTCAGTAATCTTAGCGTGATCTTAGCGGTCTGGTGTGATTATTATAAATTTGTTTTCATTTCATTCATAATAAAATAATATATTTTATTATAATTATTCTTTATCTGCATGCTGACGTTATTTTATTTAACAACTAGCGACCGGCCCCGGCTACGCACGGGTAGTACTAATTATCTATAGCCATATAAATGTCATACATGACAAAAAATTGCCAAAAAAAATCTATTGACTCGATAGTTACCAAACTTCACAGGACCATCCGATGGACTAATTTGAAGATTTGCTGTTTACATACACACATATTTTTATATATATATATACCAAGATAGGTAATCTAACCATCATTATTCCGCCTCATAACGTCTACTGCTGGGCTTAGGCCACCCCAAAAGATCGCAACAACATCCTGTCTGTGTTTGTGTTGTTTCTTTGAGAGGGGTTTTGCCATCGCCACGCTTTACACCGCCTGCCATGTCTATCGTTGTTGAGTTGTAAATGTACTCGAAGGATGCTGCCACCCATCCTGTGTCTAATCCCAAGTCACCTTTTGCAAGACCCATCGGATGTGATGCTGGGTGGTGCTATTCTTATTCTTAATCATCTAATAATTATGCTTGATCTTACTAAACAAAGTCCAATACAATTTATAATTAGGTTCCCATTACCAAGGGTAAATTTTGTAAGCGAATCGTTCAATATAATGAAACTTTAAAGTGTAAGGACTTGATTAGAAATTAACTCAACTCTGAACAATTTTACTTGCAGGTTGAAATGTAAAACGAAAATGGAGTCAGATGAAAACTGCCGGCCAAAGCGGGAGGAAGTTGGTAAGTAAGGCTTTATAATTAAGTTACCTTTGTTAATTAATTTGCATAATTTTCTAATCGTATTATGTTAGACCCTTGACAATTGGACTTAAGTCTGGTCACGTTTCTGATAGTACCAATTGATTTGTTTTTGTTTTAATTACGCCTCTTGTTCGTGAGTTTTCGTTTGAAGTTATTTGTTACTGAGACAAGCAAGTAACTCGCGTGGTGGTAATAACCGTCATGCCAGCCCATAACAATTGTAATGCTACCCAGGACTAATCCTGCGTGGCACCACACTGTACTCGTCACCTTGAAACATTAGTATTTAGTCTCTTATGCTCAGCCTCTTAAAATCGGAGCACAGCAATGTTTAAAGTATACTTACTACCTCTTGGCAGCAAAATATCTGGCACTGCGGTGGTTCATAACAGTTATATATTCTGCACCGCGGTGGTAATCCATCATGAACTTTCCCTCGGGGAAAGGGCGGAGGGGTGTAACTTGGTGTGTCTAGTAACGGCTTTAACGCCAAGAAACTACCTGGGTGTCTTCAGCACCGAAGGGGCCCAGGTTTTCGAGAATAAACGCATCGGAGTCGTCCTCTGGTGCCACGCGTTTAGTCACATTTCGAAGCGGGTTACTATAAAGCGTTCACCCCTCTAGCGGAGGTACGGTGACTGTAAAGATCTCCAAGAGGCCAACTCGGGGGATCGCAAAGATCCCACGAAGCCTCGCTGTTCGCTGTACTGCGCTCTTGGTGGCAAGTGATCACATGCGTGCCGCCATTTTCTCCGACACGTGGTCGCTCGGTGTAGGCACGCAGGCTCGGCTTAGCGGCGGCAGGGGGCTCAGGCGTGTGGGATATAGGCACCGGGGGTAGTTACCAAGTGGCAAAAGAGACTAAATAACTAATGTCTCGAGGTGACGACCACAGTATAGTGCTATGAATAACTGATTCGTTTCTTTACTAAGTTGTTTAACAGAGAATACGTCAGTCATCCTAAAAATTTACTTTTGTCGTTGTATATAACCTGTGTTTGATTAGGTGGTTTAAGACAAATGAGGTATGTTATGTGAGCAAATGGTACCTATAACGGGTGTAATTGACATCGTGCGAAACTTGATACCATGGATTCAGTAGATGATTCTGGAACCCTCAGCGTTAGAGTTTTGCGTCGGACTTTTCATTTTATGAACTTTCAGTTCTTCTCCAGTTTATTTATCTGATATATTTATTTATTATTAAATAATTGTTTACGTCTATCCGTAATACATTATTTTTACATAAAACACTAATAAAAATAAAAACTAAACGACTGTGGCGAACACAGTTTACGATTGAGGTAATCACGCGCAGTAGCATAAATATCACACAGTACAATAATCACGTAGCGTTTTGATCGCGTTGCTTACGATACATTACGTGCTCAAAATGACAAAAACTGTAAACTATTATTTCCGAGATCAATAGCTTTCCTACTTTTATTATAGCCCTATACAATAATCACGAAGTGTTTTGATCGCGTTGCTTACGATACATTGCGTGCTCAAAATGACAAAAACTGTAAACTATTATTTCCGAGATCAATGGCTTTCCTATTTCTATTATAGCCCTAAACGTAACCTCTTCCCAAAGTTTTCTGTACGCTGTCACTTCACCCTATATTTTTTGTAGAAGTCTTTGCCAGCATTCGCTTTAACATATTTACATGCCATTTGCATTACACCGCTTGTCAGCACACCATCCGAAATAATTATTCATTGCCTACCTAAAAAGTCCTTGTGTATTCCAAAAATAGCCGTGTCAGTCTAAATTCAGCATTTACATAGAAGTTAACGAGTATAGAGCCAACAATATAATTACATTAGCAAGTTGGCGCCTCAGCTCATTTCAGCGTGTTATAAACTTGAAATTAACTTTAATATCACATTACAGCTGTATTAAATGATGCGGGTTGTTCCAGAAAATTCGGAAGTTCAGCCGCCGCGGGCAACTGCCGAGAAACCGTTCCTACTATCTGATGGCAGGTGAGATTACGTGGGCCTCTGGGATTTGCTTTATTTTATTGTACCTCGAGCTATTTGTCTTACTGTGACTTCGTACACATAGATGGAATTAAATAGAGTTCGAGTAAGATCTTGGGTGGACTTAAATATAGTGTGAGTACGTGACTTACGATAAAATATATTGTACATTTATTTCCTTACTTTGGAAGCTCACGGTGGGAGTGTCACGAAGGATATTTTTAATGAAAGTGTTTGTTTCAGCCTTAGCATAATAATAAACAATGCGTTTAATATACGTATATGTATAAAAAATAAAAACATGCTTTTATTAAATAAATACTAATAAAATGCATAAAATAAGTAACGTTTTGACAGATACCTCCCTGACCGCTGAATATGCATCATCATTTCGGCCTAATGAAGTCCACTGTTGGACACAGGCCTCCCCCAAAGATCATCACAACCACCGATATGGATGTGTTTTGAGCTCATTGGGGGGTTTTGCCATAATCGCCACGCTTGGCAGGCGGGTTGGCGATCGCAGTTGAGTTGTTAATGTACTCGAAGGACGCTGCTGCCCATCCTCCGACTAATCCCTTAGTCGACTTTTACGACACCCATGGGAGGAGATGGGGTGGTGGCATTCTGAGCCTATCGTTATGTAATTTACATGAATAGATTCTAAAAGTAACAATCAAAATCATCTGAAATATCATTTAAATAGGATCTTAGGTCCTGGGTACGCCCTTGAGCAGGGGTAAACAACCCTAACATACTTGGTAAAAGGCTAGGAACACTATTCTGAAGTCGACGTAAAGATGATATTTAGAGTAGGCGTTACATTTCTGACAGCTTAGTACGTGATACTATATTACTAAGTGATAGCTTGCCTTCCATACAGGAGGGTCTGAGATCGATACCGGTCCGCACCTTTGACTTTTCGAATTCATGAGCAGATCAGAATTTGATTATCATTTGCGTTAACGGTAAAGGAAAACATCGTGAGGAAACCTGCACATATGAGACAGGTCCAAAATAAGTTCTCAATAGTGTGTGTAGTCCGTCAACCCGCACTAGCCCAGCATGGTGAACTAAGGACCGTGCCCAACAGTGGGACAGTAATGGACTGATTGTATAATGTATGTGAAATGTTACACTATTATGTAACTAATACCCTAAATTTCATTTTGAATCGTTATCTTTAATCAAAACCATTATATCTACAAAGGACGAGAAGTCTTATTTTGTCCAACTTGCAGAATTTAATTCAGCTGTCAAACTGTGTAAACTTTCATTTGTGCAATTATGCAAATGGAATAATTTTGTAAATAACGCCGGCATAAATTTCGGCCATTACTTAACTTTATTCCGGGCCATCCAACGTATTATGCCAGAAATTACATTCGTTGGGTATCACAATTTACCAGAAAATTCCGCCTTTTAGACACTTTGGTGTAATATAAATGATAAACTGTGGAAAATTCTCTGTGATTTCAATGTTTTTAAAAGATAGCCGGATGTCTTACGCGTTCAATGTAATAAGATGTTTAGAATACTTTTGGGACTGCCACGTTTTTGTAGTGCATCTGAGATGTTTGCACAGAATTGAACGGACGGATTTCATGCAATCTTGTGAAAATAAAACGCTTCTTTAATAAGCAGAATACGGGTCAGTAATAATAGCATTCCTAATAACAGTTGCAGAGAGTCCTTACGGAGTCCATATTGAGACATTTTGTGGTGCATATGATCGGTTAAGAAACCACTTCTTAACCGGTTCTTTGCAGAATACTGTTTTTTTTAATGTAATACAGCGTAATTTTATGAAGTGGTGAACCTCTATACCACCATACTAACACTAATTATAAGGTACTTTTTGCTAACACAATGGATTTTTTAGTTAACTTTTAATCTAATGTATAATTTATTTTATCCTATAGAGTGGAGTTAGAAGCGTGGCTGGACAAACCAACGTATTCACACGGCGAGTCCATCAGAGTTGGTGTTTTGGTCGCCAATCACTCGTCAAAGACTGTGCGTCGGATCAAGGTTATTATCATAAAGCTGGTATAACACGTTCGCCCTTATTTTTACTATACTTCCTGGAGTCGACTGTAGCCAGTTGCACTTACTGAACGGTAAACAATCGGCAAGGTTAGGCAACGATTGGCACGATCAGTGACCATTATCAACATCTTCCTACCCTGTTCGCAAGTTACTTGGGATAGGCGCAATATGTTTCCCTATTCCAATCTTCTCTGTCGGCTGTCACCTCATCGTTTACTACCGGTTCCTATTCATCCTTTCTCACATCCATCCATCTCTTTTTTGGTCTCCATCCATCAACATTCATATTTATCACTCTCTTAGTCAATGCGATTTACTCCTCCACATGACTTACCTTTATTAAGACTTGTAGTAGGATAAGCGCCACCTTCTGGTGTATTCAACTAGACTTTGAAATGAATAATAAACTGTTCACTTAAGTTTCGTATAATGAGATGAGAACATAAGTAAAACAAGGGTCTGTACAAAAGTCTGTAACATTAATTTCACTGAAGGTGTCTATTGCATAAGCTGCAATAAACATATGGACTTTGGATGCGCTAAAATATCGGAAAGTGGATGGAAAAAACTCGGAGTCGATAGAAGAGCTCAGTGGAAATGTCCCACGTGCAAGATTTCGTCACCAGCTGTAACTCCCTCCGAAACGGCGTCCATGGAAACCATACTTTTCGAAATCAGAGACATGAAACGACAGCTACTTAACTTGCCAACATTGGTGGATGACATACGAGTTATTAAAGATGAGTTATCCCAAGTTAAAGTAACGTGCGAATGTACAGGCGGAAAACTCGAAGAATATGGCTCCAGACTGGCTGAAGTAGAAACTAAAGTAAATGAACTTGAGAAGCTCCAGGTAACATTAAATGTTTTGCGGACTGATTTAGAGAAGATAAAGTTTGAGTTTACGACCCAGGAACAACGATCCCGGTTAAACAATGTGGAGATCAAAGGGGTTCCGAATAGAAAAAGTGAGAACCTATTCACAATCGTCGATGCTATCGGCCGTAAAGTTAATTATAACTGTCCGAAAGCTCAAATAAACTATATCTCCAGGGTTCCCATATTTAATTCTAATGAGAAACTCATTATAGTGAGTTTCTTAAACAGATACGTTAAAGAAGATTTTATTGCGGCAGCACGCGCTGATAAGGCGCTGTCTGCCTCAGATATTGGTTTCCAAGGAACATCACAACGCATCTACGTCAATGACCATCTGAGCGTAGACTACAAGAAGCTACTAAGCAGAGTCAAGGTCATTGCCAAGGAGAAAAACTACGAGTATGTATGGGTTAAACACGGTAAAATACACTTATTAAAAAATCAGTCCTCCAAACTTATTATCATAAGAAAGGATTCAGATTTAAACAAGATAGTCTAAAATGCTTCCTAGTTCGTCCTCATAGTTCTGTACCTAATCACTTCGTTATAGTTGTAATTATATTGTACTATTGTCATCTGTTTTTAAATAAATCAAAATTTAAAATATTCCAAATAAGTCAAATTTATAATACCATAACTAACTATTGTAAAATGTTGAGCACCCCTGCCGCACTAATGCGCTTGACACCTCTTATTTGTTTCTTTAAAACTTTAATCTGTGTTTCTTATCATGCAGTTTACTTTAAAGCTCTAACGCATAATTATATCCTCTTCACGATCGATTTCACACATAAACATTATTGTTTGCTTTCATGCACAAATATTGTATTGTTTGTACCTTGCTTGGGCGCATTCTTAATTGAGTTATACCGTGTTTGCACGTTATTATTTTCAATCTACCTTATCTTTAATTTATTATTATACCAGTGTCATATTTTATTACAATATACTTACGTGTATTCAGTTATTGACTCTATTTTCAATGGCCACTAATGCTATTAATAACTTGAATATATACTACCAAAACGTTCGTGGGCTTAGAACTAAAACTGATATTTTCTATCGTCAAATGTTACGTAACTCGTTTGATATTATTGTTCTCACAGAGACGTGGTTACTTGATGGGATATCGGACTCTGAATTTTTCGACAATCGGTACATCGTATGGCGCCGTGATCGTGATTATGTTACTACCGGGCAATCGCGTGGTGGAGGTGTGTTAATTGCGACTCGTAGGGAATTATCGGCAGTCTCTCAACCACTTTTTAATTCTACAGCAGAGGACTTTTGGTTAAGCTTACGACTGAAAAATTCTAACACACGTTCCTACTTTAACTTGCATCTCTGTGTTATCTATTTATGTAAACAAAACTTTGGTCTTTCTTTTTCATTACAATTGTCTAACTTTCTCTTAAAGTTAAACCAAACGGTTATCAATAATGTCTCGGACACATTTCTTGTTGTGGGTGATTTTAATCTGAGCGGAGTAAATTGGCTGCCCTCCGATAATCTATTTCTTGTCCCATCAAACGTCAATACCCATGATGAATATTCCCTTATCGATGAACTATGTGCGCTAAACTTTAATCAATATAATGGCATTCTCAATGGGCACCGCAAAATCTTAGACTTAGTTCTTTCAAATAATACAGTTACTGTAGCTGAATGTTCAGATCCGTTAGTGCCCATTGATGCTTACCATCCGGCATTACTCGTTGATGTATGTTTTGTAGAAACCAGTGTGCTGGAGTGTGCATCTCGTACTCGATATTTATTTGACAAAGGTGATTTTAATTCGATCAATAATGATGTTAGTATGATCGATTGGGAACGCGAGTTCTCAAGTCGGACAATTGATGAATCTGTTCACTTTTTTAATCACGTAATATCTGATCTGCAACAAAAATATATACCACAAAAGCTTTGTCATAATAAATCTTATCCGGTCTGGTATAGCTTACCACTTATAAAATCTATAAAAGAGAAATATAAATACCTAAAAAAATTTAAGACCTATGGCAATAAATCGGATGAATTAACCTATAAGCTTCTTCGTGAAAGAGTAAAATTACTTGAATCGCAATGTTATACCAGTTATTTGGAACTAACTGAGGAGTCAATCAAAGCAAATCCGAAATATTTTTGGACATTTGTGAAAAAGCGTCATAACTCGAATGCGGTCCCTAGTACTTTAATTTATAAGAATCAAACTTTGCTTTCTGGTGAATCAATATGTGAGGCGTTCTCTGCATATTTTCAGTCAAATTTTCTTGATCCTATCTGTACCAATAACACTAACCCCAATTATTATTCTTCTTCTTTTACCGAATCATCTGTAGCAGATATTTCTAGCATAACAGTAAACGTTGAGAACGTGAGCAACTTACTTCGCAAACTGGACACATCTAAAGCGGCGGGCCCGGATAATATTTCACCAAAATTTCTTGTACGGTGCGCAACATCTCTAGCTCAACCTTTCTCAATTCTATTCAGAAAATCCTTATGTACTGGTATTGTCCCTAAAATATGGAAATCAGCTTTTATAACGCCCATCCATAAAAAAGGACCCAAAACTGAGATTACAAAATATAGGCCAATATCGAAATTATGTATCATAGCCAAGGTTTTCGAAAGGATTGTCTATAATCAAGTGTATTCGGCTCTCAAACATTCATTCACCCCATTTCAACATGGTTTTCTGAAGGGCAGGTCTACAGTCACGAACCTAATCTTGTTGAATGATTTTATAACTGAAGCCATGGATAAGGGTGAGCAAGTAGATGTAGTCTATACTGACTATAGCAAAGCTTTTGACCGCATTGACCATGACATCCTACTTCGTAAATTAAATAGCATGGGTATACGCGGTGACTTGCTTAGATGGTTCTCCTCTTATTTGGAAAACAGGTCTCAAGCTGTAGTGCTAAACAACTATATTTCAAGTTGGGTTCCTGTCCCCAGTGGATGTCCTCAAGGTTCTCTGCTTGGCCCTTTGTTGTTTACTGTCTATGTTAACGACATCGACTCATGTTTTATGTCTTCTCAACTACTGTGCTTCGCTGATGATATGAAAATATACGCTACTATATCTTCACTAGAGGACACGACTACTCTTCAGGCTGACCTACAACGCTTGGAGGAGTACTGTCGTACGAGTAGGTTGGACCTTAATCCCGAAAAATGCTCGGTGGTAACGTATTCACGTAAACGCTCAGTTATATCTACGACATATACCCTGGGCGGTCAATTACTATCTAAATGTAATTCTATTCGCGACTTGGGCGTGCATCACGACTGCAAACTTATCTTTGACACACACGTGAATGCAATTATCGCTAAAGCGTCTAAGTCATTGGGATTTATCATGCGATTGTCTAAATGTTTCACTAAGGCCAAAACATTAAAAATTCTTTACTGTACTTTCGTTAGAAGTCAGTTAGAATATGCAACCGAAATATGGAATCCATGCTACCAAAAATATGTCGAGCGAATTGAGAACATACAAAAAAGATTCGTAAAATTTTTGTGCTTTCATCAAAGGGTTCCGTATCAGTCCGAAAATTACTTAAACCTGTGTAAACAGTATCATTTGTTACCTTTATCAACTCGCCGCGAGATCTCCGATTGTATTTTAATGTTAAAAATCTTTAAAAATGACATCGATAGCCCCGATCTCTTATCTAAATTTAATTTTAATGTTCCGTCAAAAACTCGCTTTAATCCACCTATATGTGTACCATTTGCATCCTCAAATTACAGGCAAAACTCTTATGTTGTGCGTGCAAGCAGAAACTTCAATAAATTGTGTAAGCAGCATGATTTTGATCCATTTAGCACGAGCGTGGTCGCGGCTAGAAGGTGCTTAAGCCTCAATTTCTTTAAATGAAACAGTGTATAACCGTTATAATTCTAGTGGTGGCCATGTAATTATGTTTGTTTAAACTATGTTAGCCTTATGTGTGTATAATTATGTAGCTATAATTTTGTATACTACCAGTTTGATAGATTATAAGTAAATTTTGTTTCTTTTTTGTTTATTTCCTAAGTAAGAACGTTCACTCTAGTTTTATTTTTCTAGATTTTATACGTGAAGACTTGTTATTGGCTGTCTGTCTACTTTACTGTTATCATTTTGTTATATTTTGCTGTAAGTCTTCCATAGAAATTAAATAAATAAATAAATAAATAAATAAATAAATAAATAAATGAAGCTTGGCGGTACATTTGAAAGAACGAGTATTTCATGTACTGTTGCTGTATTTGTACTGGCCTGTCTTACAAAGTGTGATTGACGTAATACTTAAAGCACAGTAATAAGAAGCGATTGATTAAAGACGAATGCGATTGTATCGACGTTTTTGCTTATTAGCCACTGGAATATTTATTGTGCAGGCGACTTATTTGTAAAACATGATTTTGATTTAAAATATACCTAAGACATAAACATACATCAACAGCTAAACAAATAGGTATATAACAGACATTCATGAAATCTTATTTTTCTAAAACTGTCGCGTCTCGTACTTTGTACTAGTACATTTGTAATAGAGTGAATAAAAACATCATGTTGTCTCTTGCAGTCACGATAATGTCCGTTGAATAAAACGACGTGCTTTTGAAGCATGTGCCTCATTCTCTCTCTCTCTCACCCTACAGTTCATATGCGAGGAGTAGAGTAACGCGACATAAAATTTGTAGTGGTACATGTTATAATGTTGAGCCGCTCTTACAATATTGTGTCATGTACGGGACAAATGTACTGCCTCTTGTATGTCCTACTCAACACTAGTCCAAAGTTCAATGAGAACATCTGTAACTACTGACGACTTTTTTAATCGACACAGGTTGAAAATAAGTTACAATGTTAAAACCACTAATGGTTTTAGATAAATCAATAATAAGATGCCCCCATAAGAAAACTGCTGGGAAACGCTTAATGGAAGGTGGTATTCGCTTCCTCCCTGAGTATCGATGGCTCATCAGCACAGTACTGACTCGGGTCGAGGTTGCTCAACCTTTTAAATTCATCATTGCTTCCTGCCTCAAGCATATGTTTTGTTGTCGTCATTCGTGAACTATTTTCCTCACTTCCATTCTTCAGAATAGTTTTGGTAGACTCCTTTCTTGACATGTTTTTTCGAGGGCGATGTGGGTTGCTGTGGCAGGTATTTGTATACACCTTTCAATTCGGATGACATATTCCAATCTCAAGCCAAACCAGACTTGAGCTAGTTGATTTGATTGAGAAATGTTGAATTTTTTGACCAAAATGTATTGTTTTTATGAACTACAATTTTTTTTTTTTTTTTTTTTGTTTTTAAAAACGTTGCCCCACACTAGGATTTCTCCTGTGTCGTGGGAGCGTTTACAGACATGAATTCCACATACAATACACCCAGACCCGGAACAACTATCTGCAGATCATACAAATATTTGTTCCGTGTGGGAATCGAACCCACGACCCGGAGCGCAGCAGTCGACTGTATCAGCCACTGCACCAACCGTGCCGTTTATTATAATTATTAAAGGGAAACCAAATATAAATAATTTGGATACAAAAAAGTTATTTAATTGATTCCGTAAGGTAGAACCAATCTTTCAACATAACAAGTAATCACAAAACTTAAGCTAAAGAAAACTTTAAGTACATGTAAAATACTACATACATAAGTTAAGTGAAAGTACCGCCTGAAAATATATTGGTTTTACTTTTTAAACATGGCAATTAATTTTCGTAAACTACCCGCATTAAAAACATTTTCGTTTAAAGTTTAAGGAGCAAGTTATGAAAGCAATTTGCATGATATGAGTAACACGTGTTCAATCTTGGTTCTTGTGAGTAGACCTTCTAGCCGGGCGTTTGATAAAAACCCTTATAAAAGTAAATAATTATTTTTAATATTAAATATGCATTAAAAGAACCGAATATTAAAAGCTCAAGTCAGTTTATGGTTATGATTGTTCGATATGTACTTGATGCGGTCATTGAACCGCTAGGTTATTTGTTTTTGTACCGAAGATGACCGCTCCAGTGGTATTAGCCGGTAGGAGGCCGGCCCCTTCCCCAGGGCGAAGGAAGTTCATGAAGAATTTCTACTGGGCATCAATAAAAAATGGTTATTTGTTTTTAAGTAAACACCGCTGTTAAAATCGTACATACTAACCAATTCAAATTAATTTAATTCAGATGTAAACCACTTATAACGATCAATGTACTCAAAATACGAGTAATTGGTTAATCAGAAATCAACAAAGCAGTTTATCTATTCAGCTAACTAAACCGCTTGTGGTCAAATATTGTACACATAATTAATGAGAGTAAGCTTTCCTCGACAGCTCTCTAATCCTATTGTAAACTTGATGAAACTGATAATCACAAAATTTGCGTGGTTAACATCGTTATTTATAAATGATTTGTTAGAAGTCTTTATTTTTATTTCAACTCGCTTTATCCTGATTAAATCTAACTTTGGTATGCTTTTAGGACGGAAGAATAATTTTGAAATTTCTACCAACACTTAAAATGCATATTTAGGAACTAGCTGGGACCCGCGGTTTCACCCGCGTTTAATTTAAAAGAAATTTAGATTACATCGACAAAAGTGTATAACTTGACATGGAATATATATATTGGATTTCAAGGATTTTATTCTTTTTGCGCGGAACCCTAATTATTTTTCTAAAATAAAAGTAGCCTAAGTTATTCCTTATAACATCAGCTATCTGCCAGTGAAAGTCCCGTCAAAATCGGCCCAGCTGTTTCGGAGATTACCCGGAACAAACAGACAGACAGACAGACAAAAAAAATAAAAATTGATTTTTTGTTGTAGGTATCGTATATATTTTCATATGCATTTAGTAAAAAGCTGTTATTTTGACATTACAAACAGACACTTCAATTTTATTTATTTGTATAGATATAGAAAAAGAAGTTCATAAAGATACAATAAACTAATGGAAATGACAAGAATAATGTTGAATCAATAAAATTGGATAGACGACTTTAAAACTAAAGGGATTCATATATCACGAGATGTGATGTAAAGTATCTTATACAAATTAGGCTTTATTGCATCCTGTCACAGCTTTACGTCACAACTCATCTACTCCAATGAACTGTTAACTTTGAGAATGTGCCTGTAATAGTACTTAGCTTTTGTGTATAAATAGTATTTAGACTTACAAGACTAGATTTTATGTCAAATTCTGAGATCACAACTATACAAAATCTTAAATTAGAATTTAAGTGCGTTAGTCAAGAGGAGGAGGCTTATGTAGTTCCTTAACTGATGTTATCTGATTAAAGTTTTCTCTATTATTAAATCCATACAAATTATTATACAGAGTCAAATTGTAACAAACTTGTTAGTAAATACATTTTGTAAATGAAATTATACTGGCCGTTCTCGCTTACCATGCCAAATTTCATCGTCCTTAATATGAAGCGACGTTTAATTATGACCCTATTTGATAGTTAATGTGCAATTTCCAGTCAGGCCGGGACCAGAAAGTTTCATCCACTTTCCCAAGCACCCTTAATAAGGAGTAAGCGTTAAATAATTAGTAGCTGGAGTTGTTTAAAAAATACTTGTTTTTCTTAGGCTTTGGTGGTACAGCACGTGGATGTATGCATGTTCTCAAACGGAAAATTCAAAAATGTTGTTGCTCTCGTGAAGGGCAACGATGTTGTCCTACCAGGCCAGACGCACACCGATACATACACTCTCACACCGCATAGAGGTAAGATTATTTCCTATACTTTATGAAATGAGAGTTCACAACCACATAAAATATATATCAAATCAGAATCAACTAACATTTTTGTCAAAACATTAGGCTAAATTGTTATGATGTTAGCCTTTCATGGTCGTTCTAAATATGTTCATGATTATATACACCTCAAATTTAAAAAAATTCAACTTGATGATAAAGCCTAATTGTTCACAGGCATAACCAAAAACTGGATAGCACTCGAAGATTCATACTCAAAATCAGGTGCTAGTCTCGCTTCAACAGTACTTAGTAACAACACACCAGAGGATAGAAATGTTTTCGCGATATACGTTTCATATTACGTCAAAGTCAAGCTCACATTTAGTGCGATGGGCGGAGATCTCTCGCTTAAACTTCCCTTCATTCTGACACACTCTTGCATCAATGAGGCTCCTACAGATAGCGTGACAGAAGAAGCCACTCACAAAATGATTCTAGAAGGAAAAGAGAATAGTGAAGATGAAGATAGCAAAGCTGAAATAGAAAGAGATAAGCAGAATAACAACGGAGAAGAAGGGCCCCGAGAAGCAGCCTTTGGCAATGACACTGAGATCAAGTCTCCAGACGACCATCGATGCGTTGCTGATGTCTTAGTCAACATCGAAAATAAAATGGATAGACCCAAGAAATTTGAAGGACAAACTGAAGTACGAACTGTGAAACCTAGTGACGAAGAACTGGATCTTATCGTCAAATATCCAGGTTCGGACACGTGATCCGACGAGGAACTTGACAATACAGGGCAGGGTGAAAAGACTGACATACAAGTGAATGCAACAGTAGTCATCCCATGCAAAGGAGAGGTCCAAATTAATAAGAGTGGTTTTGCAGAAAATCTCAAAAGAGCCGTGTGTTGTATAGACAGAAGACGACAGTCATAGCTTAGGACATACTTATTCCATAATTATTATAAAATTACGCAATAAAAATATAACCCAATGTTAATCCTTATTTTCTAAAATTTGCAATTCTCAAGGGCAAATGTGTATGTTCAATAAACAAATCCAAGACATATTTTAATTTCGTGTATATCTATAACCTAAAGGCAGACAAATTTGGGCACAATTACAGCAAACAACTATTTCCTCTGTATATAAATGTTTACCATCAAACCATATATGTTTATTTACCAATATTGTATTCACTTAGGTACATTTCAAAGATCGCAAGCAGATAAAAACTACATCAATCGAAAATCGTCTGAAGCTATCAAATTGCATCTAGTCATTGTATTTTAATAATTAAGATTTTTGATAGACGTAAGAACTGGTCGGTTCGCCGACACATAAAGCCTGAATTAATATTACGCTTACTAAATCGTAGTCGGTGTTAGTGGTGTTTGGCTAGTACTAAATGTCGATTACTATCATTTTACTTTATTCACAGGATATCTTAGATTTTCGCGATTACACATTATAATAAAACACTTTTAAACGGATTCTATCGCGGATCTATCAGGATGACAGAATGATGATGCGACCACGAATGCTGCAAAGTATTCGAAACGTCAGGAAAATCAAAAATATACGCGATAGAATCCGTTTAAAAGTGTTTTATTATAACTATAAAACACTACAGTTTTCTATAGGCACAATTATAGTGGATCTTACTCAGTAAGTGTCAAGTACGTAATGCGATTCATTTTAAAAAGGGTTTTGCTTTTCAGTTAGTTAAATATATTCTGACTACTAACCTGACTACCTATATCGCAAAAAAAAAATGTTTCTTACTATCAACCGTCAAAGAAGAGGTAAAAAGTAATTTCGGTCAACAAGTTACAAACATCAAAAATGCATGTGTTGATTGTCAATACCAAAATGGAAAGCCTCTCACCATACTGTTGTACGTTATAGTTATTGCAATGAATGATTACAGTAAATTTAAATTGATTGTAATCTTTTGACAAGAGATTAATTTACTTTTTCATAATTAACTCATCAAAATAAAGTTAATCAGTTTTTGGACCACAGATGGTTTGAAACCCATCATTTGTAATGAAGTGAAAGATTTTAATTAAATATGTCGATCATTTCTTTTGTTTTGATCATTTGACGTAAACTTTTTCGTTTACCTTTTTTGATGAGAATACCATTCTTTGCATCCTGGGGTACCAAGCTTCTTTTTATATATAGTTCATTCTATTTTTGAATTTTGATGTTGCTTTAAAGTTTCATGAATAGTTAATTTTATTTTTCAATTAATACGGAAATAATGATTTTCTGTACATAAATATATTAACGAGTAAATTTAAGTATGAAATTCTGGAATTTTATTTATTCATCCCAGAGCTTTCTTTGACTTTGGCAACTTAAAGAAAAAGCGTTAAAGAAATACCATTTTTGTACATATTATTTGATATACTGTAACAAACGATTGGCTCTTTTGATGTTCTTTTGATTCGAGAGCGTAATAAGTTTCCGAACGAATAAAAGAAACAAGAAATTTGATGAGCCTATCAGTGCTTTTTACAAAGTAAAAGAGAAAATGAGACACTAAAAATACATATTCTAGGTTCCAAATGTTTAGTTTACGTTACATCATATAATGTAAGAATAAATACAGCACAGCATTATGAAAGCCATTAATATCAAATAGATCTGTGTCTGTATGGGCAGAGTATAAAAGTGAACGAACGTTTTAGGTATATACTATGAGGGATCAAAAAGTAGTGAGAATGAGATAGAATATAATGCTGCATAATATTGGCCTGTAATAGTGGTTCCACGCTCTTGGTAATCAATCAACAATATCCCTTCTGAGTCCCAAAATATTGAGGCCATAACCTTGCCAGCCGATGCCACGACACGAAACTTCTTTGGGGTCTGTGATCATGGCCGTTTCCATTGCGAAGATTGCTGTTTTGTCTCGAGATCAAAATGATGGACCTATGTTTCGTCCATTGTTACGAAACGAGACAAAAAGTTCAGAATCTTCTTGAAACTTGTCCAACAATATCTTCGAAATGTCAAGTCGATTTTGTTTCTGACTGTAGGTTAACATTCTCGACAAGATTGGGATCTTGCGGAGACTTTTCTCATATTCAAAAATTGTTTCAATATGGATTGAATACTTCCATATGAAATGCCCATTTCTTGAATTAAGTATCGGATGGTCTCTTCGATCGCTCAATACAATTTTCTCGACTTTCGCAACATTTTCTTGGATGACTGACGTCGATGGACGGCCGCAACGATGTTCGTCTTCCGTGCTCGTTCTCCCTACTCTAAATTGAGAAGTCCACCTTGCGACAGTGGAATACGGCGGAGCAGACTCTCCTAATGTTGTTTCCAAATTGCAATGAATCTCTTGCGTCGTAAACTTTTTTAAACAGAGGTATTTAATAACGGCTCGCACTTCGTTTTCTCCATTTTCGAGAACACGTTCCGACACGAAGCAAACAAATGACTACGTTCAGAAAAAAACAAAAGAGAATAGAAGATTTTTTTCTTTATTAATTTTACAAATATGTATCTAAGCTATGCCTGCCAGTATTTTTTTTTCTTACCAAGGAGTATGTCGTTCTCACCCCTTTTTGATCCCTCCTCGTAATACAAAATGTTATTTATCAGCCGCTTTCGACAATAGAAGGCTGTCATGCGCTTATAATATAATAAGCTGGAAACTAATGTTGTCAATCCTTTAAGTAACATCAAGTTTGTAGTAAAGTTGAGACGGAAATCGAATACCTATTTTCTGGCTTTGACCTTGAATTGGAGGATTATATTTAATTACTTTTGACGTCGGTTAGACCTGGGCAATTCAAAGTTTTTGCTTCGAGATATAGAAGATATTTTAAACATTTTTAGCTATAAATGATAAAATAAGTTTTTAAATAGCGTGTATTTCACTCATATTGACTATGATTTCGGAACTTTTGAACTAACCACGAAGTATCAGCCAACACAAGTTGGCTCGTAACCACGGTTAATGCAATCCCGCAATCATAGTCCAATAAATGATACATAAAAATTGAAAAGTCAAGTCCTGGAGGACTACTATTAATTGTGTCCCCATTGAAGTAGCACATTGTAATTATGTATTAAAATAAAAGTACCTAATGCTAAGTGATTAGTCTATTAGTTTGAAATTTTGTAGTAGAAAGCGAAAAATGAGTAGATTTTTTTTTGTAGTCCCAGGAACTTTTATATTATCTACTATTGAAACAAGATTTATATCATGACTTTTATATATATAATTAAAATAGTTTTACTATTTATTGCACCATACAGTGGTATATAATGGTATTGTAACAACTTATCTGCATCTTTGAACCTGTAACGAAAAATAATGAGTTTAATTTTTTTACTTTAAACTTTAACACGTACGCAACAGAAAAAATATTGTATTGAATTTATTTTGTTTTGAAAAAGTAAATGTAAATTTTAGAGATAAAAATATCCCACATTAAATGAAATGCAGTGGATAATATATAATAAATAGTACACTCGTTAATTTAGTTATTAATTTTATATCAAACGAACGTGTATTGTGAAAAGTGTTACCTGTCTACTGCTAAAGACCAATGCGCGGCTAATAAGTTAGCCGAAATCCGATAGCTACCAGGCTTAAAGCATATCATTAATGCGTTCTGTATTATCTTATTTGCTGATATTATGTATTAAAACTACGTGTCTCAGCGCATAGTATAAATATTGGTATAATCTATAGAAATCTATAGGTAGTTATTTCGGGTCTGAGTGTTTCGACGACACACGAGAAATCCGGTGTGGGATATGATTTTTCTTTAAAAAAAGCTAGTTGTTTTCATGGCTCTCGTTGTTTTCTTTAATATTTTAAATAAAAGTAATTGTCCTGTATCCTATTCCACGATGCAAAGAAAAGAAAGAAAGAAGAAAGATAACACATTTATTCAGAACAAACAAACTGATAGCACAAAACGAAAAGATAATAGACATATTTTTATTTTTAAAACTAACGTACCATCAACATGATCATGCTGAAAGGGTTACCAACTCAGCATTTGCTAGGCGTTAGGTACCCACCGCTGATTTTCAATCGGCACATAATTACCGGTATTTCAGATTTCATTAGAATATGTTCAACCATTTGAGTGGGATGGAGCCTCAAACATCTAAACTTTCATATTTATAATCGTTTTAAATTTATTATAGTGGTAAGATTAAAGGCTCCTGACTATATTCATGTTTTAGTCCTGGTTGGTCGGTTGGTTATAGAACTGTGAGCAGCATAACCAAATGCCTAAACACTTTTTGAAGTAAAACTGTATCAAATCTCAAACATAGAAGTTACATTTCCGTCACGTGTACCGAGTTCCATCATTTCTGCCGAATATAGTCCACTGCTGGACATATGCCTATGCAAAGATTGCCATAACGTTCTGGGTGTGTTGTGTGCTCATTAACAGATGGGTTGGAGGTCGTAGTTGAGTTCTTAATGTTCTTGAAGGACGCTGCTACCCATCCTCTGCTTAATACCATAGTCGCCTTTTACACACCCACGGTATGAATGATGCTATTCGTAGCTGGCGCACGCGGCATTAAACTTTGTTACTGAGTTAAAAGCGCTTAATTTTTTGGAGTTTACTCCTTAAGAATCGATTTATGTATACGGCCACCGGTATGAAAAATTTATGAGTGAAATTTTGTCGAGCGTTAACTAAAATGCGTTACGTTTTTCTACGCAACTACATTGCGCACCTTCTGCGTTAAAGTCATGTTTGTGTCAAATGTCGTTTGATATCAAACTTTTATATTATTTCATTCAATATATATATGATACTGGCAGTACATTATTCTCACATAACTTTATGCTACTATATTGCAATGTATGTAAAATTTTAAAATTATTTTAATAGAGTGACTATGGAGTTTCTTGCCGGTTCTTCTCCATAGAACCAACTTCTTGGAACCGTGCAACTACATTCTGACTATTCATAAGCGCCCGTAAATGGTTTATATGAATAAATATCTTTTGAATTTGAATTTGATATTTAATATCATTATTATTAAAACGCAGTGGAGTGTTTAAATAAAAATATAAAATCTAGAAAAATCTAGTTTAAGTGACGGTGAAAGAAAACCCGACAAACATCTGGATGCAGTTACTAGGTAGATTATAATTCATTTTTATATAATATGATATATAACGTACATATAAACATCCATGCTTTTTATTTTTAAACCCTCACTACCTATCAATTACTGAGACAATTGTACTCACGGACTAAACTGCAGTCGTGCGTCGGAACTGACACATACACTTTTTTTGTCTCGGTTTTAAGCTAAGTACGTAAGGTGTATCCAAAGTTTAGCCACGCACCAGTCTTTAGCAGTAACAATATTATGTACATCAATAAATTAAACCTATTGTTAATATCTTTAGCGCACTCTGAAATGTACGTATATTAAAATATTGTAGATGAAATGTAACTCGTAATATTTTTCAGTGTTTGTACATATTGTAAATATATTTCAAAAATAATTCTTTGTTTGATTTTTATACCGTACTCGTACGGGCACTTCGCCATGCTTACCATCATCATCATTTCAGCCGAATAAAGTCCACGCTGGACACAAGCCTCCCCCAAAGTTACACAACTACCATTGTGTGTGTGTAGTCTGGTCATTGGGGGGTTTTGCCATAATCGCCACGCTTGGCAGGCGGGTCTGCGATTGCAGTTGAGTTGTCATATACTCGAAGGATGCTGCTGCCCATCCTCTGGCTAATCCCAAAGTCGCCTTTTACGACACCCAAGAGATGATTTCATTTTCAACAAAGATATTGCAAAAGGAATGTTTATAAAGCATCGTAATGTTCAATTTGTGAAAGTTTAAATAGGCACAAGCAAGTTTTCATGACATTTAATTATTATGTGGGCTAAACTTAGGTAATATATATAGTTAATTGTTATTTAACTGATTATTTAATGTAGTTAAGTGATTGTTGCAGCCATATTGTATAATACGCTGTATTAACAGCTAGTCGGTTTGCAAAACAGTGCTGTTTTCTAACATAGGTATATCATGTTAAATCGGCTTGTCGTTGTGATACGTTCTACAAACGCTAAACGTTGGCCGCGGCGCTTTTAGCTGTATGTATTGTTAACATGGAACAATGGAGGGTGACAACCGATCCGACTAGGATAAATAAGGCTTTACCTTAGCTCCTGGCTTAGCCTTTGTGGTTATATATTTTTCCCATGAAACGACTTGCCTGCTTTGTTGGATGGTTTTTTCTTGCATGCTACATACGGCAGCGCTACTAGCGGCGTACCTATGACACGCACAATTGTGTGCTGGCGGCACAGCACTAGCTGAGCTTAGGAGAAAACAGCGCTGTTTTGCAAACCGACTAGTCATTGTGAAATACGACGTACTAAACAATATGGATGCGACATAAATAACAACAAAAACAAGAGGTTAAATGGAATAATACGGTTTAGAATCATTTGGACATCATAATTATGTTTTAGTACGTATAAAAAAATCAGGCGCACCTGTTTAGCAAACAAACAAAATATAAACGTATTTTTAGTCAGCTCCCACGCCAAACGATAACTCACCCGGATAACTTACAACGCACGTACACTGAGGGCAGACTTAAAGATCGTTGAGCTGGAAGAAGAAACAGATAGGTTGCACTGGGATGTCATGGGATTATCAGAAGTCCGAAGAGACGGCGAGGACACGATATTTCTGAAATCTGGCAACTTATTCTAGTACCGGGAAGGTGTCAAGGTGATGACGGGTTCCTAGTCCGCAGATCCTGAGCTGAGGAGCTCAGGGAGGGTAGTTAATACTCTCGAGCAGGGTAGCGTAATTTATACTGAACAGAATCTGCTAGAGGTATTCCTTGAAGCTCATACAACTCTACGCACCTACCTCCACACACTCAAAAGATGAAGTAGAGTGTGTATATGAGAATGTAAGTAGGGCCATATATACCATTAAGACACACTTCACTGTTGTGATGGGGGACTCAACACCGATCTGGGCACCCAATGCGATGATCAGTTGAGAGCGGGGAAATTTGGGTATGGGCAACGAAACCCCAAGAGACAGAGGCTGACTGACTTTTTTGAAAAGGAGGGACATTTAGTGATGAACTCTTTTTTCCAAAAATCACCTCACGGGAAATAGGCCCGGATGAGACCGGATGGTGCCACGAAAAATGAGATTGACTTCATCATTACCAATAAAAAACAAATGTCAAAAATCACTAATGTCTCCGTGATCCATAGGGAGAAAACCGGCAGTGATCACCGCATGCTAGGAGGCACATTGAATTTGAATCTCAAAGTTTCTCAACTTTGAAATCAATATTCGATAAGTCTCGTCTCGTCTGATAAAGTCTATGCTGTGGCCCTCTAGTGCTTATATTGAAAACCCCGAGAGCTGTAAACTCGAACTCGCTGCGAGTGCCTAGAACATTGCGTATCTGTGGACGACTTAAATGGTAAGTTTGTAGAAACTGTCCAAACAACAGTTGGGCCTAAGTAAATGATTATTAGTATTATACATCGTTAGTACTTTTAAATCCTCCAGTGATGCTGAAAAATACCGACAACTCAATAGATAGACAATAGACTCATATAGATATAGATAGAAGGCCTTGTATTACGATACTCATACCTTCAACACCAATGGTGTTAAAGAGACGATTGAGCATGTCTGGATTGGTCATGGATTTTGAAGCTGAAGTCCGAGGATGGCAGTGTGGTATCGACTAAGCTAGAGGTAGTAAGGGAGATTGATAACTTCTAACGACAGCCACAGGCGTAGCTAGGTACGAGCAGGGTACGAACAGGTGCTCGGGCACCGAAACCGAAGAGTATATATAATAATTAAAATTGTAGTATGCGTATTATTACAGATTTTCCTTACCTGCCCCCTCAATAAAATCCTCGCTACGACCTTGCCGATAGCTATACACCTCGGCAAATAAACCTACCATTGGCTCTCACAAAGACCCGTAAGCCAAATTAACCCGACATTGCCAAATTAACCCGACATTGCCGAATTAGGCCTGTACGAGATTAAGATAGCATTGAAACGGGTTAAGCAAAACAAGGAAGCGGCGATGACGTAACTACGACATTACTTAAAGTCCTTCAGTTGGAAGCATGGAACAGAGGCGAGGTGGGCTCTTCTTCAAAAAGGGTGACAATATTTCGCTACTGAACTATGTTTATAAGCTGTTGGCTACGGAGGGAAGTGGAACGTATATTCTATCCTCATTTTTCTTTTCTGATTAATTTCGTTGCGGGTTCCAAGACAGTTATTCATTACTATGGGACACACCGAGCTTCATTGGTTGGTGTTCTTTTCGGTGGTCGCCATTGTAGATCCTGATTTACAAGAGTTGCAGTGGATGGAAATGAGAGGCGGGCTTGTCCCAAAAAAAAAAAAGCTGTAACAAGGGTCGTCACGAATCGTCTCACGTGCATGTTTCCTGACTTCCAACCTCCCGAACAAGTCAGCTTCTGAAAAGGTTTTATTACCATAGACCACATTCATAAGCTATGGCAGATTATACAGAAGATCAAGGAGTTTAATCTGCCACTATGAGAAAGGCTTCGATTTTATTGAAACCTGGGCGGTGCTGTAGTTTCTGCAGCCGTTTCACATTGGTACACCTAGGTGTTAAAGCGTTTATACCGCCATATCGGTCCGAATGCATGAACAGAGCATGGGGGCAATTCCATTGCAGAGAAGTAGGTATGAGACAGAGGGACGTTATTTCAAGCTAATGGAGTGGAAAGGATTCAACATAATTATTAACGTCAATGGCGAGTATATTAATCATCTTCGATTTTCTGACGACATCGTAGTCATAGCAGAATTGCTGTCAACAACTGCACAGAGTTTCCCAACAGGTGGGCCTTAAAATGAACATGGGCAAGATGAAAGTCGTATCGAACGCATGGGCGTTTGGGATGGGATTGGGATGGCCCAATATCCGTTGGGAACTCTATTCGTGAAGTTGTTGACGAGTATGGCTACGTGGGACAAACCATCAAATCAGGTAGGTCCAACTTTGAGAAAAGCCAATCGTCAAATCCGACTCGACTGCTGCCCAACCGGGAAAATTCGCAACGTTTTTTCGTTAACAAAACCGCAGTGTCTCACGATGAAAGTCTTTAGCCAGTGTATTACCAGCAATGATATATGGCACGGAGACGCGGAAATATGGGGCTCGTAAGAAAGCTCAAGGTCACTCAGCGAGCTATGCTTGGTATTGCTTTACGAGATCGAATCAGGAATGAGGCGATCCATAAAAGAGCTAAAGTTGCTGACATAGCTGAAAGAATAAATAAGCTGAAGTGGCAAAGGACGGGGTTCATTGCTCGTAGAACTGACGGCCATTCTCGAGTGGAGACCACACACTAGAAAATTCAGCATAGGACGACTTTCTACCAGATGGACAGACCATCTAGTGAAGGTCGCTGGGAGTCGTTGGATACGGGTGTCATGTGACCAGGCGTTGTGGATATCTATGGGGAGGCCTTTGTTCAGCAGTCGACGTCCTTTGAGAGATATGATGATGATGATTTGTCAGCTTGATATTTACGTGTTAGCAAAATAAATATGGCATGATACATAAAGTAATAATACTTTTTTAAATTATTGGTCCAGTGGAAGTTCTACAGGGAACTTCCTTCACCTCGGGGAAGGGCGAAGGGGCATGCCGGACTCCTACCGGCTAAAACCACTGGAGCGGTCGTCTTCGGCACCGAAGGGGGGCGCCAGGTCCTCGTAAGATCTCACTAGAGCCGCCCATTAGTAAAGTAATAATAATACTCAGTTAGCTAGATTATAAAATTAGAATGGTTTGAATGAATATAATATCCATTAGCTATATGCTGTCACAGTAGACAAAAGTAAGGCTGGAGTTGTTGCTGTTGATGTGCCCCTCCCTAGTATTTCTTCCGTGTCATCATCATCATCATCATCATTTCAGCCGAAAGACGTCCAGTACTGAACATAGGGCTCTCCCATAGATATCCACAACGCTCGGTCACATGGCACCCGTATCCAACGACTCCCAGCGACCTTCCTTTGGAGAAAACCAATTGACTATCCACTATACCATCGTGCTGTAAAAAGGAGTAGGAGTTAAGTAGCAGAATAACAACTACAGCCTGCAATGGGCTCTTCAAAGCTTGAAGGGGACTTGAGGAAGAAATAATGGGTACCCAAAACAATACATTATTCTGCGTTAGTAGTAGCCATTGAGCCAGAAGCCCCTCAAACAAGTTTCATCATCATCATCCTATCAGCCGAACAAAGGCCACCCCCGTAGATTTACACAATAGTGTGGAAGTACGCACTATGCTTGGTACCTCGGATTGGTGAGCGCAGAATGACTGCTATTCCACCGAAGGGACGCTGCTGCTCATCGTTCTAGGTTAGATTCTCTTAGTCGCCTTTTACGATATTCACAGGAAGAGATGAAGTGGTGCCGTATTCTTAATTCGGACACCACAAGGACAAACAAGTTTAACAAAATATATTTTTTAGATTAATAGAACCCATGAATTCGGGTCATCAATGTGAGTATTTCGATCCCATTGAATATCCCAGCTCATATTAGTTTTTAGGAAAAGGGCAGCATAGTAGGTAGGTAGCGTAGTCGTCAAGATAATAGACAATAAGCATCCCTTCCGCTTCTTTCTTCCCTATCCCTAGTTGGATACGCCCTTGTTCGCTTAGTACAGGTTTGATTAGATTCACCGAGACATTATCAAAATTTTGCGAGGCAATGTGTGTTTTGGAGAAAATTATCTTAATTCAATCAATCAATCATCAAGTTGATTCTAATGGAAAAGGAGAGTGGATACATTGTTATCCTATAACAGAATAAATTATATTGAACAAGAAAACACTTTTAGGGGGGCTATTCAAGTATATTCTTTTATTGACGTTATATTTGTCTGGTAGTTTAGGTACGACATGCTCACTCAAGTTTCCGGCTTATGGTGGCGTCATGTATCGGGTCGCTGAGTTTCCCTAGAATATGGTTGAGCTGAGCGACGCTGATGCATGCATCGTGAATGAGTCTGTTGGGATTGGTCATCTTAATGCTGCCATGCCAATCAAAGACTCTAGTAAATATAAAAATCAGGCTTGTTTAGTGTAGACTTTTTAATAAGTTAAGACTCTTTTCTCCTGCATTATCCTCACATTACCCTCATTTCGATAACATTGCAGTATTGTATTTGCGCTGGTACCCATAATACAAGTTAAATCTTACATACCAGAATTCAAACAAACACTATACATACCTGATTCATTATATATTTAAAGTGCAAACTTTTTTGTGACCTCCACTATCCCGCCGTTTTGAGCTATTTACAAATTACGGTAATTATAGAAAAATATATGCAATTTTTTCATATACATTTCTTTTTAGTCCGCTGGTGGGTCTATATTGGCCGTTGTCCTTTTTGCTATATTTAGGGCTATAAAGTTGGCGCAGTATTTATACTTTAGCATCGTGAATTTTACTGAGGTGTTTAAAATATTGACTGCCAAATACTGAAACGCCACTAAATATTTATTACCCTCTCAACTATTTGAGAAGCTCACTATTCTACTGAAAATGGGTGTCTCAAACAGTTGAGTCTCTTTTTTCGTTTAAAAAACACTAGGATTTCTCAACTAACACAAATTCCACACGAACACTTCAAGACGCTCGGTTCAAATACTTCCTTTACTTGCCGCCAAACACTGACCACGCTGAGTGTTGCTCAACCTAACCAATTGTTATGAGCGCCTCAAGACTGGCGCAGTGCTTCAGTCCTACCTATTTCACCCAACATAATAACCATACGCAAGCGTAGTTGTGTTCCGGTGGGCTGATTACGTATATCGCAGCTGGTTTGCGACAGGCGTAAACCGCTCAGACGCTGCTGTGGAACGTCATTTTGTTATTACGTATTTGCCGAAAGCGATAAAAAAAAATAAGGGTTGCACCCCGGGAGTGCCGACAGGAGTGAAAGTTTTATAGCAAAAATATTTTTATTTTATTTATTTAATTCACTAAATATAATACTATATTATATGGCTGCGGTGCGGGCCGCCTCACAAAATGCGCGCGCTTCACGCCGCGTTGTTAAACCAAGAAGTTTTCCACTTCAAATAGCGTCTCGTAACGGTGTCGCGAGTTCAGAGATTTTATCTCATCTAAAATATGCGTACTGCACCAAAAGAAGTTTTCACTTCAACAGGCAAAAAACAGGCAAAAGTCTCCAGTGCACACTCTGTCGGACGATGAATAAACTAAAAATGTATGCAAAAATTGACTTTCCATTTTAGGCGATTTGCCACCAGTCATGGATCATTGGCTGCGCGGTAGCTCCTGTCGCTGCTTTTAGGTAATCAGGGCCCTGGTGAAGGGTAGGAACAGTGGGTGAATTTCCTTACTGCGCTTATCTCGATGTTGTCTTAATAGTTACCGATTCTGCCGAGATTGGCGGAAACCTGACTTGGAAAAAGTTCTTACATTTATTTACACTAAAAAGAAACAAATAAAGCTTTTAAACAAAAAATACCGGCATCAAAAAACATACCTAAAGTTTATTTATTTCCTTTTAGTGTTAATATGACGGCACGGTTGGTGCAGTAGCTGATACAGTCAGCTCCTGCGCTCCAGGTCGTGGGTTCGGTTCCCGCACGGAGCAAATATTTGTATGATCTGCAGGTAGTTGTTCCGGGTCTGGATGTATTGTGTGTGGAATTTGTGTCTGTAAAACGCACCCACGACACAGGAGAAATCGTAGAGTGGGGCAACGTTTTTTAAAAGGGGAAAAGGGATGCCTCTATAAAACTTTGCACAAACAATTGGCACAAATTAGAGATACAGTCTAATACCCCTATTTATATATTTTTAATAGAAAAAAGTAATTAATATATTACTTCTGAAAAATTAATGTTGCTTTAAGTCTATAATAAAAATAAAAAAAACTGTAAAAAACTTATTAAATCGTCATCATCATCTCGGGAGGCATAACTGTTCAGCAGTGGACGTATACGGGCTGGTGTGTGTATGTGTGTGTAAATGTAACATCGAAAAATAGACATCTACATATATGTAAGCATAGATTAAATATGTTACTTTCCACAAATTCAAATCATTATAAAAATCGGATCTAAAAGCACATATTTGAACATCGCCCAATAGTCGGTCTAAAGTCGATTGATTTCATAAAGAAAATATAAGCACACGATTGCATGACCCTTGTAAAAATAGCTTGATATCCCCAGCAACGCCCTAAGCCGAGGTCCGTGACCCGCAGGGGGCGCCCTTAGCGAAAGTTGCTTAGTTTTTAATATTTAATTTAAGCCTGGCTGGAGGCCTCTTTTGGCTTCGCCAGCAAATGACCGGTTAAGCAACCACATTTCCCAGAAATGTATGCGAGAAGCCCAACAAAAAAAAAAAAAAAAAAAAAAAGACCCTTGTAAAAATCAATAAAAAATAAAAACAAACCAGCAATTAGCACATTTAGTTTCGCAATAAGTGTGTGAAGTGAAGTGAACTTTATTTCATAAAATTAACACGTTGCTGGGTAAATATATAAAACTGTTAAAAGTATTTTTATTACATTTAAACTTTAGTTCCACAGTATAGTAAAACCGAATCTATTGACTGTTGATCATTCTGATTAGGCCAGCACACGGTGTCGTATTGTAACGAGGCTACAAGGAGGATTTTATGTCGTACTAGTTTAATTAAAACCACTCGAGCATGTCGTCGGAGTAAGTGGGTAGAGGTCGAACGGCTCATCATACAAAGTAGTTCGACACTTAAATCTACGCTGTTGCACGGCACGCGTTGCCGTGTGTTAATCCACTAAATATGAAACTGAAGTCGTGTTTTGGCCCAACATGCCACCGGAGCAGAGTCAGGGAAGTAGATAGAATAAAATAAAATTGCACACTTGGAACTAGTTACACGTGACAGAAGTAAAACTTGGGAACAATTTTAAATATATTCTATCATCATCATTTCAGCCAAAAAATGTCCACTTCTCTTTATCTCTTCTTCTTCAAGACGATGATGATTTAAAAAGTATTTTTAAATACTCATCGAATTTTTGTATTTTTTGTCCTGATAACAAAATTAATTTCTGAAACCAATAAATTAATTCCTTTTTTCTATGAAAATATGTAAATAGGGAAATGGATATTCACAATTGTGTCGTCATTTTGGGGGAAATTCGACAGCTTACTACGCTTGGCAGGTGGGTTGGTGAGCGCAGTATGACTACTGGGGTGCAATTCTTTAATCTCAAACATACATACATCCTTGAATATAGAATCGAAGTAACGCTGTAAAACAAATTCGGTATTCGCTAAGACATGATTGGAACTATTCAAGGTCACGTTGCAGAAGGTAAGCCATGAGGACCAGTCTTAGCGGATAGCAAATTTGGTTATCACCGTTATTTCGATTCTGTATCCAAGGATGTATGGATGTTTGAGCTTAGAGAATTGCACCCCTGTTCCACAGAAGGTACCGCCCTCTTCTGTTTAATTGTGTCTATCAGTCGCCTTTTATAAAATCCACGGGTGTAGATGGAATGGTGCTATATTCTTAATCCGGACACTACACGGAATATACAACATATATATATTTTTCTCCTTTTTGCTATTTTGTTACACTCAAATTTAACATGGAAACCTCCCATCTCGACATTTTTTTTTTCACTTTTATGCACTTGTTGTCCACAATCATCAATGCGCTTTTTATAACCAAATCCAAGTAACGTGTTTTTTAATAGTTTCAATGTTGGTTGTTGTTGCGCCGTGTGCTCATCCACCAGTTTAATTTTGGATAATTATATAATATACTAACTTTTAAACCTTTGCGTTGCATGATAATAATATGTACATAAGAACAGGGATAAACTCGGAATCACATTTGACTCGCTCGATTTTTCGACCCGGTTGGACTGATCGTGGTCACAAGTAAGCTAATTCAGCGAGAACACTCCGTTTGTGGGGTAGACCATTCACCCCGTGTTTTCATTATTCATTATTTTGGTACTGTCACTCACTACACTCACTGTGTAATTAGAATTGAATCCAAATAGCGAGGATGTGGTATTTTAATCACTGGACTCCATGTTGATAATAATTGCGTGTTCGCAGTTGAATTTTTCATGTTTCTTGATTTCACTATGTTCATGCACGACCTTTGAATAGAAATAGCGTTCGGTGGAGACCACAAAGTTGAAACTTAATGCAGTGAATGCAGTGATTAGTGTCTGATTGCAATCACTGATCAGCTAGTCAGATGGTTTTTACACCGGTGATATGTAAAAAAGATTTTATTCATATAAAACCCTTTACAGGCACTTATGAATAAGTCAGACTTTAGTTTCCAAAATAATATAATATGCTCGAGTGACATTGTGCTTAAAAACTGCTTGCATCTTCCGTTTGTTCGTTTGGCTCGAAGACTTGATGATACACTACCAAATGAATCGCTGAAGTCGAGATACCAAAACATCCTCAAGTAATATAAAAGCCCTAACAATATAAACATCATATTTCTGATAAAAAGTAATGTCGGCAGCGCCAGACAGTCTGTGTAAATAATGGCCAGAAAGAAAATAAACAGTTCGCTTAAACCTCTGACAGATATATTATTATAGACAAAATATTGCAAATCTGAATAGATATTGTAAGAGTTAAATTGTTATTTATAAAAATATGAATGGTAATGATATTTGAGACTTCTGACTACGCTGAAAATGCTGAAATGTTTTTGTTATTTTTTTATCAGTTAACAAAATAATGTAATAGGTATGGGAAACGCAATTCTGATACAAAAAAGTATGTTAGTATATTATAGGGAGATCTGTTGAAAAGCAGACAAACCGCAGGGCAGCTTGTAGCAAGCTGTATGTGAGTGATGACGCTGCGTGCCTGAATGCCAAAGAGAGTCGGTCAGGGCTTCATCTTCGGCTTATCGTTATTAGCTGGCTGGAAACCCATGAGTGCGCGCAAGAATCTTAACTCTGGCTTTCCAGTTAGTCGACCAGAGGGAGGTCGCCAAAGCAACATGCTCGGGGAAGAAAGTGTCTAACGCGTAATGACAGGGAAACTCACTCCGAGTCTTCGAGACGCGCGATCTACACCCCTAGCCACTCACGCCAGTGCGTATATTATGTTGACCCCAGTCACCTCTAGTGGTGACTTTTAGTGAGGCCTATCATGTGAGTTGTGGGTCAGAATTTTGCCGCGAAATTCCTCTTTCCGTGTTTCCTTCCCGGTTAGCTCAACTGGGAGGCTCTCTCCACGGCAGCAAGTAACGGAGTTCAGTTAATGAGATTGAATGAAACGTATCATATATATTATTATACACAAGTGCAATTTGTTCTTAAATACAGCTTACCAACAATTATTTAAGCTAGTCAAAAATAAATATTTATAATATTGCAGGCAGACTATTTCTCAGAGCGACAGCTGTGTGTCGAACCACTAGTGTTTAGCGTTCAGAATCCAATGTGATAATGATCAAAATACGTAGAACGACTCGACGTCACAATACTAAATTCTAATTTTGATTAGAATAAAGAATGAATCATGAGGTGGACAGTGATGGAGATAAAAGGTATGAAGTCATGAAAGAGGTTGATTGAAATGAAGATGACGTATGACATCGTCACAATTTCACTTAAAGATCAAAAAGCCGTTGTTCATGATTATAATTAAATTGTCATTCCACATAACATCCATTGCAATAGACCCTTATCATTGTAGTTCCATCTCATACTTAGTCCTATAAAACCGAGGAAAATCTGCGGCTACATTTTTATAGTGTAGCTATAGAGATATACTTACTCGCTTTACTTATTTAAATGTGCTTCTTACTTGACGATATGCTGTTTGACGAGTGACTTTTGGGAGTCTAGTCGGAGATTTCGGGAAAATCCAGTAGAATCCCTACAGTCTGGCAGCACTAACTACATACTATGTTTTTATTTTCATTTGATATAAATGTACGATTTCTAAACACAAAGATGTAGAGCGCAGTATGAAAACGTCAGTTTGTCGGCACATAAAGCCGGGTGCGTTATGGACGCGTTATTAAACGCTAGCTTTTAAAGCCGTCACACGTGTCTTCAGGTTTAATCACTTTTAACTGAAGGCGAAATGGCAGCTTTATAGCCACTATACTCTGTTGTCGCCAAGTGTAACGTTCCAATACGTGTAGTCCACTTGTAATTTATCAGTCTTCTGTTATAAATGATACAGCCTGTCATCAAGGACCGACCAACTGGAACTCTGTAACTTAAATTCTGACATTTCATAAGTGCCAGTAATTGATTCATAGTGTTTTTTTATGTGTAATATCTTTGCTATTGCTTTCCCGCAATCTGTGGGAGGTTGGTACTGTCAGCCATCAGCTGTGCGCTTCACCTACAGTGTTATGTATTAAGTGTGATGTTATATAAACGATTTTATATGTGTAAACTATATCATTAATTGTATTTACTGTTGCTAATAGGTGTAGATCATTGATGAATGAAGTCCACTGCTGGACACAGGCCTCCCCCAAAGATCACCACAATGACCAATATGGATATGTTGTGGGCTCATTGGGGGGTTTTGCCATAATCGCCACGCTTGGCAGACGGGTTGGCGATCGCAGTCGAGTTGTTAATGTACTCGAAGGAAGCTGCTGCCCATCCTCCGGCTAATCCCTTAGTCGACTTTTACGACACCCATGGGAGGAGATGGGGTGGTGGCATTCTGAGCCGGCACCACACGGCAAAGTAACAATGAATAATTATTCGAATAAGCAATCCGCGTTTTTGAAATTAAACAAATTAATTTGATGTTGACATCATATGCGACTACTGTAAGGCTCGCTCGTTTGTTTTTACTTATTGCGCCACTGAAGACTTTTCCAAAGTGATATATTCTTCACATCAAAATAACTTATTATAGACTTTAAGTCACAATTAATATATTGTGTTAGAGACAGGGGTACGTGTCGTAGAGAGTTAGTAAGGACTAAGCAACGTCCTCTTGCGTGCTAATTACAACGTTCTACGACTGCCAAACAACGAATTTTTATGGCAATATATTCATTTGTTGCAGACGTCATTAGGGAGTTACTACTTGCAGTACTATTTCATAAGACGTTAGTTCATATATTTATAGTTTAATGCACAATGGCGGCCCATAAGGAGCACTTAATGCCATATGGAATTATCTACCAGCCAGACTTTAGTTTAAAAAAGAATCGGCGATGCGCCTAAAAGCGTGGCACCAATGGGCGGCTCTAGTGTGATCTTACGTCAACCTGGAGCCCCTCTTCGGTACCGAAGATGACCGCTCCAGTGGTTTTAGTCAGTAGTAGAGTATGTCTTAGTATAGTATATACTAGCTGGGACCCGCGGTTTCAACCGGCTGGAAGATGGGCAGCAGCGTCCTTCAAGAACATTCACAGCTCAACTGCGGTCACCAACCCGCTTGCCGAGCGTGGTGATTACGGCAAAACTCCCCAACGGGCACACAACACAGTCAGACCTTGCTGGACTGAATCAGTAATGGACTTCATCATCATCATCATATCAGCCACAGGACGTCCACTGCTGAACAAAGGCCTCCCCTTTAGATTTCCACAACGAGCGGTTACATGCCGCACTCATCCAACGAATTCCAGCGACATTCACCAGGTCGTCTGTCCACCTCGTTGGAGGTCCGCCCCCATCCCACGCTGCGTTTTCCGATGCGTATTCTCCACTCAAGAACCTTTTTGCCCCAACGGCCTACGAGCTATTTGCCACTTCAGTTTACTAATCCTTTCAATGCAATGGACTTGATTTGGCTGAAATGACGATGATGATGATTAATCGTGTGTATCCTTGTCAGTTTTGAGAACTCTTTTAGAAAGTAATTTACAATTAGATACAATTATCCGAATCCGTAATCCGAATTTATACGATCACAGGTAGAAAAAAAAAGTCAAGCCAGCTTCAAGCTTACCATTGCTAGAGAAGATAATTTTATAGAAGTAGTAGGGTAGAAAGGAAGAATGAAGAATTTTGGCCGACAGGTGTAGTGTTCAGGCTATACAGAGGCCGGCTACCGGACACCGAGCGACACACGACGCCGTCTCATCGTATAAATTAGTGTTTCTATTTTATTGTTTATGTATAGTATTTTATGTTAGTTATAAGTCTTATATTATATTATTATATTCTTGTATAGTCTTATATTCATTCTTTCGTTTATGGGCCTTGATGCCTGAATTAGATAATTCAATTCAATTCAAGTAACTTCTGTTCGTCAACAATACTGCAATGCCTCAAGATGAAAGTCTTTAACCAGTGTGTGTTACCAGTGATGGACCAGAGACGTGGTCACTCACAATGCACCTCATAAGAAAGCTCAAATTCACTCAGCGAGCTATGGAGAGAGCAATGCTTGGTATTTCTCTATGAGATCGAATCAGAAATGAGGAGATCTGTACAAGAACCAAAGTTGTCGACATAGCTGAAAGGATTAGTAAACTAAAGTGACAATGATCGGGGCACATTGCTCGTAGAACTGATGGCCGTTGGGGCAAAAAGGTTCTCCAGTGGAGACCGCGCACCGGAAAACGCAGCGTGGGACGACCTCCAACCAGGTGGACAGACGACCTAGTGAAGGTCGCTGGGAGTCGTTGAATGAGAGCGACATGTGACCGCTCGTTGTGGAAATCTAAGGGGGAGGCCTTTGTTCAGCAGTGGACATCCTGTGGCTGATATGATGAAAGAGTAACTGCAAGCTGAGTACCCAATCGAGATTCAAAACGAGATTCCTTCCATTATCATGACAGTTCACTGTCACTATTCACTCAAAAAAAGGCTGAGTTAGTTGGTGTCTACGTTGTCGTCTCCGATATGTCAACGAATTTAGAATACTTATATGAAAGCCACGAGAAACGACGACGTCTCGAAGTTGTATCCATTTACTGAACACAATAGTTATGCAGACATATCACTATATTTCGTCGGGTCGTTGGAACCGGAGTAAAGAAGTCGTTAATATGTAAGTGCTGTATATATTTTGTTACAAAAACATCGCAGTGCTTTCCAGGACTCATGATGTCATCAATAATGTTGGCAGCAGCGTTCTGCGGCAGCATATGAGACGAGGGCACTTTGGCCTCATACAGCATCCCAATTTAAATAAAAAAAGTGTAGTTTTGAAAAAAATATCAAAGGTGGTGATGAGATTTCCGTGTGGTGTCTAGATTAAGACGACATATAGCACCACACCTCCTCCCGTGGATGTCGTAAAAGATTTTCATCCAGAGTAATGGGCAGCAGCGTCTCTTTTGTGGAATAGCAGCTATTCTGCGCGTCCAACCCATCTGCCAAGCGTGGTGAGTACATACTGGAAAATCCCCTGTAATCATCGTGAGTGGACACATGACACTTTCAGCTTACATTCACTTTTAGGTGAGGACCTTAGTAACTTGGTATCATTTCTTACTAACATTGTGTGACGCAACATGCAAACAGTCAGATTTAGAATAGAATAGAATATTCTTTATTGTACACCATTTTAAAAACAACTACTATTTAATGAACAGCAATTGTATAATGGGCGGTCTTATCGCTATTAGCGATTTCTTACAGGCAACATTTGGATGGACAAGAAAAGGATGGAAAAAGACAAAGGGGGTATAATAATACGCACATATATAGAACCATATACACTTATTTATACAATACATTATTAGTAATCCATATACTACACTTTATACAATACAATATAAATAACCCATAAGAATATATTGGATGTCGTACATAAACATATGGAAAATTGACAATAAGAAGATTTACTACTTGCGACTAACTTCGTGCGGTGCACATACAGGGGCCCAGCAGGATTTTAGTTAACATACCTAGATATCAACCCTATTAATAACTGGAGATGCTGATAATGAGGCTTATCAGCGGTTGAACTGGGATTTGACCCAGGGCGACATCACGAGAGCACGAGAAGGAGGAGGAGCAGTCTATCCATGACCACGGCCGGTGCAATTCGGCAGACACGCTTAAGGCATAACGACATATACAAGTTCCCTAATATTGGGCCGAAATTCATTTTTTATGACGTTGGGAGAGATGGGAGCCTTTTCTGGCATTTAATGTAGTACAGACATTAATATTGTTTGCAGAACGTACTCTACACTAAACCTAAACTCACGGTGACAGTTGCAGTCTGAAGTGTACAACTTCTATTGTAATGATTATAATGGTGTCAAAATGTCGAACGACAAGCGGTCACCCCAATTATTGACACTTGGATAAGTATCTACTTACGCATGAAGATAAGTGTTAAGTATATAAAGGTGTGAGCATACTCTACCATGTATACACATGTAAACAAGTGATGTGACGAGCAAATCATTCGCCGATGGTAAGCGTCACTCCTGCATATATCAACTGTTGCGTGGCACCACATTGCACTCGTCGCGAAACATTAGTTACTTAGTATCTAGTGCATAGTAATTTCACTAGCCGACAATGCTTTTCAAATACTCAATTTTCTTTCATCAAGACTGATAAATAAACTGGTTTCGGATCGGAAAATTATCACTTATCTACAACAGTTCGCTTCGTACTCGTCCAGTAACTTGCTTACACGGATCTATGTAATCATTTCAGCCGAAAATTGTGCACTGCTGGACAGGAGCCTCCCCCGAAGATTGCCACAACAGCCGGTATAGGTTTGTGTTGTGTGCTCATTGGGGGGTTTTGCCATAATCGCCACGCTTGGCAGGCGTCTTGGCGATCGCAGTTGAGTTATAAATGTACTCGAAGAACGCTGCTACCCATTTTCCGGTTAATCTCATAGTCGTCTTATACGACACCCACGGGATGAGATGGGATGGTGGTATTCTTAGCCGGTACACACACGGCATACGGATATATGTAGCTTGATCTTAAAGCATATTCTTGGTTTTTCGTAGGCCAGGCACCTTTATATAGTCGGATAGGAGAATCAGAAACAAAACTGGACTCAAGAGCGATTTTGTTTTTTTGTTCATGTAAAACCATTATTAACCAGGCAAGTGTGTGATAGTCACACTTTAGGTGCCGCGTTCTAAGTTGTAGATTTCCTAAACATTGAAATTCGTTACAAACTCTCATAGTAGCGACTTCAGTGTACGATTGAAAGTTCGCTGTGGGCTATTCCGTCCATTTCTACTATGGTGTGTTGATTTTGTGAAATTTTTATTACTGTGGTCGCACGCAGTACACTCACAGAAACCACGTGTAACCATCCAACTCCACGAGCCGTAAACTTAATTATTCACACATTCCGTAGGGACTCGCCGAATATATCTGCGACAGTCCGCCTGTTATGAATAATGAAGTCCGCATCCATAAGATGGCCTGATTAGACCGTGTGAGGATAGCTTAACAATATAAGTTAATTGTGCCGCGTTGCAACGCGTCTGTGTAATTATTATAAGCGAGAAACAGAATAGTGTAAGCTTGCCTTTACATAAAGTTTCCACAAAAATGTTTGCTGTGGCCACAGTGAAAAGTGACTTTTAATGGCTCCAGATAACCATTTTATCTTTGAAAGCTATTATTATGATAAATATCCCCACGGTTTACGTCACAAACAACGCATGTCGTCGGCGTAGCGGGAGAACTCAATAAAGGGGTACCAAATAAAAAAAAACGACGTTTTTTTCGTTTCGCTCTTTTTTTGACCCAATTTTCTGTACCTACGTACTGTATCTTTGTAGTTGTCCTGTTTTAGGTAAAATAACAAAACAATAACTATTACCGTCACAGAGAAAAAATGTAAAAACCATTTATGTAATTTTAGTACAACCGAACCAATTTTTATATTTTGTGATATCATAATGTGTGTGCACGACACCGAACAATATGTGAGTTACTCATTTAGATACATAATCCTCTGGGCAATCTTCGCAGTGATGACAACCGGGCGTCCTTTCTCGGCCTATTCGACGCAGATACTTCCCAAAACAGCCATGGTTCCAGAGTACCTGCGTCATCCGGTAGGTGACGGCGCCATGCCGCCTCTCCAGCCATTTCTCCATGACGGGTTTTACCGTCGCTATCGACGCGTGCCCTGGAGTGGGCCGTTCCAGTCGCTCCTTCCACTCAGCCATTTTCCATATTGCCCCCCAAAAGTGGCTCCCATAATCAATTCGATCGATTATCATTAATTTTTAGTTTACACCACAGATCTCCATTATCTGTCAACAAAGGACATCATCCGATCTCGACCAAATTTACACACATATATACGAATGAATTACCGAATTACTTCAGGCTTTAGAAACGGGCCGCACGAATGTGGAGTGGAAAGGGTTGTATCATGTAGAGATTGATTCTCCCTATTTCATCAGATGCTTCTCCCCCGTGGAGACGTGCTTTGAAATTAATGCAACTGAACGACTTTTATTTTAAAGGTAGTACAATAAATCGTGTTTTCTTTACGTCGAAATAGAATGGAACGTAGATCACCATTTTTTTAGCACCGGAAAATTTTGTTTTCTGTAGCTGTACGTCTATACCCCGTGTAGCTCCGGGTCACGAATAAGACTACCCAATCTCATACAGTAGGTGTCATAGTAGGCAGTTAAGCTCCGATTTCACCGCGTTTAATAAAGCTTAGTTTTACATACCTGAGTTCAATTGTTGATTTTGTCGGTTTACGTCACTGTCATAGAATGGAAATGTCACAATCACACAAAAATGCGAATCTTATTGCATTTTAAACATGTAATAGCGACCTGTTGCGACTACCATAACAAAACGGCACACTTGGCACAGTGGCTAAGCCAATAAAACACATTCTACGATATGTGTCGAGGGTCGGAAACCACTTTTGTTATAATAAAGGGGTAGAACTAAAATGCAAAGCGCATCGCTTATAATTACTTTTTACGAATTGTTTATTTTTACAACTGCTTAATGGGAGATGCGTCGTGTGGTGCCGGCTAAGAATACCAGCACCCTATCTCATCCCTTGGGTGTCGTAAAAGGTGACTACGGGATTAGCCGTAGGATGAGCAGCAACATCCTTCGTGTACATTTATAACACAAGTGTCATCGCCAAGCGTGGTGATGATGGCTAAACCCCACAATGAGCACACAACACAAACCCATATCCGTAGTTGTGAAAATTATTGGGGGAGGCTTTTGTACCACAGTGAACGTTTTTCGGCTGAAATGATGATGATGTGGACGAATGGGAGATACACAGTTATTTCTAGAATAGATACAATAATCCATTAGGTAAATGTTTTTATGTGTATACAAACAATAACTAATACAAATACAATTTTTTTTATGCTTACATGTTTGTAGAAAACTTAATTTTATCTTTAATCTTCTCTAATGCACACAAAACCGTTGGTTTCGTGGGACATATTATAGTCTTTGTCTCCAAAAGTGTCGAAGTTTTCTTCTTTCTGGACGTCGAACAATAAATTCATTCTTATCATCATCCTTTTGTCAAGAGCTAGTGCTAACGTGCTTTTCATACTGTTTGTTATTGTCCAAATAACCCAAATAATGCTTCACAAAATAAAGTCAATAACTTGACGCAATACAAAAATCAGGCGTTCCGATATTAAACTGAGTTCGACTGTAACAGTGTTTAGTTGTTGTTGGTGAAATGCAAATTGGAGCGCTGAAGTTAGTTTAATACGTGAACTGAGTTTCGTTATAATTGATCGCGTCTAGTTTCAATGATGAAATCGGCCTAGGAGTTTTGAAACAGGTGATAGGTAAACCACGAATAGTAGCATACTCAATTAGTATCAGGCAGGTGGCCTCGACTGTTGGCTAGAGCCAACAGTCGAGGCTACCTGCTGTGGTCATACGAGGTCCTAGAGTGTCCTTAGGTGCCGAAGATGACCGCCCCAGTGGTTTTAGCCGGCAAACCCCTTCCCCAGGGCGAAGGAAGTTCATGATGAATTCACACTGATACCAATAAAAAATTAAAATAAAGAAGGTGCCCGACTGTTAAACCTTCTTGCTAAAACATTTGAAATATTATGACTAGAAACTTTTTGATTCAAATTTTAGTTTTCATTTGTATTTTAATAAAGTAAACTTTCATTAATTTCGTAATGACAAGTTTTGCCTTGTACAAGTCCTTGTTGCATTACCCAAGTAAGTGGGAGTTCATGTCACAGTTATATGTTTATATCCCATTATGATATTTTACTGTAGCACTTGACCTCATCGTGGAAAGCTCTTTCATGTTCTTTGATTTATTGACGGAGTTTCTCTAGAAATAGATTATCCATAACTGTGGCATTGTAATGCACATGGTATAGCTAATATTTTTCATTACAAATAAGTGTGTGGATATTTACTGACGTGACTGTGCAAATCAGTTTAGAATTAGAATAAGCATCAACTTATTCTAATTTTCTTAGAACTATCTTAAATTTGTAAACCTCCATTTTTGTGACTATGGACATTAGATCTATTCTGTCTCCTGCTTCCTATGGAAAGAGGCGGAACGTATCTTCATTCCTGAGACAGTTGTTAATTTCTCTGGGAAGCACCGAGCTTATTATTCGGCGTTTTTCCATTGGACTAGACGTTATTGCAGATTCCTAACTTAGAATGGTTGAAATGGTTGGGAGTGTGTAAAAAAAGGTTTGCTTAGGGATTTACGCGTAAAGTCACAGTTGTCATCGGGACTAGAATTTATTAGTTTATGTAAATTCTCGACTTCGTTTATCACAACTCACTGCTGGAAACAGACCTACGACAATTTGCTTCATTACAAGTGACTGGAGTTAGGTGAGCTATTTGAGGTCAATGAACTCAAGTATTAATGTTATTATGGATTTGACTGAAGGAACTTTTACTTTATATAGCACTTGCTATGATTAGCGTCGTCTCAGAATTTCGTATTGAAAAAGAACACGCCCTTTGTGTATCACGGTATACAACATTATTTCTAGTATATGCAGAACCCGAGACATCCCTAAAAGGATGTTCATTAGGTAAGACTGTAAAAAAAAAAATAGTGTACCTGTAGTGAAAACGTATAAACCTATAGACTTGTTTATTGCCTCGTTGTCTGTGCATAATCATGCCGAACGCTCATATTTTATGTGTTGCGTCATGCAATTATTTTGGGCATTTTCTCGAAAAGTTACGATGACCTAGCTTTTACATAATTGTTCTGTATTTTTTTTTATTGTATCTAAGACTAATTTACATTAAATAAATTAAAATATTGGGTTGGCCTTCATTTGACAGTTAATGGATTACATCATAATTACATTCACATTATTTTATTTGAATTGGCAACCATCCGCACTTACTACCTATTACCTGCCTTGATCCTTTATGAATAATCACTTAAACTAAAAATACCTCAGTTCTCGATAATTAAAAACAAAGTTGTTTAATATTCATAATGCTGGTACGGTAAGACGCTTACAAAGTTTTTCAACTTTTAAATACAGCGTCATCTAAGGGCGAAGAGTGGAAAGTTTTCATAATAAATACTATACCGTCTGTATAGTGTTTATTATGAAAACTTTGTTTGTTCGTAAGTTAATAATGTTTTGAAGTTCTATTCAAATGTGTGGGCAGTATAAAGGAACAAAGTTAATGATAATAACGTTTATACTGCGGGTACGTTACCCGGATAGCAGCAGAGAATGCCCGCCTTATTTTCCTAAGTGACTTATTTGCTGTGTACTGACAGAAACACAGGCACAATTTCTTTGCAATCGGCTACTCACGCAATTATGCTTCACGCACTGAGGCATACCGATACGTAGGTAGCTCAGCAGATTTTACTGGGGAGCTGTTATTTGCCTAGTAAACGTAGCTTCGGGCATAGGCATTCGCCTCATATCAAAGACGTGCTATAGCAGCCCTTTTTATAACACTAAGGTGGCAAACAAGCATCATCATTTCGGCCGAATGAAATCCACTGCTGGACACAGGCGTCTCCCAAAGATCACCACAACGACCGATATGGGCGTGTTGTGGGCTCATTGGGGGGTTTTGCCATAATCGCCACGCTTGGCAGACGGGTTGGCGATCACAGTTGAGCTGTTAATGTACTCGAAGGACGCTGCTGCCCATCCTCCGGCTAATCCCTTAGTAGACTTTTACGACACCCACGGGAGGAGATGGGGTGGTGGTATTCTGAGCCGGCACCACACGGCAACAACAAACAAGCATACGGCCTCCCTATTGGTGAGCAGTTTCCGTAACTTATGAACACCTGCAACACTAGAGGTATTACTCTCGCGTTGCCTACTCTGTACAGTATACTCTGTACTCTATAGAAGAAAGTCGCGTCGATACAGGACATAACGAGGTTGCATACTGCTTCAGCACCGCTACTGGTATAGCGTCTGGCCCACTCGACTTATGGACGTCTAGAGAACACCTCCGGTTGCCATAAGCGGATTTACGGCATGAAATTGCTACACCATGAGATAGTTAAATAAACAAAGAGGTATAAATATTGTGAGAGGAATAATATTATTAGAGGGAGAATATTATGTCTGATATCGGATATTAATATTTGCAATGTCGCTATTTTTAGGACAATCTTACAACATGAATTTAATTACTAAGACCACAGAACAAAAATCTTTTGGTATTCTGCGACTAAGACCGCCTTATACTTGGCTTGGCTATGTCAGATTTTTGACTTGACTCATGCTCAAAATCCTAATTTGGGTTTCCATTATTTTGTGTTGAAAATCACATTCAAAAAACCTTCTTCCAAGCTTACTTTGGCACGATATTCAGCTAACATACAACTCAATATTGAAGCAATCTCAAGTTTCTATCCAATATGGGCCTTAAATTCAACGCTTTTATGCGTTGTGCTTCATCTATAGTGCCTTGCGTACCGATCACATATGTTTTCAGGCAACATCGTATTTACCGATCATTGTTTGTCTATTAAAGCGGGGAGAGCGCAGAGTGATATGACGTATAGGTATGTATATCGTCAGGTCGTAGACGAACTCATATTCAAGTGCCTCCCGTAATCCCTGTGCAATGTGCACGGGCGAACACCGTAGGGTTTTAACCATATGAATCCGGATTACCCTTCCACCCTCCTCAGAGTAGAGAAAGTCCATGAGGATGTCTGAACGAAAACAAAAGGTAGTAAAGCTATATGAACTGAAATAAACCATGAACACTGTAAAGGGTTAGGAACGCTAGGAAATAAAGAAATAATTATGTATAGCCGTGCGTTGTCCGGACTAATAAGGCACTATTATATTTCCTCCCGTGGATGTCGTAAATGGCGACTAGGGTTCTCTTAACTAGAGGGATGGACAGCAGCATCCTATCATATGGAATAGCAGCATTCTGCACTCATCAACCCGCCTGCTAAGCGTGGTGAGTACTGCTATGTTATCCCAAAATGACGACACACGGCATATAGCCGTGTTTGGGGGAGACCTTTGTTCAGTAGTGATACATACTACGTCTTTTGACTAATATAATGATGATGATGATAAAAGCATGTGCACGTATGGATTTTCTGCAGTATTATATGTTCAAATTAGGTATGTACAAACCAGTGTGTGTCACCAATGATGACATATAGTACAGAGACGTGGTCACTCAGTGAGATATGGAAAGAGGTATGCTTGGTATATCTCTACAAGATCGAAACAGAAATGAGGAGATCCGTAGAAGAACTAAAGTTGCCGGCATCGCTGAAAGGATTAGTAAACTGAAGTGGCAATGGGCGGGGCACATTGCTCGTAGTACTAATGGCCGTTGGGGCAAAAAGGTTCTCGAGTAGAGACCGCGCACCGGAAAACGCAGCGTGGGACGACCTCCAGTGAAGTGTACAGATGACCTGGTGAAGGTCGCTGGGAGTCATTGGATGAGGGTGGTATGTAACCGCTCGTTGTGAAAATCTATGGCGGACACCTTTATTTAACAGTGGACATCCATTGGCTGATATGATGATGATGATGAGGTATGTACGTACATAATTAATAACCCAAAAAAACCTGTAGGCTTAATACAGTTCTACTTTCAAGTAAATTTAAACAATGAATTACTTTCGTGGTGCCAATTTTGATAATTAAAATTCTTGTATTTATATTGGCTAGACTGTTTTATTGCCTTCGACATTATACTGCGTATTCGCCGAATAGTAGGATCAGTAGGTAAGTATTCGTACTTGTAAAGGTAGTATTCAATCATCATAATCATATCAGCCATAGACGTCCAATGCTGAACAAAAACAAATTCGTGTTATCAATTTTGGGGGAATTTTCCAGTAGGTACTCACCACGCTTGGCAAGCAAGCTGATGAGCGCAGCATGGCTACTTTTTTGTAGAACATCCACAGGAGGCGATGTAGTCGTGCTATATTCTTAATCCGGATACCACACAAAAACCACCATTCACTATAATAATATACACACGGTTGGTGCAGTGGCTGATACAGTCGGCTGCTGCGCTCCGGGTTATGGGTTCGATTCCCGCAGGGTACAAATATTTGTATGATCTGTAGGTAGTTGTTCCGGGTGTACTGTGTGGAATTTATGTCTGTAAACGTACCCACGACACACGAGAAATCCTAGAGGGGCATTTTTTTATTTTAAAAAGGACATTACATTTACGTGATATGTCTTTGTATTTTTTTAAAATCATTACCTCACCCTACGTTTTCTCCTTTGTCGTGGGTACGTTTACAGACACAAATTCAACACGCAATAAATGCACATACATGTATTACTTATATGTAATACAACTGCTGATTTATGAACAACGTTGCCCCACTATAGGAATTCTCGAACCGAAACAACTATCTGTAGATCACACAAATATTTTACTCCGTGAGGGAATCGAACCCAATCGTAGCACTGAAAGCCAATCGCTTAACCACCGCACCGACCGTCAAGGTAGTATCCATAATAGTTTCTCCCTAAAATGAATTCCTTCTTTTAAAACATCACAGCAAGCTATTACAGTACTTACGGGCGAAATTAATTAATCGAATACAAAATCTTAGGATTTCGGATCGCGGATGTTTGTTTTTCGTGTTAAATGTGATCATAACTCACGGAAACGAATGAAAATCAAAAATTCTAAGCTGATTTTTTTAAATATGATTGATCATTTATTCCGGCCGTTACAGATGGAATTTCTGTAAAGTCGATTTACGGCCGATATAATCAGTCTAATTCAAAATCTTTAGATTCGATTACTAATTTCAGCCGTAAGTCACTGCTCCAACCGTCAAGGCGGTCTCCATAATAGTTCGACCCTGAAATAAATTCCTTCGTTTATTAAGAAGCGTAATACATCACAGCAAGCTATTACAGTACTTAATTGACTTACTTTACAGCCTTTTTATGACGGTAGTGTTGAATGCTGTACTATTCGGGAAAAGTCGTTTTAACCGGCATTTTATTATCCCCGTTGATAGATGGCAGCACTGTTATCACGCGCTATTGTCGATTGGGTACGGCTGAAGGCTAGATGGGTGGTAAATATAAGCTGAAACGGCATGATGCGAGAAAGCCATAAAGATACGCATCGATCGTTGACACGTCGATACGGTTTTATATAGGTTTAGAACCTGTAATACTTCTGTAAAAAGTTTTATGTTCCTGTACTTTTTATTATGTTAGTATGCTGCCTTTGGCATACAAAAATAACTTCGGATCCCTATATATCTGATACATATATATAAAGAATTAGGGGTATATATATATATATATAATATACTAATCATTTATAAATAATCGGATTTATTTTAAATTAAACGGCGGGTGAAACCGCGGGGTATCGCTAGTAGTCAATATAAATACAAGTTCTCAATAAACAAAATTAACTTGTCGTAAGCACATTATTGTTTAAAAAAACTACAAATGTTTGTCGACATGCGATTAGTTTTCTCTGTTTATGTATTGCCACCTCTCGAAAAATCTAACTAAAACATCGACAATTAGTTCAGATACATGATTCGTAGCTCAACTATTTATGCAGGGTGCATTTCGTATTACTCTAATATTTTTCATCGTTATCATCATGATAGCAGTCAAAGGACGTCCACTAGTGAACATACACCTCCCCTCGTCTACATCAACGTCTATGGGGGAAGTGTTTCAAATTCCCCCCTAAATGATGACATTTACGGGGAGTTTGGCAGTACTTACCACACTTGGCAGGAGGGTTGGTGTGCGCAGAATATCTTTTGTTCCACAGAAGGAACGCTGCTACCCATCCATCTGGTCACTTTTTACGACATTCACAGGAGGGGATGGAGTGGTGTTATATTCTTAGAAAGAAATAAATAGCTAATTTTATTAGACTATACAAAACACAACACCATCTAAGTAAAAACATAATAGTAGGTATAAAAAATACTAAATAATGATTAAAAATAAAAACAAGAAGTACACCAAAAAAACCATGATACATGGACACTCGGCAGCCAAATAACGAATAAAAATCTTAATCCGGATACCACACGGCCGGATCATATCTGTAATAACAATCAAATAATATTGATATTCAGTGAATTTGGTAATTTGCTAAATACGAATATTCTTATTTATGTTCACCCCGTCACTAGTCGCAACAGGAAAATGCTTTAAAACGAAAACGAAAATTCTACATATGACTCAAGCCTTCGTGAGTATATAAAGTGGAAATTGTGGTGGCAATTTTTTGGTGCTATCATGTATCTGGTAATTTATTATCTAAATCCACGTGACGCAGGTGAGCACGTGACATATGCCGACGATTATTCACATCCAGAAGAACTGGAACAAAAAGGTTACGAACGTGGATATTAAGGCACAGGTATTGTTTTTTGTTTCAGTGACACAAAAGCGACAGTGTTTATTGATATTTTTTTAAGCCAACCCCACACTAGATATTCTACTGTAGCGTGGGTAAAGGTCTACAGAAATGTATAGGTATCTCGAGTATCGTGTGGTGTCGGCTATTGGTGGTATTCTACCACCTCATCTCATCCCGTGGGTGCCGTAAAAGGCAATTATGGGATTTATCGGAGGATAGGCACAGCGTCCTTCGAGTACATTTATAAGTCAACTGCGATCATTAACCCGTTTGCCAAGGATCGTCCTTCTGAATTTTTGTTCAAATTTTATTTTACGATTGTTGCGTACCTAAGTTAAAACATGACTTGTAGAGTACAATTTAGCCTAATCAGAATATTCTTGTAATCCTAAAAACGAAAAGTAAATCGGATCATATTATTCATCATCGCGCTACTAAAAATATTATGTCTCTTTCAGTATTTTCTCTCTATAAAGAGACCTGAAACGCTAACAAACTCGGGGCTAAAAAATCTCTTTTAATTCAGAACGTTATACCGATAAACGCAATATATCACTTATCGTCGCCTTGTATTCCGCAATGTTTAAAAACCCAATTTTTCAACCAGTGCATCCTACCGGATATGACCTACGGAGCCGAAACGTGGACACTAACAGCCGGACTAGTCCACAAGTTCAAAGTCACTCAGCGGGCTATGGAACGTGCTATGCTCGGAATCTCTCTAAAGGGTAGAATTCGAAACGAGGATAATCCGGAAGAGAACCAAAGTGATCAACAAACCACACCGAATCAGCAAGCTGAAGTGGCAGTGGGCTGGTCACGTCTGTCGAAGGACCGATGGTCGATGGAGCAGACGAGTCCTAGAGTGGAGATCACGTATGGGCAAACGTAGTGTGGGACGCCCACCAGCTAGATCGACGGATGACCTGAAAAAGGTTGCTGGGTCCGGCTGGATGCGAAAAGCTGATGACCGGGTGTTGTGACGCACGTTGGGAGAGGCCTACATCCAGCAGTGGACTGGTATAGGCTGATGATGATGATAGTTTACGCTTAATTCGGTGCCACTTATCACCCAAGTGACTTTAGCCAGTCAGTTCAGTTTAGTCGGGCATATCCTTTGCCCCTCTTCGCAGGGGCGTTAGACGACGAAGGTCAATTTGCACCATGATGTAAAAACGTAGACACGACACGACACAATGAGTTGCCTATATAGATAGGCAACTCATTGTGTCGTGTGGATCTTAATTTGCGCTTATGCTATCAAACACGAACGTTAAAGTAATTTATTTAATAAAATGATAAAACATCCGCAAACCAACAGTGTACGCCATTATGCATACGTTCCTCTCAATATAGGACATCAAAGAAACACCTTTTGGAAGCGTAAAAATATTTACCGCAGCTTCCCATCGACTCGTGGCACTTCGAATATTCTCGAAGTTCTTACTACAGATTGTCCCATACGATTTTAAAATTATTCTGTGAAGGACGGAACTGTCCTGTGTCGAACAAAATTATAGGACATTGCGCTGATATTTGATCACTAACTACTACTACATACCAGTATGTATAGTAGCCATCTCATGCGTCAAGTGTATTCAAGCCCGAATGCCTGGCTCCCTAACGTGTTATCGACCGAAGCTCCAACATAACTCTCTGGTGTATTGTTATCACTCAGGTTCATGCAAAGAGCATATAGCCATGGAATAAAATGTGGTGTTTACGGCATAATTAGCCCAGTAGCTAAGCGATTAGTTTAGCCGCTACGGGACCCACTAGGGTTCGAATCATATATTTTTATGGTCTACAGGTAGTTGTAATGGGACTTAGTCTTTATGTATGTGGGATTTATGTTTGTAAACTGAACCCACGATATAGGTCCACGGTCTCATCGCTCAAAGTGATCTTTTACAGAGATGTACTGTCTTTGTACCCACCTTTGTAACCACCACCCCATCTCCTCCCGTGGGTGTCGTAACAGTCGACTAAGAGATTAGCCGGAGGATGGGCAGCAGCGTCCTTCGAGAACATTAACAACTCAACTTAGGCACCAGGTTGGTGCTGGTGATTAGCCACTCAGCGCTGCAGACTGTGAAGTTTGGTTCTGCAGCGCTGGGAAGGGCGCCCCCTGCGGGATACGAACCTCGGCTTAGGGCGTTGCTGAGGGATTGTAGGGGATGTATTTTAAGGGATATTTAAGACTACGTGTGTGGTACGGGCCGGCGGGAGCATGGGACGGGGAATAATATATTGCACAAATGTGCATAGTAATTACAAATCATAAATAAATACACTAAGTAAATATATATGTAAATATTATAATATTATTTCTTAATTCTTTATTGCACATCATATTTAAATATTAAAACAATGCAAAAGGAAAAAGTTGAATGCAGTGGTCTCCTTCTGTGAGTGTCATGCTCCGGAAGGAGATCGCAGAGCGGGATCGGGAGAGGGCCGATCCCGCTCGAAGAAGGAAGAGACAGCGCCGGGGTAACAACCGCCCTGGCGCCTAATTCCCATACGCCTGAAACCCCCTGCCGTTGCTATAAGGCGGGGGACCTCTGGGTTCGCGGATGCGTAGATTGGGGAATCTGCGTGCTCACACCAAGCGACCCAAGAGAAGACGGTAGGCGAGCTACCGTCACGCGGTCGTGGTCACGCGCTGCCTTGGGATGCTTTGGGGGATCCTTTACAATCCCCCTGGGGGGTGAGGGTCACCCCCCAGGGGGATTGTAAAGGATTTATGATATTCTCCGAGATGTGCCTATAGGTGTGGCACCAGTGGGCGGGTCTAGTCTGATCATACGAGGACCTGGAGCCTCCCTTAGATGCCGAAGATGACCGCCCCAGTGGTTTTAGCCGGTAGGAGACCGGCATACCCCTTCGCCCTTTCCCGGAGCGAAGGAAGTTCATGAAGAATTTCTACTGGGCACCAATAAAAAAAAGGTATTATAGGTATTTGCTGCGACGAAAAATGGATTCTGTTTGACAATCGCAAGCACTCAGCGTGTTGGTTAGTTCCTGGTTCAGCACCTAATCAATACCCTAAGCGACAAATTACCCATAGAAAAGTGACGATTGATTGATTGTTTGGTGGTCTAGTGCCAGAGTGATTCCTCACAGCTTCTTACCAAACAGGATGAGCTTTACTGCAGATGTGTACTGTGAAGAATTGAATTGAAAAAGTGCCCCGCCCATTGCCACTTCAGCTTACTTATCCTTTCAGCTATGTCGGTTACTTTATTTCTTCTGCGTATATCGTCATTCCTGATTCGATCTCGTAGAGAAATACCAATAAAAATCAGGCTTTTAAAATCAGCTAAACTGTATTTTAAGAGAAACTTTAAACGGCTGGACTCTGCTCAGCATTAACGCACTGCACTTGTGCAGTGCAAGCAAGTGAGTGATTGATTTATTGCAAAAACAGTTCGTTGAATAGACAGCGACGCTTTTTAACATAGGTACTGATTTTAAACAAGAAGGCTCCCGTCTTTTTCCTCGGGTAAAAAAATGCAATTAGGACAATTATTCTTCATCTGGAAAACTACAGTACTTATAGCTGAAAATATATCAGTTAAAAACGATACTATCCTACTCAACGTGAAACACCTCGTGGCCATAATAAATTCAATGTCTCCCCAGTAGTAGGGGCCAGCGAACTCTTTCAATATTCCCGACTCGCTCGCTGCATACAAATATTGCATTTCTTTTTCTTTTCTTTTTTTAAAAAACGTGGCCCCACACTAGGATTTCTCCTGTGTCGTGGGTGCGTTTACAGACATAAACTCCACATACAATACACCCAGACCCGGAACAACTACCTGCATGTCATACAAATATTTGTTCCGTGTGGGAATCGAACCCACGACCCGGTGCGCAGCAGCCGACTGTATCGGCCACTGCACCAACCGTGCCGTCAGTTGGCAATGACATTATTCGGTGTGTGGCACGACGCGACGGCACGTTACATCGTTATGACAGCATGTTGACACATAACACGAGTCGCGAGTTACGCCGTAACCAATTTTAGTGAATTCGACCACATATCTGCATGAAACTGCACACAATGGAAATATACAGAGGCTTTTTAACCAACTTCAAAACGGAGGAGGTTCTCAATACGACGGGTATTTTTTTTTTTTGTATGTACTCCGAGATTTGTAGACCAGTTTGAGCAATTATTGTTGTAACTAGTGCAGACTGCTTTTGAGTTGGTCCCATATAAATTTCATTACACTTGATTGAGTAGTTTTGTAACCAGCTTCAATAAACAGGTTAATTTGAATGCGCTTATCTAAATGATGTCTTAATAGTTTTGATTCCACTCAGATCAGAGAGCCGATTTGAGTCATTCTTATTTATAGTGTTAAATACTAATACTAAATTGGAAATAGTTCTTACAATTATTTACACTAAAAAGAAACAAATGAAACATTTTAACAAAAAAAAATACCGACTTCAACCCTACACGATATAAATATATTAAGAAGACTAAAAAGGATAAAAAACGTTATTTTTGAAGTCGGGCGGGGCCAGGTGTGCCCCAACCATGGTTCATGCAAACCGACGAGAAGTTATATTTTATATTATTAGAAGTTATATTATTATATTATATATTATTTTATTTATTATTTTAATAAGCTTGACAGGGTCTATAACAGCTGCATCCGATTCATCTTTAACCTGCGTAAATATGACCATGTATCAAGATATAGGTCTGAGCTTAAATGGATGCCCATTCGCCAGAGAAGGAATGTGCGTGCGTTGACCACGCTTTTCTCCCTACTCAATTCTCCCACACCTCCTTCTAAGATAAGCAGGACACAGGATAAGAATTGAAGTGCCTCACTTTCAATTTCTTTGTTCTACTCACTCTAGAAATCTACGTTCTTCGAACAAAGGTTGTTTTTTTGCTCCTACACTGTCCCTCCCATACTTCTGGATTTGTACACTCTTCCTTTCATATTCAATCCATACTTCTGTGGAATGCACTTCCTAGGTAGGTACGCATTTAAGCGCAAAGTTCGTGATTACTTTTTCAATAAAATGTTAGCAGAATCATCATAACATCTTTACTAATAGTTACATTATGAATATGTATGTATTTATTTATTTATACTATTAGATATGTATGTATGTGTAGATAACTATTTATAAATTTACTATACTGTTAGATTTATTTCGTCTTATGTTGTTTGAACATATCGCACCTGCCATATTATCTCTTCATCACCCTATGGTTGACTGGTAGAGAATGCCTACGGCATTAAGTCCGCCTATGTACTTTAATGCTGCATAGACTTTAAATAAATAAATTATGACAGTAATGTTCCATTGCAAGGCAAAGGCCAATAAATTTAATTTATTCAGCAGAATAGGTGGTCATCCGTCCACCTATTCTGCCCACCGGCTAGATGGCCGGATGACCTGAAGAATGCTACTGGGTCCGGTTGGATGCGGAATACTGATGACCGGGTGTTGTGGCGCACGCTGGGAGAGGCCTAGGTCCAGCAGTAGACCGATCTAGGCTGACGATGATGATGAACATAAGTACACAGCAATAGTAGTAAAAAATATTAGAACAACGCCAAAATAGGACAAAAGAGAACAAAAAAATATACAATAAAACCAACTAGATAGAAGATTCTGCCGAATGACAACTGGAGCTCATAAAATCCGGACAAGTGCGAGTCGCGTGGACAGGGTGCCGTACGATGAATATATTTTCCTTTTTTTTTTATCTGAGCTCATTTGTTTGTCGTAACTAAAATATATTGTCTTGTACCAACAACTTATCTCAAGAACAAACTTAACATCGTAGTGTAAAAACATGTTTTCCCATACATTCCAACTGTAAAAGTAAGTTTGTACGCACAATATTGAAATATTTACCATGTTATTTTCAGACCATAGATTTCTTATAGGTTTTCCTGTAATCAAAATTGTTGAAGGGTACTTTCGGGGAAAAGTCGGGGAATGGTCTAGTTTCCCATATTTTCTTAACTAACTTTAAAACCATATTTTTTAAAATTAGATTATTAATATATTTAAGACCCTCACAACAAGTTCTTCCATTCTATGTGTATTACACCGTACAATTTATAAAATATTACCCCCCATATTCAAAATTCATTCATTTACCTTACACGTCCATGTTTGGGTCGTGCAAATTCCTATGTGTACCAAATTTCAACTTAATCGGTCCAAAAAAATCGGTGAAAACTGGCTGTGACAGATGGCCAGACAGACAGACACACGAGTGACTCTATAAGGGTTCCACCGTTTTTTCCGTAGGTCGTTCGGAACCTTAAAAACAGTGTAGCCAATAATCCAGCAAAGTTTATCGCACTATCCTACTACACTCCGCTAAAAGCAGTAAGCGTACTATGTGAGAAGAAATAGTGTTATAATGTAATTAGAAACACAAAATACTTTTGGATTAGAAACACTTTTTTCTACACTAGTTAGTACATTTGTTTATTTATTTAAGTGCATTCAAATGCATTGGTTTTAGATTCGAGCGTATGGCACCGATGGGTTACAGCTGAAAACCAGCGTTAGGTGGTCAGTACCACTGCCACCTAACATTATGCTGAGCTGTTGGCCCTTTGGCACTACAATTTTGTAACTGTGCTCGATATGTGTTGCCTTTTCGTTAGTTTTATGATTTTAATGTTTAAGTTTATTTTTATTTTGTATACTGTCTGTGCCAATAAAATAAATTTTCTTTCTTTCTTTCTACACGAGTCCTAGTGCACACACTTACTCAGCTTATTGCCATTAGTGTCATGATAACATCAATAGCGCTGGTTTTCAGCGACGACCGGGTGACGTAGTGGCGTCTCCCGGCGGTAAGGTAACTATACAAGTGAAAAATAGAAATATGTAACAAATTCGACGGCACGGTTGGTGCAGTGGCTGATACAGTCGGCTGCTGCGCTCCAGGTCGTGGGTTCGATTCCCGCACGGAACAAATATTTGTTTGATCTGCAGGTAGTTGTTCCGGGTCTGGGTGTATTGTGTGTGGAAGTCATGTCTGTAAACGCACCCACGACACAGGCGAAATCCTAGTGTAGGGCAAATGTTAAAAAAAGCCAAATCGAAGGCCTTTGGGTTGCTTGAATAACTGTGATGCAAGCTTGGCCACTAACCAAACGAAACCATACCAAAAGAAACTGGTTTCTTAACTAAGAAATTACATGTCATGACATTGAACATGTCACATTAGAACAGGCTTTGAACCCGTAACCTTTTTTAGCGTTTAATAAAACAAAATAAAAAGAAACAAGAGATGTGCAATTCATTACTGTACAGAGCTAAAGCATACCGAAGAATATTTGAAAGACCAAAATTGCAAGCTCGAACCGCAAAAATAATTTATAAATACGCAGAGACACGTTATTATAAAAACTCAAAAATGTTACTACTAAAACCTTTGTAGGATAAACGATCTGGAATGTGGATAAAAGTCATTTAATCCACATTTCAAATGGAAAGGGTTGAAAATATATTTTAAAGGACCTTCATTGTCAAAGAGTGTATCAACCTTAAGCAGTTTTGTAGAGTCGCAGTTGATGGGCAGGTGTATATCTCAATATTCTTTATTTTAAAGCGGAAAAATAGGCGGGAAACTGATTTTGTTCACACACTTTTCCTTTCGCATGAGCCATACTCACAATTAAAACCAAAACTCTCATCTGGAAATGTTTTTACTTGACTTTAACAACTAGTTAGCTTAAATCACAATATTGGTCCCCTGTATGTCGCGGTTACAGTTTACAAATATAATCTACATGCACAAACACCCAAACCCTAAACTAACTAAATCTGTCAATTCAATTGGTACGCGCGGGGATCGAACCCGCAAAACGTAGCGTGAACAACCAATCGCTTAACCATTGCGCCAATAGCCCCGTGGATGTTGTATGTAATGTATACATACAACATCCACGGGTACACCTTCTATTTAAGAACGTAACAAGCGTTAAGATTTTCTTGACATTAGTATAACTATTTAGTTGTACTGCAGCTTACAATGTTAACCAAACTTTTTCGAAATTACTTACTAAAGCGCCGTTTACACAAAATGAGTTTCTCGTCTCGAAGATGCGATATTCGTAAGAATATAAAAAACACACTCGCCTCATGTAAATTTAATGTACGTTTTCCGCATTCGAAATGGCGATAATTACCTCATCATCATCATCATCATATCGGCCATTTATACGTCCACTGCTGAACAAAGGCCTCCCCCATAGATTTTCTGTGAACTGTGAACTGTGTAGTCATTTTGGGGGGTATTTGCCAATACTCACCACGCTTGGCAGGCGGGTAGGTGAGCGCAGTATGGCTACCGTTTTACAGAAGGGACGCTGCTGCCCATCCCTCTGGTTTAGAATCCCTTAGTCGCCTTTTACGACATCCACGGGAGGAGATGGAGTGGTGCTATATTCTTAATCCGGACACCACACGGAATTAATTACCTCGTCATTGAATATCGGAAGTCTCCATGTAAACAAAATTTGAAGGCGTGAATTTAAGAATGATCGTTTAGTCGCAACCATGAGAGCAGAAAGAACAACGAATGAAAAGAAAACTTAAAGAAGATTTTAGATTAGCGAGAAGAAATAATTTCGGAGCATTTAGCATTTTTCTCTTGAATTACACCTTAAGATGAAGAGCTAATCACCAAAATCGAATGGCGAGTGTCGCCTTCAAAACGGTTTAAACTGATTTGTGCAATACTCGTATGAATTTGTGAAACTGCTAAGAGAAAGAGAGTCGAGAAATCGTAAGGAAGTGTCGCGCTGCATGTCTTTGTCATGTCTTGTCGCACAAACATTCACTCATGGTGATTATTACCTGACGGGTATTGTATGACATAATCGTAGGTGAGACTTTTTGCTTGAATGCAAACACATGAGTGCGAGAATCGACTGAATATTTCATCACCGACGAAAGTCACACACAAATTCTCGCAACAAGATGTGCAAGAAACTCTCCATGTAAATGGGCCTTAAGCCTTAAAACGCGAAACCTATATCAGCTTAAAGTTGTATGGTTTTCGTATCCGTATTGGTGTTGCTCTCTATCCCAACTAAGTCAAGATACCGATAATCAAGCAAACATTCCTCGAAGCTCTATATACCTACTAACATATATGGCTAAGGTTTATGTAACACAATACATTTTTTTTTTTTTTTTGGGACAAGCCCGCCACACATTCCCAACCACTGCAACTCCTGTAAGCCAGGATCTACAATGGCGACCACCGAAAAGAACACCGATCAATGAAGCTCGGTGTGTCCCAGAGAAATGAATAACTGTCTTGGAACCCGCACCGAAATTAATCAGAAAAGACAAAGGAGGAGTATGAAAGAATATACGTTCCACTTCCCTCCGTTGCAAGCAGGAGACAGAGAAAAACGATAGGCCATAGGCACAATAAATGGGAGTTTACAACAGGGTTAAGCCCAGTTGCCAAGCACCACGGGTACAATTTTTTTATTTACGGGTCCTATGTTGTGAGCTATTGTGACTGATTCCAATAGTAGGTATGGCAAAAACACTTGAACGCACGGAAATTCGTCCTAGTCGCAACAAGATCTGTATAGTAAACAACCCCGGATGTAACTTGCATGCTGTCAAACATAATATTGCGTTCATCTTGCCAAAGAATACACTCCCACAGGATATGATGTGCAGACTGTTCATATTCACAGTCCGGTGTTGAACATTTGCAGAATGGTGAGGTGACAAGCTTGAAGCTAAACAATTTACTCTTAAAGTTACCATGGCCGGTGAGAAATTGAGCCACGCAATGATCAACTTCCAACCATGCACTTTTAAATCAAAGGAAATAACATTTATCGGTACTTTATTTTTTCTTTGTTTATATTTAACGAGGATGACTCTCTGGCTTCGCAATTTTTTTTCGTACAAGCTGGGCCCCCGGTTACATCCACCGTTTAATTTAAAAGACGGAAAACTGATATGAAGTACTGTGCATATATTAGACAGTTAGATATATTAGAGTATATATGTATATTATATTTCATGGGTTTTAATTTTTGCGCAATACTTTCTTCTTTTTATTTTTCCAAAATTAACTAAGCTTAAGTTACTCCTTATAACATCAGCTATCTGCCAGTTAAAGTCCCGTCAAAATCGGGTGAGCCGTTTTAGAAACTAGCAGGAACAAAGAGACAGATAGACAGAAATAAATAAAAACATTTCTGTTTTGTTGTAGGTACCGTAAATACTATCATATGCATTTAGTAAAAAAAATGTTATTTTGACATTACAAGCAAATATTTCAATTTTATTTAGGTATTTGTATAGATTCCCCATCATTGTATTCGTAACAGGCTAACTAACGAGATTTCTCAGGAGGCCTACGACGCAGCACAATAGCATGTAGCAAAACTCTATCAGCATTTAGGACACGTCACGTTAGGGTTTCGGTTTCACGTCACCTACTAGTTATCGTGTTATCTCGTGTCTGCATTGTGTAATTTTACTGTAAAAGATCTAGGATGCTTTTAATTTACTTTGCAAGATGTACTTGTGTGATTTTGTAACCAAGGATACTGATACTGTCCTTTTTTCGGTCTGTCTCTATCACTGAAAGGTTTGCTGGTAGAAAACTCAATGTTGAGTTAAGCTCGTCTTTGTACATGAATTTTATTTTATATTCTATGTATCGAAGATATAGAATTTTGTAATAATTGCACGGTTTGTGTAGTGGCTAAACGATTAGCTTTCCGCACTACCTGTCGCGTCGCGCCCGTTCAATTCACGCACAGAACATATGTTTGGATTATCTATAGATAGTTGTTTATTTTTGTGCATGTGACATCTATGTCTGTAAAATGTACCCATGATACAGAACAAATCCTCGAGTAAGGTATAGTTTATATAAAAAAAAACTTCTTTCTTTTAAAATACATAAGGCAAATTTCATAAAGATAGAGACATTTTTGTCGATTGCCAATAATTGGAATCATATTTATTGGATTGTTAGATATTTATCTTGAAGTTCATACTTTGTAATATTTTTAGGGTTCCGAACGTCCGAAGGAAAAAATGGCGGAGCCCTTACAGGATCACTCGTATGTCTGTCTGTCTGTCCGTATGTCAAAGCCAATTTGTTCCGAATCTATTAGTAGACCAATTAACTTAGAAAATAAAAAAATAAAGTTTTGCAAATTGTACCGTGTAGCATATGAAATAGAAAGCCTTGTTGCGAGGGTCTGTAACGTAATTATTTAATCATTTTAAAATATGCAGTTTTAAAGTTATTTAAGAAAGTAGACAAAAATTACCCCTCCCCCTATCTCCTTAACTACTGAGCCAAAAATTTGAAAATAACACACAACGCTGTAATGGTTTTTAAATAACATGGTAAATCTTGCAATTTGCGGTTGGAATGCATGGGAAAACACATTTTTCAACTACGATGTTAAGTTTGTTCTTGGGATAAGTTATTGGTTCAAGACCGAATTCAATAAGAGACAATATATTCAGCAAATTTCTGGACTCTCTCCACGCGAGTTCAACTCGCAATTGACCGGTTTTTTATTTCAGACTCCATGAGTACATTTATTATGTAGATCATAAATATTTATGTAATTCAAATAAATAAAACTTTAATCTAAAGAAAACCGTCTCCCCAGGACAAAACAAAACAATAATGCGGCCATTCCACTCGCACAAGATTGCCATATGCAAATAAATTCAACAAACATTCCTCTGCGATGTAATGGCGCGCATAAACGCTATTGCTAGCGCAAAAAAGACAATTTTAATCCAATTCCACCTGATTGGAGGATATAAAACTTTGATATTGAAGCATAAAAAGAATAGAAAGTATAAAACGTACAAAGAAAAGAAAGTATAAGTACCTATCTACCTATCTATACAGTGTATTTTTTTATTAATCTGGTGGAAATACTTCATGTACTTACTGCCTCCATCCCGGGATGGCCGGAGGGGCATGCCGGTGACTCGTACCGTCTAAAACCACTGGAGCCGGTCATCACACAGACAGACAGTAAAAGATTCTAAAAACGATAATTTATGAAACCGCACCGTATAAATAGTAGCTTTTGGAGCATTTATTTCATTGCGTATATCCTGACGTTTCGAACACTTTGCTGGGTTCGTGGTCGGAGGCTTAATGAAAATCCATAACATACGCGATGTAATCCGTTAAAGTGTCTTATTATAAATATAATGAGTAATAATCGCGAAATCGCGAACCATGTTTATAAGCTGTTTTCAAGGGTCATCGCGAATCGTCTCAAGCGCAGGTTTGATCACTCCCAGCCTCCCGAACAAGCCGGTTTCCGAAAAGGTTTCAGTACCATAGACCACATCCATACGCTGCGGCAGGTTATACAGAAGACCGAGGAGTATAATCTGCCACTATGCTTGGCGTTTGTGGACTATGAGAAAGCCTTCGATTCGATCGAAACCTGGGCAGTGCTGCAATCTCTGCAGCGGTGCCAGATTGACTATCGGTACATTGAAGTGTTGAAGTGCTTATTCAGAAAAGCCACCATGTCGGTCCGAGTACATGAACAGAGCACGGGGGCAATTCCATTGCAGAGAGGTGTGAGACAGGGGGACGTCATTTCCCCAACTGTTCACCGCTGCAATGGAGGATGCCTTCAAGCTACTGGAGTGGAAAGGATTCGGCATTAAAATCAATGGCGAGTATATCACTCACCTTCGATTTGCCGATGACATCGTAGTCATGGCAGAATCGCTGCAAGAGCTCAGCACAATGCTCGATGATCTCAACAGAGTTTCCCAGCAGGTGGGCCTTAAAATGAACATGGGCAAGACAAAAGTCATGTCAAATGCCCATGTCGTGCCCATCCCAATATCCGTTGGGAGCTCTGTTCTCGAAGTTGTTGACGAGTATGTTACCTGGGACAAACTGTCCAGTTAGGTAGGTCCAACTCCGAGAAAGAGATCAATCGTCGAATCCGACTCGGCTGGGCAGCGTTTGTCAATCTGTGGATGCCGTCGTTAAAGGCGACTAAGGGACTCTAAATTAGAGGGATGGGCAGCAGCGTTCTTTCTGTGGAACTGCAGCCATTCTGCGCTCACCAGGCGGGTGCCTACCAAGCGTGGTGAGTACTGACAAATTCCCCCCAATATGATGACACAGTTGTGGAAATCTATGGGGGAGGCCTTTTTTCAGTAGTAGACGTTGTAAGGCCGATATGATGATGATCTTAATCTGATTCAGTCCAACTTTCAGACACATACCTATGCTATTTTGCCTGCTTATCTTTTAAATAATCTATTGTTATCTGTTTGGCTCTTAATGAAACATGTTCATTGCGTATATTGTATCTCATTGTGATATATCCAATTTATTTCCATTCAATCAAGTATACATTTTTGCGTGCTATTTTTATTGTTGAAATTCAAATACTTCAGACCGAGTCGAACCTGGCAGCATATTTGGTCAGTATCATCATCATATCAGCCAAAAGACTACTGAATGACTCCTCCTCCCCCCATAAATTTCCACAACGACTGGTTACATACCAGCTCCAACAACTCCCAGCTACCTTCACAAAAATGTCTGTCCATCTCGATGTAGGCTTTCCTACGCTGTGTTTACGGTGCGTGGTCTACACTCGAGAGCATTTCTGCCCCAACGGCGATCAGTCTACGATCTATGTGCACCACCTATTGCCTAAATAGCTTACTAATCCTTTAAGTAAAAATACAATAAGAAACAACTCCATATTTGTTAAAATTAAGTCCATCTTCTATACTATCATTTCCGGCAACATCTATTTAATCGCAATATCCAATGTCCTATTTATTTTCACGAATATATTCTCATGCAAGTAACACAGCGTGTGACAGCTTTAACTTACATTCTCCTCGACATTTGATATTATTAAACACAAACATTGTTTGTTACATTAAAATTATCATTTTAGCATAACGACGGATCTGTTACAAATCGCATTACTCCAGAATTGGATCTGTTACCTAAAATGTCCCTTAATTTATACAACAATATTTATGTTTTCACGCTGCCTACAATACAACATTTTCAATTTCTTACGGATCTCACGAGAAATACTCTAGAATTCAAGTTTGCTGAACTGATCAAGATTTTATTATCTCGGCAATAATATTTGTTTTTCATAACAAGACATCCGTCCTTCTGATGTTTTCATAATAAGAGAAGATGTTGAGTGTTGTGTATGCTTAAGGATAATAAGTTAAGTAGCTGATACCAAAATTGGAAAATGTCGACACAATGTTTGTATAGGTATTTGTATCAAAATAACTTGCTTTTAGGGTTAGGACTAAAATAAGGAAACCCTATAACTTCGTCATGATCATCTGACGATTTGATCGTCCCCTTTTATCATTGGGCAATCCTGATGGACATATTTCACCCTAAGGAAGGGGGTCGGGTATGCCTCTTACCGGTTAAAACCACCACAGCGTTCCTTCAAGCTTTTTTTTTTTATTGGTGCCCAGTGGAAATTCTTCATGAACTTCCTTCGCCCCGGGGAAGGGCGAAGGGATATGCCGGACTCCTACCGGCTAAAACCACTGGGGCGGTCATCTTCGGCACCTAAGGGAGGCTCCAGGTCCTCGTATGGTCTCACTGGAGCAGCGTTCCTTCAACCTACATCGTACATCGGCATAGCGGGATTCATCGCACAATCACTGAGCCCCCGGCAGGTCCTTGGGTCGTCAGTCATTTTGTCGGAGTTCCAGTACCCTGTGCGGCCTGAGCCACACAATTTTCTAGAGAGGTGCGCATGTAACCCGACCCACCACCGTCTCAGGCTTGTATCTGATCATTTTTATACGAATTAGTGACGAGGCGAGCAAGTTAATCACCTGATGGTAAGTGAAACGTTTTCCCATAACAAAATAGACCACATCCATTATGCAGCGGCAGGTTATACAAAAGACCGAGGAGCATAATCTGCCACTATACTTAACATTTGTGGACTATGAGAAACCCTTCGATTCGATCGAAACCTGGGCAGTGTCGTAGTCTCTGCAGCAGTGCAACATTTACTATCGGTACATAGAAGTGTTGAAGTGCTTATACAGAAACGCCACTATGTCGGACCGATTACATGAAGAGAGCACGGGGATAATTCCACTGCGGAGAGGTGTGAGACAGGGGAACGTCATTTCCCCGAAACTGTTCACCGCTGCAATGGAGGATGCCTTCAAGCTACTAGAGTAGTAAGGGTTCGGTATTATCATCAATGGCGAGTATGTCACTCACCTTCGATTTACCAACGACATCGTGGTCATGGCAGAATCACTGCATGAGCTCAACACAATGCTCGATGACCTCAACAGAGTTCCCCAATAGGTGGGCCTTGAAATTAACATGGGCAAGACGAAAGTCATGTCATGACATAAATATTTGATAACATTTATATGACTTTTTCGTGAATTATGGACTAGTAATTTTTACATTAGTTAATTAATTTACACATCGCATTTCTGATAGAGTATGACGGAACGTTAACTTTAGTCTGAACAAAAAAGAACTGTCAACCTCATTGTAGGTAGATACTGACATTTTGGCAAATAAATATTTCATTTCTTGTTTATTTACTGTATACGAATACAAGATTCTATTTCATGCATGGCCGAACTAACCATGTTTATGAGAAGTGTTATACAATATTAGTTGCAAATTGTACAAATGAATGCACACACTTGCATGTATTTCAAAGATATAAAAGATTACCCAGATATGTCAAGTACGGCCTTGCTCGACGTTTACATTTAAAAATATACGATTACGCCACTTGCAGTTTTTATTTGCAACATAAACTGTGGTAAGTATTCCTTGGATCTGACATAAAGATATTGGGCATTCGAGCAAAATGTGTCACGCTGAATCTGTGGCGCCACTTATAAATAAAGTAATAGTATTCACCTTTAAGCTTGCAAGTTACATCCGGAGTTGTTTACTATATAGAACCCGTTCTTTACTAAGCTTCTCTTATCCCGCATTCAACAACTAGGTATCTTACAGTATGATGTATACTTATTAACTTTAATGGTACGCGTCGAAAAGCACGCAGCGGCAGCAACGCACGCACGACACGAATGGGATTTTGGTTTACATCTATACAAATAAATAAAATTGAAGTGTCTGTCTGTAATGTCAAAATAACAGCTTTTTACTAAATGCATATGAAAGTATGTACGTTACATATAACAAAAACACTATTTTTTAATTTTTCTGTCTGTCCGTCTGTCTGTCTGTCTGTCTGTTTGTTCCGGGTAATCTCCGAAACGGCTGGACCGATTTTGAGGGGACCTTCACTGGAAGATATCTGATGTTATAAGGAATAACTTAGGCTACTTTAATTTTAGAAAAATAATTAGGGTTCCGCGTATAAAAATAAAACCCTTGAAATCCAATATATATATTCTATGTCAAGCGTCTATGTCGAAGTACTCTAACTTTCTTTTAAATTAAACGCGGGTGAAACTGCGGGTCCCAGCTAGTTATAGTATGAATTCCTATACTACTGCGTCCACTATCGATACAGCCAGCACCGATAAATTTCGTTCAATCCGTTTCGTGTCGAGCACTGCGTGCCAATCGACGCATATATTTGGGTTTAAATTAAAAGCGGTTTATCTTGCTGATCTAAAGCCCGTATTACAAGATCGAGATTCAAAACTCAAGTAGAACTAGAGTCAAAATTGCTTCAATCATACTAATATTATAAATGTGAATGTAAGTTTGTTTGTTACGCTTTCACGCGAAAACTACTTATCCAATCATCATGAGACTTTGTACACATATTCTTGGAGGTATTAGAAGTAACATAGGCTTCGACTATTTATTGAAAACAATATATACGAAAGATAAAAACATTGTCAGCGAAGCCGCAGGTAAAAGCTAGTAGAATATGAATGTTGGACCTATTATGTAGGGTTCATATATGATTAATGCGATCTCGACTCTAGTTTTACTTGAGTCATTGAGGTTTAATGTACTACGTACTAGAGAAGCAGCTCAACTAAATATTTTGTCACGAGAGGTAGAGCGCATACACTCTAACTCACTTAGTGTATGTCATGTCTGTGTCAGGCCACTTGCCACCACGTGACCTGTTTGAGTGCTAAGTTGTTTTACTTAGATATGCCTTCATGTGCCGTGATATTATTTTAATAACTCAAGAAACATATGTAAAAGTCAAGGAGTGGCGTGCCCCGCGGTCGCATTTTCATGACCGTATAATTTGTTTGTAATAGCTACTCTAGTACGAAGTACATTATACCTCAATGACTTGAGTTTTGTTTCTCGATCTATATGTAATACGGGCCTTAAATCAGCAAGTTAAACCGCTTTACATGTATTTCCAAGAAGGTGTTAAACACATTTTCACAAGGGCAATCTTGCAAATACGGATGTTGTAAGTAACTAAGTTTTTGTAACTATCTATTATTATAAACTCTGACGAATACCTATCAAAATATCTGTCACATCATTCTCTAGCGAATGAAATAGTTATACCGTAACGAGTCGCATTTTTTTCCCTAGTTAAAGAGAAAGAAGAAACGAATACAAGAAAACAATTGCAACTTTTGCCCGCAGAACCAATCTAGTTCTTAAAATAAATCCTAATTAAGATCCTACTACAGAGGGAAGCGGTCTTCAAAGCAAGGCTAGGTAAACATGGTCCGACAGTCGGGGAACGTTCATGGTGTTTATTTTAGCTACGGCCGGCGGACTCCCTGTAGACCGCACGCGCCGCGTTAGCTTTCTTTAAGTGTGCAAGTTATAAAGGACTGGCGGGAGTGGGAACAATGTCTTTTGATATTTTAATTCACATTTTTAAAAGTGTGAGTGAGTGGAATGCTATTCAGTTCACAAAGTAGTCAATCGCCTATGTTCCGTCTTTGCAGCATCATCAGCCTATATCGGTCTACTGCGTGACATAGGCCTCTCCTAGAGTGCGCCACAATACCCAGTCATCAGCATTCCGCATCCAGCGGGACCCAGCAACCTTCTTCAGGTCGTCCGTCCATCTGGCTGGCAGGCGTCCCACACTACGTTAACCCATACCTACGTCTAGTCTAGTCTCTACTCTAGAACTCGTCTGCTCTATTGGCCATCGGTCCTTCGACAGACCTGATCGGCCCACAGCCACTTCAGCTTGTTAATCGGGTGAGCTATACCGATCGCTTTGGTTCGGAGTTTCGGATTCTATCCTTTAGAAAGACTCCGAGCATAGCATGTTCCATAGCCCACTGAGCGACTTGAAACTAGTGGACTAGTCCAACTATTAGTGTCCACGTTTGCAGCGATTGATGTCAATATAATTTTATGTAATAATTGAAGTAATTGATCATCATCATCATATCGGCCATTTATACGTCCACTGCTGAACAAAGGCCTCCCCCATAGATTTTCACAACTGTGTCATCATTTTGGGGGGTATTTGCCAATACTCACCACGCTTGGCAGGCGGGTTGGTGAGCGCAGTATGGCTACCGTGTCACAGAAGGGACGCTGCTGCCCATCCCTCTAGTTTAGACTCCCTTAGTCGCCTTTTACGACATCCACGGGAGGAGATGGAGTGGTGCTATATTCTTAATCCGGACACCACACGGAATAAGTAATGATAATTTAACCAAATTGTATGATTTTGTAAGTATCGCCTTGATTTAATGATCGTGTTGTTTAGTTTATTATGTAGTTTTAAAAATAACCTTGAAATCCAGTATAATATGTATATACTCCAACATCAACTGTCTATGCCGCAGTACTCTAAATTTTATAAAATTATTCCGATTTCTTTTATATTAAACGGCGGGTGACACCGCGGGGCACAGCTGGTCATTAAAATAAGAATAATATATTGTAATATCAGCGTGTAACTGTCCCCACTGCAGGGCAAATATCTCATACAGAGAAGGAACGAGAAATTATCACCACGACTGTTGTTGTTGTGTGGCAACTTTGAAAACATTTTGGCGACAACCACAACAACAACTTTATTTAAGATATTTATATGTATAATATCTATATATATATATACCCCATCTCCTCCCGTGGGTGTCGTAAAAATCGACTAAGGGATTGGCCGGAGGATGGGCAGCAGCGTCCTTCGAGTACATTAACAACTCAACTGCGATCGCCAACCCGCCTGCCAAGCGTGGCGATTATGGCAAAACCCCCCAATGAGCCCACATCACATCCATATCGGTCGTTGTGGTGATCTTTGGGGGAGGCCTGTGTCCAGCAGTGGACTTCATTCGGCCGTTAGATAGATATGTATAATAAATAAAAGTTAATATTATATTTGTATTATACTGTGTATATATTATAATTGTAAATAAATGTCATCGCATCTATACCTCACTCTTATATTGTTGATACATCTACCTTTTTGTCTCTATCACCCAAGGGTCGTCTGACAGAAAATGGCAATGGTATTAAGATCGCCGATCTACACTATTGTACATTAAGAAGAAATAATCATATTAAAATCTAGTATCTGTAATTTGATCGTTTAATTTGATAGTTAATTGATACGAAGATACGTAATAAACGTTACTACCTTATAACCGCCAAGCCGTTCTTCAACGACGTGCGAGTCGCACATAAGGTATTTCGGGGTGCGCTCCTCCGCTCACACCGGTGTTGCTCCTTGTCGCCTGTAGTGGTGGCCATTTAGGGGGCCCATCTTGTGAGTGGCGAGTCACCGTCTGCCACAGAATTTCACTTTAAAGGTTGAAAGGCAGACGCCGTTGTTTCCGTTTTTAGAAGGTATATAATCCATTTAGCATCCATTACAAAAGACCTTATAATTGTAGTTTCCATCTTATACAATAGTTTTACACCTCCGGGGACAATCCGAGACTGCATTTTATAGTGTAGCCATGAAGAGTTCCCGGTTAGTGTCCCATTACATTTTAGATTAAAATTCTATAAAGGGCCTCTGCGTGTTGGACCCATGTCCCCGCGTAAGCCTATCAAAAGACCGGGTTCCCCCTTACAGGGGATATAAACCCGTGTAATAGAGAAACTAGTATAAAAAAATAGTATCTGTAATTTTAAACGTTTAATTTAATAATTAATTGATACGAAGATACGTAATAAACGTTACTACCTTATAGCCGCCAAGCCGTTCTTCAACGACGTGCGAGTCGCACATAAGGTATTTCGGGGTGCGCACCATCACAACCTCAGGAGGCAAATGTTAACGGGTCACAGAGGGATTAGGTCATACTTACACGAATTCGGTCTCACTGATTACCCATTTTGCGTTTGCGATTATGAGACACCGCAAACGGTAGAACATCTATTAGTAGATTGCCCTCGATTTGGCTATCATAGACTCGTCTGCGAATGCAGAACAGGGTTGTAGATAGTTAAAAACTTGCGAACGACGGCCACAGGTCGAAGGTACTGGCTTATTGCGAGAGAGTTGTTCCGTATAGAATAAAATTTAACTTTATTGTGTACCAAAATCATAGGACCGATTATTTACAGTAGTTAGCGTGGCACAATGAGCGGTCGTATACATGTTGTTTGCAAAAATAACTCTTTAGCAATAAATAAAATTGAAGTGCCTTTTTTTTATCGATGTCCAGTGGAAATTCTGCATGGAACTTCCTTCACCCCGGGGAAGGGCGAAGGGGTATGCCGGACTCCTACCGGCTAAAAGCACTGGAGCGGTCATCTTCGGCACCGAAGGGGGGCTCCATTGGTGCCACGCCTTTAGGCACATCTCGGAAGGGATGACTGTACAGCGGTCACCCCCTCTAGCGGAGGGAAGGCGACTGTAAAAAGGTCGCCCCCCCAGGCACTTCTCGGGGAAAATTGAAGTGCCTAGCCTGCTACCTGGTTGAATGAATTTTTTCATGAATTCCGTGTATAATTAATCATTTTTAATAATTTGTGAATGTAATTAAAACCAGAAGTAAAGTCAGGTACGATCTAGTCCTGACTTATTTTGATTTTTGTAATACGGACGGGTTCAAACCATGGTACTAATGTTAGTTCCGTACTAAGTCCCGACTTCATAGTTCTGGTTTAAACCTGAGTCTGACGAGATTTTTGTAATAAGAGTGATAATGTTTACCTTTACCGGTAAAGTCAGTGGTGTCTTACATCAACAAGGAAAGCACATACGACATTGAAAAAGTCACAGTACATGCCAGGTTTTGAACTGGTAGCCATGTGCTCAAAAAGCGAGTCCGGAAACCTCCAGACCGCCACGACTATCAATAATCATTGAAATACCTTATAAAAATAAATAAGTACGCTGAGAGCTTATGACATATATCCACCGCACCCCAGCTTATGTACATTCGGAGCACGCTGAACAGTTTTAAAACAATATTTAAGTTGGACGGTTAACTGGATATCAAGTGGGATACCATCTAGTGGGATATTACCTTTGCATTCCAGTTATTTAATTGAATATTTTGGTGTGAATGGAATAACATAGGTAAACTGCTTATCTACATAACAAGTTGAATATACAATAGTAAAAGAGTAGTAAAAACCCTCTTCAATCCTTGAATGTGGTATTCAGTATCGGTTAATAATTGTGATCAAAAAACATATTTATGTGATGCTCTTTTAAAATTGAAGGTTGAAATTTTAACAAAACGGACTTAAATACGGCCACACCGGTCAGGTGCCGATTCAGACGTGTTCATATAAGCTGATAAAATTAAGGCCATTTTATTATTAACTAGCTGTGCCCCGCGGTTTCACCCACCGTTTAAATTAAAAGAAAATAATATAAATAATTAGGCTTATACCTTAAATACCTACATTTCATTTCTTGGTTTTTTTTTTGCGTGGAATTATTATTTATTTTTCTAAAATATAAGTAGCAGTTACTCCTTGTAACATCAGCTATCTTCCAGTGAAAGTCCCGTCAAAATCGGTCCAGCCCATTCGGAGATTAGCTAGAACAAACTGACAGACAGAGAGACAAAAATAATTAAATGTTTTTTTTTATTCTTATTTGTGCCGTATATACTTTCATGTGCATTTAGTAAAAAGCTTTTATTTTGACATTACAAACAGACACTCAAATTTTAATTATTTGTTGCCAATATTTTTATAATTTTTGCCAATATTGGGAGGCAGCTTATTGGGAAGAAGAGATCGAACTCGCGAACCAAGCAAAGATAAAGCCAAGTGCATACCACTGCGCCAACTGAGCAGTCAACCAATAGCTGTGTGAACTCCAATTAAAAAATTGCCACTATATCTCTTTTCGTAGGTCTAAAGGATAGCTGAAGTATTAAGTCAGATAAAAAGTAGCAACCTCACTCGCCATTGTTGCTATCATACTCACAACTAAAATTTGGACAACAAGCTCAATAACTTTCTAAGATATACGCGCAGCGGCGGTGCTGCGTTCAGCGGTGGGGTTCCAAAGACGTTTTGACTGTAATCTGAAAAGAACCGTTTTTGAGGCTATTAGAAATAAAAGATTTTGATTTGAGATTAAACTGCTAGTTGTATTCCCCTAACTCCAGCTGGCCAGCCCTCTAAGGCGTTATTATTTTAACGAGAATCCATTTAAAGGGTAATTAAGCTACGTAGTCGACTAAAATTAGCATGTAAACGACCTCCTTTAAGAAGGGAGCCGTGTCTTTGCTTACAGGTGCAGTAATTAGCAATTAGGCGGTAAGGAGCACCCTCCCTGCTATAATTAGATAAGTTGTAAAGACTGACGAAGTTTCAGGGTTGAGAACCTGAGGGATGACCTAAAGTTTTAGTAAACTGTTGGATGTTTGCTGCGCATTTTGTATGTGTGAGCAAGATAATGTTTCTGAAATGTTTTCAGAAGTTATTGGTTGGTTACATTAGCCATTGGAAACTACATCAGAGAGATGAATGCTCTAGCTCTTAATCACAGATTTATACTAAAGAGTACATGAAGCAGTCGTTTTAGCCAATTCAGCTAGCTCTATGAGGCATCATCATCATTATCATTAATAACGATGAGAAAATGAATTAGATTGAAATGAATTTGCGATTTATATTTATGCACAAATTTGTCTATTTCGTTTCCAGAGAAGAGTACAAGGTTAGGCTTGGAATGCTAAAGCCGAAAGGGTACTAAAAAATCCATGATAATATATAAAAGAAATAAAGAAAGAAACCTTTAGTTGTTGCAAAACATGAGACATGATAGATTAGGTAGCAAAGTCAAGTATCATAGTAAAGTTATACCATATTATGTATCCCACGGTTGCACCAAATAGGTGTTCAGTTCAACATGTGCCAAGCAGCTGGTGCCAGGCGCTGATTTTCAACTGGAACCCGCTTTGAAGATGACACAGGGACTTCAAACAGAGCATACAGCATTACCGTAGATACGTGCGAATGTTGCGTTGTCATTTGTTTGTTGTGTATAGTGTATCGTGTACTGTATGGACTATACAGCATTTTAAGTGAAATATTTCTTACGCCTTTTACGCCACACAGTGCGGGGACCGATATCGTTTACGTTCTTAAAAATAGTTGGTGCAGTTAAGTTTCCGAAATATCCCCCAGCCTACGGAGCGCTTCTTCTACTTGACGATGATAAACATTGGGACGATACTCTCGAGGTCAGCGACAATCTCAGTCGTCTGGGACTTTTATTCGCCATCGTGTTGGTTTTCTACGCGCCAACAGTTAGGGTTCGACTTATTGCTGTCCAGTCAGCGCACATTATAGTCTGTGATCTCGAACGCGTGTCTGTATAATTGGCGGCACGCTGTATGCCCGATTCAAGCGCGCGGTCTGCATGCTTGAAGTAAGCTGTCTGTGGGTTGGGAGGATGGCAGTTTCGAGCGCACTCGCGAAATGTATATTATAAAAGTATTGTACAACATACGACTTAAAGCCCTAATTTAAATGACAATATGAGCGGTGTGGTGAGTGTGATAGTGAGTGATTGGACTGTTAATATTGGACATAAAAGGGCAAGCTACAATCTTTGAAAGTTATTGATGACGATACTCTGTGCCATGCGGGAAACCTTTGCCAAGAAATGACAATAGCGCACGCTCTGACTCTCGGCTGGCTAGGCTAAATGCAATATACGGCAGGCCTATGGGTCTATCATTCGGAAATCTATCATGATCCATCTACACCTATTACCTGTTCCTAATAAAAGCGCAGATGAATTGGACGTTTTCAATTACAAGATTTCCAAATTCCATACATGCGAAGCCGCGGGCAAAAGCTAGTAATAAATAAGACTATCGCCAAACATTATCTTTTGCCCAGCGAAGCGGGCATGCAACGGCTAGTAGAAACAAAATCTTAGCAAATTATTACTTCGAAACTAGCTTGGTGTAATATTTCACAGAGGATAGAGTCGAGAAACCTAACTTTCCCCTTTTCAAACAAGATAAAAATGTAGGATGTTCAAAGAAAATGTTGGTAGAAATTCTTCTTCACAAAGACGTCGCGCATCGTTTTTGTTAGTCTGCTCCGCTATAGGGTTTAATATAATTCAAACAAGAAGAAAATTGACAGTGTTTTATTTATAACAAATAGCCTATTGACGATGTAATTTGACTAAATGTCGGTTATATACAAGGGACTGTAATATCGATGATACTCTTTGGTGTGAGATGCTAATAATTTAGAAAAGTAATAGACATTTTTAAAATTTCATTAAAATTTTGCAAATGTGCTCCACAAAATTTGCTAGAAGCGCCAGTTATTCAGAGGGAGACTAAGTACCTACTATACTGCTGATAATCTTTTTTATTACTCTTCCTGTCATCATCATTTCGGCCGAATTAAGTCCACTGCTGGACACAGGCCTCCTCTAAAGATCACCACAACGACCGATATGGGAGTGTTGTGGGCTCAATGGGGGGTTTTGCCATAATCGCCACGCTTGGCGTTGGCGATTATGGCAAAATATGCGCGGCGGTATGGGTTGGCGATCACAGTTGAATTGTTAATGTACTCGAAGGACGCTGCTGCCCATCCTCCGGCTTATCCCTTTGTCGACTTTTACGACACCCACGGGAGGAGATGGGGTGGTGGTATTCTGAGCCGGCACCACACGGCACTCTTCATGTATTCACTTCTAAATTAATCATACAAGTCGTTCGGACAAGCTTGCTGTAACAGCCGAACTCTATTGTTATTGTCATTTTCAATGAAAAGTTTAAATGTATATTTTCTGAATCGTTAGCATCTCACACCAAAGAGTATTATCGGTATTACAATACTGTACCTGATACTCGGTACAAGAAAATTGGACGTCACTTTTTTTAATGTCAAATAGGCTTGTTTTGGCCTCTATCTCACCTGATGTTAAGTGATGATGCTGTCTACTATGGTGCATACTTGCCTAAAAGAAACTCGTGACTTCAAGATTCCAATGTTATATCGGTCGAGAATGTGTTTCTGTGTGGCTCCGGCAAGGAGATCCAGTTTAAATATCGTACAGAAATTGTAAAATTTTAAAAGTAATTACACTGGTTTGATGTCCAAAGATAACGTGGGAGTCGGTCAACCGGTTCTTCAGGTCGACAGACTCATCATCATCGTCATATCAGCCAAAGGACGTCCACTGCTGAACAAAGGCATAGATATCTACAATTGTGTCGTCATTTTGAGGGGAACTTTACTTGAAAGCTTCCTTCTATACAGCAGTATCTTAGTCCGATCCCGACCCGCACCTCCGACTGTTCGGTTTCATGTGCGGATTAGAATTTGATATTACATCAATAGATAGAACGCGAGTGGCGTTAACGGTGAAGGTAAACATCGTGAGGAAATCTGCACATTCTCCAAAATGTTCTCAATGGTGTATATAGTAAATAGTCGCTAATCCGCACTAGGCCGGCGTGCTGGACTAAGGCCTTACCTTTGTAAGCCCGTGCTCTGCAGTGGGACAGTAATGGGTTGATGATATGGGGGGAATTTGCCAGTACTCACCACGCTTGGTAGACGTGTTAGTGAGCGCAGAATGGCTGCTTTTCCATAGAAGGGACGCTGCTGCCCATCTCTCTAATTTGGAGCCCCTTAATCGCCTTTTACGACATCCACTGAAAGAGATGGAGTGGTGTTATATTCTTAATCTGAACACCACACGGAAGATAGATAAATTGTGTGCCAAAAATCAAATCATAACAGAGGACGAGATTTATAAACAGGCCAGTATTTGTATAAATCCAGGAGGACTAGTTCATTAATAGTCGAACTCAGAAATCCAAGCCCAAAAGGAGCGGGTGCTTGCTTAAAAAATTTTTTTGGAATGAAAAATCAGTGATACCCGTGATTTAATCCGTTTAAATGGTCTTACAACAACTGTCTATAATCCATCATCATTACCCTCATCCATGTCTTTAGCAGACTACTGCAAAATAACCCCAATATAGCAGACCATATTAGAGTTATTTTGCAGTTTAACTGCTGTATCAGTATTATTAGTCATAGTCATAGTAATTTATTGATAAGGGATTCTTACATGTCAGATTCATATATTAGCATTTTTTTTATTGGCTTAGAGAGCCACCGACTTATTTGTCCCAGTAGTCGCTGCCTTCTTCGCCTTCGTCTTGATCTCAGTAGCAAACCGCCACACTGAAATCATTTTGTTCTGTAGACACATTAGGTCCAATTTTCGTTGCATTATAAATTTCTTTAATAGTCCTTGGACTAATAAAAATACAATTCAATATTTTTTCTGTACCTAATGTAAGATTTCAGAACCTACGTAAAATTTTAGAATCTACCTAACACTTTTGCACGTCATATTAAAACAACAACGGGAATTATGCTACATTATAAATCTCTGAGAAGCAAGAAACTTCTTTTGACTATTTTTCTTGTTAATGTTTAATAGTCTTTTACAAATTACCTTTTTAAAATATATTGCTGACAAATATAAGCACCTGTACAATACAAACAAAACTAAAGAAAATGATTTCCAGGATAGTCACTTGTTCAGAAAAGAGTTAACGTCACACGTCCATATCGATAACACAACCTTAACTTTAATATGAGTTTTAAATTGACATCACTATCAACACTTCTTTTATAGACTTTTTTGTATTCACTATTCTTATGCTCTTCTTTTCTTAGTCCTTGTACAAAAGGTCTGAAAAGACAGACAGAGGTCGTGACGTGATAAAATACTTCGTGTATTGTAATAAATAAAGACCGACAAAAAGCTACAACTAGGTCACTTTATGAAATTGTTGTTGTCCTCAATTCATCTGACTTTAATATTTGCAATAAATTTCAGCACGTCAATATTGTTTACGTTTTTCGGATTAATTGTAACTTTGACATTTAAAAAAAGGTTTTGCAAAATTGATACCGATCTAGGTGAAATAATTGAAGTCAAACTTATCTGATGGAGCATTGCAGTAATAAGATTAATAAAATATTTAAACTAAAAGAATGTAAATTAAGTTAAGAAATGGCTTTTATGTAAGCAAGTACGGTCATATTTATCTGCCATATGAAGTGGCTTAAACTTACATAGTCTTTGCATTACTTAAGTAAAGTGACATTATAGTGATTGAGATGTCTGCAACTACGCCCGCGACAAACGTTTTTAGTTTTCTTGAAAGTTAACTACTTACTTTAAGTGGTGATTACGAACTGCAACCGTAAAGTTCTCGAGATTTCTAGGTGCTATATAATTAGCTCGGTGTCGTCAAATCAGTATTTTGGGAAACTACTACACTTTCGGTACTATAGTGTTTTTTTTTTTACTACTAAATAACGTTGAATCAGAATCAGATCTGAACTCCTTTTTGTTTTAAATAGTTAAATCAAGTCTAATCATATTTATTTGCTTACCATGTAGGTTAGTAAGAACACATTATAGTATGCAAATATTTATTTATATTGAAAAAAGGTTAATACATTTATGTCATTACAAGCTATTACTCGTAGTATTTTTCATTAAAATGTCAAGATGAGTACAATATTACAAGTAATAATTAGATCTAATGTTATAAATAATTATCTTCGTAAGATTTTAAATATTCGTCCACTGAGTAATATGCCATTGAAGGGTACTCGTTATATGAGAGTTGGTTTAATAGTGTAGTTATAACACCGTTCAAATAATAGTTCATTATTGTAAAACATAAATAAAAACATCCAACATTTTATTTTGCATATTCCCGATAATGATACCAGAGATGACCAAGAATTCTAATTTATTTAATAATACCCAGTATTGTAATCCCTAAAGGTAATCCGGGATACAATCATGTTCTGTACTGTATTTCATCAAAATCGGTTAAGCCATTACTGCGTGATTGAGTGAGAACAAATAAATAACCAACCCCAGGAGGCATCGACGATGCAACTATTCCGCACTCCGATCCTTATGATAGAGATCTGTGTTAGAATTGGCCCCAGTCAGGCTGCATTTCCTCTGACGGGAGAGCCAACTATCAGTACTAGTTCCGAGTGAAAAGAGGAGACATTACCATAACTGAATTACCTCATTTATGATATTCATAGAACGAGCATTACACTAAACACGTTGCTCGTAGCCAGTTGCACTCACTGGTTGGTTTATCGATCGGTTAGGTAAACCAATACTCGGTGCGGTCAGTCTATAGATGAGTGACCACATAGTGTTTGAACCACAGAAATAGGAAATAAGGAGAAGTGGTTCGGGGGCGTAACCGCGCCACCGCGACATGCACAATCCGGGCCATTCGGAAAAAATTGCCGTTTTATAACATCAGTTGAGATTCGATCGCGTAAGTGAAAATTTGTTAAAAGATCGTGTTGTTCGGGGATAACATGCAAAAGCCGAAGCGATAATAAGGAAGGAGTCATATACAATACGCAAGTGAAGGAATTATCTTGTATTTGTCTATAAAAATTATAAACTAAAAAGTATTGTTTCTTTATTATGTCACATTCGGAGTGATGAAAATTCACCGAACGTTCTCTTTGATATGTTTTGTCATACATAGAGCATGTAATAGTCTGTCCTGCTCTAATATAATCTAATATATGCACTATGTTTGTTTCATCTCCCTGAGGTTAGCGTAGTTCGAGGCGAAATAATCGGTCGAATTCGTGAGATAAATGGCAATTGAAGAATAGACAACCAGTTATCAGGGGGCCTAAAAAGGCCGCTTTAGGTGAATCATAATATGAATTACATTAGAAATCACAAAATGGTTTCGTTAATAGTCAGTTATGATTAAGTGACCATTTTGTGATTTATAATGTGCATCGTATTGAGATCATGATTAAGCCTAATAAATAAAACCTAATACGGTCTTTTTAGGACTTCTGGACCATTTGGTGATATTTAATGTGATTCATGTTATGATTCTGCTAAAGCGACCTTTTTAGGCCCCCTGGAAGATAAACATTCGTATCAATAATTTATTCGGTAGGTAGTTATTAAACGTTATATCTGACGATTGAAAAATCGGCCCTAAGGGAAATAAACCTCTATTTCCCTCAGGGCCGGTTTAAAAGGCCTCATAAAAGAAAACTAAATTTGTACTTATGTTAAATAAATAAATAAACTCACAGTCATTTGCTTGATATATATATATTTGATTTATTTCTATGAAGCAGGCACTAGCAATTTTTTTATAGGCCTTTTCGCATTCATTTTGAGGGAAGTTTGGAAGCTTGAAATGGCGTCCAGCTTGGAGCACCAGCGATGGGCAGTATTTACTGAAAAGAGATTCAATAAATCTACAATTCTACAATCATATATTAGATTATGGATATGTTTTTTCGCCAGTATACGCGCAAGAGAATCTCAATTATTTAAATTGAAATTGTTCTAGATTGTTCAATAGCACTACATCCAGGCATCTATATGATAACCGAGACCTTCGATGCATAATGTCCTTATCTTGGTGTGAAATGAATGGTCAGCAATCCTTGGACGGCGACAGACGGCGACAAGCGCAGCTTAACCTCGAAGATTAACTAGGCTCTCTACGGCAAATATTTAGGCACAAGTTGGCCTAACTTTAAGATTAATCCTAATACTTTGGAATTAAAATAATGCCGAAAGATATAAACACTTTTAGTAGACAATTTGGTGGTCGCCATTGACGTTATAGATTCTTAGTATTTGGAAGCTGCCACGCTGGTCACCGTGTGGGGCCCGTTTTGCCGCCCTGGCTTAGAGTCCCTTAGACGCTTTTTATGACATCCACGAGAGACGATGGAGAGGTGCTATATTCTTAATCCGAACACCACACAAAGTAAATATAGGTAATTATATACAAAAAACAAAACCTCGTAAAGGCTAGCGAAACAGGTGGGTAAACGGCTAGTACTTTATAAACAAAACATCTTGAATCCTTCAGTAGGTCAGAAATTAAATTGCGTTGGTCTGTAAAGTCACAAACACCAATATATATATATTATTAAAATAACATTAATAACCAACCGTCAATCTTCGAACTTTGAACAAAGAGTTTGACCGAACAGCAACGTAACTGTAACGAGATCGAGTTTTTTGACAATAAATCAAAACAAAAATGATCGATGACTTTCAAAGTACAATTTGTGATTCTTGAATAATATTGGAAGGTTAGAAGAATTTCTAAAATGTCACACCGGGTGACTGGTTTTTTAAGCTATCACTTAACTATTAGTGCTGCTTAGTATTTGATAACTGATAGTATAATATATATGTATGTATAATGATAATTTTCCACTTACCTTATATTGCTTTATGTTTTTTATAGCTGTATTATTTAAATTATGTATCATCATCATCATTTCGGCCGAATGAAGTCCACTGCTGGACACAGGCCTCCCCCAAAGTACACCACAACGACCGATATGGGTGTGTTGTGGGCTCATTGGGGGGATTTGCCATAATCGCCACGCTTGGCAAACGGGTTGGCGATCGCAATTGAGTTGTTAATGTATTCGAAGGACGCTGCTGCCCATCCTCCGGCTAATCCCTTAGACGACTTTTATAACACCCACGGGAGGAGATGGGGTGGTGGTATTCTGAGCCGGCACCATCCATCCATATCCATCCGTCATATAGGGTTAGCACTAACCAACAACTGCGTGTTGCGGCTAACGTTACATCACAGCATTATGCTAAGTGTTGACCTCTTTGCCATTTTTAAGACGTGCATCAGCAAATTGCAATTTTTTTTACGGTTATTTTCCTTAGTATCTCGTTTTAATTTCTATTCTACGATCAATATTTGTGTTATGTGGTTTTTATTGCAAGTTTAGTGCAGATTTTAGTCTAATTAATATGAATGTACAGATTTGTGTTTTGTTGTGGTAATAAATCGCTTTTCTTTCTTTTTTTTTCTATAAGTATAAAGAAAAATAACAATGTTACGATATTCCCATACGATGAGCTCGAAAGTAGTATCACATCACTATTTATAAACAGAATTAGAACTAATCTAATCCAGATTCACACATGGCTAAAATGGAAGATGGACCAAGGTGGATACATAATGGTGGCCTATCGACGACCTGACCAAGAGGTAGATCACCCGCCAGATGGTCAGATGACATCGTCAGGGTGACCGGTAAACTATGGATAAGGAATGCATAGGACAGGATATAACGGCGTATTCAAGAGCAGGTCTATACTCAACAGCGGGTGCACAAGGGCTGATAAGATGATGAAAATGAAAATTGTGTCATTTGTTTTTGTTGGATACTTAACCTGGGGCCATTTAGATTATGCTAACAATTTAAGACAAAGAATTTTACTCGACTAAGCCTCTATGAAACATGACAGTTGTAAACTGTGTAAACTTAAAACGTTTAAGTATTTTCTTAGTAAGAAACTCATTCAAGAGGAACTGGTCCCAACATCGCGCCATTGATTCAAGACTAAATGTTCTAATTCACTTTGAAACTTCAAAGGGTAACTTTTGAGACATTAATTCATAATCTCTTCGGAGAAGTATGAGTACCATCGTACTTCTGGGTTATCTGCTTCAAAACTTATTATATAAAGTCTTTTGTAACATTCAGCTCAGTTTGTAGATGAATTTAATCTATAGTTAGAGAATTACTGTGTATAGTATAAAAATATGTTGCATTACTAAAATAGCTTTTGCCTACGGTAGGCTTAGCGTAGTCCACTGGCTTCATCCAAATTAAAATTGTATTGTTTCCTTAGTTACAAGAATCACATGAACGCTATTGAATATGGCTAGTCGTATGCGACGAACCAGGCAGTGTATAGTGTAAACATTGTGACGTTGAGTGGGTGTTAAAAAATAAAAGATTTAACACCCAGTCTATAACATATAATTTCTACTGTTTCTCACTTGTCAGTTTTGTCAAATTTTCACCTTTCACCTCTATTGTTAATCACTTACTTACTTTATTTATTTTATTTCTATGTTGCGCAAGCAAACCTCTTCACAAACAATAGATACGGGAAATATTTCATTACCTAAGTATTAATTATTTATTTTGCAAAAGTTTTGTTTTGATTTTAATTTCGTCAGTTTCTTTTTTTATATTTCTGTAGAACCCGCAATCTTTCTTGTTGTTTATTATTCGTAATAAAGGGGACGGACTGAAAACCAGCGTTGATCCGTGCGTGGTTTAATCGTAACTGGTTTGGCGTACTGCCAACATAGCTGAGTCCGTTCCTTTTACCATACTACACTAAAAAATTAAAACCTATCTGTATTGTTTTGAATTTAACAAGTTATGTGTTTAGTTTGGTAATAAATTTATCTTTATCTTTAACATGTATTTATAAAATGACAAAAAAATACAACAAAAGGAATAGATAGTCGTATGCCCGTCCCTATTAAAAATTTCCGCTTTCTAAGGTTGGTAGGCGGAGCTGTACCCTCCTGGATCAATCCCCGAAGTTGGCAGTGGGTGTAGTGATTAACACAACGATGGACATGGAGATGGTGACCTGAGGTGGTGATGGTGTCCCGAGGTGGTGATGGGCCGCGGGGATTCGCCAACCAGGAAAGCACCCAGCTGGTACTTGATGGGCAGTACTATAATTATGCAGGTGTGGTGTACCCGGCACGTCGCACCCTGGAAATGATGACCACCGTGTCACGAAATGCTGCCCCTGCTGGCCCATCTGACTGTGACCACCAAGAAGCATGAGCAAGCAAGATTTACATATTGTGCTATTGAGGGTGGTGTGTGTTTGTCACAATCAGATCGAAGTATACAACAGTTGAAGGTAAAATAAAATATACCAATAAAAATGCATAATGCAAAACAAAGATAATTATCACAGCTGATGGCTTAAAGATGTAAATTGGTTGAAACAGATAATCGTTAACAGTTAAAACAGTTAGAACACAATAAGAAAAAGATAGTTTCAACACTTACCCAAATATGGGAATTACGATACACAGATATTATAAAATGAATGTATATAAAAATTAAATTCGGGTAGCCACGGTTAAGGTATCTTTAGCGTGCTGTGGAGTGTTTTAATAAACTGCTTTAGGTGTGTCCCTCCTATGTATTTGGATATATCTATACTCTGTACATACAAATAAATAAAATGAAAGTGTCTGTTTGTAATATCAAAATAACAGCTTTTTACTAAATTCGTATGAAAGTGTTTACGGTACCTACAACAAAAATCTTATTTTTTGTCTGTCTGTCTGTTTGTTCCCGCTAATCTCCGAAAGGGCTGGACCGATTTTTACGGAACTTTCACTGGCAGATAGGTGATGTTATAAGAAATAATTCAGGCTACTTTTATTTCAGAAAAATAGTTAGGGATCCGCGCAAAAAAAAATAAACCCATGAAATTAAATATATATACTTTGTGTCAAGTGTGCATACCGAAATACTCTAAATTGTTTATATATAATCCAGTTTACCTTAAATTAAACAGCGGGTGATATTTTTTTAAACAGTACTAAACTACTGAGTGTCCAGTGATGTTTGATAATACGTCACCGAGTACTGGTTACTAGCATTTAAGCGAACTACACCGCTATCACTGCATCGTAACACTTCGATGACACGGTATTTTAACCCATGTCCAGCAGTGGATCGATATAGGCTGATGATGATGATGATGATGAGAAGATATTAAAGAACTGAAACTTTTTCACCCCACAGGGGTAAATACTCATGCTTAGTTCAACGCCCCTGAGGAAAGGGGTGAAGGGTAAGCTTTTACCAGCTAAAACCATCTGTACAATCAATTTCAGCACCGAAGGGGGGCTCTGTATTCTCTAGAAAGAATACCTCGGAGCAAGTCAACCGACACTGGCTCTATGCTATCACATAGAGAATGTTCGTGAATCCCTTAATTCTTCTATATTCTATACAAATAAATAAAATTGATTTGATTGTAATGTCAAAATAACAGCTTTTTACTAAATTCATATGGAAGTATATACGGTACCTACAACAAAAAACCTATTTTTAGGTTTAATATATATTCTATGTCAAGTGACTATGCCACCGAAGTACTCTAAATGATTTATAAATTCAATTAATAATCCAATTTCTTTTAAATTAAATGGCGAGTGAAATCGTGGTTCCAGCCAGTGAAACATATAAACAAAGCTTTCGTTTTTATAAAATGATACTAAACTTTATGCTAAGTACAAGGATAATATGGCTTTTCTACTATTTAAACAAAACACTATTTTAACTAAACTACAATATCACCGTGGATCTCAGACTAAAAGAACAAGATAAAATGTATAATTATACTTTTAGACGGAGTCGTAGACGTTCTAGATTTCTCTTTTGCTCTCATAAAGTACAAATATTCACACATATTCGAAATAAAGTGAAATCACATTTGTGGAACATTACACAAGTAAAATAACAGGCAAAGAAAAAAAGCCAAATTACATATAATGTTGGTCGACGTGATTAAATGTAAATATACTACGTTTGTGATACTTTATTTTGTATGCCAGGGCCGGATCCAGAACCCTCATTCCCGTAAGCTTTCAAAGTAATCTTAGATGAAGTTTTTGATCCTTTCTCCACTCTGATGTCTGTCCAAACCTCTCCTGAAATATTGTGTACCCTTTTCTCGCTTCGGCAAACTAAGTGCTCGCCCAAAGTATCTCCTCCTTCTTAACACAGATTCTATCTGCATCTTACAGTCAAACATAAGTCGTAAAATTGTAAAACTTGCAGATCCTTATTGGAAATATCGGGTATTACTTTTAAGAAGTCAATGTCATAAAAGTGAATTCGAATCTATAACTCAAATTAGAATAGAGCAACGCGTTCAGTTTAATGAAGATTATAAAAAAGAGTTGACTGATTTACGATTTAACAGAAATGAAACTGAAAGTGTGTTTCCCAGAAAATAATAGACCACTTCTATCAACCTATGAGTGTTGTGAAACGTGAGTAAGAGTTGATGTCAAGAGGATGGGCAGCAGCATCTTACCGTGTGGTAAAAACAACATACCACCATCACCAAACCGCCTGTCAAGCGTGGCAATTATGGAAATATAGCCACCGATTGTAGTGATCATTGGGAGGCCCATGTTCAGCAGACGTTCACGGGCTGATGTGTGTGTGTATAACCAAAACCTATAAATTTTTTTTAAATACAAATGTTTCATGTCATTTTCCCTAAGGCCGACGTAAAAAAAAGTTTAAACTCCAGTTACGAAAGTGGGTGCAGACTGGTGTAATAAAAAGTGACTTAGAAATATGTCCGGATTAAGAATATAGTACCACTCCATCTCTATAAACCAGAGGGATGGGCAGCAGCGTCTTTTGTGTGGAACAATAGCCATACTGCGCTCACCAAACCGCCTGCTAATCGTGGTGAGTGTCGGCAAATACCCCCCAAACTTATGAATGGCTATGGCTTCCCTCATAGCCTTTGTTCAGCAGTGAATCTATAAATAGCTGAAATGATGATGATAGAAATAGATTATGCCTAAGGGTCGAGCGCAAAAATACGATAATTTGAAATAATGTGGGCTCCTAATCCTGACGCTTAAAAACTTGGACCATAATGTAAGAAATGTTCGTAGATAAATGTACCCTTATCTCGTGACGTGACGTACACGTGACTTTGAAGTTCCAACGCTATACCTAATCTTGATACTTGGTATTCTACTCACTTGTTAAAATCAATGCATCCCCTTCCATCCCTGTGATCGGCTGCCGGCGTCCCGCAGGGAGCAATGTTTGTGCCAGTACATTATTCTCCGCTGTTACCGGCGCTACAAGGATTCGCACTTAGAGTATTGCAATGCTATGGGGTGTTATGATATTATTATGATAGGGCCGGTCAACGACCTGTTTTTAGTGAGTTATTGTTCACATCTGAGTAATTTTTACCGATTTGAATTCGACCAATTTATATAATTTACCAGTTAGGGGCTCTTATCATATGAATGTATGATTCTTTTTTCTTGGTTTGTTACTGTAAAGTTGTATGTGTATATTTTATAATAATAAATATATCATGATGGAAGGATAGGAAATATGTTACATTCATGTTATGTACCAAAAGTTCTTGAACCGATTACAAAAAGTTACTCGAGAAAGACCAGCCAGCATCTGCTCATTAAAAAATACTTTAACATTTATTTCTCATAATGCCACTCGTCCAAATTCGCTTCTATTAAAGGATATAGGTTCCTTACATGCAAACATAACGTAAGCTGCCCATATTTTATGAGATAGATCTCCAATTCGCAATTTGATGAGTGACTGATATTCTCTACGTAATAAATATAATGTAAGTTTCAATGCATTCCTAAAGTCTGTAGGTACCAGAAGCTGATATATATCGTAACTCCAAAAGAATATGTTAATCTAGAATTTTGAACTCCCTAGGAGTTAAACAGTAATACAATTAGTTTTAAGATTGGTATATCATCCTCCAGTTTTTTTTATAGTTTCTGTATTTTTCTTTCGTTTTTAGCAATTTATTAGCTGTCGTATTAAGCCAGTGCCATGTGGTGCCGGCTAAGCATACCACTACCCGAGCTCATAACCAAAGGATAGACAGCAGCGTCCTTCGAGTACATTAATAACACAACTGCGATCGCCAACCGGTCTGCCAAGCGTAGCGATTACGGCAAAACCCCCCATGATATGCTTATTGCTCAACGCAAACCCATACCGGTCGTTGTGGCAATTTTTGGGGGAGGACTTCTGTACAGCAGTGGACGTTTTTCTGCTGAAATGATTAATGATGTTGTTTTACCCAATGTTGTATTTGCTCGTAATTGGCATATACTATATGAGAAAAACGTCCACTGCTGGACAGACGCTTCCCCCATCAATTTCTTCAACTCTGTCGTCATTATGGGGGAAGTCGCCAGCACTCACCACGCTTCGCAGGGGATTTTGTAAGCACAGATAAAGATAAAGATACAAATGTTTTTATTCATGTAAACCATATACAGGCACTTATCAATCGTCGACTTTAATTGCCGCGTTCCAAGATGTGGATTTCCTATGGAGAAGAACGGGCAAGAAACTCCATGGTTACTCTTTTTAAATCATTTTAAATGTTACAATATTTTATGAGCACATTGTTGTAAAAATCAAGGTTATGTGAAAACAATGTAGGAGAAAAGTAGACTCTTTTCTCCTACATTGTTTTCACATAACCTTGATTTTCTGAACTTCTTAAAAAGTCTACAAAACAAGCCTGAATGTATTATTTTTATTAAGTTTTGATTCAGTTGTCATGGCAGCATTTGGCTGTATGGCTGGCAGTATGGCTACTACTCCACAGAAGGGACGCTGGTGCCCATCCCTCTGGCTTTGAGTCCCTTAGCCTTTTACGACATCTACGGGAGGAGATGGAGTGGTGCTATATTCTTAATCCGGATACCACACGGAGTCGGATGCTGTAAGTAGACCTAAATAAATAAATAAAGAAGTAAATTATCCAAAGTTGTACTAACATCCAATAAACTAGTAAAGAGGTTTTATTTACTATGTCGGATCATTTTTGTAAAGGTTGGCGTCTTGTACGTGACAAATGCATGTAACAGATTACGTAGTACATGAGGATGGGCAGAAGCATGTACCTATGCTTTTAGGGTTCCGAACGTCCGAAGGAAAAAACCACGCCACCCTTATAGGATCCTTCGTAGTGTCTGTCTGTCCGTCTGTCACAGCGAATTTGCTCCGAATATACTGGATACGATTAAGTTGAAATTTGGTACACATATGATTTTTTACGACCCAAAAACGGGTGTGTACATTAATAAAAGAATTTTGAATATGGGGTCACTTTTGGGGGCCAATATAGAAAATTAAAGAATAAACTGTACCTACCATGTAATTATTTTATAATTTTAAAATATATTGTTTTAAATTTATTTAACAAAAGAGATGAACATTGACTTTCCCCTTGAGGGGGAGGGGGGGATGGTGGTCTTATCTCGGAGTAATTTGAAAAAACACAATCGTTATCCCCCTTGTGTGAGTGTGAACTCACACATATGTCAGAGAATCAAACGAGCGGCCATTTTCTTTGCTGTTGTTGTGGTGTGATATTAAAACAAATAAACGAAACTGACCATGACAATTTGCTTATCGAGTCACATCCAACTTAGATTCTGATTTGATATCTAATGAGTTATACGTTACAAGCACTAGTGTCTTGGGCCGTATTAGACCAGACAGTGGTATGTGATGATGACAAGTACAAGCATTTTAGTTACGAGAAACAGATTTGGGTCCAAGTTTTTAAACATGCTGTGGAATATATTCTTCGTACGGTACCCTCTCCACGCGAGTTTAACTCGCACTTGTCCGATTTATTTTCGTTAAGTCTGGCAATTGGGGCAGTATTCTCATACAACCTGTCTACGTATCGATGTTTCAAGAGAATAATTGACCACTAAATTAGTACAAAAACTAGACAAATCAATAATTTAAGTATATTTTGATCCGATAATCGTACACCGTTCATCGGCTTAGTTCGAGCTGCCAGTCGACACATTCATTCATTTGAAATGTTCTACTTCAGAACTCCTTGCTTTGATGACATGGTTCATATGTGTTGTAGAACAAAATGTCATAAAACTTGTGGTTACAGACCAAAATCTTTGACCGATTTCCAAACAACTCCACCTATGTTGGAAAATAAATCAATCAGGACCCGTACCGCTATGCTATATGAAATAGTTACACACATTTAACGTGATATTTTAATTTCAATGTTTTGCGTTAAAAACACTTCTTTGCGTGGAATTATTACACATGGTACAGCGAGTACTACTGCTGGTTAACTGCTGCTCATTTTATTAAAAAAGATGGTTATGAAGACACCTACAATATTTTATTACATTAAAAAGTATAATTGTTGTTTATAGGGTCATTATTTTCATTAAAAGGTTAATTAATGTGCACCGAGAAGCATTAGTTATGTCCATTAATTTGCCAAGATTTCAAAGGAAGCTTATAACAGAGTCGTTGACCTATCACAAGACATACTACAACAGACTTATTTGATGAAATGGAAGGAATATAAATGAAGGACAAGATATATAAATTCTTGTTTATTAATCCTAACATAAGGTCTAGATTTAAACGAGTTAACGTACTATACTCCATTTCAGATAATATTAACAAAAGAGAATAGAAGCAGCGGTTAAAACATTTTAATTACCGAGAATACTCATAGTATATCTATATATATATATCTATTATCTATAGCAATCTTCTTTTATTTCATCGTTCGCAAACTGCTTAGGATCGTAACCATTACGACGTGCCTTCAAGCCGGTACATAGTGCTCCCTTTTTTTTCTTTGTTTAACGTGGGGAAATCTTCATGGACTTCCTCCGCCTTGGGTAGGGCGGAGGGGCATGCCAAGCTCATACCGGCTAAAACCCCACGGTGACTAATAGTGTACTACAATAACAGAAGTATAAAATAAACAGAGTAAGTATTTTATTTAGACTTTTTTATAATAGGCACTTTAATTTATTATTTGAAAAAAAATAGGGACAATGTAGAAATGTAGTCTAATGGCCGAGTACTCAAACGCCATTTAACGTTAAGTCCCCGCTTTAACTATTCGAGAAACCGGTTTTTGGTACAAAACCGGGCGGCTCAAATTGTTTAAGCGGGGACTTAACGTTAAATGGCGTTTGAGTATTCGGCCGTAAATGTAATAAATTAATGTAATTGTGTGTCTTCATTTATATGTAAATAGATAACAAATGTCATTTATATTACAAGGTAGATGTGATCCGCCCGCCTCACTGGGCGTAAATAAAAGAATAGCGACAATGTTTTTTAAATAATTTTTATAGTAGTACCTATTCTATGATTCCCTGTGGTGCCCGGATTAAGAATGTAACACCATTCCAGCTTCTCTCCTAGAGGTTGTAAAAGGCAGTTGAAGTCCTTTAATACAGAGGAGTGGGCAGCAGCGTCCCTTCTGAGGCTAACCAATATCACATCGGCCATTTATACGTCCACTGCTGAACAAAGGCCCCCCCCATAGATACCACAATGGTGTCATAATTTTGGGGGGTATTTGCCAATACTCACCACGCTTGGCAGGCGGGTTGGTGAGCGCAGTATGTCCACCGCAGGGACGCTGCTGCCCATCCCTCTGGTTCAAATTCCCTTAGTCGCCTTTTACGACATCCACGGGAGGAGATGGAGTGGTGCTATATTCTTGATCCGGACGGTCCAAACCAATATGCGTACTGGTAAAAATGACACAATTGTGGACATCTATGGGGAGGCCTTTGTTCAGCAGTGAACGTGCTTTGGTTGATATGATGATGGTGATTGTGTTTGTTTATGTTATCTATAAAATTAGAATTTCCTTCTTTCTCTATTCAGCGGAATCTGGTTAAATCAACACCCCCTTTTCGAACATAGTTGGGAAAAGTCGCGTAGCTTTTGAAGGCTTTCGATATCAAAAAGTGGTTAAAAGAACTACCATTGCAGTCGATAACGTAGGTGTGTTTGTATTTTTCTTTGTGTACGTTTTTCATGGCCATTGTAGACGACTTTGTTTTAAACAAACAGGAGAAATCCTAGTGTGGGGCAACGTTTAAAAAACAAAAAAATATACATTTTAGAATCGCTATTTTTTTGTCTGCTATCCGTTCCGTGAGCTGTCCGGTTTCCGTGTTACCAGATTAAGAATATAGCACCACTTCATCTCCTCCCGTTGACGTCGTAGAAAGCGACTAAGGGACTAAACTAAGGGATAGGCAGCAGAGAACCTACTATGGCAAAACAGCTATTCAGCGCTCACTAACCCACCTGCCTAGCGTGGTGAGTACTGGCAAATTCCCCCCAAAATGATGACCATGTAACAGGTAATTTAGGGGGGGAGGCCTTTGTTCAGCAGTTGACGCTTTTTAGCTGATATGATGAAGTCAGATAACTCAATAGACTTTCACCTTGTGACCTTTGGACCGACAGTCAAATGGGTGGATATGACAAGACTTTGAAAATTTCGTTATTATCATTCGGTTACGAAGCTCCATAAAGTTACCATAAATCAGGCCTTAAATGAAAATGTTCTGGGATCCTATGACTTTAAACATGTTTTGTTTTTGTTTTATTTTAAAATAAACGTTGCCCCACACTAGGATTTCTCGTGTGTCGTGGGTACGTTTACAGACATGAATTCCACATATAATACACCCAGACCCGAAACAACTACCTGCAGATCATACAAATATTCGTTCCGTGCTGAAATCGAACCCACGACCCGGAGCGCAGCAGTCGATTGTATCAGCCACTGCAGTATCAGTAATAGTTAGTGTTATTCGCTACAGACATACATTCCACATGCACATACACCTAGACATGGTACCTGTAGACCATACAAATATTTTTTTATGCGGGAATGGAACCTTTGACCCATAGCGCAGAAAGCCAATCGCTTAGTCACTGCGCCAACCGTGCCGCAAGCCAAGTAATAAAGCAATGTTTTAAACAGAAAGAAATTTATAATAATCAACGAATGAACCTTCGTTTTAAATAATATCTCAGAGACTTAATGAAATACCAACCAAAAGACTTAATATTTTTTGCGTAAATCTTATTTAAGACTAGCTGAGACCCGCGGTTTTACCGTTTAATTGAAGAAATTGGATTATTTATAAATAATTTAGAGTACTTTGGCATAGACACTTGAGTATCTATATATATACATTGTATTTCATGTGTTGTAACTTTTTTGCGCGGAACGCTAATTATTTTTCTAAAATAAAAGTAACCTAAGTTTTTCCTTATAACATTAGTCATCTGCCAGTGAAAGTCCTGTAGAAATCGGTATAGCTGTTTCGGAGATTAGCGGTACTAAACAGACAGACACACCGACAGACAAACAGAAAAGAAATTAAATAGTTATTTTGATGTAGGCACCGTATATACTTTCATATGCATTTAGTAAAAAGCTGTTATTTTTACATTACGAACAGACACTTCAATTTAGTTTTATAACAGGGTACCTGCTACTTACATAGCTTCTTCATAACATTCATAATTTATAATATATTGTTTTTTTATATCTGAATATATTTTATGGTAAAATAATAACATGTTATATCGCACAATATCAACACATCCAGAAGAACGAACGAGAGAAGGAACGTGTATTGATCACCACGCTAGCTTACTACGTGCTGACAATTTTAAAATTAAAATTATATACAGGTTTTTCAAGTCAGAGTGGCTTAGATTAACAAAGAAATGACATTAAAAATGTCACATTGTTCCACAGAACCACAGCAAGAAAAGGGTAGTCTTGCTATATTTTTAATCCGGATATCACACGGACAACTGATAAGTTACAACTTATCTTTTTCACTTTAAATTCTATCCGTCCCAAGTACAAATGTCATTCTGTATTAGATCCATTTTTTTATTTCTAATAATGATGTATTGTGTTGTATGAACATTTAGGTTTATAAACGTTCAATAGCGGAAAGTAGTGCGTTTGAACCTCACCTTTTAAACAATTTACCAGATTTCTTTTGATCGAAGTAATTCTTCTTTCTTCTCTTCTGCTTCGCTTCGTTATTGGTGCAAAAAGAAATGGTTTCTTTCTTTCTTTCTTAGCTCAAATACCACTATGCGGTCACCATTGACAGCATTGCTTACCAACCCGTGACTGCAACTCACGATGGTTCATCATTTCGGCTGAATGAAGTCCACTGCTGGACACAGGCCTCCCCCAAAGATCACCACAACGACTGATATGGGTGTGTTGTGTGCTCATTGGGGGGGTTTTGCCATAATCGCCACGCTTGGCAGACGGGTTGGCGATCGCAGTTGATTTGTTAATGTAATCGAAGGAAGCTGCTGCCCATCCTCCGGCTAATCCCATAGTCGACTTTTACGACACCCACGGGAGGAAATGGGGTGGTGGTATTCTGAACCGGCACCACACGGCTAAACTCACGATGGTTGAATAGAAGTAATAAAAAAGGATATAATTAAAGCCAGTGAGGTTGATACCACGTCATCAAAATAGATAATACGCTGTAAGCATCACTACTGTGAAAAAACATTTTTCGCAAAGCCATTCGACTATCCCAAAACGTTTTATCCAACCTAAATTGTCCACAAAAAGTTCCGCGTAATTTAATATCGGTGTAACACGCGTCGTCTCGCCAAAATTCTGTGTATTGCGGGATTGACAGTGGAATCTCGACAAAAACGGATAACAATATGTGGCAAGTCAATTGAGACATATACCCTTGGCTGTGACTAGCGTAGGGCTGGCGAAAATAGTTATACATTTTAGTCATCTAAGTCTGAAAATACAAATGTTACTTTTCAGAGACAATAATGGCGTGTTTAGAAGTTTGGTAGAGGTATGAAGTATATTTCACGGTATATAGTCCCATATTTAGGTAATACAGGCGAATCGAGATAAGACCTGGCTATAAGACCAGGTGCTGTCACAAGCCTGGTCTTGTAACTGAAAGCCTAAGCACTTCCTAGAAAGAAACTCCATCACACATTTCAACCGTCAACCTATCATGACGTGACGGCATGGTTGGTGCAGTGGCTGATACAGTCGGGTGCTGCGCTCCGGGGCGTGGGTTCGATTCCCACACGGAACGAATATTTGTATGATCTGCAGGTAGTTGTTCCGGGTCTGGGTATATTGTATGTGGAATTTATGTCTGTAAACGCACGTATGACACAGGAGAAATCCTAGTGTGGGGCAACGTATTTAAGGAAAAAGAAGAAAAACAGAAAAAAATGTAGTGTGGTAAATCGATGTACCGTGTGGTGCCAGTTCAGAATAGCACCACCCCATATCTTACCTGGGTATCGTTAAAGGCGATCTGTGGAATTAGCTGGATATCGGTAGGAGCGTCCTTCGAGTAAACTTATAACTTAACTGTGGACAGACATAATTACGGTATAGCTCTCCAATGAGCTCTGCTGAGTATTTTTGCTGAAATGATGATGATAATGATAGCCGTGTGAAAATGTTACAGGAATATTAAAGACTCAACACTAATAATAGTCCTTAATTTTACAACATGTGTAAAGCCCTTTACACATACTCCTTTGCCGCGATGATTTTAACTCTCTACAAGTCGAGACTACTTTTAACTGATGAGTGGCGAAAATCCCCGTCGATATAAAGTCACCGTATGGTGTCGTTATCGTAAAAAGGCCTCACCGACGTCGCGGAGGCCTATCGCCGCGTCACCTTCCCGTTCAAGTTAGCACTTCTCCCTCCCGTCTCTTGCTCGCGCCGGCCCGTGCCGAGCCTGTAGCTTTAAATGTCCCCTAATATATTATAAATAATACCGATCCAGCTGTCCCCAAAACAATAGCTTGTTATCCCCAGCAACGCCCTAAGCCGAGGTCCGTGTCCCGCAGGGGGCGCCCTTAGCGAAAGTTGCTTAGTTTTTAATATTAAATTTAAGCCTGGCTGGAGGCCTCTTTTGGCTTCGCCAGCAAATGACCGGGTAAGCAACCACATTTCCCAGAAAAGTATGCGAGAAGCCCAAAAAAAAAAAAGTTATCGTAACGTCCAAAATTACAAATGCCACTAATACCTAGCAGGGTTACACAGATCCGGAACGCGGAGGCGAGTGGGTTTTCACGCGCGCCTCTCTTGAGAAATTTGCAACTGGCCAAGCTGTTCAGAGCTATAGGATCCACCAAAATTAGAGGCGTGCCAAGACCCGCCGGGGAGCGATGAATGCGCGAGTTAATCCAGCACCCCCGCTCAGAGTAGGTTGGAGGAACACAGTGGAGATAGCCGGTAAGAGTCCAGCACACCCTCCACCTTCCCCAGGGCGGAGGATGGACACGAGGATCTCCTCACAGTAAAGGGAGTCACACAGATATTCAAACTGCTCTTCATATCAGCCAAATGACATCCACTGCTGAACAAAGGAACAAAGATCTCACCCATCCACAACAATTGCGTCATCATTTTTGAGCGAATTTACCAATAGGTACTCACCACGCTTGGCAGATGGGTTAGTGAGTGCAGAATGGCTGCTATTCCACAGAAGGGACGCTGCTGCCTATCCCTCTGTTCTCGAGTCCCTTGCGGCCGAAATGAATAATAAAATCGAAAATCTTTAGACTTAAGATTTTGAACTTGATTTGTTTTTGTGTTTCAGATCACACTTAACAGACTTTTAAATCCAATATCCAAGGATTTTGGAATAGGTTGATTATAAATTTCGGCCGTTAGTCAACATTTACGACATCCACGGGAGGAGATAGAGTGGTACTTATTCTTAATCCGGACCACACGGACAACTATATACTATCTTATCTTATTGTATTCATAACTAGCTGGAACTAGCGGTTTCACCAGACATTACATTTAAAAAAATTGATTATTTATATATAATTTAGAGTACTTCGGCATATACACTTGACATAGAGTATGGAGGATTTCATTTTTTTGCGCAGAACTCTAATTATTTTCTAAAATATAAGTAGCCCAAGTTATTCCTTATAACATCAGCTATCTGCCAGTAAAAGCCCCGTAGAAATCGGTCTAGCCGTTTCAGAGATTAGCGGGAACAAACAGACAGACATACATGTCTGTCTGTCGGTCTGTCTGTCTGATAGACAAAAAGAAACTCTTTTTGTTGCAGGTACCGTATATAATTTCATATGGATGTAGTAAAAACTGTTTTGATTTTGGCATTACAAACAGACACTTCAATTTTATTTATTTGTATAGATATAGATAACGTAAATACAGTAAAAGCAAGAAGAATATTCACATTTATATCCTGAGTAAATCTCACCTGTCAGAAGCCTCTTACCATATTGTTCCAGATATGACAGCCCTGCAGAAATGAAACAATGTCTTTCAAATCGCTGCGCTTAGTTCCCCCGGTGTATTGAAACATTCCCGCACGCGGCATTCCGCGCGCCGGAAACAACAAATGTCAAGATAAAAACAACTTTATCTCCCTGTTCATAGGGAGCATTCTTGGTTTTAGTCGGGTTTGTATAAACCGTTGATTGTAGAATCGTTGTGTATACCTATTTCGCAGCGTTCTGCCTGCGATTGCTTCCGTTCTGATTGCTTTATGCATAAATATATCAGATAACTTTAGAATGAGAGTAGAATGTTGTCAGAACACGATAGCGACTGTCAGAAGGTGGCCGGTTTTGCGCACTGGATAATCGCTTAGCTTTCTGCTCTATGTGTCGCGAATTCGAATCCCACATAAAATAAATAATTGTATGCGCCTATAAAAAGTAGTTCTGAGTTTGGGTGTAGGTCGCAAAAAGGGTCACACTATAAGTTAAAACTTAATAATTAACGGAGTTATTTAGGATCATATTAATATTTTTGTTTTTCAAAGTATACTCCATTCTCTTCCACGAACGATGTCACGACATCTTCGAGTTTCATAACGCGAATTCCTCTGAGTTCATCGTTTATTTTGGGGAATACTTAAATAAAAGTCGCAAGGTGCCAGGTCGGGACTGTAAGGTGGATGGATGACTAACAAATTCTGAAGTTCGAAGAATTCGTAGTTTATCCTAACACAGTTGTTGATAAATTCTGCAACGAAAAACAATTATTAAATTTATTTTGATTTGTTACTGTACTGGCAGTGCGAGAACCATGTGGGTTGTTTTTGTATTTTGTTTTATTGACGTGATAGTTGTCTGGCAGTTTAGGTATGTCATGCTCACTCAAGTGTTCTGCTGATGGTGCTGTCGTGTATTGGGTCGCTAAGTTTCCCTACAATACGGTTGAGCTAAGCGACGCTGATGCATGCGTCATGCTAGTGAACGAGTGCCGTCTGTTGGACCTGGTCAGCCAAACGCTGCCATGACAACTGAGTCAAAACGTTAAGAAAAAAGATTCAGGCTTATTTGGTAGACTTTTTAAGAAGTTTAAACTCTTTTCTCCTACATTGTTTTCACATAACCTTGATTTTTACAACAATGTGCTCATAAAATATTGTAACATTTAAATGATTTAAAAAGAGTAACCATGGAGTTTCTTGCCCGTTCTTCTCCATAGGAAATCCACATCTTGGAACGCGGCAATTAAAGTCTCGACGATTCATAAGTGCCTGTATATGGTTTACATGAATAAAAAATATTTTTATCTTTATCTTATCTTATAAAGTAGTAATAAATCATGGAGCGAATAATTTCCCTAGTCATATTCATTTCGTCGCAAGACATGATTTTTTTTATTGCGGTCAGTTTGTAAAAACCTTTGAAAATTATAAATTCAATGTAAATACATCTACAGCTTCCCAAAGAGTTCTTTGTTCGAAATAGAATAAAACTTATATCGGCCCCTTTACGTACTGGCCAATGCTAATAACATTCAGTGTGACCCTTGTATATATACAGAAGAAACACCAGTATGGGGAACGTTTTTTTAAATAAAAACAAAAAACAAAGGATGTCACCCAGTGTTCGCGAAAACACAATCAGTGCCGTTACTCTGCTATGCCATGTGTAATAATTGCACCCACGGAACGTGATCGTAATGCAACAACTATATCTACTTAATATACATATAAAACAATCCCATTCCGTGCGTGGGATTATTTCACATGCCACACCAAGTAAGGTTTCAAAGCATAGCCTGTAAACGCGAGCAAGATAAATCTATAAATATATATATATATATATAAATATAGATGAAGATACATTTCATCATTTCGGCCGAATGAAGTCCACTGCTGGACACAGGCCTCCCCAAAGATCACCACAACGACCGATATGGGTGTGTTGTGTGCTCATTGGGGGGTCTTACCATAATCGCCACGCTTGGCAGACGGGTTGGCGATCGCAGTTGAGTTGTTAATGTACTCGAAGGACGCTGCTGCCTATCCTCCGGCTAATCCCTTAGTCGACTTTTACGACACCCACGGGATGTAAAGGGATGCTGGCATTCTGAGCCGGCACCACACAAGATACATTTACTTACTCAAGAACAGAAGCTCCACAAAGTCTGTAGTGTGTAAATATACGTTAGACAAACCAAACCATTTTCTACGTTTTGATCGACCTCAAGACCTTGCAAGTGAGAACTCATATGTACCGAGAATGTTTCGTTAGCCTATTGAAGTAAAAAAAACACACGTATTGAAATAGAGAAGATGGTAGGTTCCATCAGTTTGGGACCCTGTTATTAAATTAATAAAATCGCAAACTTCACACCACACTGGAAAACATCTAGACACTGTGAGTGCTCACTGCGTGCATCGCACCAATTTTTGATTAACTGAACTATTTCAAATCTGTCACCACGACTGTCACCTTAGTCAATCTGCGACCAGGTCACTCTTTTCCATTTGCCACTCTGGGCAAGAGCCCCGGGCCCTGCGATCCGTGAGGCCCCCTAGTTCCTGCCAGATCACCATCCGATAACCGATATTAGCTAGAAGTAAGAAGAGTTACTTTTTCGGATTGTATTATAATTACATATTCATATTACAAAAGAAAATAACAGTTGACTAAATCTAGAACTTGCTTACCTACTCCTTTTGTCTGTTGTTAATAAAAAAGTCCTCTATCGTATATCATAGTCATGGTTGCCTTATTATTCTAGTGCCCAGGGCCTGCAATAGGTTTAAAGACCCTGCCTACGACCACGAATGATGCAAAGTCTTCGGAACATTAGGAAAAACTATCTGGGTTTGTATTGTTTAGATCAGTTAAGATTAGTTTAGTCAACTCTAGTCTCTAGTCTAGTCTCTAGTCTAGTCTCTAGTCCAGTCTCTAGTCTAGTCTCTAGTCTAGTCTCTAGTCTAGTCTCTAGTCTAGTCTCTAGTCTAGTCTAGTCTCTAGTCTAGTCTCTAGTCTAGTCTCTAGTCTAGTCTCTAGTCTAGTCTCTAGTCTAGTCTCTAGTCTAGTCTCTAGTCTAGTCTCTAGTCTAGTCTCTAGTCTAGTCTCTAGTCTAGTCTCTAGTCTAGTCTCTAGTCTAGTCTCTAGTCTAGTCTCTAGTCTAGTCTCTAGTCTAGTCTCTAGTCTAGTCTCTAGTCTAGTCTCTAGTCTAGTCTCTAGTCTAGTCTCTAGTCTAGTCTCTAGTCTAGTCTCTAGTCTAGTCTCTAGTCTAGTCTCTAGTCTAGTCTCTAGTCTATGCTCTAGTCTATGAGTTACTAAACTTGATTCAATATTGGTGGAACAAGAGTCCACATCAACAAACACAACTATCCCAATAAATGACACAAATTAAGGCGTGCTTGGTAGTGTGTAAGCCCTTCAAATTATTGGATTATACATATTTTTCACTTTACCTGAATAAGTCTTTGTTCCTCATCCTCTTACAGATAAAACAGGTAAGGTAATTTTCCATTTGGTCAGTCATGTTCAAATGTAGGCGTAACGGTATTGAGCGATGACCTGTTAAAAAGGGCACGCCGATGACCCCACAGCCTTTCGCTTAAAAACTCAGTCTCATTTCACTAATCGCGTTAATATTAACCTGGGCATATTAATGTAACATAGCTAGGTCGTTATTTGTTCAAGGCAATCTCAAGGCTTGGAAACCTTTTAATTTTACAAACCGGTTTCACCCGATGCAAACTTTATTGTTCAGTTTTATTTGCTTTGTGCAGATTAATTACTCTTTTCTATAATGTAGCTGATTCTAGAAAATTCAATTTCTTAAAAGTTGTTACTATAAGCGTTTATGATACGGGGATCACACTAAAAGTTTTTAGAAAGTCAAAAACGATATGATGTACAGAGGTTAATATTTTTTATTGTTTTTGAAGTGGAGTTCATTCCGTTCTAAGCACTGTCGCATACGATGGAGCCATTGACTGAAGCAGTGAGCCCACTCTTATTTAGGGATCTCTTCCACGTTTTTTTTTTCGAACACAGCCACGGTATCTTCGAGCTTTATAAAGTGTGAGTTTATCTTTTATTTTGGCGAATAAATAAAAGTCGCACGGTTCCAGGTCGGGTATGTACGGAGGATAAATCACTTATTTCACATCTTCTACAGACAAATATTCGATTGTCCGTTTGGAGAAATGAGCTGGAAAGATGTCGGGATCGAGGAGGATCTTTCTTGTTGGGCGCTGTTGTTGAACATTTTCCAAGACAACCAGTAAACAATGACTAACCATACCAATCCGCAGCAACAGTTCTCTTATCCGCTAGCGCAATGTTTACGACATGACCCGTGCGTCCAAAAATAAGGCAATCATCTTAACTTCTGACCTTGTTTACATTTTTTCGCAAATCTTCAAACATCCATTGGGCAGATTGTCTTTTGGTTTCGGGCTGTTCGATGTCAAACACAGCATTCGAGTTACCTCCGTTATAATTTCAAGTATTTTGTGCCACCAATCCAGGAGATGAGGAATCGTAGTGTGGGCCCTATTAAAAACATCTTCAAAGGCTCGTAGCTAAGTTGCTACGGCGTAGATCGTTACTAAACTAACGCTACATTTTTGTTAATAAGCTGTGAATGAGTGAAAGTAGTCAGTCCTAGTTGCCTTCTCTCATGATAGTCCACCATTCTGGTAGTAAAAACAGTTTTCAGTATCAGTTGAAATCAAAACACGCAACCTATTGATAGTGGGTATATAACTCTACTGCCTGAAAACTCTATGATACTTTTCGCGCGTAGAATACACTATTCGCATTGAGAGTATGACCTAAGTCACTTGAAAATAAAGATTCAAATAATATGAGAAATATAACCGATACCTAAAAAGCAAGTCAAAGATTCTATGAAAATCTCAACGGCCTTTTCTATTTTTAGCCGTCAACACGTTTCAACGATTCGTTGTTTCACGCGATGCCCTGAATGCCTGATGAACTTTGATAACGTGTGACCCATCTCATACCATGAAAAATGCATGCGTCTGACGCTGGCCGATACGAAAATAACTCCCCATTGAAAATATATACCGCGCAAGTACTTGACACTGGTTAATTGAATGCTGTTCACACAGAATTGTAAGGTTCGATTAGAAATATATAATGGACACCTACACTGGCTACAATAATAAACTCAGTCACCTGAACAACATAGACGCAGGGTTGCAAGCTTATCGGTTTTTTATCGGGTATATTTCGGCGAGTGTGCATTGGAATTGCACGATTTAATTCCCATAAGCCCATTACATCACTAGGCCACCAGGTGAACGGCATCGCACCTCCGTTATATGGCTATTATTTAATATTAAAGGTACACCAACAGCCTCTGTATATAAAGTATCAAATAACAGTAGGTAACAATAAGTTTTGGGCTTAGACAGTTTCCATGACAGGTGAACCAACATTCACAAATACAAGTGATAATTTAAGCTAAAACGAGATTTCCTATAAATTTTGTGGTAATAAACTATAAAAACAGTATAACAAAACTAAAAGAGTAGTACTATTATATAATATAATAAAAAAGAAACAAAATACAATGATTATTTTGCTTTGCGACTTTCGAATTTTAAATTTTAAATTCTTAATTTGGATCTTAAAGATGTTCACGGAGTCATGATATATGCCCATATCTGGAGTGAATTTTATATAAGAATGCATTTACTTGCTGAGCCTATTGAGAGGTGAGTTTTCTCCTACGTTTGTGTTAGATGCTTTAGTGTGAAATAAGTGGGTAATGAGATATCTTGGTATTTTATAGGGGACTTTTATTCCAATTTGTTCAGTTAATTTATCGCATATGGTTGATGTTCCTCCCATACGTACAAAGCGTTTTGCTTCCACGTTTTTCGTGCGCACCCCTGAGGCATGGAACTCATTTCCAGAGTCTGTTTCCCTGTCGGACTCATGGTGGACATCGTACTCGCAGAGTACTCTCGTCAATGTCACAACATAGTACTGCACATAACATTTTTGCATCACGTTTTTTAAAAGTGTGTGCATACGTTTATTCAAATAAAATCCATCATTTTAGATTATAATATATCCCTGTATTAAATTAATAATATAGTAGTAATTTATAGCAATTGGCTGTGGTATAACAATATTAAAATGAAACAAACTTACCTTGTGTGATATTCGGCTAGAAGTCTTCACTAATCAAATATATGTGAGGCTACATATACTTTATAGAAATAAGAAACACATCGCTAATGTACAATAATACTTCTCATCCAACTTCATCATAAACATAAATATTATAATAAGGCGAGTGTGAATAAGGCGAGTGTGAATAAGGCGAATGTGAATAAGGCGAGTGTGAATAAGGCGAGTGTGAATAAGGCGAGTGTAAATAAGGCGAGTGTGAATGAAAGTGCTGGAAGGGGTAGACCTAGGCGGACGTTTCAAGACCAAATCAGGGACGTCTTGGAAAAAGGCCAGGTCAAGAGTACCCTAAACTGAAGAGCATGTATGAAGGGAATAATGAAAGTGGACGAAGCGAAACAAGTATGTAAGGATCGTAGCAAGTGGAAAAAAGTGGTCTCTGCCTACCCCTACGGGAAAGAGGCGTGATTTTATGTATGTATGTATGAAAATACCTTGAGACTAAGTCTCGACCAACTACTTCACGTTGACAGTTGGACAGGCTGTTGCTGTTGGACACGGAATCTTAAAAACAATGTTTACTGCTTATATATATTTTAATAATGTCGGAATAAGACAGACAGCGGCGTGATACTGATAGAGTTCTGTTTTTTCCTTTGCTGCAGGCACATGGTCACTGACTGTTGTGCTGGTCCATATTGGAATCAATCAAAATCGATCGAATCAAAAGTCGAATTATAATGAAGCCAACTATGGGCAGACGTCTGAGGAATTAATAGCGTAAGGTTGTAATTCTCTATTTGCTAATAGCCTGAACCTACACAGAATTCACATTCATCGCGGTTTGGTTTCAAAACGAACAGCAGAACACGACCGGCCAGCCAAAAGTCTAAGTTGCGGAAGACGGACTTATCCACTCCGGAAATAACACACATGTGTTTTGCCATTTTTAGGGCTCCGTACGTCCGAATGAAAAAAACGGTGGAATCCTTATAGGACCACTTGTGTGTCTGTCTGTCCGTCTGTCACAGCTAATTTCATAAGATAATTCTTTACTTATAGATTAAAGGAACATCTATAAGAAGTCTATGGTCTTAACCATATTAGGAGAAAAGGTATTTCAATAAAAATAAGTTTGTTCTTCAGATAAATTATCGGTACAAGACAGAATTCAACAATAGAGTACAGCAATTTCCCTCTGCAACCGGTACAAAAATGTGATATATATAACATATTCATCGTACGGAACCCTCTACACGCAAGTTCGACTCGCAATTGCCCGGTGTTTTTATATAGCTGCAACGTTTTAAAATATATAATACCTTATTACTTCCACTTTTATGTTGTAAGCTTAAAATATGAACTGCAGGCCGTAACGACAGAAGCTGCCTATCCACCAACCGTCTGTATAACTAAAAAGTTTAAGTAAAATGTCCTACCTTAGGCGTCGTTTTCGTCATCATTCATCCCCCAACCAACAGTACGTACAGTTAATCAAATGTTTCGTGTTTTCCTAACTTAGTCACGCCCCTTGCAAATGATCTCACAACTCTCTTAATAAGCTCGAATGAAAGTTAAAATATTTTGATTAGATATACCTACCTCATTCTTTTGAGACCTGTTTTTCATTTTTAAGCAATGGTAAATGATCACTGCCATCCTTAAGCATTTGCGTCGAGTCACTGATGCGTTGCCGACCAAAGGAGGATATGGAGTGGGTGGGAGGGAGAGCTTAAATGAGGATAATCTTACCTTCCTTAGTCTCGCTAATTAAGATCTAAAAATCTCATGTTGTTAGTTCTACCGGATTATCATTCGACCGAATCGCCACAACGACAGGTCTGGGTCTGTCATGTGCTCATTGTGGGGGGAGTTGCCATAATCGCCACGCTTGGCAGGCGAGTTGGCGATCGCAGTTGGATTGTTAATGTACTCGAAGGACGCTCCTGTCAATCCTCCGTTTAATGGTATAGTCGCCTTTTACGACACCCACGAGTTGAGATAGGTTAATGCTATTTGTATTATGGTTTCAGTGAAAAAACTTGTTTCGGATACACAATGACAGGTTATACGACATGACTTGACATATTCAAGCACGTGATAGTTTATTCCGGCATCTCACGAAAAACAATGAAAATATAGAATAATCACTAATAAATAAAGAAAAGGATAAAATTTATGAAAATAAAGGAAACAGATTCGCAAAACGCGGTCACTCTTGCGTGAGCGCATCCGACTGTCAACCATAGATTATACACTAATATTGAAATAGATGTGCAACTCTGAGAAAATACATTTAAGTTGTATTTACGTAAAAAATAGATGGCGCTGATACAAACTAGATAATCCGTTCAATTTGCCACTAGATGGCAGTATACGTTGTTTCAAATCTATATAGGTAGGTATATATATATACTGTAATAAAATATTATTTGTTTATGAAAGGGAATCATTGAAATTAAAAACAAAATAATATAGACATACAAATTTATTTCTTTTTTATGACAATGTAACTTAAAATACCTTATTCTCTTAGAGTATGGCTTCTGTAGAGTATCTCCCACAATTTTACCAATGTCACGTATAAGGCAACGTTGTACGTTGTTTAGATTAATTAATATTTACATATTCAATCAAATATTTCACAATTATAAAAAATATGACGGCATCGTCGCACTGTTTAATTGTGTTTTTTCTTAAAATACCGTAATAATACCATTATACTTTTGAATTGGCTGTCAAGTATCTTTTTTTGTTATTATTTTGGCCTCGAGTCTAAGTCCTTTGACTAAGTGAAATATCATCATAATCTATGATTGCACATAATATTAAATTTTCTACCATGTACTTTTTAAAATATGTTTGATTTTTTATTTATATATATGAACTGATGTTTTCATTAAGATAAGAAAGACATAAAACCTATTTGGCATTGTTAAATGCTAACAGATATAATTTTATATTAAATTTTTGTTTAGCAGCCTTTGCTCACTGGTAGATTTCGATCTACAATTATTTTTGTTTAAAGTAATATGGCAACACTTATTTCTACTGATGACAGCTGGCGCCATCTATTAAGAACAGTTTGTAAACTATTTAATAAGTTTTGAAAACTGAACTATAGATGTCGTTACCTTCCATATATCAAATTTTTACTGTCACTTATATGAAAGTTTCACCCCCCTGCTGTCAACCTTCGCGATAAACATAATTAATACCTCATTGTAATAAAAGTTCGTAAAAAAGTATTAATTGATTTTCCCTTGATACTTTAATCCTGGTAAAAATGTAATGGAAATATAGGTAAATATTACGGTATTATTTTCTATACTTATTTGGAATGCATATCTTTCGATCTATACAAATAAATAAAATTAAAGTGTCTGTTTGTAATGTCACAATTACAGCTTTTTACTAAATGCATATGAAAGTATATAAGGTACCTACAACAAAAAAAACTATTTTTGTTTTTTTTGTCTTCTCTCTGTCTGTTTGTCTGTTTGTTCCCGCTAATCTCCGAGACGGCTGGACCGATTTTGAGACGGGACTTTCACTAGCAGATAGCTGATATTATCAGGAATAACTTAAGATAATTTTATTTTAGATAGAACATAATTAGCGTTTCACGCAAAAAAGTTAAAACCCGTGAAATCCAATATATGTAGATACTAATTATTTATTCTATATACATAAATATACACACCGGCACAATTAGCGGAACACAAAAAAAGCAGGATTTTAAAATCTTTTACTTGAGGAACTGGCCAGTTATGATATTTTTTTAATTTATTGTCAAATTTGAAAATAGAAAATTAGATGACATACACTTTTTTCATTCATTTGTTTTATTTTCCCGAACAATACGTTTTGTCAACTTGTTCGAGTAATAACTACGTAATTGTATTTCTTTTGAAAAATTGCACATAATGGTTTTTTATAAATTTGTTATTCTATAGGCAATTTTGTTTATTAAAAGCTCTTTATTATGCCTGACTTAACATCACTGGAAATCATTAGGGCTGATGAAATGAGAAGAAATGGCCATACCTACAGATCGATTGCCTCAAGGCTTCGTCGACCAGTATCAACGATTCATCGCAGCATCCAGCGGTACAGATCGTCTAATTCTCTTGTGAGGAGGAGGGGTCAAGGTAGAAAAAGATGTACATCGAGGCGAGATGACAGTTTTTTACAACTTGGAGTTCGTAGGAATACGCGATTAACGGCTGTACAAGCTCGAAATGAACTGGAAGACGTTCGAGGAGTACGAGTAAGTGAGCGTACAGTTCGCAGGAGATTTGAAGAAGTTGGTTTAGGGTCGTATATACCTGCCAAAGGCCCAAAACTTGAGAGACGTCACCGCGTAAACCGATTAAGCTATGCGCGAGAACATCGTTATTGGGATTTGAACGTATGGCAGCAGGTTCTCTTTACTGATGAGTGCAGAGTTCTTTTAAAACAGATCGATGGGAGACAGCGAATATGGAGACGCAAAGGAGAACGCCACATACAGTCTAATTTTGAACACACAGTGGCTTATGGTGGCGGCTCGATTATGGTTTGGGGAGGGATATGTTTGGGAGCTCGCACGGAGTTAGTGATAGTCACAGGAGGGACCATGACAGCAGGTCGATACATCAGAGACATTTTAGAAGAACATGTTGTACTATTTGCCCCATTTATTGGTGATGACTTTATTCTAATGCAAGATAATGCTCGTGCTCATAGTGCACAATCGGTACAGGCATATCTGAGCCACGTAGGTATACCGGTGATGCAGTGGCCAGCAAATTCCCCCGATATGAATCCGATAGAGCATGTCTGGGACTTGCTAAAAAGAAGGGTTAAATCCAGAATGCCACCCCCCAACAATCTGAATGAACTTAATAAACGCATTACTTGAGGAGTGGGAGCGGTTGCCTCAAGAAATCATCGATAACATAATCTGTAGCATGCCCAGACGAATGGAAACCGTAATCAGAGCAAGAGGGGGAAACACTCGTTATTAATTTTGCTTTAATTTTATAGTTAAATCATTTAATGCTTACTTTTTTTATTTTTTTGTGATGGTTCATAATCATCTAAAAACTTCACTTATTTCAAATTTCTTTATTTTTCAATAAAAAATAACGAAGACTTTTCAAAGTCGTTGTTAAAAGATGTTAATCAATTTGTTATTTTGTGTCTAATTACATTTTCGTCAAATATATGCGTTATTATCTCATAGTCTCACTTTTTTTTCTGTTCCGCTAATTGTGCCGGTGTGTATATAAACAGCGGGTGAAACCGCGGATGAAACTGCGGGGCACAGCTATTATGTCATATAACCAGACATCCTGCTTAATAACAAAAGCATGCCACTGCCACTAAAGATTCCCAAATGGCGACCACAATCTGTAGATCCACCACTAAATAGACCAAAATCTATGAACAACCGATGGACGCGAATAATTCTAAACTTCATTACAACGTATTAGGCATCCCCGTATTTCCAGCAAGTCTCAATCTCCCTAGTATAATAATGATGAATATTAAAGGTAAATTCAAACTGGAGTGCAACCAAAACCAGACATCTTGCCGATGTTCATTGAACTAGTAGGTATTGAGTCAGGCTCCAGTGTGATCTTACGAGGACCTGGAGCCCCCCTTCAGTGCGGAAGATGACCGCTCCAGTGGTTTTAGCCGGTAGGAGTCCGGCATACCCCTTCGCCCTTCCCCGGGGCGAAGAAAGTTCCATGTAGAATTTCCACTGGACATCAATAAAAAAATAAAACAAAAAAAAGGCATTGAGTCAGAGTTACCGTATGCAATAATTCATGCCTAGCAACGATGTATCAAGTACCCAACAAGGGAGAAAAGGTCAGAAGGGCTACCATCGACGTATCAAGTACCCAACAAGTAAGGGAGAAAATGTCAGAAGGACTACTCCGGTACTACTACGACCATGCGCGCAATAATCGCTGCGGTTATCGGCTGCTACTACGGTTATCGGCTCTTACTACGGTATTATTCAAAGTCACTACCTTCCATGATGCCAATCTAGGCAATTTGTTAACTATAAGAACCCATCAATGATTTATCATAGATATTTTACGTCCATATTAAATGGCGCGCAAAATTCAGTCTCGTTATATGTAGGTTACCTATAAAACTGCACACCTAGCACAGGTAAGAAAGAAGATGCAAAAACTACGAGAATATAAGATATAGCTATGTAAAATGGCAACACGTGTACTCGATCTTTGTCGCACCTGTGATAGAATATATCATATCGGCCATTTATACGTCCACTGCTGAACAAAGGCCTCCCCCATAAATTTTCACAACTGTGTCATGATTTTGGGGGGTATTTGCCAATACTCACCACGCTTGGCAGGCGGGTTGATGAGCGCAGTATGGCTACCTTTTCACAGAAGGGACGCTGCTGCCCATCCCTGGTCTGGTTTAGATTACCTTAGTCGCCTTTTACGACATCCACGGGAGGAGATGGAGTGGTGCTATATTCTTAATCCGGACACCACACGGAATATATGTGTTGTATCTTTTGTTTACTTGGACTGTTTTCTTCGAGAATATTATTCTATAAATAATTTGAATACTATTTTTATTCAAATCTTTTATACAGTTTGTTACTCAGGTGTCCCTTGTTCTTTATTTGTTTTTGCATGATAGTTAGTGCATTTTATATATTCGAACGACGGCATTGTTTTTACTTAATTAATAAAACATTACAGATTGTGACAGTGTGTGCTCGTTGTCCTGTTTTGGGCGAACTGATTGCGCGGTGCTACAATTGGGGCAGTTTTAGTTCCTACTTTTGACGCGCATGTAACATATCTTCTTCTTTTAATAAATAATGTCATTGTTTCGCACGAATTACTATAACAAGGATGTGATACTTCAGGATTATGTATTTTTTTCTTCTTATCAAAAACATTGCCCCACACTAGGATTTTTCCTGTGTCGTGGATGTGTTTACAAACATATATTCCACACATGATACACCCAGACCCGGAACAACTACTTGCAGATCATACAAATATTTGTTCCGTGCGGGAATCGAACCCGCGACCCGGAGCGCAGCAGCCGACTGTGTCATCCACTACACCAACCGTGCCGTAAAAACATAAATTTGGTACATACATTTTCCATTATCTCTTAGGTACATTTTAATCGATGGTTTACGTTTTGGGAGACACAGTAGAACTGAACTAGTACACGAAAACTTAAGTGCCAAAACGGTAGCGAAAGTTATGAGGACACAAATCATTTGGCCGTGTCCTGCGTTATGAGTTACGTTGTGTGACTGTTCCAAAACTTGAGGTGAATCTGTATGATCACCTGCGCCATTTTTGTTGCACTTCCTAGACCTTGAAAATGTTGTGGCAGTAACTATGGGTGCGCCCACTGACGAAGGATCTGCACTGATAGTGCGAGCAGCACAGCAATCCCTAGTATACAACATGCGCATGCAAGGATATGGAATAGTGGATTAATGGGATACAGTATGTCGCTTGCTGTCGCAACAGAGAAAGCGGGTGACTTTGCCGAGCAATTTTGAATAACAATTACCCGTCCTTTCCACGCCCGCGCTGTTTAAGACAGCGAACAAGCGATTTTCGTACAAGATCATCATATCAGCCAAAAGACAAATTTCTGAACAAAGGCCTCTAAACGACCGGTTACATGCCGCTTGTTGTCATTTTGGATAACATTTGCCAGTACTCACCACGCTTGGCATGCTGGTTGGTGAGCATAGCATAGCTACTGTTCCACAGAAGTGACGCTGCCGCCCATCCCACTTACTTTAGAGTCCCTTACCTGACTTTCACGGCATCCATCCCCAAGTGCCCAATGACAATGGCAGGGGGGGGGGGACTCAGACGTATTGGACCTGGGTGCTGACCGGGGTAGTTGTTATCCTGGTGCCGTCACACCCGTCTCCTTGCGGTATCGGCCCTCCCCCGATTTTGTTCTGCGGTCTCCTTCTGGAGCATGACGCTCCCACAGGAGACCGCTGCACTTCAATTTACATGCTCTGCCAACATATCCGACACTACTGCCAACGGACCTTGGCAGTAGTGTTGGATATGAATTACAGAACGTGAATCATATCTTAAGTGAGCACTCAAGCCTAGATTAGTCAAAAATGAACTCTTTTCAATAGGTCCAGGATATATTTTCAAATATTACAATCACGACTCAAGTGAGATCTTGAGCTTTGATTCTTGTTCTGTAATCTGTAATACGTAATAAATCCGCCTTGTCTCTTATCGTGTTTAAAACCCATAGACCTTCTGTATATACCTTAGGTAGTGAGTGGGAACCAATGAGACGTGACTGGGTGAAGGTCCATCTCGTTGAAATTGACTGGAGTACTCTTAGCTTCAATGTCAACACGCTGATAATATTGAAATCAGAAAATGGAATTGGAATACCGTCAATGATCATATTATGACATATTACTCCTAATGCTTAATTTAAAAAGCGATGTTCATTATATAAATTTCAGAAATTAACATAAAATTGCAGTACCTAAATTTAAATGGTTAAAAACCAATAAATCATTTTTACCCACGAGGTTCGCGGGCGCGCTGGTTGCGGAGTCTGCGTGCTCATGCCGAGCGGCCCCCGGGAACACAGCATACAGCGAGGCTTAGGGGATCTTTTGTAATCCTCCCTGAAAAGTGCCTGGGCGGCAGCCTTTTTATAGTCACCTTCCCTCTGTTAGAGGGGGTGACCGATTTACAGTATCCCCTGCGAGATGTTCCTAAAGACGTGGCCGCTGCATGGCAGTGGGCGGCTCTAGTGTGATCTTACGAGAACTTGGAGCCCCCCTTCGGTGCCGAAGATGACCACTCCAGTGGCTTTAGCCGGTAGGAGTCGATACCCCTTCGCCCTTCTCCGGGGCGGAGGAAAATCACGACGAATTTCCACTGGGGATAAAGTAAAAAAAGGTAGCTGCATTGGATATCATAACAAGATACCTAAAGCAATTACTAATCTCTCAGTTAGGAAGCTTAAATCACACATTAAATTAATTCTTATAAAAAAGGACTGCGGGATTAAAGACATTGATTAAAGACCCTGTTGACAACAGGGACTGTCGTTATTACGTTTCTGCACGCGGCTTCCCTGGAAATCCATTGCAGGTAGTATTGTTTATATTGTGTGGCTGCAAAATGTTTGTCAATGTACAAAGAGCTTTTTAAATAAAGTATAACCACGTTTGTATAAAAAAAAGACAAACGTGATCAGAAATAATTAGCCCTGAGTATTATTCGTCATTTCTTCCTAGAGGCTGTCATGTAGCAAAATGCCCTCCATTGTTGTTGACGTGCAGAATTATCTGTTAGGACCTTATTACTGAATAAAGGATTCTATTTTATTCTGATTCAATTCGTCTTCCGAATATATCAGTGGTACAAATAAAAATAACTATCATTCATTCATTCATATTCTTCACGGGATGTTATTTTACACTTCTTCAATTGAAGAAGTGGCCAATTCATTGATTGTGTGATTCACTGCGATCATAAGTGTACCTTTTAATTGTAGTGAGGAAATCCTGATGGACTTCCTCCACCTTGGGAAGGGTGGGGGCATGCCGAACTCTTACCGGCTAGAACACCATGGTGTGCTTCCAGTTACTTCTAGCCGGGAGCGAGGTGTACGCTTTATCAGCATTTGATCGCGCCCCCGGTAGGTTTCGGCCCGGCACTGTTTGACGGGCTCCGTTTCTACGCCTCTATGCACCTACCTTCAGATAGGCGCGCGCAGAACACACGCGCCACCGTCTCGGGCCTGTTTCTGTTCGTGTAACGCATTGCCCTTAGTTCGTCGACTGCAGGCCAGGCATCACCAGTCCGCCTAACCAACATTGTAATCTTTATTTTTATTTAAAAAGTGATGTCGCACTCCAACATTTCTCCTGTGTCATGTCTACAGTTTACAGACATAAATCTCATATGCACAAACACCCAAACCAAACACAACTATTTGTAGGCTATATAAATATTTGTTTAGTGGGAGAATCGTACCCGGGACACGTAGCGAAGAAAGCCAATCACTTAGCCAATACGTCAAACGTGCCGTGTTTCTGGAATATGAAGTTCTTTTACGCGGCTTACAGTAGAGTGAACTGGCAGATATCGTCACGTAAAGAAAAAGTGTTATACTCCCCTCAAGGCGACCTTTCCCGCTCTTTCTCAAAAAGCGACACCAAAAAGTCACAAACATATTCATAAATAGTATTTAGCTTGCGAGAGAATGAGATGTTTATACGTATGCTAGCACGTGCCTTTGCGCCTGCGCACTACGAAGCCTTCAGAAAATGCGTCATAGTCAACGTGGTGTATCATTCACGTGTCTCATTTTTATTAAAATTCGTTGGTTTATTAATTTATTAAATTTAGTAACATTAGTAAATTATTTGTATTGATTTATTTAAATGCATATTTTATTTTTAAGATTTTCCTGAATTCCTTCTTTTGTTGTTTTAATTTATATTGTGTCATTATTGCAAGTAAGGAACTTCGTTCCAGACACCAACCGCACAATGTTTTCTTTATATATATAAGTATGACGATGTCATCATCTTATCAGCCAAAGGATGTCCACTGCTGAACATAGCCCCGGCCGATCATATGCCACCCGCATCCAACGACTCCCAGCGACCTTCACCAGGTCCCACGCTGCATTTTCCGGTGCGCGGTCTCCACTCAAGAACCCTTTTGCCCCAACGGCCATCAGTTCTACGAGCAACATTCAAAAGTGGACTTTTACTGGCTATTATTAGTTTCTAAGCATAAACAAAGTTAATCAAACTATTTTAACTGTCAAAAATCTTCTCTTCTTGACACTTTCGTGTCCAAAAAAAGTTTTTAATAAACTAGAGCGGGATTTTAGAGGGGCGCAAGGTCTAGACTGTTTTCAAAATTTATTATCTTTTCAATTTTATGTCCCAACTAAACGCTTAATATTGGAACCTCGGACGTTGTTAGCCTGTAAAACTTAAATTGTAGATCGTTACCAACAGTGAACCAACTTGTTTCGCCCCTAGCGATACATAATACTTCAGTACTGTAGGGTCGTAGTCTGGTAGACACATGTACCGGGATTATATTTAAATGATATGTTTTTTAGTAATGTTTAACTTATATATTCTTTACAATAATCATATCCGTCTTTCATATTTGATTCAAGGCTAGTATTACACAGAGTGGTGATTGCTCTGTGGAATTACATTCGTACCACGACAATTTGTACACATGTCTGTAGAAAGTCAGAGCATTTTAAATATCTTCTCAATTCAATACTATATACTTTTTATAGTAGTCTGTAAATCGCCTGGTGAAACAAATGTGAAAGACATGATTATTATAAAGAATATATAAATTAAACATTACAAGAAAACATATTATTTAAATTTAATCTAAATGTAGAAAAAGCTACAAGGGATTAGCCGAAGGATGGGCAGCAGTGTCCTTCGAATTAATTCATTACAACTCCACCGTGATCGCCGACCCGTCTACCAAGCGTGGCGATTAAGAGCACACAACATAAATCCCAGACCAATTGTTGTGGCAGTTTTTGGAGGAGGCCCATGTCCAACAGTGGCCGTTTTTTGGCTGAAATTATGAATTTCCATTTTCTTCTTGCAATAATTTATAAAAATGTTGGTAGGTACTTGGTACGTTTCTTTTACTACTTTGTACCATACTTCAATCTTATTTAGTGTTCCATTGTATGTATATATTATTATCATCCGTGTCAAGATCACTGTTGGAGTGGTTTTGAAACGAAAGCCTTTATCTGATCTGCCCTCGGTATGAGATATTTATTAGTTGTACGTATTTAATATCTTGATATGCGGCTCATAATAAGTTGCTAGCTAGGGCCTATTGTATCCGCTGCGAGATGTGCCTAAAGGCGTGGCACCTATGGGCGGCTCTAGTGTGATCTTACGAGGACCTGGAGCCCCCCTTCGGTGCCGAAGATGACCGTTCCAGCGGTTTTAGCCGGTAGGAGTCTAGCATACCCCTTCGCCTTTCCCCGGGGCTAAGGAAGTTCCATGTAGAATTTTCACTGTACGCCAATAAAAAGAAAAAGAAAAGGGCCTATTGTATACCGAATTCTTATCTTAAGAAGTTTAAAAACAACAAGGCGATCCAAATCCTAGCGTGAGGCATCCCACGCTAGGATTTCTCCTGTATTGTGGGTAAAATTTACCCACATACATCTCATATGCACAAACAACCAAACTAGACACAATTATCTGTAGATCATACAAATATTTCTTCCGTGCGCTGGTCCTTTCTTGTCATTTGAGTCACCATCTGCCACAGAATTTCACTCTATACGTTGAAAAGTAGATGCCGTAGTTTCTGTTGAGCTAAAGATACCAGTCTATATAAAACCCATTGCAATAGACCTTATCATTGTAACTCACATCTCCAACATGTTCACACCACCGGGGATAATTATTCGTGACTGTTTTTCTATAGCGCAACCATGGAAGTCCCTGGTTAGTATCCTATTAGTTTCAGATTAATCTATAAAGGGCCTCTGCGTGTTGGATCTATTTTCATCGTCCATTATACCAATGTATTCGCAACCATGTAACAAGGATATGCAGATATCTAACAATAGGAATATAGAAAATACTCAATATGATATTAGCCAAAGTACGTCCACTGCTGAACAAAGACCTCCAGATTTCCAGAATTGTGTCATTTTGGGGGGAATTTATAAGTAACTCACCTCACTGGGCAGGCACCCGCCTGGTGAGCGTAGTATGGCTATTGCTCCACAGAAAATAAGCTGCTACCCATCCCTCTAGTTTAGAGTCTCTAAGGCGCTTTTCACTATAGCCACGTGAGGAGATCGACTGGTACTGTATTCCTAATTACCACACCATATTGACCTTAATCTGGACACCACACCATCCTATCCGAGCACCACATGGACCTCAATCCGGACACCACAGATGATTAGATCACTATAATATAACTGAAGCAAATGCTCGTGTACTTCCTACAAGGTGCGCGGCCTTTGAGTGGGCACTAACCGAGAAAAACCCAAATACCTTTATCTACATTTACTACTTACCTATCTTTATAATAAAGTCAACACGATTTACAGGAATTCAGTTCATTTTATTTTTTACGCAGGAAAACGATATATTAATTCCATGAATAAATAACATCGAATGTTCATCATATCATCATCATATCGGCCATTTATACGTCCACTGCTGAACAAAGGCCTCCCCCATAAACTTTCACAACTGTGTCATCATTCTGGGGGGTATTTGGCAATACTCACCACGCTTGGCAGGCGGGTTGGTGAGCGCAGTATGGCTACCGTATCACAGAAGGGACGCTGCTGCCCATCCCTCTGGTTTAGATTCCCTTAGTCGCCATTTACGACATCCACGGGAGGAGATGGAGTGGTGCTATATTATTATACTGGACACCCCACGGATAGTTCCGCCGCACCGCATTATTGCTTAACATCAGGTGAGATAGTCATCAAACGTAAACCTATTAAATTTTCATTGAATATATAAAAAAAATCTATGGGCTTAAGCTGTCATTAATAAAAACGGAAATGACAGTTTAGGGTTCCGGAAGCCTATCTAAAGACATAAACTTAGAATTGAAAACCGTACGACGTTGCCGACATATCTTTGTAGATTTTTTAATTTATGAGAAATATTTATGTATATGTAAAGATTCATTAATCTGAAAATTGTGGAAGACACTCTAAAGAAGGCATAATCTAAGAGAGAAGGAGAAGTTATAAACTTAACAGTAGAGAAGCTGGCACTGGTATTACAAACAAAGTTACTACATCAAATATACATATATATTACAAGAAGGAGACAGTTGAACGAACTATAATTGTATATACCTATATATATGAAAATGTAATTACTATTTACCATGACTATTGACAGTTTACTGAAGTGTCTTTATCAATGTGATGAAGCTTTACGGAATTTTTACAAAAAGCAGAAATAAATCATATTTTTCAAATTGTATATTTAGCCTATGTGCCCAGCCTATTGCAACTTCAGCTTACTTAAATCACCTATGTAGGCAACTTCGTTTATCTACGAATCTCTTTATTTTTTATTCGATCTCAATATATAGCATAGCTTGTAGGACTTATGGCCGTTTGGGTAGTAAGGTTCTCGAGTGGAGACCACGCACCGAAAAATGTACCGTGGGAAGGCCTCCAACGAGATGCACAGACGATCTGGCAAAGATAGCTGAGAGTCCATTGAAGCACGCAGAAAGAAAGAAAGAAAGAACTCTGAGAAGACTCATTTATTGCCAAACTGTAAAATGAACAACACCAACCATTCATTTTCTCAATTAAATGTATTTCATTAACGTAACTGACATATTTATTGTTTGATCTCTTAAAAATTAGATGTAAACGCAGAATAACGTTGTCCTGACCGCGTCGAATCGTCATACCATACGCATAAAATCCATTGTGCTAACTCGTTTGTTTATTTCGGCTGCTGGAACAACATATTCATATTTATTAACTCAAAATTAGTAACGATGTTCATAATGAATAAAATAACGGGCGGGATCTCGTCGTTTAATGTTTATGCAATATCCGTCTTGTCCCTTTCAGAAAGTTAGTGGATATTGGAGAGCGTTGTAAGAACGGTGTTTGTCGGCGATGAACTCCAGATTATTGTTTCTTCGACGAATCACAATTTCTCGAGTCGCTGTGTGGCCGCCAACCATGATTCTAGCAACGTCGTCAACAACAGGTGCAGTGAATCTACGCACGTGCGGAGAGCAGCTGAGAGCTGGTGTTTTATCAGGAATGATGATAATAGCGTGATTGTTACTTTGGAATTCGTGCATGTGTGATTTGAAGAATGTCAATAATTCATTGTGCTCATTCAATAGGGCTTCCAGCTCGCCGACGATGCGCCTGGCTTTAGGGCAATTGAGGTTATTGTAGCCGCAATGTGCATCCACGCGATTGGCGAGTGCCAATGGTGCGAGTGGGGAGCTATACGATTGATGTCTTTACCGCCCATGAAATTTATTTGTAAAAATTTATGTGGTTTGTTTGGCATTGGCAGTAATAAGTCCACTGTGTGGTACACTTGTCCATTGATTTTGAACGTAGAATAGAATTGTTGACCATTTGTCACACTATTGTAAACTATTTCTGTTGCTCCAAGCGATGTCATTTGGAAGCATGAATTGAATGTGCGAATGGACTTCAGGAACAGGTTTGAATCTGGATCCGTGCTGATGAGCAAGCCGTTCAGTGGTATCGGTGGTATCTCAATTTCTGATAGTTGCACTTTCCCTAATGCGCAACACATGCCGGCTGACTCGTGTTTGAATTTGAGTGCATGACAATGAGGACATTCTTTGTCCATAGTAGCAATCAGCACATTCGGATGAGCGGAATATTCAATATCTGGCTCGTACTCAAATGTGAAACGAAGGAACGAAGCGGATGTAAATGTTCTATGTATTTGTTGGCGTTGTCAGCCATTTGCTCTGTGTGTGTCAATAACGAGCCGGGCCGCTTTTCTCCGTTACCATCGTCGTTGTCGATTTCGTTCAGCTCGTGCCTCTTGTAATTGAGATAAACGCAATTGCGACAGGCTCACACGCACATTTTCGTTTCCTTTTTGGAGTTCTTCGTCTGTTCTTTCTGCTCTACTATGTTTGTTGCTTTATTCGTTCGATGGCCTAAATTTCCCCACTTGCATCTCGCTGGCATTGTTCACTGTAACACACACACAGATAGACAAAAGTGATGCACTTACTGATGAAAAACGATATAATAATGTATTTGTTCTTTTAGTATTTTACCAACCTTTCACAGTCAAAAAACAGATATATATTGTGAAATAAATTGTGATTATTTTCCATGCACTTCGTTGTGACACGACACTTCGTGTAAATGACTGATGTCAATGAATGACAGTTAAATTATTTGGATATTGTTCATACAAAAATACTAAAATTGCGATAAAAATGAGGGTAGGACGATGATAAATACTTTAAAAGAGTGCAACCACAAACACCATGACATGAGATATTAATATACTAGAAGATTATAAATTTATAGAATTAGCATCATTTCGGCAAGTGGACTTCATTCGGCCGAAATGATGAAGTCCACTGTTGGACACAGGCCTCAAAGATCACCACAACGACTGATATGGGTGTGTTGTGTGCTCATTGGAGGGTCTTGCCATAATCGCCATGCTTAGCAGACGGGTTAGCGATCGCAGTTGAGTTGTTAATGTACTCAAAGGAGGACGCTGGTGCCCATCCTCCGGTTAATCCCTTAGTCGTTATGGCGATCTTTGGGGGAGGCTTGTGTCCAGCAGTGGACTTTATTTGGCTGAAACGACGATACAAAATAGATACCTAAGGATCTAGATAGAAAGTGCCGGCTTCTTCTATATATATTCACGACTGAAAGTGTTTAAAAACGTAAGTACATACGTTAAAGAAGATCACTTATAATTTGAAACCCCGGATTATTTGAGTGTTACCCAAAGGACCAAAAAATTTATCGCACCTGAAAATCGTAACCAAGACCTTCTGCGGTCTGCGGTTCTGCACCGTGTCTAAACCAATGCGACAGTTCTAAAGTGTTTCAGTAAATATTCATATCATGTCGGAAAACCAAAGTTTCTTAAACCCATCCAATTGTTTCTGAAGTGGTATGTTTTACACACCCTATTGTCTTAAGTCCTTATCTAATTTATTTTTATATAAGGGCATTGTACAGTGCGTTGCCACAGAAGTGTTAGAAGATTAGCTTTGATTACACGCTTGTTCTATTACAATGTATAAAATCATATTCGCCAGCTTGTTCTTTCAAACTTATGGTAAGTTATGTTCTTGTTTTACTTTTCATTCAAACATTGCCCCCACACTATCATTTCTCCTGTGCCATGGGTAGATACAGTTTGTAGACATAGATATACATGCACAAATACCTACACCCAAAGTAACTACTCGGCCATACAAGTGTTTGTTCCTTGCGGTAATCGAACCCGCGACCCGCAGCGCAGTCAACGAGTAGTAGCCGTTGCGCATACCGTGCCATTACACCGAAATAAAAATATTTTTGTTGAGGACCTGTGATATCTTAAAGCCGTTATCACGAACTTGTCCCTAGTATATGAAAACTGGATAGATTTTATAAACGTTGGTCAAGTAATTTCGTATGTAGAGTCTGTAACACGTTAGCTCAATACGAAGTCGCGAAAAGCTAGGAAATCTGATGTAAATTGAAAAAATACTTAATATTTCAAGCTAGATAGGTACTTAACCAAAATGAAATAGGACGTCCGCAATTGTTAGAACATAAAGTCATTTATTCATAATTTCAGCCGTAAAAACGTCTACTGCTGGACAGAAATCTCCCCAAATGATTGCTACAATGACGGGTATGGGTTTGTGTTGATTGCTCGTTGGGGGATTTTGCCATAATCACCACGCTTGGCAGATGGATTGGCGATCGCAGCTGAGTTATAAATATACTAGAAGAACGCTGCTGCCCATCCTCCGGCTAATCCCATAGTCGCCTTTTACGACACCCACGGGATGAGATGGGGTGGTGGTATTCTTAGCCAGCACCACACACTTATTAAAACAACACAAAACCAACACACAATAGGTGCACTATAAATGTTATAAACGTAAAAAAAAAAGGAAGGTGCGTTAACAGAAAAAGACAATATTACAAAACGAAATACGAAACAAGATAATAATAATTACAGTAAACGGGCTAAATCATCGCACACCGAATAGAATAGATAAGAATCGTTGACTCGGTAATTAGCAGAGATCCGGACTCCTACCGGCTAAAGCCACTGGGGCGGTCATCTTCGGCACCCAAGAGGGTCTCCAGGTCCTCGGATGATCACACTAGAGCACGGTGGTATCTACCTAGCCTCTTGCAATAAGAGACCTACCACCCTTATCTTTTATTTCATCGTTTCATTCTCTCTTTCCTACTAATTCTAGTCCAATCTAGCTAACTAGTCAAAGGCCGATTTCATTAGTTTTATTTTAGCTTTGACTAACTGCTAAACGACAAAGTACCTAGTTTCGGCCTTTGACTGTGACCTCTTGTCAAACTCGAGGATTCACTAGACAAACCCAGTAGTGCCTTTTTTTTATTGGTGGCCAGTGGAGATACTTCATGAACTTCCTTCGCCCCGGGGAAGAACGAAGGGTATGCCGGACTCCTACCGGCTAAAACCACTGGAGCGGTCATCTTCGGCACCTAAGGGAGGCTCCAGGTCCTCGTATGATCACACTAGAGCCGCCCACTGGTGCCACGCCTATTGGCACATCTCGGAGAGGGTGACTGTAAAGCGGTCACCCCCCCGGGGGGATTGTAAAGGATCCCCCAAAGCGTCCCACGGCAGCGCGTGACCACATGCGTGCTACCGTCTTCTCTTGGGTCGCTTGATGTGGGCACGCAGATTCCCCAATCTACGCACCCGCGAAACCAGAGGTCTCCCCCACCTTATAGCAACGGCAGGGGTTTTCAGGCGTATCGGAATTAGGCGCCAGGGCAGTTGTTACCCCGGCGCCGACTCCTCCTTCTTCTAACGGGATCGGCCCTCTCCAGATCCCGCTCTGCTTTCTCCTTCTGGAGCATGACGCTCTCACAGAAGGAGACCACTGCATTCCAGTTCTCGTGCTCTGCCAACATAGCCGACACTACTGCTGGCAGAGAGAGATCTTGCCCGAACCTAGTAGTGCCTGGGCTTCAGGTTTGACTAGAACATAGGTTTTAACAATATTGTTGAATATGTTTATTTTATGACAATCTATTATATTATAATATAATATATATACAATATTATTGTGTATACTTTAATACATCTATAGAAATAAATAAAATTGAAGTGTCTGTTTGTAATTTCAAAATAACAACTTTTTACTATATGCATACAAAAGTATATACGGTACTTGTAACAAAATAACATTTTTTTTATTGTCTGTCTTTCTGTCCGTTTGTCAGTCTGTTTGTTCCAGCTAATCTCCGTAACGGTTAGACCGATTGTGACGAGACTTTCACTGGCAGATAGCCAATGTTATAAGGAGTAACTTTTATTTCAGAAAAATAATTAGGGTTCTGTGAATAAAAAATAACCCATGAAATCCAACACATATACTAATTATATAATAATGAACAATCCGACTTCTTTTAAATTAAGCGGCGGGTGAAACCGCGAGACAGAGTAAGTTATATTATATAATTACTAGCTGCAACCCGCGACTTGGTCCGCAGGGGAACTATATAATTTAAGCTCTCAAGGGACATTGATAACGCAATACAATGTAATTTATATCCTATACAGAAATAAAATTATTTTCTTTCTTTCTTATTGTTAGAATATTAAGTACTGGCACACTGTATTCTGTTGTCGGTTGAAAAAAAAGTGATTACGATGTGAGCGCATTGAAATATTTAAGGTTCCTTTATTTTATACTTTTTCCAGGGTATAATCTATCTCTGTGCTTCATTGCATCAAATCTGTTTAGCCGTTCTAACTTGAAAGAGCCTCGAACATTCGAACCATCACATTTATAATAGCAATAGGAAGTTAGATTATTCAGTTTATTTGTGAACTTAAATTCTGACGTTTCATAAGTGCAGTGCAGTAATTGGTTTATTTGAAATAAAAATTCTTTGACCTTGACTTTAATCTTACTAGATTAGATACATAAACTTAATTACCTACATACATAGTTACTTTTACCGTTGTGAGTGCTCCCTCCATATTTGGTGGCTCTCTTGGGATTCCACTTGACTGTAAACATGATTAACGAGGTCCGAAGTTTGCCCTGAACCACAGCATTATAGTAAATAAGTAAATCATTAATTCCTTGGATCGAGGAAGTTACAAAGTATGTTAAAGTTGTGGGTGATCTAATCATTAATATACTTCTTGTGTAATACATTCAGTCAAAAAGTATCGGGAATGGATGATTTGTTTATGGTACCAAATTCAAAATTTTCTAAAATGTAATGCGACTCTAACCGGGGACTCTTCATGACTGCACTATAAAATGCAGTCTCGGATTGTCCCCGGAGGTGTAAAACTATTGTATGAAATGGAAACTACAATACCAAGGTCTATTGCAATGGGTGCTTAATGGATTTAAAGCTACGAAAAACGGCGTCTGCCTTTCAACATTTAATGTGAAATTCTGTGGCAGACGGTAACTCGCCACTCACAAGATGGGCCCCCTAAATGGCCACCACTACAGGCGACAAGGAGCAACACCGGTGTGAGCGGCTAGGGGTGTCGAGAGGTGCGTTGGTGACGCGCAAATCGGGGTGGGCCGGTACATGAAATACCTGGGGCTCACCCTGGACAGTCGTTGGGGCTTCGAAGAGCACTTCCAGCGCCTCGTCCCCCGAGTCGAGAGGGTAGTGGGTGCTCTACACCGGCTGCTGCCCAATCTCGGGGGACCATGTGAGGAAGTTCGCCGTCTCTACGGAGGAGTCGTGCGGTCCGTGGTCCTATACGGGGCGCCTGTATGGTCAGCTCGACTATCAGGCGCCCAGCGCTGCAGAACCAAAATTCATGGTCTGCAGCGCAGAGTGGCTATCCGGATCGCACGAGGATACCGAACGGTGTCCTACGAGGCGGCAACTCTCCTGGCGCGTTTTCCGCCTTTTGACATCCTGGCGGAGATGGATGCGTGGGTCTACGATCAGACACGCTCCCTCCGCCAAAGCGGCGAAGGCGCGACTCCAGGGGCGTTGGACAAGCTGCGGCGGCTAGCTCGGCGGCGCGCACTTGTAAAGTGGCGTCATCGCCTGCGGATGCAGTTTGCAACCAAGCGCGTCGTCGAGGCCGTCCTGCCGCTCTTTGGAGCCTGGCTCAAAAGGAGCGAGCGCGTCACCTACCGCCTGATGCAGGTGCTCACCGGGCACGGTTGTTTCGGCGCGTACCTGCACAGGATAGGACGCGAGGCCACGGCACAATGCCACCATTGTGATAGCTACCAGGACACCGCACAGCACACGCTCGAGGCGTGCCCTGCGTGGGCCGCCGAGCGGCGGATCCTGGTCGATCGGATCGGGCAAGATCTCTCTCTGCCAGCAGTAGTGTCGGCTATGTTGGCAGAGCACGAAAATTGGAATGCAGTGGTCTCCTTCTGTGAGAGCGTCATGCTCCAGAAGGAGACCGCAGGAAACCCCTGCCGTTGCTATAAGGTGGGGGACCTCTGGGTTCGCGGGTGCGTAGATTGGGGAATCTGCGTGCCCACACCAAGCGACCCAAGAGAAGACGGTAGCACGCATGTGGTCACGCGCTGCCGTGGGACGCACTGGGGGATCCTTTACAATCCCCCTGGGGGGGTGACCGCTTTACAGTCACCCTCTCCGAGATGTGCCAATAGGCGTGGCACCAGTGGGTGGCTCTAGTGTGATCATACGAGGACCTGGAGCCTCCCTTAGGTGCCGAAGATGACCGCTCCAGTGGTTTTAGCCGGTAGGAGTCCGGCATACCCCTTCGTCCTTCCCCGGGGCGAAGGAAGTTCATGATGAATTTCCACTGGGCACCAATAAAAAAAAATAAAAAAATAAAAAATAAAAAAGGGGTGTCGAGAGGTACAGCACCGGTTTCACCATCACGCGTCTCGAAAACTCGGAGCGGGTTTCCCCGTTATTACGCCATTAGACACTTCTACCCCCAAGCATGTAGCTCTGGCGGCCCCCCTCTGATCGGCCAACTAAGGCAAGGCAAGCCAGAGTTGAAAATCCTGCAGGCATTCATGGGGTTCCACTCCAAACGACCAATGATGCCAAGCCGAAGACAAGACCCTGACCGACTCTCTGGAGCATTCGGGTACGCAGTTTCGCCATTCACATTCAGCTCACCACAAACTGACCTGGGTTCTGTAGGCTTCTTAATATATATTTTTTTATATCAAAAGGTAGGAAGAAATCAGGCAGCTGCTTTAATCTGCCCTCCAGGATTACCTTATCCCATAGTGAGATAACGACCGCCCAGAGGGTTTTATTATTATCTACATGTCTCTCTTTTCACGGGTTTATAACCCCTGTAAGGGGGAACCCGGTCTTTTGACAGGCTTACGCGGGGACATAGGTCCAACACGCAGAGGCCCTTTAGAGATTTTTAATCTAAAATGTAATGGGACACCAACCGGGGACTCTCCATAGCTGCACTATAAAATGAAGTCATGGATTGTCCCCGGTGGTGTAAGGCTATTGTATGAGATGGAAACTATAACGATAAGGTCTATTGCAATGGGTGTTACATGGAATAAAAAGACTAATAAATACGGGAACAACGGCGTCTGCCTTTCAACTTTGATCGTGAAATTCTGTGGCAGACGGTAACTCGCCACTCACAAGATGGGCCCCCTAAATGGCCACCACTACAGGCGACAAGGAGCAACACCGGTGTGAGCGGCTAGGGGTGTAGAGAGGTGCGGCACCGGTTTCACCATCGCGCGTCTCGAAGACTCGGAGCGGGTTTCCCCGTTATTACGCCATTAGGCACTTCCACCCCCGAGCATATAGCTCTGGCGGCCCCCCTCTGATCGGCCAACTAAGGCAAGCCAGAGTTGAAAATCCTGCGAGCACTCATGGGGTTCCACTCCAACCAACCAATAAAGGCAAGCGGAGACGAGGCCCTGACCGACTGGACTGGAGCATTCGGGTACGCAGTGTCGCCACTCACATTCAGCTCGCCACAAACTGCCCTGCGTTATTATTATTATTATTTACCATTCAAATTAAATTGCGTTTAGGGTTCCGGATTCTGGCAGGTGCCAACTGTGGTGATTATGGCAAATATGATATCACGGTTGGTGCAGTGGCTGAAACAGTCACCTGCTGCGCTCTGGGTTGCGGGTGCGATTCCCTCACGGAACAAATATTAGAAAAATATCCCCTATGATTAGTTATTTTAGTAATTATTGGGAGCGCCGTGTTCAGGAGTAGAGGGTTACGGGCTGATGTGTGTGTGTGCTTTAGGGCAATGAAAAATTCAACCTTCACTCCCCCTTCCCTGCCTACCCGACCACTGGGTGTCAAAGAAAGGGCAACAGTATCTTCCAACGCGTTCAACATTATCAGCGATCATTAAACTATGAATGTCCGGCTAATAAAGCTACTCTAGTGTAGTTTGCTCACATAGATTCTCTTGGGAAATCTTGACGACATGGTTGTGTTGTTTTAAACGATTTTCCATTCCAGAATTTCTCCTGCGGTGTGGATATAATTCACAGACTTGAATGTCGCATGCACAAATACCCAAACCCGGAACAACTATCTGTAGGCAATACAAATATTTATTCCGTACGGTGATCGAACCCGTGACTAGCAACGCAGAAATCCAAGCGATTAGCCACTGCATCAGACGTACCATCAAACGATACAAAGAATAAATAAGATTCGAGTAAAATTCTAGAATGACATATAATTTTTTTAGGTTACCTTTTACGTCTACCTGGCCAGCCTTCAAAAGAATTAGCAGATCTGGTACCATTTGAACTTCCTGGAGTATTCAACCTACCAGATGCACGTATTGTGGGTGGAGTGGCCGCACCAGAAGGTCGGGTACCTTACCAGGCGTCTCTGAGAACCTTGTTCAATTCGCACTTCTGTGGAGGATCGATCTTGACTGAACGATGGGTGCTCACAGCCGCTCATTGCACTGTCGGGTAAGAAATTCTAAGAATGTTATTATTGTTATTGTTTTTACGTATTCCCAGTTGAAAGAAAGTTGGTGCCATGTGGTGCCCGTTAAGAATACGGCGGTATTCTTCACCTTCTCTTCACCATCTGATCCCATGGGTGTTGTAAAAGGTGACTATAGGATTAGCCGGAGGATGGACAGCAGCGTCTTTCGAGTACATTTATAACTCAACTGCTATCGCTGTTTTCGGCTGCAATGATGATGTTGAAGAGTTGAAAGGAAATCGTTTGCCCCGGTATGGGCATGTGATGAGGAGGGATGAAACACTCTCTTAGTCACAACTAAGAGAGTGAAGAATATGAATGTTGATAGATAAGGGGGAGAGGGAGACCACAGAAAAGATGGAAGGATTGAGTGAGAGAGGCTATGAGGAAGGGAGTAAATGATGAGATCACGGCTAACAGAGAAGAATGGATGGAATGAAGTAACTTGGGAGCAGGGTATGAAGATGATGATGTTTCACGAAGTGCCGGTGCAGACGTCCATTGCTCTAAATGATTCCCTTTATTTTATAACAGCCACATGACCAATATCCTGTCTGTCAGTTTGTTTGTTCCTACTAATCTCCGAAATGGCTGGACCGATTTTGACGGAACGTTTACACGCAGATAGCTGATGTTATAAAGAGTAACTTGGCTTGGGACCTTTCTTTAGAAAAATAATAAGGGATATATATATAATACCAATATATATACTCTATGCCAACTGACGCCGAAATTACTGTAATGGCCGAAATTAATAATCAATCTAATCCAAAATCTTCAAATTTAAGATTTCGAAATTCATCCGTTGTGTAACGATCACATTTAACACAAGAAACAGACATATCCGTAAACCGGAATCCAAACATTTTGGATTCGATTGATTATTAATTTCGGGCGTTAGTTATTTATAAATAATCCGATTTCTTATAAACTAAACGGCGGGTGAAACCGCGGGGCCCAACTAGACAGTAATAAAAGTAAAGGAAAAATATTGTTCCGAAAATTATAATCACTTAAAAGGCACAGACCATTTTTCACGGACAAAGAGGAACGACAGTTAATTCAATATAGTACAAAGGTTTCCTCCCTTAAGGGAGAACTAGAATCGTAAGAGTCGGCAGTCATTTATCAACCTCACGCCTCCGTAGATTTTCCCCTTATCCCTATGGTTAAATTGTTTTGCTTTATATTAGAGGAGGGCGAACAATAAGGGTCAGACGGTAAGTGATTACCACCGTCGAAAGCATGGTCATTGAATAAGTTAGTGGTTAACCTTGCTATCATCATCACATGCTATTATGGTCCTTACCTTTAGTAACCTGGTAGGAAACACATCCTGTACTCCTCCACGTCAGGGAAGGGCTGAGAGGCATGCTTAAATTCCGCAAGACTCCTACCGGCTAAAACCACAACAGTGGTCATTTTCGGTACCGAATCCGGCTCCAGGTTCTCGATACAATCACACTAGATTCGAGAAAATCTAATGCTTTAAGCTGCCAAGCGTGGCGATTATGGCAAAACCCCCCAATGAGCCCACAACACTTCCATATCGGTGGTTGTGGTGATCTTTGGGGGAGGCCTGTGTCCAGCAGTGGACTTCATTCGGCCGAAATGATGAAGCATGTGACACCATATGCACAGCATAGCATGCAGTCAGGCTTCGGGTGGCCTGTTGTGTTCTGAATCTGAACTCTAAGTTTTGTGTTGCAACAGTTTTGATGGCGAGCCCACACGTCTTCAAGCCACCTTTTCCGTCTTTCACCCCTTCAGCCTCAGTCTTGTAATAGTATGGACTAACCGTTTGCCATCTTGGCTTGCTAGACAAGACAGCAGATGAGCAAGACTTTCCTTGTCCTTTTTAATAAATATAATATAAAGTACAGCATACGGGATCGTGATCAACGATTATCGCTGTATAGTCAGGTGAAAAATTGACCTTAAATATCGTCTGGTTCAGGGATATTGACAAAAATAACGGAGTATACATCATCATCACCATCATACCAGCCAAACAATGTCCACTGCTGGACAAAGACCTCCCCCGTAGATTCCCACAACTACCGGTTACTTACCACCTGATTACCCGACTTCCAGCGACGTTCACCAGGTCGTCCGTCCATCTCGTTGTAGGCCGTCCCGCGCTGCGTTATCCGGTGCGTGGTCTCCACTCGAGAACCTTTTTTAAATAGTATTACTTACTTATTTAATCGTAATATCAGCTTGTAACTGTCCCACTGCTGGGCAAAGACCTCAGTGTGTGTGACTTATTGTTGTTTTAGTAGTATTAATTTGATTGTACCACACATCAGGCCGTAAACATCTACTGCTGAACATAGGCTTTTAAATTATCATTACAATGAGCCGTCATAGTGGATATTGCCACGCTTAGTAGGTGAATTGGAGTTCGCAGGATGTTGATTTGTACAAACATAAATATCAACCCATTACTGCCCCACTGCTGGCCTGGTCTTTTCTCACGATAAGAAAGGTTAGGCCTTAATCCGCCACGCTGGCCTAGTGCTGTTTGTCGCTCTACACATACCATTGAGAACTTTTTGGAGCCCTCTCAGGTGAGCAGGTTTCCTCACGATGTTTTCCTTCACAGTTAACGCAAGTGATAATCAAATTCTGATCCGCACATAAATTTGAAAGTCAGAATTGCGGGCCGGAATCAATCTCAGACCGTCCTGTATGGCAGGCAAGCGTTCAATCTCTGATTTGTACCGCTTTAAAGTAAATAAATAAATGATAACACTGACTTTTGTCCCTTCTGTGAAACAGTAGCCGTACTGCGCTCACTAACCCATCTGCCAAGCGTGATGAGTACTGCCAAAGTCCACCAATGACGGCACAAGTAATCAGCTCCCATTTATACCGGTCGGTGTTGAAATCTATAGGGGAAGCCTATTTTCAGCAGTTGCCGTCATCGGCTGATATGATGAACTATGACTTTTCTCTTCCAGCCAGTCCAAGTTCTCCATGACAGTTATAGTGGGCACAAACAACCGTCTGGTCGGCGGTGACCACTACTCCGTGGACTCCATCATCGTCCATGAGAGCTACGACAGTTCCTTCATTACGAACGATGTGAGCCTCGTCAGGGTGTCTCGAGACATCCAGTTTAGTGAATATGTGCAGCCAATCAAACTGCCTGATGAGGATACCGGGGCTGATGAGGAGCTGATGCTTAGTGGGTGGGGAAGGCTTTCTGTAAGTATGTTGTGACGAAGTCATCCTTCATCTTTATTTCAATCAACCTCTTTCATGTCTTCATACCTTCTATCTCCCACACAACCCACACACAACCCGTACACGCAACCCACATACTCAACACACACACACGCACACGCACACACACGCATACACACAACCCACCCACACAACCCACACACACGACCCACACACACAACCCACACACACAACCCACACACACAACCCACACACACAACCCACACACACAACCCACACACACAACCCACACACACAACCCACACACACACAACCCACACACACAACTCACACACACAACCACGCATCAGACTTCCACTGCTGAACATGGTCCTCTCGATGATCACTACAACGAGCCGTATATTACCATAACCACCACGCTCAGCAGGCAGATTGGCAATCCAGTGTGTTATTATTAGCACACGATGGAATGCTGCTACCCATCAACTGGATATCATCCTTTTTACGACAGCTATGGGTGAAAAGGGGAGTCTATTATTTGCCTGGAACCATACAAAACAGGGGAACAACACGGAACAATGACCAACATTAGCTATTCGTCAATTAAGTTGTCAAAATGAAACAAAATAGAATCCACGTAATAATAAGAATACAGTCTTCACTCAACTGGGAAATAAGTCGTTCAGCGTTTATTTCCCGTTTAATCGTCAGATCAGTTGATTTAACTCAACAGGCGAAAATATCCTCTTTTGCTTAATATTTGCATCGCAAGATATTTCACAAGCGATTTAAAGCCTTTATATATTTTGGTTTCACCCATTCAATAGCCTGATTCGGCCTAATGATCACTTAAGGCATCTTCAAATCGTAGAATGTGTTCCATTTATTGAAATATTTCACTAGTTAGAAACTACTTTTGTATGTTATAATTTAGCAGATTCCTATTGTTAGTCTTATAAATAGTGTTGACCGTTTCCCTACCAAAAGGTAGAGAAAGCAGAAGCTTTGCAACACATAGTATGACATAAAATATATAATCACAACAACATTATTCTACAAATTATGCGTTCTCCGCTCAGACCAAAAAATAAACGCTTTTTTTTTTCATTTCTTGTACAACTAAAACACTCGTTGCGTAGTTACAGGGAACAACCCTTTGCCATTATTATTCCCAGCACATTCGAAGGACTCCTTAATTGTATCATTAGTGCCCCGTGGCACCCTTCACTGTCTAGGGTTGCTAAAACTAGGTGTTTCGGTCAGTGTGTATGAAACATATATTATACTAGCTGGGACCCGCGATTTAATTTTAATTAAATTGGATTATTTATACTTACTTGTTATTGGATTTCATGGGTTTTAATTTTTTTTTGGATCTCTAATTATTTTTCTAAATTATCAGTAGCCTAAGTTATTTCTTATAACATCAGCTATCTGCCAGTGAAAGTCCCGTAGAAATTGGTCCAGCCGTTTCGGAGATTAGCGGGAACAAACAGGCAGACAGACAGACCGACAGACACACAAAACAATAAAAATAGTTTTTTTGTTGTATGTACCGTATATACTTTCATATGCATTTAGTAAAAAGCTGTTATTTTGATATTACAAACAGACATTTCAATTTTATTTATTTGTATGGATGATGTTGTTCACGTAAGCGCATATGCTATGAAAACCGCGAAAAGTGTGTCGTCCCGGGAGGTGCACGAGTTGATCGCGAGTCGTATTTCTTTGCGAGAACACCGCAATTATGACGCACCGAGTCGTTTCTTCAGTCATTAGGTCCTAACATTCATTTTAAGACGTTCTATTGAAATGACGGAGAACTTTTCATTGTTAAGAGCAGTTCTCTGTTTGGCAACCCTAGCTGCCGCAGACTTACGTCGCAGTGTCTGGGACGCCGCCATTACCGGGTCACTGCTGTTTGTATGTTTTATTAATGTTACATCTGTTTTGTCCGCCCGATTGTCGTAGCAGGACACATCCGTCTTCTGTGTCAGGGCGAGCAGGAGGACACAGGCGCAAAGGACGCGGGCCTGGTTAATTAGGACATTGTTTCACCAAAAAAATGTGCATGTAGTATAAAGGTTTTTGGAGACATATGTACCCAAGATTGATATTGACTAGTTATCATTCGAGGCGGCGGACTTAGGATAGTCTGTCGCCCGATGACAGGCAGGGCTGGGACTGTGGCAAGAATATTTCTATCATATTACAGATAAATATGCGCATATTAATATAATAGTACTAGCTTTTGCCCGCGGCTTCGCACGCGTGGAATTATTATAAAATGCGGTTATACTAATAAATTGTAGCTTATATAAAATGTTTGTACTTTTAACATAGCGCCATCTATTGGATACTTACTCAATCCAGTCAACTAATTACCTTATACCGCCATCTATTGGATACTTACTCAATCCAGTCAACTAATTACCTTATACCGCCCATCTGTTAGAATCTTATACCGCCATCTGTTAGAATCTTAACTAACAGATAATTATGACTCTTTGTCAGATAATAAACAAATAATTCGCAATAAAATAATATTGCGATTAGTAATTGAAATATAAACTACCCTATCTTTTAAGTTGGATAAAACTGCACACAGTGTGCAAAATTTTATTAAAATCGGTTCAGAGGTTTAGGAGTCCATAGCGGACAAACACCGTGACATGTAATTTATATATATTAAGATAATACGGGCCCAAATGTAAGGCTGCTTTTCCTGTCACGCAAATTTGCGCTCCCGTGTGGTTCTGGTCCGCATACTTGAGCTGACCAGGTGGGCAACACATATAGAAGATCATCTGACGCGCAGTAGTACTGTGCGTGTCTTCAGTCAAAGGTCACCAATGAATTTTGGATATAATTTCGTTTGACTACACACTTGTCAGTCTTGTTCCGCGCGCGTCTTTATATAGGATCGCGTGGCTGGTCGAGCCACAAAGGGCAATGGGGTAGGTTGAAGGAACCTTGTAATGGTTTTAAAAGTCAGGCACACCCCTTCGCCTTGCATAGGTTGAAAGAGGAAACTGAGGACGTCGATAAGATAAAAATAAAGTTATCAGTATTATTTTCTATGTGACCAAATTGTAAAAATCAATACACAACAAAACAATACAGTACACCTCTTAAGAAGAAGAATCAATAATTACCTAAATATTACGAATATTTACGCTGATAATTTTGATAAAGATAAATGTAGTTTAACTTATGCTTATTTTCCAGTACCCCGGCACGCTACCCATTCAGCTGCAGATGATTAACCTGACCTCCTTGAGCATAGAAACTTGCCAGAGCATCTACGACAGAATCAATCCAGTCTTCAGCTCACAGATCTGTTCTCTTACTGAATCAGGAGAAGGAGCTTGCCATGTGAGTAAATATAAATATGATAGAGTATACCTACGTTTTATTGGTTAAAGCGTATGCCTAGATTGATATGTATGGTATATACTAAAATGATATGAATAAACTATATACTACTTAAAAAAACAAGAGTAGGTCGCTTTGTCTTATAATCAATTATAGGCAAATTTTATTACGTCATCATCATATCAACCAAAACAGGTCCTGCTGAACAGAAGCCTCCCCCATAAACGACCATTTTGGGGGGAATTTGCCAGTACTCACCACACTTGGCAGGCAAGTTGGTTAGCACAGTACAGCTGCTATTTCACAGAAGGTATGCTGCTGCCCATTCCTATGGTTTAAAGTCCCTTAACTAGATTGATTATGTTGTCGCCTTTTACGACACCCATGGGAGGAAATGGAGGTAGGAGGTATAGTTAATCCGGACACCACACGCACTCATATTACATGATCTTTATTAAATTTGCCACATGCCTAAAATCCCGTAACCCTGGCAATATTACTGTCAATATGTGACACTTCAAAAAGGGTGTGAAATGATTTTTACAGGCTCGGCAATGCCCTAATGTTATATCTGGTGTTCATAGGTTACGGTAACCGCTTACCATAAGACGGGCCGTATGCTTGTTTGGCAACTTATTAGTATCAAAGAGTGTAATGGCCCTGGAAGCACGATCTCTATTTTTCAGGGCTCTACTTTTACTATCTCTTAAGTTGGATAAAACTGCACACAGTGTGCAAAATTTTATTAATATCGGTTCAGAGGTTTAGGGGTCCATAGCGGACAAACAAAGTGACATGTAATTTATATATATTAGGATGAGAAGGGCCCAAGCGTAAGTCTCTATTTTTAAGGGCTCTATTTTTAGAAACGAACCACCTATCATCCATCATAATCATTTTTGTTAAAATCAGATAGGAGGATAATATTCCCAAATCCTTTACACCCACTTCAGTAATCTATGCCGTCAGAAATGAATCATTGTAATGTATTTTCAGTCCAATATGTATTTCTCATAAAAATATACCACAAACGTACAGTAATATTTATATCTCGGTCGTATCTTTTGTGATCAAATATCGTCGGATGATATAGAATCCAACTAAAAATACTTTTCAGATAAAAATACGTGTATTGGGATCCTTCATCCAAGCTTTCACTCAGACTTATTTTAGCCCAGACCTTTTAGTAACGAAATATATACACCTTTTAGGTCAGGGCATATACCTGTATTATGACAACTTTTTTTATAATACAATTTGAAAAATAAAAAAATAAAATTCTATCGCCCAGATAAGCTCCTAGGCCTGGCGGTAAAGGGGGCACCGATTATGGACTACCTAAGCCTATGTTGTTCGTAATTAAACGAATGGAATATACTACTTTAAAATGATTACAATACAAAGACAATACAGTTAACTTTATATGACCGATGGGACTATGCAAAAGAACGTGTCCATACGTGACCAAGGTTTTTGGATGGGTGCCGGTCACATGTACAGCGTGAACGCTACTAGCGCGCGCCCTGCCTCCCTCCTTCCGCATTTTTACGTCACTATAGCCGATGCTCCTTTCCCGATCCTGCAAAATATAAACTTTATTTAACTACTACTTACTTATCCCTTAACGACTCCCTTGAGGATGACGAGACATACATCATACATACATATCTCCAAAAAGAATGACGTGAAACTTATTTTAGTTGTAAACTCATTATACCTTTCCAGGGTGATTCCGGTGGTCCACTGGTGGCAGGCAACAGTGTAGTGGGTGTAGTATCTTGGGGCATGCCCTGCGCTCGCGGCTATCCTGATGTCTACACCAGGGTCTACTATTTCAAAGACTGGATCATGTCAAAGATTGACAGTTAAAGCTTCAATCATTATTTCTTTGTTAGTTTTGTGATTTTCATGTCAACCCGTAGTCCGATGCTAAGCATTGGTCATATGTTAATTAGAGTTATTGGTAGTGATGCGACGAATACTAATACCGAAATACTATACAGCAAATACGAATACGTTGAACGTTAGTCAAAGATAATAAAAAAAACCAAAGGGACATGCTTATCAATAATACAAACACTTGAATACTAAAATTTTTACTCCCAGTATTTTTATATAATAGACAACAACACAATTTACGGATGCACTCCGTTTCAGTCAAATATTTTTTTACGAATGTCATTATGTTATTCAGCAAATACGAAAACTCAGTAATTGACTGTTATTTGCTGATTACGAATATTTGTAATTGTTTTATCACTATTTAATTACCGTAACATTTAATTAAAATGGTCATTCAGGCATAATTCATAAAGGTAGTTGTCACCTATATTTGTTAATGTCGCTTCTCCAGGAAAATCTTAAATGTGTCTACAATTGTCACTTTTAATATTGTCTGTCTGTTGTCTTTTGCAGTACAGAAAAACAATTTGTAATAAGCTTTGTACTCTAGTATCACTGTACCACTGTACATTTCATCCTGATCAACCGATCCTGTGAACACAAATTGTAATTAAATAAAAGCATGTTCCTAAGCCAGCCTGGAGTTACAGGCATAAGTTGCAGGAGCACCACTGCAAACCTGCTAAGTATACCTGAGCATTAATGGCTAATTTCGTTGCATCTAATTTTAGTACTTAGCGTTTAAGTTTACAGATTGTATGTCATAAATGTGGATAATATAAGATAAAAAAATATTTTTATTGATGAAAACCATATACAGGCACTTATGAATCGTCGATACTTTAGTTTCCGCATCCCAATATATAGATTTCCCATGGAGAAGAACGGGCAAGAAACTCTATGGTTACGCTTTTTAAATCATATTAAATGTTACAATATTTTCAAGGTTATGTGACAACGTAGGAGAAAAGAGTCTAAACTTCTTAAAAAGTCTACTAAACAAGACTGACTGTATTATTTTATTTTTAGTTTTGGTTTAATTGTCATGGCCCCATTTGGCTGACCAGTCCCATCAGACGGAGTTGCGGCATGTAAATGTCATGATTTAACTAATCGGAAGTATATGATGTGTATACAAGGACGAGAATAAGGACGACATTACACTGTCAGCATCAATTCGCATTCAGTCCGAATGTTTCTGTTACCCGTTTTAATGTGCAGGACGTTTTAGATAATACGACTCATGCTTACGAGTGCGGAAAGCGTAAAAATTCGTAAACATGCGTAAATATGTACACATCGGGCTTTACCCGCTGCTGGCCCTCTCATGTGAAAGAGCAAAAGGATGCGTATTTGGATACATCCGAATCGATGATGATAAATGTGTTTCCGCCCTAGTAATATTTCTACTCGAAGAATTTGTGTTATAACTCAGTCAATTTAAGAATATGATTGAAAATGGCGGCGCGTGACACCTGTAACGTTCGCATACAAATTAATTGTTCAGCTGATTATTTTTAAATGTAATAATTTTGTTTATATCCTTTTTTTCATTATTTCTTGCATTGAACGTTTTTTGAAAGGGCACTAGGTAGTTGGAGATGTTCGGAACAAAGCAAGAGGCTCGTCACCTGTATTATTACCCTTGACCGGAATTAGGTGAGAGTCTTTAGGAACTCTGCCTACGTTTTTGTAGTATTGATATACCTAGTATTGATATGCCCGTTGAAATAATATTGACATATGGTCGAATACTGAAACGTCAGTCAATATTTAACTCTTTCATCTTTCAACCATTTGACACGCCCGTTATCCCACAATTTTGGTAGGACAGCGGGCAAAACGGACCCAACGGAGTTGGCTACTCAACATCTAGTTCATAGTTACCTAGTTTTAGAGCCAGTAATAACTTCAGACATTTTTACCACAAAATTTATAAAAATATCCTAACTCCCTGAACTGATGGCCGTTGTATTAAATAGGGCAATTATAGTAATACTTTATTATAATTCTAACGACCCTCTTTTCCTTTCAACTACAATCAAATCGTATCAGAACTGCAATGTTTCCATCAACAAATATAGAATATTTACAATTTACTTTTGATCATAAATTGTGAATATGATGAACAATAAAAAAAGTTGGTAAACATAAAGATGATGAACATGTGACGAAGTCATCCTTTATCTTCATTTCAATCAACCTCTTTCAGACCTTTTATTTCCATCACTGTCCACCTCACGAATCATTCTTTATTCAATTCAAAATTCGAATTTGTGTGACGTAGAGTCGCTCTTCATATTTTGATCATCATCATTAGACATTGGATTCTGAACGCTAGTGGTTCAACACACAGCTGTCGCTCTGACAAATAGTCTCCTGCAATATAACAATTACTTATTTTTAACTAGCTTAAATATTGTGTTTATAAGCTATATTTGAAATATATAAACATCACCATGAAGATGAAGTGTTGAAGTTGTGAATATCAATATACCTATATAACATATATGCTACGTTTCATTGAATCACAATAACTGAACTCCGTTACTTGCTGCCGTGGAGAGAGCCTCCCAGTTGAGCTAACCGGGAAGGAACACGGAGGGAGGCACTCCGCGACAAACATTTGGCTCATATGATGATTTGATAATCATGAAGGCCAAGATGGTGTCGACAGTCAGGAATCCTAGCTGCAGGACAACTATTTTAAACGGAGTAATATAAACCACTGAGTAGAACTCCTTGCCGGAGTCCGTGTTTCCCAACATTTACAACCTGGGAACTTCAAGTCACGAGTTAAATAGGTTTCTTCTAGACCAAGGGTGCACCATCATAGACCGTATTATCATTAAATATCAGGTGAGATAGTGGTCAAACGCAAGCAAATGTTAATAGAATTCAGAAAAGAGTGATGTGAATATAGTGCAAGGCAATGTATGAGACAAGTACACACATGTGTACAATGATAATTAATTGACCTCATTTATGACGTAGCCCTAGAAGTTTAAAGCTCACTAGTCCAAGCAAAGGGCACCTATTCACGGGCATGACGCATGCACCAGCATGACCCATCATCCAAAGAACGTCCACTGTCGAACAGAGGCCTCCCCCATATATGCCCACAACGACCTGTTTCATGCCTTGCGTCATCATTTTAGGGGAAATTTGCCATTACTTACCACGCTTGTCAGGCGGGTTGGTGAGCGCAGAATGGCAGTTGTTCCATAGAACTCGCTGCTGCTCATCTCTCTGGTTTAGAGTCCCTTAGTCGCTTTTCACGCATCCACGGGAAGAGATGTAATGTATATTCTTAATCCAGACACCACACGAACAACGGCATGGCTCAGCTAAACCATATTGTAGGCACCACCCAACACACAACACCAACATCAACAAGACATTTTAGTGAGCATGACAAATAACTGCTAAGCAGCGTGAAACAGAAAATCTGGTTAAGTACTTCAACGTATAAACACTTTCGACCAAGGACAAGAAAATGTATTATTTCCTTGCGTAATAGAGAGCCACGTGCACCATACATTAACCTCTAAACTAATTAACGCACGAGGATACTGTATAAATTAATTTATTGCAATGCAAAGGTTAACACGTACACAACTGTTGCATTTAATTTACGTAGCTATATTACTTGTGGCTTGTTTAAAATATGAAATGTGGCTACAAGTTCCTTTCGTTCTTCGGTTCTTCGGAGAATTGTATGGGGGTCTCTTTACAGTCACCTTCCCTCCGCTAAGGTCTCTCACTTCACGTCATCTCTTTTAGCAGTCGCTCCCCAGAAAGATGTGCCTATAGGTGTGGCAGCAATTGGTGGCTCCGAAACGTTCATTCTTGAGATAACGGAGTCCCTCCCAGTGCCGAATACACACACTTGTGTATTCATAAGTGCTTTTAGCCGGTAAGAGCATTTTCATTACGGTGACAAAAAAGTTTCTTCTCGCTTCTAGTGATTGACATTCCGTGTGGTGTCCAGGTTAAGAATATAGCACCACTCTATCTCCTCCCGTGGGTGTCGTAAAAGGCGACTAAGGGACTCGAAACCAGAGAGATGGGCAGCAGCTTCCCTTCTGTGGAAGTGGAATACAGTGCTCTCCAACCAACCTGCCAAGCGTGGTGAGTATTGGCAAATTCCCCCCAAAAGAATGACGTGGAAATCCTTGGGGCTTTTGTTCAACAGTGGACGTCTTTTGGCTGATATAGTAGTGATAGGCTAGATTTTAACCAAATTAACTGAATTCAAAACATACTAGGATTCCTCCTTTATTATGAGTACAGTTTACAGACACAAATCTTAGACGTATCAGCAAAACCCAGAGCAACTATCTGTAGGCGACATAAATATTTGTTCCATGTGGGAATCGAACCCGTGATCCACAGAACACCAAACACTAAAGACGACCGAAATAAACCTATCTAATTCCAACCCTAACGATATTTACCCACCCTAACAAAGTTTACTCTTTCATCTTTGAACGAATTTTTGGGGTGTAGGGCCGAGTCCATATTTCTGATTTACTTTTCTTAAGATTTAAGATTATCATCATCATCATCATATCAGCCGTCGTATAGGAGGCGTCTAATGGTTGAAACGTTAAAGACTATCGAACGCTTCCGATGGTTTGTTTTAAACTTTTCTTGGTTTAGTTGCTCCGACTCGTATGTCCGATTCGATAGTAAATCGTAAGTGTATGGTAGAATAACAAACCATATTTCTAATTTCGGATACCTCGGATAGATGGATCGAAATATTGGACTACAAAACCGGGAATACGTATGTACCCGGCCTGAGGCCGCGGCGCGTCGCCAGATGAGACCCATTATGCGAATGACATGCGCACACCTAAAAACTTCTCAGTACTTCACTAAGAGGGTTTTGCAACGTCCATCTTCGTCGATGAGTCGATCAAGGTCAAGGCTGGAAGACTCTTGTTCATGTTGTTTTGGCTTTGCAATGAATTTAACTTTGAGTTTTATGAACTGAATTAACTATACTACAAAAAAAATCGTGGGAAAAAAAATCGATATTCTTGAACTGTTTTCTATGTATGTGTTTGTTTAGTATATATATTAACATGTAGTAGTATTCATGCGCATTTCTAAATCATATGGATACGTCACACTGATAAACGTGCATATGTTTTATCTATAACTGTGACAATATTGGAATAAAGAAGGAAAGAACAATAAATTGTTAGCATACATTGACGGCACGGTTGGTGCAGTGGCTGATACAGTCGGCTGCTGCGCTCCGGGTCGTGGGTTCGATTCCCACACGGAACAAATATTTGTATGACCTGCAGGTAGTTGTTCCGGGTCTGTGTGTATTGTATGTGGAATTCATGTCTGTAAAACGCACCCACGACACAGGAGAAATCCTAGTGTGGGGCAACGTTTTCTTTAAAAAAAAATATGCCTACAATTTATATATGCTAATATATTAGCAGTGAATGAAAACATTGTACGGAAACCTGCACACCTGATGGGGCCCTAAAATATTCTCATAGGTGTCTGTAGTCCACCAACCCAACCCGCACTAGGCCATCGTGGTAGACTAAGGCCTAACCCTTCCCATCGTGACAAATCCCGTGCTCAACAGTGGGACAGTAAAGAGCTGATTACGAATAGTGTCCTGCGAGCGGCCGTCACACACATTAGCGTATGGTTATCTTTATCGTATGTACGACGTACTGTACGCACATACGTACGATAGGTACGTAAGTACGTACAGTTACTTAATCGTATGGTTTCTATCTAGGGATAATCGGGCTGCCGAGCTACGGCTCCTGGTCGATCTCTAATGTGATTGTATCGAGGATCCGCCTGGAGCCGCCTACGAGACATCGATACCTAAACGAAGAAGGTTGATCTGATATTATATTTTTGAATTAGTAGTTGAAAGCCGAGAATCGTTAGTCATGCTTTGTGTATCACGGATGGGCCTTCGACTACGAGAAATGGATTTATTAGTTTAAATTATTTTCTGAAAATATCTTCAAACTTGTTTTGTGCTTTTCCATAGTCGGGTTTTAGTTTTAAAATATTATTTTTACATTATATCTGTGGCTTTTATATTTATCATCATGTCAGCCAAAGAACGTCCACTGTTGAACACAGGCCTCCCCTGTAGATTTTTCTTCAATTCTGATTCGATCTCATAGAGAAATGTCAAACATAGCTCTCTCCAGAGCTCACTGAGTGACCTTGAAAAATTTTATGAGCCCCATTGTGAATGACCACGTCTCAGTACCATATGTCATCACTGGTAACACACACTTTTTAAAGACTTTCTACTCGAGGCACTGCAATATTGTTGACGAAAAGACGTTGCCAAGTTTCCCGAACGCTACCCAGTCGGACTATATACGGATATATACTACCCTGAATATCCCAGTCATTGAGTTACGAAGGTCAGAAGGCAGTCGCGCCATGTAGTATGTTTATATTTCAACAGTATCTTGTCAGTCTATAAACCGACCTCAGCGTAATAAAGGGTAAAGTGTAACACAATGATGATAACTAATAACAATATATATTTTCTGATTAATTCATGATATAAACTTTGTAGTTACATTTTGAGTTACCTCACATCTTAAACTCAGGTATTGATATCATTTGAAAGAGAGGCTATTAAAATGTAAGCTTCACTGCACTCACCAACCCGCCTGCCAAACGTGGTCAATAATAGAAAATTCCCCCTAAAATGACGATATACTTATAGAAATCTATGGGAAAGGGCCTTTGCTGACAGTTGATGTCCTTTGCCTGATGTGATAAGCTTACAATTTGGAGCATGCATCGGCACCATCATCATCATCTTTCAGCCGAAGAACGGCAAACTCATAAATTTCACTAACGACCGTATACATGCCGCCGGCATCCAACTCTCAGTGAAGATCACCAGATCATCTGTCCATCTCATTGGCGGCCATCCAACGCTAAAACAGATTGCACGCAAATATAATAGAACGCAATTCCCACGCCTTACCGGAGCGGCGAGTACAGTGATATCATGCGCCGTGGGAAGCCACAATAACATCTCCTTTGAAAAGTGTCCCTGAACATTTTTGCCTCGTAGATAAAATATTCAAACCGGACTGCTGACTTCACAACTTGAAGTGGTACTTTAAAAATACTACTTATACTAAAACATCGCATAAACTCTTTGTTTTTCTTTGCTACGGAATTTTCTAGAGAATTTTGTTTATGTTTATGCGGGGAGAGCCCTTTTAATTATTTTTTATTTGTCCCAATGGAACTTCATCATGAACTTCTCCCGCCCCGGGGAAGGGCGAAGGGGCATGCCGGACTCCTACCGGCTAAAACCACCGGGGCGGTCATCTTCGGCACCTAAGGGGAGCTCCAGGTCCTCGTATGATCATACTAGAGCGGGAGAACCTAACTGTAGCCATTAGTCGAATAGAGCTCATAAATGGGCCGCTTCGACCGGGGAAGTTCTTTTCTTTTTTCTTTTATATAAAACGTTGCCCCACACTAGGATTTCTCCTGTATCGTGGGTGCGTTTACAAACACAAATTCCACACACAATACACCCAGACCCGGAACAACTACCTGCAGATCGTACAAATATTTGTTCCGTGCGGGAATCGAACCCACGACCCGGTGCGCAGCAGCCGACTGTATCAGCCACTGCACCAACCGTGCCGTCATCACGGCGTAATGCAAGTATCACGGCGCCACAGAATGCCGGCGTGAAGTACCAACATTGTTGGTAGTAACAGTGTTGCTGCTTTTCGTACACTGAGTGACTCAAAATTATGGCAACATTGACTTGGAGGCCTTCAAGAAAAAGGTGTATTTTTGCCCTAAAGACCGGCAACACATCCGCGAATCCTCTGGTGCTGCGGATATTTATTGGCAGTGCTGCCCATCCTCTAGATAATCCCAAAGTCACCTTTTACGACACCCACGGGGTGAGATGGGTTGGTGCAATTTGTAGCCGGCGCCATAGGGCTCGTTTGCTCTCCTTTACATTAAAAATAAGATGGAAGAACACAGCGCTTTTCTCTTGGAGTCTTCTAAAGAACTAGTTAGAATTACCATTTTACTGAACAAATAACAATATCAAACAAAAGTAATGTATTTCATAACAATAGGTATTGTGATTCTTAAGCAATTAAATGGTCGCTAAGAAACTACGTCGACGACAGATTAAATTTACTTAACACAATATCTAGAAGAAAAGTGTTCTATTTTATCTATTGAGTATACTAAGTAGGCTGGATATAATCTTTATACTTCAGCTCTGAAAATGTAGGTTAATGTTTCTGTAGGCATAAGAATTTTGTGAGACTTGTTGAAGGCGTCAACTTAATCTCGTAAGCACGAAAAAGATTGGCGTAGTAAGACGTGACACATCGCTTTTATTATAAAGCCTGAAAGAAACTGATAAGGGTAGAAAAGTAAAATAGCAATGAATTAAGCTCCATGCTGCATTTTTGCTATATTTGTATTATTTAATAATCAAATATTTCATTTCAAATAAACCAATTTCTGGCATTTATAAAACGTCAGAATTTAAATTGGACGGTTCCAATTGATTGGTCCTATGGAAAAGAGCCAGAAATAAAAACTATGGATACTCTTTTGTTTAAAATAAAATAATTAAATAAAGAATACTGCTTGATATAAATAATGGTAAAGAGTTTAACTAGAAAAGTGTTTAAGAAAAAAAAAAGACTACAAATAAGACCATCATTATATCTATGTCTGTACATTAGAATGGTACCTGAATATTCTATAAACTAAAACCTTCCCATCCGTATATCGATTACCCCAGTGAACGCATGATAAAATAGTTTCTGAGACAATCGCGCACATACCGGGGAAAAGAGAACTACCCTATTTTGAAGTCGGTTAAAAATGGTTAGATCAATGGATATGTAATCAGATACATCATATCATTTATTCTGCCTAATAATGACTGGCCTATTAAAATCATAAAATATATTCACTGTAATAGTAAGCGCACATTAAATTAAAGGCTAAAGGGGCCTACTCAAAGCATTGCTTGCAGGGTCCTGCATGCAGTATCTCTGCTCGATTGTATAGTGTGAATGTAGGCACAGCCGATAAATATTACAAGCAGTGCTTTAAGTAGGCCGTTAATTATTGCACTACGGAGCTAGGCTGCACAGCGTAGCTTCGGTGACTTACTGCAGTGGTAGGCTTTCGGCAAAATCATTACATTAACCCATAAACGTCTACTGCTGAATATGCGGCAGCATGGGGAACATTATATCACCAGAAAATCACTCTTGGCAGGCTGGTTGGTTATCGCAGTATGTTATTTTAACAAACACAATGAAAATGCGTGGCTTCGGACACTTATCAAGGTCGTGGTGGCCCGGAGGTTGATGGACTCGCTTCTTAAGGTTGCGGCTTGAAAAACAGGCATGTGTTAATGTAACTTTTTAAATGTCATATCGTTGGGGATAGTTCAATAGCTCGTAAGTAGCATTGGTAAATATCGCGTGTCAAATACATTTTTTTCAAGGAGGCAGCAAATATTGAGTATTTCAGCGTTTACAGTGCATTGGTGCGAATCTCAATTTGGCTACTTTCATCACTTACTCAGTATTTACCAATGCCAGAGACTTCAACTGAAAATCAGTGCTTCAGTTACCTGTAGCATTAGCTAGCATTGGCCTTTTAAACACACGCCTCCACACCAGCCTAACAATGTAATATTTATGTGTACCTACAGTGTGTCGGTGTTTGTGTTGCTTAATAAATATATTTCTGTCGTTTTTTTACTCACGTCATATTGAACTATACCCGAAAATACGTACTTTCATAATTAACCTAACGATGAAGGAAAAAATTGTGAAGAAACCTGGTTCTGTCATGGTGTAAAATCGCCAATACGCAGTGAGCAAACATGGTGATCAATGCTCATTCCTTCTCTGTAAGAGAAGAGGCCTTTGCCCTGCAGTGGGGACAGTTACAGGCTAATATTATTACTAAAAGGTATATTTTAAAGCCTAAATTTGCATGATGAGTCTGATAATATCCACACAGCATAAGAGAATGATACTTTTTTTTACCCGGACCGGACCCGGAACAACTACCTGCAGATCATACAAATATTTGTTCCGTGCGGGAATCGAACCCACGACCCGGAGCGCAGCAGTCGACTGTATCAGCCACTGCACCAACTGTGCCGTCGAACTCGATACTCTCTGTGTTCTATGGTGTGTTCTTTATATGTGCTGTTTTCTATAAACCATGTGGCACCGGCGTAGAGTACTACCACCCCATCTCATCTCGGGGGTGTTGTAAAAGGCTACTACGGGATTAGCTATAGCTATAGCGTTCACCACGCTTGGCAGGCTAAGGAAAAATAGACTACAAAAAAGACTACCATACATGCGATGTAATCCGTTTAAGATTGTTTTATTATAATCTATACAAATAAATAAAATTGAAGTGTCTGTTTGTAATGTCAAAATAACAGCTTTTTACTAAATGCATATGAAAGTATGTACGTTACATATAACAAAAACACAATTTTTTAATTTTTTGTCTGTCTGTCTCTCCGTCTGTCTGTCTGTTTGTTCCGGGTAATCTCCAAAACGGCTGGACCGATTTTGACGGGACCTTCACTGGCAGCTAGCTGATGTTATAAGGAATAACTTAGGCTACTTTTATTTCAGAAAAATAATTAGGGTTCCGCGTAAAAAAATAAAACCCTTTAAATCCAATATAAATATTCTATGTCAAGTGTCTATGTCGAAGTACTCTAAATTTCTTTTAAATTAAACGCGGGTGAAACCGCGGGTCCCAGCTAGTAGGTAATAATCAGGAAAACCTAAGACATTGCTACATATAAGATTTCCACGTTTCATTTATATTTCTTCCTCACATGTCCTTCCTTGTAAGTCTGTCTGTATTTAGTTCACCATCATATCAGCCAAAGCACGTCCACTGCTGAACAAAGGCCTCCCCTTAGACTTCCACAACGAGCGGTCCCATGCCGCTCATCCAACCTTGCGTCCTTCCGGTGCGTGATCTCCACTCGAGAACCGTTTTGCCCCAACGGCCATCAGTTCTACGAACAATGTGTAGTTAGTTAATCAACTTTACCTCTATTTTAATTATCTTTTTATGAACCATAATTCAAACAAAACGACCCCAAACAAAGATTTATCTTGTTCAATTTACACAGAAATCATGCACAAACTCGGAACTCGGAACAACGATTTGCTGGTCATACAAATGCAAATGATGTATTGCGCGCGGGAATCGAACGTGTGACTTGTAGCGCAGAAAGCCAGTTGCTTGGCCATCGCGCTAACTTCTTGATCTTGTTCTGTTCTTACCATTATTTCTACAGCTTACCCTGTGGACGTTAAGTATTTATGCCATGATTTGTCACTCGAGTCAAATGCCTCCCTCTCTCTCATCCTCTGTTTTAGTTAATGCGAGCAAGCTTTAAGTGAATAATACAATCTAGCTTTGAGGTAATAGCGTATCGGGTCCAGCAAACCAAGACGCCGCCTGGTTGGTGTCTCATCCCTTCTCAACGATAGAACACTCCTGGTTCCTCCAATTTCTAATCTTGGAATTAAATAGGAAGCGATTGCTAACAAAATCAATATGGCGGCTCACAATAGTTCAAGGTTATATCAAAGTGACCTTTCAAAATCCAACGGGGATTTCTAACCTACGTCACTCCACAATAAGAATTAACGGCTTAGAATTAAATGCGGTTGCGTGATATTAACAATAACTTTCAGGTATTCGTTCTATACAATGAACAGGATATTTTTCCACTATAGTCTAATCGGTGTGGTGTCCGGATTAATAATATAGTACCTCTCCATCCCCTTCCTTAGATATCATAAAAACTGACTGAGGGACTATAAACCAGAAGAATGGGCAGCAGTGTCTCTTCTGTGGAGCAGCAGCCATTTTGCACTCACCAACCCGCCTGCCAAGCGCGGTGAATACTGGCTAGTACCCCCAAAATGGCGACACAATTATTGTGGAAATCCATGGGGTAGAACCTTTGTTCAGTAATGGACGTAGTTTGGCTGAATTGGCGATAAAAGTATTATATATTATAAGGTTAACAAGAGTGTAATTAGCTATATTTCTACATTTCGAAAAAATACTATTTTATATGAGTGCTATTGATCAAACTCTCCATCTTTTAAAAAAAAATGGCAGAGCCTGTTGGATGCATGATCATGCTCTATGCATCTATGAACCTAAATTATACATATATTTTACCAAGCATCTTCATTTAGTAAAGTGACAGATAATTATGTAAAGCTAAAAGAACAAAGACGCTTCCAGCAAAACCTCTTTCGTTTGCTCTCAACCAGGGCTGCGGTGAATGCGCGAGCAAGTGCCGCGCCCCCGGTACAAGGTAGGTAGAAAGAACGAACGCCGTGGTGGTTTTGCTGTTAAAACTCTGGCACGCCCATCCACCTTCCACAGGGCGGAGGAGCTCCATGCATTTTCATTATTTTAAAGAACTTCCACTTCATGGCCTTCACCAAAGATCGCCACATCAACCGGTCTGGGTGTGTTATGAGTTCCTTGGAAGGTTTTGCCATAATCACCACGCTTGACATGCGGGTTGGTGATCGCAGTTGAGTTGTAAATGTACTCCAAGGGCACCCACAGGATGAGATGTAGTAGTGTTATTCTTGGTCGGTACTACAGGGCGAACATGAAAAATAACCCCCGAAAAATAAAGTTGTGGTAGACAGAAAAAGGGCATGTCAGAAGTACTTTAACACGGCATAATATATTTTTTAAATATTGACTAGGGTTTTTAGCCTAATCCTCATGCACATGTTGTGTATGTGTGCGTGGCTGCGACCACGCTTATAAGGACCCACCTTAGACGTAATAAATCAGTGTGCATTCTGCAAGCAGTCGTTTCACTACCCCGTTACCTTCAGATAGAACAGTGGCGACGAATACCCACGAAAGTAAAAATAAATTGTTTAAAATGTCGGTGCAACTGTTTGGATTTTTATCTACGTTTGACCATACTGTGCACTCTTGGGAAACCTACAAGAGTCGCCTGGCACAATGGTTTATAGCCAACGACATTACAAAAGTAACGGACGTGACAGGTTCGAAAAGACGTGCTATACTGCTGAGCGCACTCACCGATGGCACCTACAAACTCGCTTCGGATCTCGCCTTACCAAAGGAGCTTCAAGAAGTGCCATTTGAAGACATATTGCTATTGTTGGATAGACATTTTACACCGAAACGTTGCGGGTTTGGTGAGCGCTGTAAATTCTATGCAGCAACACAGGAAGTTGGTGAAACACCGACACAATGGGCAGCAAGACTTCGCGGGCTGACCGCTCACTGCGGTTTAAGCAATGTGGAAGAAGCGCTGCGAGACCGGTTCGTGATGGCGATGTTGCCGGGACGTGAGCGAGACAAATTATTTGGTCAAGACTTGACAGACCTGACGCTGGCTAAGGCGATCGAGATAGCAGAAACGCTAAGAAGTGCTCGCGCCGGTGCGGCAGCCACCGCGCATCTCGCGGGGCAGCAACAGCTGTACAAGGTCGAACAGACAACATCGAAAAGCGCGATATCGTTAGAAAAGTGTTCGGTATGCGGTCGATCAAATCATACGTCAGCGAAGTGTCGTTTCGCAAAATATAAGTGCAAAAAATGTAAAATCACTGGTCACCTTCAAAGAATGTGTAATAAAGTAAAATACGTTGCCACGACAAATGACGTGGATGAGGATGATGAGGGTAAGCTGTTTAAAGTTATTTGTAAAAATGGTGAACCAATGATTGAAACCATGACAATCCTGGGGGTAGATTTTAAATTTGAAATCGATAGCGGTTCAGCGGTCACGGTAATATCCAATACTATGTACAGTAATTGTTTCTCAAAAATGCCATTGTCGCCGACTAGGAAACAATTATATACATACATCGGTAACAAAATAGGATGTACAAGAGTAACACGGTTACCCATTACATACCTAGGACAATCACATGACCTTAATGTTTACGTAGTCAATAACGGCACCGGGCCGCCGCTTCTTGGTCGAGATTTTATATCGAAGTTTAAATTAGAGTTATTACCCTGCAAGTTCTTAAACAATACAGAGAACATGTTTGAACAATTACGATCACAGTTTCCAGATGTTTTTTCTGACCAATTAGGAGCTTTTAATAAGTATAAGGTGAAACTACAAATCAAACCCGGTTCTCAGCCAGTTTTTTTTAAAGCGCGACCTATTGCTTTCGCTTTAAAGGACAAAATAAATGATGAAATAGATCGCTTAGTTAAGTTGGGTGTGTTAAAACCGGTTGAACATGCGGAATATGCGTCACCGATTGTCCCCGTATTAAAGCGCAACGGTACAGTTAGATTGTGTGTAGACTACTCGGTTAGTATAAACAAACAATTGATTATCGAGCAGTATCCTCTGCCGACGGTTCACGAACTGTTTACGAGGTTACATGGGGGCCAACAATTTTCAAAAATTGACTTGTCTATGGCTTACAACCAATTTTTATTAGACGAGGACTCCCAAAAATTAACTTGCATTAATACACACCGCGGATTATATAAATATACTCGTATGGTGTTTGGATTATCAAGTGCACCATCTATTTTTCAGAAAGCGATGGAATGTGTCCTTTCTAACATGGATGGAGTCTTATGCCTCTTAGACGATGTCCTCATAACAGGCCCCACCATGGACATACATTTGCAAAGGCTTAAATCGGTGCTCGGGAGATTACAAGATGCGGGATTGGTTTTGCAAAAAGAAAAATGTGAGTTTTTTAAAAATGAAATTGACTATCTGGGGTACAAAATAGACAAACAAGGGCTGAAGAAGTCGCCGGAAAAAGTCAAGGCTATAATCGAGGCACCAATACCCACCAATGTAACCAAACTACAGTCATTCTTGGGATTGGTGAATTACTATAGGAATTTCGTAAAAAATGCTTCGAGTATTTTAAGTCCGCTATATGACCTGCTAAAGAAAGGGGTAAAATGGAATTGGAGCCAGTCCCACAATAAAGCTTTTATCAAAATAAAAGAATTATTAGCTTCGGATCAAGTCCTCACCCATTTTAATCATAATGCAAAACTGATTCTTACCGTTGACGCATCGCCAACCGGTTTGGGAGCCGTGTTATCACAAATAGGAACTGACCGTTCCGAACGTCCTATATCATTCGCGTCCCGCACTCTTAACGCAGCCGAGAAAAATTACGCTCAGATACAAAAGGAAGCAACTGCTATTATTTTTGGAGTACGTCGGTTCCACCAATATTTATATGCTAGGTCGGATCCATTCATTTTAAGGACGGATCATAAGCCATTAATTTCAATTTTTGGGCCGTATAAAGGTATTCCAGAAGTGTCAGCAAATAGGCTTCAAAGATATGCCTTATTTCTCAGTGGCTATAACTACACAATAGAGTATGTGCGTAGTAATAATAATTGTGCGGATTATCTATCACGGGCCAGTCTACCGGACGCCCAGAGCGGGAACACGAATGAGGCGCGCCTCGCTTCGTGGCGGAATGACTCATTCGAGTTGCCGCCGTCCGCCGAGCGCGCCGCTTATGTTAACTTCGTAGTCGATGGAAGTTTACCTGTGACGCTCACAGAATTGCGCTCAGAAACAATTAAAGACGCAGTTTTAACAGCCGTAATAAAAAATGTTATAAAATGGCCTAAAAAAATTACGGATATAAGACTGAAACCGTATTTTTGCTGTAGGTTACAACTTTCTTACGAAGACAGGTGCCTCATGAGGGGCCACAAAGTAGTATTGCCGGAAAAATTGTGGTACAGAGTTATGTCAGAGTTACATAATTCTCATATAGGTATCGTTAAAACAAAAGCGGCGGCGAGGGCGCGTATTTGGTTTCCAGGTATAGACGATGCGTTGGAAAAAATGATAGGCTCGTGCCATGTGTGCACACAATTGAGGCCTTCCCCTCCCCGCGCGCCGCTATCGCCGTGGAAGTATCCTCCGAGCCCGTTTTTTAGAATACATATAGACTTCCTGGGCCCTATTAACGGACACACGTTCTTAGTGATGGTAGCCGCTTACTCTAAATGGGTGGAAGTCTATGACATGATAAACACATCCACCTCATCGGCAGTTATTGAGAAAATATACGAGTTCATGTCAAGGTTTGGATTACCGCAAACCATAGTTAGTGACAATGGCACCGCTTTTGTTTCGCACGAGTTCAAGAAGTTTTGCAATTCTAACGGGATATCACACGTGACGTCACCAAGCTATCACCCGGCTAGTAACGGCCAAGCCGAAAGTTACGTTAAAATTGTAAAAAAGGGTATTAAGTCATGTATCTTATCAAACAACAATGTACGGGAAAGCAAATTAAAATTATTGAAGTACCTTTTCGATTATAGGAATTCAATTCACAGTACTACAGGATTGTCACCGGCTCAGTTAGTTTATGGTAAAAATCTTAGATCACGTTTAGACCTGTTTCATCCTAAATTAATTGCCTTAACATCTTCATTGAACGTATCTAATGAGGTTAAAAATAAACAGTGTTCGCAGATTGAATCATATGGTGGTAAAAACAAACAAACATTTTCTATTGGCGATAATGTTTTATATAAAAACAGTGTTATGAATAAGTGTGTTTGGAACAAGGGTACTATTTTAAAACGTTTAGGTAATGTAATGTACCTAGTTAAAGACTTGTACTCACTTGTAAATGTGAGAAAACATAAAAATCAATTGATTCTATATAAAGGTATAACTATTAATGATGACTCATTCGAGGATGGCGATATTCAAATAGGGTTGCAACAACGAGATAACAGAACATCACCAGAGATAAATGGATCCGGGTTACCAGTGGTGGAGGAAGGTGAAAGAGTATCAGTATCTGAGCAAACAACGTCCACCCCACACACCGCCGATAGCCCTCCACAGCCTGCATCATCTTCACTAGTAGCGACGACGGCCGAACAGTTTACACCGCCTGCTCATACAGAAGACTCAGATGAGTTCCACGAGGCTTTGTCAGACAGTAACAATGACTCGGCGCTAAATGAGGAACTAATACAAAGGAATAACCCATTATCCCGAATGTTGTTGCGTAAAATACCAAGAGTTGATTATAAAAGTTTTCTATAGTTTGTACTTGTAATTGTTGATATTGTTACTTGTAATATGGGGGAGGAATGTTGTGTATGTGTGCGTGGCTGCGACCACGCTTATAAGGACCCACCTTAGACGTAATAAATCAGTGTACATTCTGCAAGCAGTCGTTTCACTACCCCGTTACCTTCAGATAGAACACTCCACCCTGGGCAAGGACGGCGCCGTGCTGAATAACGTACAGCTAAAACTCCATGTATGTAAGCATAATATAGAAGAAAAGAGTCCTCTTAAAAAAGTCTACACCAAACAAGCCTGATGTAATATTTATAAAAATGTGTAATTAAATTGCCATAGCAGTATTAAACTGACCAATCCGAATAGACGGCATATGTTTACGAGCATGGCGCAACCTTACCTCGTTTCCGCTTAAAATGAACAAGTTTTGAAATGGAAAACAAATAGTACCTAAACTTACATACTCGTAACTTTATTTCATATGAGATGACCCTAACTAAAATTCAAATTCTTAGTAAAACCCTTTTAAACGAATTATATCACGTATATTATAGATTTTTGTTTTTCCTGTCGTTTCGAATGCTTTGCAGCATTGCATGACTAAGGTGACACATACTTACATACCTTTACAAGATGCAGGGGTCTACAAGATTGACTGTGATTGTGGTTTGTCATACATAAGGCAAACAAAGCATAGCATAGCCACCCGAATAAAAGAACATATAGCTGACGTCAAGCATAGATGCTCCACAAAGTCTGCAGTCTATGAACATGCCTTAGGCAAACCAAACCATTATCTTCGTTTTGACCAACCTCAAGTCCTCGCGAAAGAGAACCGATATGTACCAAGAATGTTTCGTGAGGCTATTGAAATTAAAAAACATCCTAATTTTAATAGAGAAGATGGTTGGCAGGTACCACCTATTTGGAATCCAGTTATTAAGTCCCAAACAACATACCGCACTAAAAAACATCAAGACACTGTGAGTGATTACTGCGTGCATCGAAACTATTTTTTTGATTAAAATTATACGGTACATAAAATAAAATAACTTTTTAAAATCTGTAACGACGCCTGTCACCTTAGTCATCCTGCGACCACGAATGCTGCAAAGCATTCGAAACGTCAGGGAAAACAAAAATCTATAATATACGCGATATAATCCGTTTAAAAGTGTTTTATTATGAGTAATAATCGCGAAAACCTAAGACATTACTATTCATAGATCTATAAAATTATCCTCTCCATGATAATTAGTTAATTAAAATGACCCTCGTCGAGTGTGAATAAACTTTTTATTACTATAGTACGCTTTGAAACCCAAGTGGCTTTATAATTTTAACTTTTAATTAAACACGCTTTTCAGAACATCCAATTTCATGTTGTATTTGAGGGCACAGTTGACGAAGTGGCTACACAATTGACTTTCTTCGCTTCGTGTCGCAGGTTCTATGATCTGCAGATATTTGTTTCGGGTTTAGGTGTTTGTGCATGTAAGATTTATGTCTGTAAACTGAACTGTCGACGCAGGAGAAACCCTAGTGTGGAGAAATAAAAAAAACAAAACAATAACTATTAGTTAGAGGCAGGCAGGAATAACTGAAAGTCATTTATGAAACTATAAATAACAGTTGTAGCCTAGAGGTTGAATGAAGCCTTGCCGTCCATACAGGAGGGTCTGAGTTGAAACCAGGCCCGCATCTCTGACTTTCCAGATTCATGTGCGAATCATAATTATCACTTGCGTTAACGGTAACGGTAAACATCGCGAGGAAACCTGCACACCTGATAAGGCTCCAAAATGTTCTTGATGGTGTGTGTAGTCTGCTAACCCGCACTAGGCCAGCGTGGTGGACTAAGGCCTTACCATTCTAGCCTCTAGCTTATTCATATAGCCTTACAGTAATGGGGCGAACAAGTATGTATATGTGTAATGACAAAACTTACTATACATTTTATAGTTTTAAATGCATCTACATTTAATTAAAAACTATCTAACTGGACAGTTTGTCCCAAAACTTTCACCTTTATAACAATAGTAGATTTATGTTAGGAAATATTTATGTTTACCTTACTGTATTTAAAGTCTACATACATACCAACGCTCTTAGTATACACAAATAAGGTTTGTCCTCAAATCAGTCCCATAGTTCCTACATTATCTTATTTATCGGCACCCAATGTTATGTAAATGTTAGTTTTCGATATAAGTATCTTATTACTTTCTCACAATATCTTCTCCAAGGAACGGTTGCCGTGACACAAGACACCTTTAGCTAAGAGTACGAAGGGACGGGATTCAAGGACACTTGACACGCAATATGGAGGAAAATGATCTATCTGGAGTTATTTTGTTTCGCTGTCTACTCATATTATAGTTAAAAGGTAACGTTCTATTTTTCAGAGCGCACGAGGACTAAGTTTTGTAATAAAAAATACGTGAGATGATGGCTAATATGACAGCAAGCACTTTGCTGCAGGTTCAATTACCGCATGAAATAAATATCTCTTCTCTAAATAGTATAAAACAAAGTCGCTATCTGCCTCTGTTTCTCCACTTACTTCTTCTAAACCACGTAACAGTTTTTTATACTAGAAAGAGCGATAATCGAGGAAGGATTGTGTACATAATTTGTAAATATTTTGTACAAAATGCCTGAACGGTGATTTGGAAAAAACCTGTTTTCGTACGCCTACGTGCTAAAGTCGGCCAAATCTTGAAGAGATACATTAAAACAAAGCACTAGAAAATTGTATTAATTTTCGCTGGTTTGATCCCGCAGTTAACAAATATTAGTATGACCTACAGGTAGTTGTTTTGATTTGGGGTATTGGTTCACGTGGAAATTATCTGTTAAACTATTCATGACAGGAGAAATCTTGGAGAGAAAATGGTATATAACCCGCCACACTTAACAGCGCACTACTCACACGATATCCACGTCGCCACGATGGAGTAAGGGAGAAGCCACCTACAAGTTGATGTTTGAATTGATGACGATATTGTTTGTACAATTCAGTAAATCATAGAGAACTAAGCCAAAGAAACACGTTACTTTATAACTCTTTAAAGACTGATCAACCGTGTAATATTAATGACTAAGTACATTACAAGTGCTTTCTAACTCATTAACTGCCGCAAAACGAGACACAATTAAAAATCTATTGTGTCTACACGGCTGCCGGAAATTGACATGTAAGAGGCTAACAAAGAACTAGCAACAGGTAACGCAATAGTTTATTTTTCAAATTATACCTAAATCAGTTAGACATAGTACTAAAAACTGATATAACCCTATGATGTTCATCATCATCATCATATCAGCCATAAGACGTCCGCTGCTGAACAAAGGTCTCCCCCAAAGATTTCCATAATTGTGTTGTCATACTGGGGGAATTTGCCAGTACTCACCACGCTTGGCAGGCGGGTTGGTGAGCACAGTATAACTACTGTTACAAAAAAGGGACGCTGCTATCCATCCCTCAAGTTAAGAGTCCCTTAGTCGCCTTGTACGACACCCACGAGAAGAGATGCAGTGGTGCTATATTCTTAATCCGGACAACACACGGATAATTTCATGTGCAATGTTATACAAGATGCCTATTTTACATGTCAAAAGACAACAGCGAACAGATACTACTGTTGGTAAGTCTCTCATTGCAGTATTTCGGCTTGGTAATAACCACCGCAGCACCAACAGTGCTATTCCCTTAGCTCAAACATCCATACATCCTTGACTTCATAATTGAAATAAATTGACGACATAAAAAAAAACGTGCAAATAAAACACGCCCAGTAAAGCACTACCTATCCGCTACACGTTTGTGGTGTGCAATATCGCTTAGACGTGGTCCAATATTAACGGTATTTGTAAAAACTAGTTGACAAGGTTTGTTTGTATCATTTGTGACGAGGACTGAGTACTGCGGAAATGAAAGCGTTTGTTTTATCGCTCCTGTTTGACTACTTCCCCTAATAGTTCGTCTTGTTCCCTTTGGTAACATATTATCGGATATCATTAATATTGTTTTCCGGAAAATTGCATTTTGGGGTAAAAGAAAGGAGATCGTTTTTAGACGTGAAATACCCATTTCTATGTTTTTAAGTTCAGAAACTATGTCAAAGGCTACTGAGGGATCATTATTAACATTGTTTGTAACTAAAATTATGAATATACTAAAGTAATAACACGCGGATATTGAGAGTATTTTATTAGTTCTACATAAACGAGCTGTCCGTGCAATCTATCAGTTAGGTGCTATAATTTTGATCAGAGATTATTTCAAAAGTACAGGCATCCTAACTGTTACATCACAATACATTTTTGCTAATATATTAAGCAGAATTTAAATTAATATGCGAAATATTCTGATATTCATGCCATTAATACTAGAAAGAGGCATCGAATATCACCGTTTACATAAAGTACATAAATCATTTTTAGGCTCGAAATCTGTCTTAAAATAAGATAAAATCAACCTTTAATTTCTTGCAAGACTAAAATTAAAGAACACCTTATTAAAAAGGCTTACTACAGTATAGATGATTATTTAAATGATAGAAATTGCTGGTCTTTTAGTTGAACACAAGATGATTCTATATGCTTAAGAGTATTTGTTATCATGCAAATTATATAACTACTGACATACATATAGTGACTTTTTGGTTCATTTTTATATTTTTCATTACGTTCATTCTAATTGTTTACATATTTAAACCTACATTTTTTTCTGTATGGTTGTAATGATAAGACTGATACGTGACATAGGTGTCAGCCAGTTAACCAGGTTTCGGAAAGTAGAAATTAAAGAAATATAAAATCGCTGATATGATGATGATGATGATTCTGTATCCAGTGTCCTGATTTGGTCTGGAACTTTAGTTTCAGTGGTATACATTTCCACCATGGAACACGGAAAGCTTATTCTGCAAAATTTACACATGTATGTGTATTTCCACGAACATCATGAATATTTCCTAATTCCCGCTCGACTATAATAATATCATTGCTACGCCGCGGCGCGTCCCTGCTACGCCGTAGTTGTATAAAAATACGTTACACGTCGCGTACGATGACCGTGGAACTGGCCGGCAATATAGCAATATTTCTTGTAGATTAGGATGTTTCAAAAGGTGATTAATAATTATTTTACCCGTCACTATTTTCTTTCACATTTTTTATGACTCCAAAGGCCAGGATATTGCAAATCAACCAACACCACCTAACCCATAGCCCTGCCAAATATACTCGTATAGGATTCAAAACAACCTCTTTTACATTTAAACAATGTCGGATAACTTTACCCAAAATATTTCAAAGTCAACCTTGCTTCCATCAATTGTCATTCGAAATCCAAGGCGAATAAATGCCAGCTTTACAGCATTGCGTCGTGTTTGGACAAACAACAATTCACCCTCAGCCAAACCATAATAAAGAAACAGAAGTTCCATATCTAAAATTGCCCCAATACAAGCAATCAGTGCCGGCTCAAAATACCATCACCCTATCTCCTCCCGTGTGTGTCGTAAAAGTCGACTAAGGGATTAGCTGGAGGATGGGCAGCAGTGTCTTTTGAGCACATTAACAACTCAAATGCGATCGCCAACCCATCTGCCAACGTGGCGATTATGGCAAAACCCATAACACACCCATATCGGTTGTAGTGGTGATCTTTGGGGGAGGCTTGTTTCCAACAGTGGACTTCATTCGGCCGAAATGATGACAAACAATCATTACGGTAAATATTAGCGCTGACTATCACTCCATAGTAGAGCAAGCTGGTCGAGCAACCAGAAGCAATTTCATGTAATACGATTTTAGCGACTGCGTGTGTGACTGTGTTGCAATTCCTCAATTTTAGTTGCCCATATTTGAGCATCTTATCACTGCACGGTCACGTATATACAATATGTACCTAAACCCTGCCCGACCCAAAAGGAGCGTGTAAATATTGAAATAATGATACTATATAAAATCTATCCGTGTGGTGTCCGGATTAAGAATTTAGCACCACTTCATCTCCTCCCGTGGATGTCGTAAAAGGTGACTAAGGGAATTTAAACCGTGGGCAGCAGCATCCCTTCTTTGGAAAAGCAGCCATACTGCGCTCACCAAGTAAATACCTCCCAAAATGACGACACAATTGTGGAAACCTATGGGGGAGGCCTTTGTTCAGCAGTGGACGTCCGTTGAACGGCTTATGGCTGATATGATGATGATTACTATATCTTATCTAATCTAACGGCCGAATGAAGTCCACTGCTGGACACAGGCCTCCCCCAAAGATCACCACAACGACCGATATGGATGTGATGTAGGCTCATTGGGGGGTTTCGCCATAATCGCCACGCTTGGCAGGCGGGTTGGCGATCGCAATCCCTTAGTCGACTTTTACGACACCCACGGGAGGAGATGGGGTGGTGGCAGTGGCTCAGAAGCCGGCACCACACGGCCAGATTAGATTAGATTACTATATAAAATGACAATCATTACGAATTTTTAAATAGCCGATTTATACTACTTAAAACAAATATAGTAGCAAATATATACTTACTCACCTTATTTTTAAATAAACGCAATCTCTATATCTCAAGCAGGGGTAAACAGAGTCATGAACTGGCTTAATAATCACTTCCTTACCCTGAACACTGATAAAACGAAAATACTTGCCTTTACGCTACGCCAGTCCACACAGCCTTCTGATTCCTTCAAAGTCGTTGCTCACTCTTGCTGCTCGCCTGACTCCTCAGCTTGCTCATGTCCCACACTCGAACGTGCGCGCACCATCAAATATCTGGGAGTTACTCTAGATGACGGTCTGAACTTCGCAGCTCACATAGACTTATTGGCCTCGCGAATCAGGAAGTTGATTTTCGTTTTTAAGACCCTTCGACATGTCGCTGAGAGTAAGCTTGTGACGAGAGTATACCTTGCCCTTTGGCAATCTCTCCTATCGTACTGTATTTGTGCTTGGGGTGGGGCCCCTAAAACTACCATACTAAAACTGGAGAGAGCTCCGAGGGCCGTACTAAAGGTAAGCTCCTTCCTTCCTATACTCTTCCCAATAAACAAGCTTTATGATGGCTGCGGGGTTCTTACTGTCAGACAACTCTTCGTCCTCCACACAGTATTGTTGCAGCACCGAGACACCCCATTTAAGATTGTCACCAAACGACGTAAGGATAGAGTCTGTCAACCATACAAATGTAGCTTCTCCTTCACCAAAACATTTATTTGCTTCCAAGGTCCCCACCTGTACAATAGACTAAACAAAACGCTGAACTTCTATACCTCATCTAGAAACTCTCTAAAAGAAACTTTGACCAATTGGCTATTTCATCAAAACTATATAGCTACAGAGCAACTCCTTCTTTCTGGAGATAACCCATAATAGACTTCTAGAATACAAGTACATATAACTCTTGGACAACACAAAATACATACACAATCATCTACACTTCCCTAACAAACTAACACTAACATTCATACCCATCAACCTCACCATCCTAATATTATTATTATTTTCTTCCATTTTTATATTTATATATAATTTTTGACTCTTCTTGCATATTATGTATGTTCGCACTAATGTCTAATTCAATGTACGCCAGGAGTTGGAACTAGTGCCCTTAATACAAGTTACCTACATAACTTAGCAAGTTAACTTAGCAAGGTTACGACACATACTTATCATGTATACTTTTTTTAGTTTAATCCAGATGAACGACTATGTTATTACTAGTGCTTACTTGTAAAATGCCAATAAAGTTTTATTATTTATTATATTTATTTATTATTTATATCCTTTTTTTATCGTGGGGAAATCGTGGTTGGGAAAGGCGGAGGAGCATGCTGGACTCTTACCGGCTAAAACGTCATGGTTTCCTTCCACTTACCTCTAGCCAGGGGTAATGTGCACGCTTTGTCTGCATTGGCCCGCGCCCCCCATGATTTACCCTTGAAATAAACTTTCCGATTTTTGTAGGACGATAAACTTGACATTCTGACAATGACACAAAAAGTGACTATATATATAAACTATCACACACGTGAGGAACAACGGGGGGTGTCGAAATATACGAATATTTTCTTTTGCCTTGACACTATGAAAAATCAAGTGAGTGAAAATATTAAAAATACCGTTCGGTATATGTACGTGTCAGCGTCAAATAGATGTAAACGTCTAATAACTTGTCTACCGATTGATTCCTTTTGACTACCTTTGAAAGAATAAGATGAGCATAAATTGATTTATATGCACGCAGTTTAAATATGAGCAATTACACCTGTAGGTTCCGCGTTTGTCTGAGGGTAGTCATTCGCGACTTGGTTGTTATCAATATTGTATGAAATGGACCTTCTAAACTTCTTTATGTAATGCATTCATCCGTATTTACATAAATATTCACATTACGCAAACAAATCAAAATGTAATAAAATATTTATTCTGTTTATTCGTGTTCTCGCGCAAAATTTAGTGACAAGGATAATGCCTTTGAGGTTTTGTTCGGATCAATGCGGTGAACGTAAACATAATGTGATGCCATTTTGTGTGTAGGATAATACTTTTAATAGTAGAAAATTTTAATGAATGGCTTATTACATTTCCACTTGAATAACTGGTAGTTCGGAAACATTTTTACACGCATACATGTAGAATTTCATATACATAAATAGTGTTTTAGTAAAATAGTTTCAAGGGGACAATCTGTAGGTCATAAGGATCGGGTTTATTAAAAAACAAGTTACATGTTATGACAGCAATTATTAAATAAAGTTGCTTCAAACACTTTTAAAGAAAAGTCTTTAAAATACTAATACTAGGTAGTATAGGTATTTCATTTCGCAAAAACAACATGATGAAATACTTGATATCTGCCTGACTAAAATGTATAAATGATAAGTACCTTCTTATATTTATAAAAGTTTCAGGGAAAATGAATATAAGGATTATATCAGAATGATTTGATTTTAAAGGAAGAATAAAGTCGCTTAAATGGAAATTAGCAGGACAAATGTGCAGATTACACGACACTAGATGGACAAAGAAGATAATAGAGTGGATCCCACTGTAAGGTAAAAGAAAACAACGAAGATAAAGATAGACATGACCAGGCTTATTTACTAACATGTGTAGCTATGTAGATGGAATTGGATGAAGTCGGTCCGTAAAAGAGACGTATCGAGGGATTTAGGGGAAGCGACTGCTACGAATACCTGCTCATATTTCAAAATTAATATTTTTGGTTTATTAGAACTATAGTTCAAGTAATATTTATTATTAGTTGGTAACAGAAATAATAGGCTTTCTATTTGTATTTCATGTTACTTATATGTACATATAATCTTAATTGATAAAGGGAGTTTCACGAGATCAAGTGATTTCCAAGATCAAAGTCTCCAGCATGCGAAGCAATACTGGAATACTACTGGCTCGTTTTATACTTGTAGTGACTTGCAGCCGCATAATTACATACATGTTTTAAGTTTCCGCGATTATTACACTTTATATTATTTTGATTTTTGTTTTAAAATGACTGACATCCTGCGACCACGAACCCTGCAAAGTGTTCGAAACGTGAGTAACAACAAAAATCTATATTATTTACGTGATGTATTACGTTTAAAAGTGTTTTATTATGATACATAATTATGTTTATACATTTTCTGCTTTGTTTTAACTTTTAGACTTACTAACTACTGGTAAAGAACCACATAAAACCGTAAAACACATTAAATGAAAGATTTAACTTTTGTTTTAAACTCGTATAAAATTCTGAACTAAACAACCATCAATATGACCGCAGCATAAAGAGACAATCGGTATGATGGCGGACTAAGTCAAAACTCTCGTAAACGTCTCACTGACCTCGTGGGGGGGATAAAATGTAAATGCATCTGAGTTTAACTCCAGGGGATGTGGTGTAGAGTTACTATTATTTTATTTAATAACTGCAGTTCACTTCTCTGGCGTTCCTACAGAACAAATATGTAAAAAATGGTATATTGAACATAGTACTAGCCAACAAATGTTAGAGTGATTTTGTGTATGAAAACAATTGTATGAAAACATTATTGGCCTACGCTCGATTTACGCTTGTTTTCACTCGATTCTCTCGTAGCTAGTAGGCACCGCCCACGTTTATTGAAAGTAGAGCCCACTCGTATTAACTTATGTTTGCCAAGACTTTAGATTTATGAGCATCAGCATTCGGTATGATTCTCGGTTAAGGTAAGGGTTTTAACTCATCATCATATCAGCAATTTATACCTCCACTGCTAAACAAAGCCCTCCCCAAAGATTTCCACAGTTGTGTCGTCATTTTGGGGGTATTTGCCAATACTCACCACGCTTGGCAGGCGAATTAGTGAGCGCAGTGTGGGTACTGTTCCACAGAAGGGACGCTGCTACCCATCCCTCAGTTTTAGAGTCCCTTAGTCGGCTTTTACGACATCCAGCGGGAGGAGATGGAGTAGTGCTGTATTCTTAATCCGGACACCCCACAGGCGCCGGACACCACACGGGTATCGTAAAAGGCGAATAATGGGTGAAGTCAAGATAGGCAGCGCCCTCCTGTGTGCGTTCACTAAACCGTATGCGAAAACCAAGTACTTATGGTAACAGAGTCTTCCATTCATTTTAGCGACCATTAAGGGGCCCATTGCTGTCAATTTACACGACACCATTTACGGCGAATGGCTTAAGTGGCGACGTGGTCATTGTACTCAACCGACTGCCAAACAGCTATCGCTATATTTCGCGGCCGGATTTTGCACCGCTGCATATTACTAGAAATCTATTGACAGAATCAATGGTTGACTATCAGACTCACAATGATTATGTTGTCTGCGATATATGTAATGCATCTAACTTAAATAACCTAAGGGCATCCCCAAGGTCCTTTCAGATAATGAAATAGAAAAGATAAGTACAATGTTTCTAAGCTTGACGAAATCCAGGAGAAATCCAAGAAATTTCAAACACTTGGCTACATTGAGCAAAGTAAGTATTTCGGAGCAAAGACCTCCTAAACTTTTATACACTGACTCACTACTCGCTCTAGTTTCTAATCAACGCCCACATAAATCCTCCCGCTGATCCTGATAAAATTGTACATTCCTTTTTATATACAGAGACACATCGCAGCTTGGTTTTAAGAATATCAAACAATTACTGTAATGCAATTTTAGTGTATAGTCCGGATTAAAAGAATATAGCACCACTCTCTCTCCTCTGGATGTCGTAAAAGGCTACAAATGAAGTCTAAACCAGAGCGGTGGGCAGCAGCGACCCTTTAGTGAAACAGTAGCCATATTGCGCCCACCCGCCTGCCAAGCATGGTGAGTACTAGCAAATTCCCCTCAAAATGATGACACAACTGTGGGAATCATGATGATGGTTTACTAGAAATTTTAATCTCTTGCCAACATTCAAGCCCTAAACAGAGCAGTACGAACTGTATTACTTTTGTTTTTTTGTTTGTTAATAATGATAGCCTGGATTCCAAGTCGTTTGGCGAGGTACTCTATTAAAGTGCGTGTGTTGCAAGGGGAAAAACAGAAATATGTTTCGACTTTGGTGTTTAATATTAATGCGCGTCTCTATGGTGTTCAGAAAGAAATACTTTTTCTTTCTTTCTCTTTTTTCATTGCTGCGAGTATGTTTTTGTCGTTTATTAATATATATCTTTAAATCTTGTTAATCTTCGACAGAAAAATTGTATGTTTAACAGATAGTTGAAACAGCAGATGAAGAATTATGCTTGATAAATGTACCTCTCCCAGCGTACGCCACAACACCCGGTCTCTGCATCCAGCCGGACCCAACGACCTTCTTCAGGTCGTCCATCCATCTGAACGGTGGGTGTCCCACACTACGTTTGCGCACATGCAGTCTTCACTCTAGGACTATCTGTCTGCTCCATCAGCCATCGGTCCTTCGACAGACGTGACCAGCCCACTGCCACTTCAGCTTGCTAATTCGATGTGATATGTCAATCAGTTTGGTTCTGGATAGCCTAGTTTCGGATTCTATCCTTTAGAGTGACTCCGAGCATTTCAATTCCCATAGCCCACTGAGCGACTTTAAACTTCACGTAGACAAAGGCTGATTATGATGAAATGTACCTACGGTACAGGAGAAACACCTGCGTGGTAAATTAGTATTTCACGTTCGTCGTGGTTACAGCTACTTTTATTGGAAAAGCGAAAAACCACCGCCTGGCAGCGACCAGCCACAGATTGAGTGATATAGTGACACAACCACAGAATAAGAAAACTTTCTATAATAAAACAACTTTAAACGGATTTAATCGCGTGTATTATCGATTTTTGTTTTTCCTGACCTTTCAAACACTTTGCAGGCGAAACAATTTTTGATTAGTTTTGTATGGTAGATAAAATAACTTTTTAAATCTGTAACGACGCTTGTCACCTTAGTCATCCTGCGACCACGAACCCTGCAAAGTGTTCGAAACGTCAGGAAAAACAAAAATCATAAATACACGCGATTTAATCCGTTTAAAATTGTTTGTGTGATAGCCGGAAGATGGGCAGCAGCCTCCTTCGAGTAACTGAACTGCCAACCGGCACGTGAAGCTTGGTGATTATGGTAGAATCCCCCTAAGAGCATACAACACACCTATTTTAGTAGTGACTTCACTCGCTACAGTACTGTACCGTACTCCTATTCAAATTCATCATCATCATCATATCAGCCAAAGAACGTATATGGCTGAACCAAGGCCTCTCCCATACATGTCCATAATGTCCGGTCATATGCCACCCGCACCCAACGGCTCCAAGCGATTTTTACCAGGTCGTCCATCCATCTCGTTGGGCCCACGCTGCGTTTTCCGGTGCGCGAAATTGAAATATTAAAATTTAATTCAAATGGTTTTTTTTTCTTATGAATTATTTACGGGCTAATTATATCCTTCTGAAGCGTAGCTTGCGTGATCAAACTCTTTGATTTGCGTATATTACGAAAAAGAGGTACAATTTGGTTGCGTAACTATTGGTACTGGCCGCTTCGGGTTGCGTCACTGGTTTGTTTATTTTTGCTGTCAGTATTATGCAACACTAAGTTATTGATATTTTTAAACTAATCTTCACAACATTGTCGCTTTACACACATTACACAAACTCACAAAGAACTTTATTTTATTGGGTTATGTGTATTCTGCCGAGGGGCGCAGTGGAATCGGGGGAACGCTTCCAAATTTGGATACTATGTCGGTCACTTCTCACTTGCTCAACGTTCTACTGCGTTCTACTAACCGCCACTACGTCACTCACTAAGGCTGTTGCTGAAAATCAGCGCTGATGGCTCGTTGAGATGCCATAGTATTATGCTGAGCTTCAACCTATGTTTTGCGAAGATGCGACGCACAATTTCCTTAAGACCGTAACTTATGTAACCCTGTAACCTGTATTGTAGGCATTGTTTTTTTTTGTATTTGTTTCTTTTTCGACCACAGATAAAAATGCGTACTCTTTGGTAAAAAATATTGTTGTTATATTTTGACTGGATACCAAGTCTTTTGGCCATTTTTATTATAACGGTGTTGCCAGCGCGGATACGCGTTTGGTTTCATGAAGTGTTAGTTTTTAAGCGTATAAATATTGTAGTATGTAGTATCGATTTTAACTATGTCGTTAGTAATGCCTTATGTAGAATTTTTACGTTTGAATCTGTACTTGTGCGTCGACGTTCGCCGCAAAAATAAACTGTTTCTCTTTCTTTCTCTTTCTTTCTTTATGAATAGTCAGAATGTAGTTGCGCGGTTCCAAGAAATTGAACATATTGAGAAGAACCGGCCAGAAACTGCATAGATACTTTTAAAATAATTAAAATAAGTTACAATAGAATTAAGTCATGTGAGAATAATGTACTACTATATAGAATACCACCACCCCATCTCCTCCCGTGGGTGTCGTTAAAGTTGACTAAGGGATTAGCGTGGCGATTATGGCAAAACCCTCCAATGAGCTAACATAACACACCCATATCGGTCGTTGTGGTGTTCTTTGGGAGAGGCCTGTGTCCAGCAGTGGACATAAGTCGGCCGAAATGATGTACTACTAAGTAAAATAATAATGATGTGCCATTATACAAAATTGTATGGCAGTAAGGACTGACCAGTCCCACAAGACGGCACCCATTCACGAGTATGATGCATGAATCTAATGCTATCATAAGGAGACCCACTTACCATCAGTAAAAAGTTGCTGTGTGGCAAGCAAAATTCGATACTTCACCATCCAATTTTCTAGATTTACTATAGTAGGGGTTCCGTACAGAAATTTCATTAGATAGAGAACTTAGTTTTACTACATTTTCAGTATATTGTGAGTGCAACTCCGGGTGAAATTAGGTAACTGCAAACTCTGTAGGTACTTTATTTATATTAGAGTGAAACTTCCCAGATTTCAAAATGCAGTAAACATTTTTACGGTAACATACATTTTATGTTAGATTGATTACTAAATTTTATAAGATAAGTAAAATAAAATGCATAGGTACTATAATGGTCAACGTGCTTAGTAGTGAACTTGGGTACTGAGAACGAATACGTATGTACTTTGATGTGGTAATATCAATTTTATTAACTCTTCACGTATTAATTTCTAAATAATACAATATCGACCCGACAGGCTCGCTGCTACAGCCGAATTCCTTCAATCAATGCAATACTAAATTTAAAAAAAAAACTAAATGTCTAAGGCAATGGGCGGCTAAAGTGTTATCTCACGAGGACCTGGATCCCCTCTTCGGTGCCGTAGATGACCGCTCCAGTGTTTATAGCCGGTAGGAGTCCGATGTAGAGTTTCCACTGGACATCAATAAAAAAAAAGAATCATCGATATTACAGTACCTAAAGAAATGGTTCCTACAGACAATGGTTACCACACATCATTTTTTTATGAACAAGAAGTCCATGAATAATAATAATCATCATCATTATATCAGCGTAAGAACATTCCCTGCTGAGCAAAGACCTCCCCCATGGATTTTAACCTCGAGTTACATACCGCCCGCATCCAACGACTCCCAGCCATATTTACCAGGTCTTCATTCCATCTAGTTGGAGGCCATCTGGAGTGGAAAGGATTCGGCATCAGTGAACTGCGTTATCGAAGTTGTTGACGAGTATGTCTACCTGGGGTATACCGTTAAGTTAGGTAGGTCCAACCTGGAATAAGAGGTCCGTCGTCGAATCCAACTCGGCTGGGCAGCGTTCGGGAACCTTTGAAACGTCATTTCGTCAACAATACTGCAGTGCTTCAAAGTCTTTCACCTGACGTCCAGCAATTCTATCTGCGGTTGTGGTTGGCCTATTATCCCATGGACTTTTGACAAAAATGGTAATTGGAGCTTACTTTAATACCCAAAAAGCCGTCAAAAGATCTTCGTCGTTTCAGCCAAATAAAGTCCGCTGCTGGACACAAGCTCCCCGAAAGATCGCCTCAACGACGGGTCTGGGCGTGTAGTGTGCTCATTGGAGGGTTTTGCCATAATAAGCCAAAGAGCTTAGTTGGTACAAAAGTCCTCCTTGATATCTTTTGATAAGACTAGACTAGTATTAAAAATATAGTACCACTTTATCTCCTCCAGTAGATAGCGTCTGTTTATTGTCTTTATAAAAAAAACGTTGCCCCCACACTAGGATTTTTGCTGTGACGTGGGTGCGTTTACAGACATATATTCCACACACAATACACCCAGACCCGGAACAACTACCTGCAGATCATACAAATATTTGTTCCGTGCGGGAATCGAAACCACGACCCAGAGCGCAGCAGCCGACTGTATCAGCCACTGCACCAACCGTGCCGTAAAACTAAGAGACTGTAGAGGCCCCCTACGAATCTACTCAAGAGGGTCGGCAGCAGTGTCCCTTCCGTGGAACAGCATCCATTCTACGCTCACTAATCGCCTGCCAAGCGGGGTGAGTACTGGCCAATTCCCACTAAATTATGACCAGAATGTGGAATGTCATAGGGCACGCATTTGTTCAGCAGCGGACATTGGCTAATATGATGATTATGATCTTTTTATTTCCCAAATATACCTATAAAACGTTAAAATGATGCACGCATAGATTTAAACTGGACTGCACAACAAAGACGTGTTATAACTGCACAAAACAAGCAAGAGTGAATTCACATTCTGGGTGCGCTCGTTCCATCATAGACTTTATCCAACGGTTTCGATCAGGCGGGATCGAGATTGAAAGCGGACTTAAACCATAATTTAAAAAAACCTTACCTCGAATATAATAATGTCAGCCTGTAATAACTGCCCCACTGTAAAACAAACACCTTTTCTCATACCGAGGTGGAACGAGCTTTGATCACTTCGCTCACTGCATTTTGGGTTTTCAGACTATTAGCCGTGTGGTGCCGGCTCAGAATGCCACCACCCCATTTCATCCCGTGGGTGTCGTAAAAGTCTACCAAGGGACTAACTGGAGGATGGGCAGCAGCGTCCTTCGAGTACATTAACAACTCAACTGCGATCGCCAACCCGCCTGCCAAGCGTGGCGATTATGGCAAGACCCCCCAATGAGCACACAGCATACCCATATCGGTCGTTGTGGTGATCTTTGGGGGAGGCCTGTGTCCAGCAGTGGAATTCATTCGGCCGAAGTGATGATGATGATGATGAGACTATTAGAGACAAGTTTCCTCACGTAGTTTTTCTTTAGAATAGAATAGAATATAACTTTATTGTACACCAAAAAAAATACAAATACAAAAGACAAAGGATTATTTACAATAGTTAAAAGCGATCTTGTACAGACAACCTTTGGATGGATTTAAAAGTAGGGAAATAAAGAAATTCAGATACTCTGTGGTGTACTCGTGAATGATATTGATATACAGGCTGTCCAGTTAATAGCACGACATACTGCAGGGGGTGAGAGCTTGGGTCAATACCTACCAAAAAAACACAATATATGTTCAGCAAAATCTTACGGATTTACAGTAGTACAAAATTTTCCGAAATATCGAAAAATCTCTACTTGACACAGATTTTTAAGCATCTCGTAATGAAAAGTTCCTTTTCTACCCAAGCTCTCACCCCCTGCAGTATGTCGTGCTATTTACTGGACACCCTGTATATATACAAGAAAATACACGTATTAGCATAAGTATAAGTACCTGGATGACCGAGCTTTGCTCGGTATTTTCGTGTTACTTAACAACGCCATCTGCTGTTGTGTCGTTAAAGCAATTAGTTGCTCACAAAAAATAGTATTATTATTCGCCAATAGATGTCAGGAAGAGTCATATTTTTCAGTTGAGACTACTCAAACGCCTATAAAATGACATTTTCTAAAAATGATTCCTAGCTAGATCGATTTATCGCCCCCGGAACCCCCTATATACTAAATTTAATGAAAATCGTTGGAGCCGATTCCGAGATTCCAATTATATATATACAAGAATTGCTCATTTAAAGATATAAGATTACACCAATTTGCATATCAATACATATATACAATAAATAAATACTCCAAATATCTAATATATAAAATTCTCGTGTCACGGGGTTCGAACTTGAACTCCTCCGAAACGGCTCGACCGATTTTTGTGATCCTTAGCGTGATTGTCGGCCAGGGTGGAGAATCGGCCAACATCTATTTTTCATCCCCCTAAATGTTAAGGGTAGTCCACCCCTAAATTTTAATTTTAATTTTTTAGGCAAAAATTTTTGTTTTTATTTTTTTATGACACAGCATACAAAAATACATACAACCCTAAATTTTCACCCCTCTACGATCAACTCCTATTTTTTATTTGTTTATTTTTAAAAAATTTAATTTTTTGGCAATATATATAAAATTCTCGTGTCACAGTGTTAGTTACCATACTCCTCCGAAACGGCTTGACCGATTTTTATGAAATTTTATATGCATATTCAGTAGGTCTGAGAATCGGCTACTATCTATTTTTCATACCCCTACGTGATAAGGGTTGTCCACCCCTTAAGATTTTTTTAATTTTTTGGACAACATTTTTTATTTTCATATTTTTATAATGTGGCACTAATAATACATACAACCCTAAATTTTCACCCTTCTATCACCAACCCCTATTTTTTAATAGTTATTTTTCATCCCGCTCGATAACTGATCAATTATTATCACTTGGTAAGTTATTCCCCCCGGTGTCACTTCTCGCCCAGTAAACAGCACGGAGTAGGGATGAGGCCGAAGCCGGTCTCCTGGTTTTCTCACACAATAAGCCTTCTCTCACACCCTCCACAGTTTTCGGCCATTATATTATTATTTATGCATCAAGCGTAATAGTAACGTTTACAATTATCATTTTACTATAGTGAATGTTATCTCGAATAGGCGCCGAAACGGCTCAACGGTTCTCAATGAAAATTTTCGGGATCAATACATGAATTATAACTTAAATTTTCATGTGTGTTCCAATTTTATATCTTGCAGCAGGGTCCAGAATACATGAATAGGTGTAAATATAATTTGCGCCTAGCGTAGCGGGCGGGTACGGCTAGTATATATATATATATATCATTATACATAGATACTTGTTGATACAATACTGGATAATAAAGTCAACTAAAGAGACATATAATTTTCTTTTACCATATTTTTGAATGCTCGTAATAATTGAGCTTGTCTAATTGTATTACTATCTAAAGTCAGACGGCAAATTCTCGTAATTAATTTACACTGTGACTGAAAGTTGACCGAACTGAGATTAAATTATGAATTGATTAAAAATAGGTATTCACCTCTTCATATTTACCTCTTAAAGTTCAGTCTGAATTCAGTATGATTTCAATTTAGTCTCATTTAAATTTCTATTTTGATGTTTATTTAATGAAATTTTAGTACCTGTGCCAGTTCAAAATGTTAGCAGAATACGTTTTGGCTTCGATCAACTTTCGATCCATTTTCGATCTTATCATAGTATAAGTTCATGATTGATATTGTTTGTTAATTTAGGAGAATACCATTTAGGATATTGAGACTAGATCGGAACTACATTATGAATATTTTTGATTACGTGAATTGCCCTTCTGTTGTTTCCAAGTTTGTGTCCAAGTTTTGGAACAGCAACCTAATATTGAAGACGCTTGTTCGCACTCACTAGTTCCTAAACCTCCAACCACTAGGAGAGCTTCTCATCAGAGATTTCTAACTTTCCCCTAAAATCTATAATATTAGGTAATATTTAGTTTTTTATTTGTGCCCAGTGGAAATTCTTCATGAAGGGCGAAGGGGTATGCCGGACTCCTACTGGCTAAAACCACTGGAGCGGTCATCTTCGGTACCTAAGGGAGGCTCTAGGTCCTCGTATGATCGCACTAGGGCTACGTTGGGCACCGGCGTGAAAGATTCTAACAAAGAAAAAAACTAGAGGCATTGCTACGCACGCCGGGCATTAGTTAGTTATAAATAAAATATCCATGCCTTGTACACGCTTAATTTATACCAATTAATACCAATTGTCGGTATTGTTAAGTCTTTAGCTTTAAGCTAATATGGCACTTTCAAGAATTTCAAGTAGTAGTGGTAGTGGCAACTTCTTGACTTGGGACTTAATGAAAATATGAAGACGGATGCCTTATAAAGTTCACCCATTATGTAATTGATAAAGACGTCCGTTCCTTGTATTCTATTTTTAAATCAACTTAAAACTTTTAACGTCATTCTTTACATTGGTTAAGAATGTATTTCCAAAATCCACTATATTTGCCTATTTGATTCTTTTTTAGAGATTACTAGTAATGTTTACCCCTCCAACTAAGCTAAAAATACTTTTAGTAGAAGCGGGTTAACGTCAATAGTGAAATGAATAAATGAGAGAGAATGACTAACAACTTGGAACTGTGCAACTACTTAAATACTGACTATTGAAATGTGCCCGTAAATGGCTCACGTGATATAAATGTTTGGAATTTCAATTTGAGTGGTGTTTAGACAATCGATTTACAATAAACACTCTTCGACTATTTCGCTACATAATTAAAAGAAAATGTGTTTTACCTTCTCAAAATAAGTTTTAAAGTTAAATTTAGCTTAAAAGCGCCAGTATTAAGTACGATTCATAAGAAGCTTAATCTCGCACGTGACGAGATTTTTAATTTCTTGATTTTTATTATTTCCATCTAAACTTTAACATTATCAAAAGAGAATATAAATTTTGATGCCTGAGGTAATATTCGGTATTTCAAGGATTTCAGAAAATTATTTGATTTCGACTTCCTCAAATAATTTGAATCAGTTTTTCATCTACCAAAGCTTCCGACCGTAATCTAATTCTTGTTTTTAATGGATACCAATAAAATGTTCTGAATTTCACTCCTGGGCCCTTACTCGCTGTTCCACGTGAAATAATTCCAATTATTTCGGTATTTTTATGTACAGTTATGGCGTCACGATCGCTTTCCATGCGTGGAATTATATCACGTGGTATATATAGTAAGGTCCTCTTCTAATTGTTATTCAACTTTGTCGTTGCTTTTGTCTACGCGGTACGAAATTAAGTATTGTTCGTATAATCTATACATCTTCCAAACATATTTCTGTATCAAGTGGTTGAGAACCGATATGTTAATCAACCTTTCCTAACATATTTACAGATAATATTGTGATATATCTGCTCGAGAAAAACGCAGCTCCATTTTAGTTAAACTCATATTAGAATCTCCCAACAGCGCGATCTATCACCGCTTCCATAATCAACTCGATTCACGTTATTTGCCTTTCACTCGATGATGGATATGAGTAAACACACTTATGATAGATCAAACGACTCGCCGGTGAACCGATCGATCAATCAATTTCCAAGACGATTATAACCGAATCTGATTGAAAAAGCATTGACTTTACATTTACGAAATTCTAAGAGATTGTCGTCAGAAGTAATACTTGTATTTTAGTGGTCCGTGGGGACTTACGGATCAAGTAAGCTTCGCTGTATTTGTACATGGTCTTCAATTTACATGTAGCGTGGTATTCCGTGTTTAAAAGAATCCCATAGTATGGTTCCCAGCAAATAATAAAATACCATTCCTCTCCACCCATGGGCATCGTAAAAGGCGACTAAGGATTGATATTAAAAGGATAGGCAGCAGCTACCTCCCGTGTGCTAAATCCGCTTGTATAGCGTAGTGATTATTTTAATATTTAGCTCATTCTAGTGATCATTGGGTAACACGTGTTTAGCAGTGGGTATCTACGCGCTGATGTGGGTTTGTGTGTGTGAGTGTGTGTGTATGTATTTGTGATTGTGTGTGGTTTTACTATGATGTTCAGTCTTCATTATCATCATTTAAGCCTATAACATCCACATGATGACTGGACTTTTGACTTGACCTTAGAACGCCAGCGCATTCTAGATACTAAAACAACTAAAATATGGACATCTAGATACATCTGCGAAAGATCTAAGTACTTACGGAAATAAATAACTATTTAGGTATCACTTAGCCATTTAGGAAGATGCTGCTCATCCTCATAATAGGATTTATTAGGCGCCTTTATTGTGATTTATTATTTGTAATATTTAATAGAATTTTATTTCTTTGAACTGGCACACTACCGTGGTGGCGTGACATTCGAATGGCGGGAAGCAGGTGCGGCAGGTTAGCCAGCTGTTGAGTTTCAGCTGTACAGCCAGGCCCTCAGGAAGCTCCCTGTTAAGACATTCTGGATTTAATACAATGTTAATGTTGTGGTTAGATATTATTAAAGCCTGTTTTGAGTCATGAAGTGATTTTCTTTGTACATTTTACACACGGAAACAGTCAACCCTAAAACGTGCTATTTAATAATATACCAAATCTAATCTGAAGCTGGATAATCGCAATAAAAACACTTAGTAGCTAATTCCCGATCACCTTTGTTTACCTGTACGGTAAACTGTGTACGTCACGTTCTGTATACAGGCAGGGAGAAGTAGGTCAATGCCGCGGTCGATACGCTCAAGGGTGGCCATCGTCTGTGGCGGCCGTGAGATTTTATGGGTGTACACATTAGTAGGTATAGATATTAGTTCTTCTTAAAAGCTAATGGTCATTATGGTTCCATTTGAGGCAGAGTGGTAAAGCTATTACGTTTATGTTTGGATTCATTGTGTTTTATTTTGTAATAGGTAATTGTGGTAGGTATAAATATGGGGAACATCTAAATCTTACAAAAACAACAGCGACTTTCAATGTATGATATGATTGTTTTATTTTTATCGTGTATAAAAATATGTTAGCGCGTTTGCAGCTGCAAGTTATAGTTTTCTAAACTAATTTGTAGGAAATATCTTATAAATCTACGATATCCATCTGCCTATCAGGCCTTAGAGCCAGATTGCAGGATTTAATCCTGTAAGAACTTTTATATTTTGTGCGATAAAATCACGGTTTAAATTGATCGGATCCAATACAACTTGTTCCCCAAAATTCAATATCACACAGAACGCTTTTTTATTATGTAAAAGTTTCTAGAGGTTTCATTATCCCGGCTCAAAGTTTTTCGCTAGGAAACAATCGAAGAGCCAGGCTTGGTGATCACCAATTAATTCTCTTTGTCAACGTTTAACCTTTTCGAGAAAGAAATGATAAATCAAAATGTTGGATTGACATTTTATGATCAGAAACTAAGTACTCGGTCTATCGCGGTCTATTCATAAGAAACCGTTTAAACAACTTTAGCAGGAAATTGAGAAGTAAAGGCTAAGTCACATAATAATATCATTACGTGTCTATTGACAGAGCAAGAACAAAACACCTTTAATGTGCTAACTTAGCTATTAAGTTAGCAGATTTACCGTGTGGTGCCGGTTACGTATAGCTCCAACCCATCTCGTCCTGTGAGTGTTCGTAAGAGGTTAGTCGGAGGCCATCACATGCAGCAGCGTCGTTCGAGTATATTAACAACTGAACTACGATCACCAACCCGCATGTGAAGCGTGGTGATTATAGCAGAACCCCCCAACGAGCTCACAACACACCCAAAAGTATCGTTGTGGCGATCTCTGGGGGAGGCCTGTGTCCAGCAGTGGACGTTGGCTGAAATTATGAAGCTGGCGAAGAATCGAAGTTACTCATATCCATCATCAAGTGAAAAGCAAATAACATGAATCGTATTGATTATGGAAACGGTGATAGATCACACTGTTGGGAGATTCTAGTGCGACTTTAACTGAAATGGAGCTGTGTGTTTCTCGAGTAGATATATCGTAATATTATCTGTAAATATGTAAGGAAAGACTGTGTTTTTGTTTTTAAAAAAACGTACCCTACCCTAGGTGTTTTCCTGTGCCGTGGGTGCGTTTACAGACATGAATATCACATATTTCTATATCGTGGTTAAGAACATATCAGTTCTCAACCACTTGATATAGAAATATGTTTGGAAGATGTGTAGATTATACGAGCAATATGGTAACTAATTGCGTACCGCGTAGACAAAAGTAACGACAAAGTTAAATAACAGTTTGGAGAGACCCTTGCTATAGTTAGTAGTAGGTAGGTAGTTATAGTTATATACCACGTGACATAATTCCACGCATGGACAGCGATTGTGACGCCATAACTGTATATAAAAATACCGATATAAGTGGAATCATTTGACGTAACATATCGGGTAAGGGCCCAGGAGTTAAATTCAAAACACTTTATTGGTATCGATTAAAAACAAGAATTAGATTTCGGTCGGAAGCTTTGGTAGATGAAAAATTGATTCAAATTATTTGAGGAAGTCGAAATCACACATTTTTCCATACTCCCTTAGTCGCCTTCTACGACTCCCTTGGGATGAGATGGGGTAGCCCCATTCATGACTCCAGCTATACAACCTCAGTGTAATGATTGCAACTACCGTTACAAATTATCTGAGTAGTAAACAAATGACTAGCCTATCATGGCCGGCATCAAGGCCGTTACCGATATGCCTTTTAAACTTGCTTTCTAAACCAAAGCGAAATAAGTAATATTAAAAATACGTAAATACATCTAATAGTTGTTACATGTAACAAAAAACAAATGTCATAACAAAAAAGGGGTTACATTCTGTCAAGTACTTTCATGCGTAAAGCCACAAAAGAGTATCAGAGGACACATTATTACCCACGTGGAAATTCTACGAAGTCCGAACCCTCAGAAAAGGGTCCTTGAGGCCGCTTCCGCGACAATAACGACTCTCCAACACACCCTCAACCGAGACCCTTGAATATAGACCTTGAATAATTAATTCTCGAAAGAAAAGAATTAAAAAGAGAGATGCTTGCAGAAAAATTAAATTCTATGTACTTTTTGTGGTCTGAGTGTAAGGCATTGACTTACGATAGTAACATATATACATCAATGGTGTATGGTATATGATGACGATCGTTTTGCCTCACAAAATGACCAATAACATGTATTTTGCCTTGATGGGATTGAGCACCAAGGAGTTATTTTCTGTCTATTCAGCAATTATTTTCAGGTTATTGTTCAGCTCCGTTACAACCCCTTCGTACTCGTTGCGTTTAAAAGATACATATACTTGTATTTCATCGGCATATATGTGGTAACTACATTTATGTATACATTTTTCTATCAGCACAATACAGGTTGAACAAAATAGGTGCCAGAATTGAGCCCCGCTCTTTTTACTGTGAGACGTTGAATACATTTTTATGTCACAGAAGAGAGTCGGGATTCCCTGAGAGAACTCTTCAATAACATCAACATAATGACAGTACATGTCAATATATTTACGAAAATATTATGTATGTTAGAAAAAACACACAACTTTTTACAAGAAAATGTGATCAACATAACTATAATACAGCCAACATTTCGTTTAGCTAAAGTCGATACTTCTTTCATGGTTTCATACAGTATAAAATGTTATAAGAAAATACCGGACATTGCTTCACAATTACCAAAAAATAAATTTAAATTGTTTGTAAAATATACTCTATGCTAATTTATAATATGCACGTGTGTGCATTTTATAAATTAGATGATTATTTACTAGATAAAATATTTGGCAGAGTGCTAGTCTAGCTCCACAAGACTAGAATTACACGTGGTCTCGGCTCATTATGTTGACATCTCGACGGCATTGTTTTGTGACATCATATTAACAAAAAAACAACAATAACTGACATTTATATTATTCATGTTTTTTGCATTAGTTTAATTGATATTTGTATAATTGATATTTCTTTTTTGACGTTATTATGAATACCTACATCTGTAAAATTTTACTATAAAACTTTATTTATTCCTATTGTAAATGTGAGTGTGATGTAGCTATTTGAGTCAGATTTTTGGCACTAGCATGTTAGTTATACTCTACACTACTTTCACATAAAAAATGTATTCATTGATATTGTTAAAACAGAAAATTTGAAATAAAAGACCGATCCCTGAGTTTCTTTCGGCATTTCTCCTTACGGGATCATTCATTCAGAAACTGTCATGTAGTGAAATGCCCTCCGTCGTTTCAATATGACGTGTAAAATGTCTGCTATGACCTAATTACTTAATAAACGATTCCATTCCATTCTATTTTAATAGCAAAAAGATTAAGTAACTACATATTTCAAGAGTTGGATTTGGCAAACTGTACAATGCTAATACTCTTCCCGGAAGGAAACTGGTACGTCTTCTATTTAGAAACGATATTTTGGTTTCCGTCGCCCCTTACGTAATTAATAACAATGTTTGACAAGAATTTTAAAGTTCACTTGGCACTAATGACGACGTTGTCGCGGTGGTAGAAAGGCATCGTTTTGAATTCTTTGCCGTTAACGAGACATGGCAGCGGCCAGGGAAAGACAGCCAGTCGTGCCCGGATACAGCAATCATTACTTTTTTTTATATTTATCTTACTTTTTTTTTACTTACTTTACTTACTTACTTTTTTTATTATCATTATTTACAGTTATCGTTCACGACTCAAAGTTCATCAGGTAGATACATCCTACTTTTTAGTGTTTACCTTCATAAAGCCTACCATCATCTGGGTCAAGCCCCTCCCAAACCAAAATCCTGTGTCCACCACTGGCGACATGTGCCGCGGCCAGCGAGTGTGCGTCTGGACGTGGTGGGGAAGTTGGTTATATGTTAGGCGCGGCCTGAATGTGCCTTGCGTACCTTGACCATCCCCGTTGATCCGAGATATGAATCAGTCGAGCAAATGTGGCTTACTCTCACATTGAATGGGAATAAAGTTGTAATTGGCACCGCATATCGTCCATCGTGGCTTGATTTGGGTTTGTATCTGGACGCAATTATTGATAAAATAACTTCGATCGGTAAAACCGACGATTGTCTGTTAATGGGTGATTCTAAAGTAAATTTTTTGCATATCAGCGAATGTAAAACAAGAAAAGTAACCGAGTTTCGCCACTGTCTAGTCTGACTCAACTAGTTACGGCTCCTACTCATTTCACAGAGACCAGTGAATCGTTACTCGATTTGATTTGCACGAACCTCCAGGCTAGACATATAGTAATCGAGCCGTTTAAATCAATCAATAGTCATTCGGTTATTGTATGCGAGTTCCAGATCAAGCGGGTGAAATTTAGGCCACATACAGTGAAATTTGGGCCTATCAAACATATATGCAGGGATAGCCTGGACAGGGATCTTTCAACATTGGACTGGAATGGTATTTCGATGTTAGGTACAGTGAATGAGTTGTTGTGAGTTGACGCGTTTTGTACGTGCAACACTGCAGTGTTCGATGCCCACGTGCCATTTAAGACTTGTTTGATAAAGAACCCATCATACCCGTAGATAATAGACACTGTAAAACTTATGATGCAACTACTAGACAATGCATTAGCCAAATATCGTAGAACGAAATCGGAAGCAAAGAAAGAATACTACAAACAGTTAAAATCCCTTGTTGTGACCTCATTACGTAAAGAAAAAGTCGCTTATTTCGAATTTAATATTAGTAACAAAATAGATGACCCTAAGGCATTATGGAAAAATATGAAAACTACAGTTTTGCCCAACAAGCAATGCCAGGATCTTCCATCTCATTTTTCCGACCCAAACCTAATAAATAATCATTTTTTAAATGTGTCTGGGAACCTCGTAATTAATTTGTCAGCCATCAATCACTACGAATTTCACCGTTTTAATGAATCCGATTTACAGTATCACCAGTGAGCCAGGATATGATCTCTAAATATATATTAAATCTCAAATCGAATACCGAGGGTTAGGGTTAGGTATAAGCCTAAGCATGATAGTGTTAACTTTGCCTCACACACTGCAGACTATAACGAAAATCATCATGTCAATAGAGACGTCACCATTCCCTGACAAATGGAAGATAGCTTCTGTTAGGCCGCTTGCGAAGAATCCGAACCCAGTGGATATGAAGGATCTGCACCCTATCAGTACCGTGTCTATCAAAGGTATTGCAGAGAGTAGTGTGCAGTCAATTAACAGATTGTTTGGAGAACAATTACATATTACCTAAGCTCCAATCAGCCTTTAGGAAGCGACGTAGTACCAGTACTGCCTTATTAGACGTGATCGATAACATCTTGTCTGCCCAAGATCAGGGAATGTGTACGCTGCTGGTACTGCTGGACTTCTCCCGTGCTTTTGACTGCATAAATACTACCCTACTCTTATCCAAGCTAAAATATTACGGATTGGACCATAAAACGTTGCAGTGGTTTCATATCTACCTGGAAAACCGTCAACAGCGCGTGGAAATGCGTTTAAGCAATGGAACCTCCATCGTATCTGATCTGACCCCCCTAGAAAGGGTGCCTCGGGGCTCAATTCTGGCACCTATTTTGTTCAACCTGTATTGTGCTTACAGAAAAATGTATACATAAATGTAGTTACCACATATATGCCGATGAAATACAAGTATATGTATCTTTTAAACGCATCGAGTACGAAGGGAAGTATATATGTTACTATCGTAAGTCATCATATATCATATCATATCATAGTAACATATATACATCAATGGTGTATGGTATATGATGACGATCGTTTTGCCTCACAAAATGACCAATAACATGTATTTTGCCTTGATGGGTTTGAGCACCAAGGAGTTATTTTCTGTCTATTCAGCTACTATTTTCAGGTTATTGTTCAGCTCCGTTACAACCCCTTCGTACTCGATGCGTTTAAAAGATACATATACTTGTATTTCATCGGCATATATGTGGTAACTACATTTATGTATACATTTTTCTGTCAGCACAATACAGGTTGAACAAAATAGGTGCCAGAATTGAGCCCCGAGGCACCCTTTCTAGGGGGGTCAGATCAGATACGACGGAGGTTCCATTGCTTAAACGCATTTCCACGCGCTGTTGACGGTTTTCCAGGTAGATATGAAACCACTGCAACGTTTTATGGTCTAATCCGTAATATTTTAGCTTGGATAAGAGTAGGGTAGTATTTATGCAGTCAAAAGCACGGGAGAAGTCCAGCAGTACCAGCAGCGTACACATTCCCTGATCTTGGGCAGACAAGATGTTATTGATCACGTCTAATAAGGCAGTACTGGTACTACGTCGCTTCCTAAAGCCTGATTGGAGCTTAGGTAATATGTAATTGTTCTCCAAACAATCTGTTAATTGACTGCACACTACTCTCTCCAATACCTTTGATAGACACGGTACTGATAGGGTGCAGATCCTTCATATCCACTGGGTTCGGATTCTTCGCAAGCGGCCTAACAGAAGCTATCTTCCATTTGTCAGGGAATGGTGACGTCTCTATTGACATGATGATTTTCGTTATAGTCTGCAGTGTGTGAGGCAAAGTTAACACTATCATGCTTAGGCTTATACCTAACCCTAACCCTCGGTATTCGATTTGAGATTTAATATATATTTAGAGATCATATCCTGGCTCACTGGTGATACTGTAAATCGGATTCATTAAAACGGTGAAATTCGTAGTGATTGATGGCTGACAAATTAATTACGAGGTTCCCAGACACATTTAAAAAATGATTATTTATTAGGTTTGGGTCGGAAAAATGAGATGGAAGATCCTGGCATTGCTTGTTGGGCAAAACTGTAGTTTTCATATTTTTCCATAATGCCTTAGGGTCATCTATTTTGTTACTAATATTAAATTCGAAATAAGCGACTTTTTCTTTACGTAATGAGGTCACAACAAGGGATTTTAACTGTTTGTAGTATTCTTTCTTTGCTTCCGATTTCGTTCTACGATATTTGGCTAATGCATTGTCTAGTAGTTGCATCATAAGTTTTACAGTGTCTATTATCTACGGGTATGATGGGTTCTTTATCAAACAAGTCTTAAATGGCACGTGGGCATCTAACACTGCAGTGTTGCACGTACAAAACGCGTCAACTCACAACAACTCATTCACTGTACCTAACATCGAAATACCATTCCAGTCCAATGTTGAAAGATCCCTGTCCAGGCTATCCCTGCATATATGTTTGATAGGCCCAAATTTCACTGTATGTGGCCTAAATTTCACCCGCTTGATCTGGAACTCGCATACAATAACCGAATGACTATTGATTGATTTAAACGGCTCGATTACTATATGTCTAGCCTGGAGGTTCGTGCAAATCAAATCGAGTAACGATTCACTGGTCTCTGTGAAATGAGTAGGAGCCGTAACTAGTTGAGTCAGACTAGACAGTGGCGAAACTCGGTTACTTTTCTTGTTTTACATTCGCTGATATGCAAAAAATTTACTTTAGAATCACCCATTAACAGACAATCGTCGGTTTTACCGATCGAAGTTATTTTATCAATAATTGCGTCCAGAAACAAATCCAAATCAAGCCACGGTGGACGATATGCGGTGCCAATTACAACTTTATTCCCATTTAATGTGAGAGTAAGCCACATTTGCTCGACTGATTCATATCTCGGATCAACGGGGATGGTCAAGGTACGCAAGGCACATTCAGGCCGCGCCTAACATATAACCAACTTCCCCACCACGTCCAGACGCACACTCGCTGGCCGCGGCACATGTCGCCAGTGGTGGATACAGGATTTTGGTTTGGGAGGGGCTTGACCCAGATGATGGTAGGCTTTATGAAGGTAAACACTAAAAAGTAGGATGTATCTACCTGATGAACTTTGAGTCGTGAACGATAACTGTAAATAATGATAATAAAAAAAGTAAGTAAGTAAAGTAAGTAAAAAAAAAGTAAGATAAATATAAAAAAAGTAATGATTGCTGTATCCGGGCACGACTGGCTGTCTTCCCCTGGCCGCAGCCATGTCTCGTTAACGGCAAAGAATTCAAAACGATGCCTTTCTACCACCGCGACAACGTCGTCATTAGTGCCAAGTGAACTTTAAAATTCTTGTCAAACATTGTTATTAATTACGTAAGGGGCGACGGAAACCAAAATATCGTTTCTAAATAGAAGACGTACCAGTTTCCTTCCGGGAAGAGTATTAGCATTGTACAGTTTGCCAAATCCAACTCTTGAAATATGTAGTTACTTAATCTTTTTGCTATTAAAATAGAATGGAATGGAATCGTTTATTAAGTAATTAGGTCATAGCAGACATTTTACACGTCATATTGAAACGACGGAGGGCATTTCACTACATGACAGTTTCTGAATGAATGATCCCGTAAGGAGAAATGCCGAAAGAAACTCAGGGATCGGTCTTTTATTTCAAATTTTCTGTTTTAACAATATCAATGAATACATTTTTTATGTGAAAGTAGTGTAGAGTATAACTAACATGCTAGTGCCAAAAATCTGACTCAAATAGCTACATCACACTCACATTTACAATAGGAATAAATAAAGTTTTATAGTAAAATTTTACAGATGTAGGTATTCATAATAATGTCAAAAAAGAAATATCAATTATACAAATATCAATTAAACTAATGCAAAAAACATGAATAATATAAATGTCAGTTATTGTTGTTTTTTTGTTAATATGATGTCACAAAACAATGCCGTCGAGATGTCAACATAATGAGCCGAGACCACGTGTAATTCTAGTCTTGTGGAGCTAGACTAGCACTCTGCCAAATATTTTATCTATTAAATAATCATCTAATTTATAAAATGCACACACGTGCATATTATAAATTAGCATAGAGTATATTTTACAAACAATTTAAATTTATTTTGTGGTAATTGTGAAGCAATGTCCGGTATTTTCTTATAACATTTTATACTGTATGAAACCATGAAAGAAGTATCGACTTTACCTAAACGAAATGTTGGCTGTATTATAATTATGTTGATCACATTTTCTTGTAAAAAGTTGTGTGTTTTTTCTAACATACATAATATTTTCGTAAATATATTGACATGTACTGTCATTATGTTGATGTTATTGAAGAGGGAATCAGGGAATCCCGACTCTCTTCTGTGACATAAAAATGTATTCAACGTCTCACAGTAAAATGTCATAGGACAGTACAGTATTATACAGTAGTGAAAGTAGCTAAAGTAAACAAGTCTTGCGGTAGCTATTAGAGTCTGTTAGGAGTCAAATTTTTCGGACAGCATAAGCAGCCGAACTCAGCCATCCTGCTAAGGATGAAATAAGCGAACCCCATTGAAGCTTTGAATTAAGCGTAATTCCCAGGTAAGGTACGTAAAACATCAGTATTTTTCTTGGATTAGTGCGTGAGTGTGTGATTCATATATGGAATGTTGTATTGATGTTTGTTTTAATATTTTCAGGTAGTTTTATCATTAAAGTGTGCTGACTTGTAAAATATGAACACATGTTGAACCGGTCTAAAATTCTAAATATAGACATTCATTCATCATAATGAAGGCCAGCCCGGTCGAAGTGACGATTTTCGCCAGACGTGTCGTCTACTGCTGAACAAAGGCCTCCCTCATAGATTTCAATAATTCAACAAACATTTTGGGGAACTTGCCAATACTCACCACGCTTGGCAGGCGGGTTGGTGAGCGCAGAATAGCTGCTGTTCCACAGAAGGGACGCTGCTGTCCGTGTCTCTGGTTTAGAGTCCCTGACCCTGTGCCTGACCCTCAGTCGCCTTTTACGACATTTACGAGAGGAGACAGAGAGAGAGGAGGACACTCCATGTTGCTATATTCTTAATCTGGACACCCCACGGACTTTTGTATATGTTACTATAATATTATTACCTGTGAATTACTTATTACTTTCCATGCTGCCTTGCTTTTATTTGAAGAAGTATTAATAAAATAATTGTTTTGTGAGTTTTTTGTTAGATGAATAAAAAATAATCTCAACGGGAGGCATAATGTTTAGGCAATCGACACTATCGCCTTAGCGAAGCAAGGGTATCTATGGGTGGAGACTTATCATGACAGAAGGGACGCTGCTGTCCATATCTTTGGTTTAGAATCCCATATTCGCCTTTTACGACATCCACGGGAGGAGATGGAGCGTTGCTATATTCTTAAGCCGGACGCCCCACGGACTTTTTTTTATATATTAATACCTATATTATTACTTGTGATTTACTTATTATTTTCCATGCTGTCTTGTTTTATTTGAAGAAATATTAATAAAATAATTGTGTTGACTTTATTGTTAGATTAATAAAAAATAATCTCAGTGAGAGGCATACTGTTTGGGCATTTGACACTGGCACCTAAGCGAAGCAAGGGTCTTATCATGATCATAATTAGATACTCATTTGAACTACACATCCAGTCGAGGTTTCCTGACCTCACGTCCTGTAATTTTACTGTCGGGGGATAATTCATTATTTTTTGGCGTTTCTCTATGATTCTTTTGATTCTCCTACTATATAGCTGACGGCAAATGTTAATTTTTAATTGGCCAAAGGACTCTAGGTCTAGTAATAAAAAAAATGGCAAACATAATCGGTATCGGGCAACGTCAACGTCAAAGTCAAAACCACGTTTACTGCGGTGTTTACAAAACGCATTTAATTATAATCATGAGTTACTTTCAGTGATTTAATCGAAACGATATAACTTAAAAATGGATTTTATAGTCGATACTGTTGGAGATGAGGATCTCCAAGTGAAGACGGAGTTAATAGACGAAGCTGAAAAACCTTATTTTATAGGTTAGTTTTTAAAAGATAATTTTTACTCAATTGTTATGAAATATCTACAATAATATACAGAAATTACTCAAAATAGTCTCTACATGTAAATGACTGTACTCGCGTAAATTTATCCTTTTATACATTTTATTGTATCATGAAATACTCCTTCGAATTTTTTTCGCGATGTCTATGTCTAACCGCATACTATTATTTATTAGTTTTGCTTGTAATAACTAGTTCTCGCCCTGTGCAATGCTTGGAGGACAATATAAATACTGTATAAGTTGGATAGGTAGCACTAGAAAAACCAAGTAACTTTTTTTTTTCATTTTTAGAATGCTATTGAACATTGATCATTCTCAATAAACAATTTAATTTCACAGACAAAGAAGACAGAGAAAAAGCTATTTTAGATTTATTTAATAAAAAGAAACACGAATTAGACACAAACACAGCTGCAGAAGAAGAGCTCCAAACGAAATTGAAACACTTAAAGATAGACAATATGTTTGATGGCTTTTTCCAAGAAATGGGTTGGTCCCAATCCATTATTATAAAAAAAGAAAAGAAAAGAAGGTTGTTCCATTTTGATCAATTAGATTTAGAAACGGGAAAATTGAAGTCAAACCTTGGTGCTGTAGATGTTGAAAAAGAGATGAAGAATAGTGTTTTAAAGCCCGGAATAGAGAAAGATCATGAAATGCCTAGTTATGATGTTAGTAAGAACAAGCTTAAGGCAATTAGAAGGGTAAGTTTTATTTTGTACAACATATTATAATTAGTGTATGTAGGCCCTGGAAGAAAGCCTGAGCATAATAAAATTGATTAGTCCTTGATCCTTGAACAACTCCATCAATATCCTAGGCTTTGTGTGGTTAGCTCATCAACGGGCACAATGCCAGCCAATTAAAAATCGATTATGTCTCACCTGCAGATTTAGCTATTTGAGAGGTTAAATGGTGGTTAAATTTTAATGCCCATGTTTACGATATTTAAGAATTCTAGACTCATGATTTTTCTTAAAACATCAACCATTGTTATATTTGACATTACAGAAAGAGCGAGAAAAGACCAAGGGCCCTGGTTGGTTCAACCTGCCTGCACCAGAAGTTACTGAGGAGCTGAAGAATGACCTGCAAGTTCTCAAGATGAGGTCAGCCTTGGACCCCAAACACTTCTATAAGAAGAATGACATGGAAGTCTTGCCTAAATACTTTCAGGTGAATATAATTACTTTCCTACAGAAAAATACATTTCCAGTTAGATGCCACTGCCATTCACTCACTCGATAGTATCCTTTGGTTGGTTCTTACGATAACTACCGTAAGAGATCATCTATATATTAATATGTGAAAGAAAAACTGTACCTCTTTTTAAGCACATTGTGAGCATAGAGAAGCATTAGATTTAGCACAGTTAAAACTCAGATGAAGGAGTGCAGCACATCAAAACTTATGTATAATATGTGTTACAAATACAATAAATCCTAGTCATATTTCGAGTTAATGGCAGCCAATAGTAATGATAATGAAGTAAATTTTGGGGTTTGGTACCAATCTAGTCAGATTAATGAAATTTCTATTCCCTACATCTGTAAAACACTTACACCTCGACTCATATCTTTCTCACACTATCTTTTAATGTCCATAGCACACCCATATTACAATTTCATTGCAGATTCAGATGTAAGTTAATAATATGTGCAGTATAATAATGCGTTCAGGATGCTGGCGGGGCTTCCGCGTTTTTGTAGCGCTTCGGGGATGTTTGCTGATGCGAGGATTGACGGCTTTCAAGCCATCATCCGGAATGCGTGCCAGCTCCCATAGCATCCTGAGCACGTTATGCAGTAGGTGGGATTGTCCGATGCTGCATCATTGGATAGAACTTCATACGTCTACGAGTATGTGCTACATGCTACATGGATAGTGTGTGGTTCGAGATTATATTAACATTAGTTTTATTTTTATTTACTAACACTATGGATCTCTGTAATCTGAAATAAACGATTATTATTATTATTAATAACGGTGCTAACAGAATAACATATTTTGTTACTGCTACCTAAACTCTGAAACCCAATTATTCTGGGATACTGAGATCCTCATATAAGAACCTTTTATTAGATTTCGAGCTTCAGTTGCCTTATCAACTGCCATAGATATTCATCAGATGGTACTGACAGCCCAAGGCAAGTAGAAGTCTCAATAGGTCAAGAATGGTCAGGGGGCAAACATTTTGAGGCGGCATGGCACCCTCACCTTCCGGATGGCGCAGATACTCTCAAACCAGGTGTGTTTCGGGAAGTATCTGCGTCGAATAGGCCGAGAAAGGACGCCCGGTTTTCATCATTGTGGAGAATGTCTGGAGGACACGGCGCAGCACACTTTGGAAGAGTGCCCAGCATGGGCATCGCAGCGCCGTGATCTCGTCGCAGCGGTCGAAGGGGGTGACCTCTAGTTTCAGCTCGGTCCGGAGCGAGAGTTCCTTTTGCGAAGACGTGATGCTAGTAAAGCAGGCGGCAGAGCGGGCAGGAGAGCGCTGAACGATCTCCGGCCACCATGAGTAGCGGTCTGCAGCCGACGAACTAGGGGCGGTCCGTCGCCCGAACAGAAACAGGTCCGAGATGGCGGCGCGTTTGTTCCGCGCGCGCCTTTCATTAAGATATGTGCTTGAACTGTAGCTATTGCGTCAGCAGCCTGTCAACTACCTGAAGAGAAGTGGTGCCATTTGTTTTGTTAAGAAATACTATTTTAATATACAATATTAGGTTGTTAATTTACGAAGTACTAGTATTTAGTATTAGTATGTTCAGTGTATCAGTGAACCATGGTCATTGATCTGGGTGGCACCTGAATGTAAATAATGTTACAGCTAATAAAATATATAAATACATTTTTTTCAGGTTGGTCGCATTATGGATTCTCCTCTAGACCATGTCAATGATAGACTGACTAAAAAGCAAAGAAAGAGGACAATGGTTGATGAACTGCTAGCCGACGCTGAGTTCCAGAAATACAATAAGAAGAAATACAAAGAAATTGTGGATGAAAAGAGAAGAACACAGTACAGGACTTTCATGAGGGACAAGAGACAGAAAAATAAAGCAGATTTGAAGAAGAATAAGTTAAATATTAAGAAGAAAGCTAATAAATAGTTATAATTAATGCTTTTTTTATCTTGCCTATCTATGTCTACCCCTATGGAAGGGTAATTATTTTTAGTGTTATATAATTATGTATGACGCAGTAGATAGCAACTGTGGAAATCCTGAACTTTGGAAACTTTTTAGAAAACAGTTTTCCCAATATTATCAGTGTAGTTTGTTTGGCCATTTCTTTGCACAGTAGCAAAATAGCATTTGAGATAATAATACTAGACTTACCGACTTGTATCAACTTATAACAATTTCTCAATGCATTATTTAATAATACAATAAGTAGGTATATTAGTATATTATATTAGTAGGATTTTCCAAAGAAAACACATCATCCAACAACAGATTATTTATTAAATATAGTAAAACAATATAATTCGATTCTAGTGAAAAATATCACAGGTGATGAAGGCACATGTTCCTTTTTCCATCCAGAGCTGTTCTAAATGCGTGATAACTTTCCATGTCGAGAACGTGCCTATAGCGATACGGTATTAAACCTACAAATAATAAAAGGGTAGAAAATAATAGATAGAGAAATAGATAAAAAATTATAGTTTTACATGCTGATTATAAAAATTGTGTTCGTAAGCATCAATCATAATTGGTAGATTTTTAATACCGATCTCTTTAGACACGTTCTTGAAACGGAAAGTTTTCACGCGTTTAAAATAGCTCCACAGATCGGATGATGCTGGACAAATAATTTATAACACTGACTATTTTTCACATAAGTACATATTTTCTTTGATTCTGGATAAAATGGGAATTCTGTTATTATATTAAAACTTAACCAGTATAGTTTATTAAACATTTTGCAACTACTATTGATGAGTGGTGCTATGGTTAAGAATATAGCACCACACCAGCTCCCTCGGATGTCGTAAAAGGCGACTAAGGGAATCTAAACCAGCGGGATGGGCAATAGCATCCCTTCTTCCTCGGAACAGCAGCCATTCTGAATGACGATACACGGCATGTAACCGGTCGTCTATAGGTGAAGTCAGTCAACGTCTTGGCTGATACGATGATGATGAAATGCTTTTGTTAGTAGAGGCGGACTAGTACTAGATGTCTTTCGAGTTTTTTATTTTGATTATATAGATATCTATCGAATCTACTACTATATAAATGGGAATGTTTGAGATGCGATGGAGTCGCGCTCAAGCTTTTGAAAGAATTATAATAGAATTAGTCATAGAGGTAGTCTAGAGGTCATCGTGGAACATAGGGTACCTGTTATTTATTCAAGTTCCCTGAAAAAATTATTAGTTCTCTTGCTAACGACGTCGTAGGTCGTAGCTAGCATTAAATATATTAACAAAATAAACTTATAACCATATTACCCGAAGGTACCATTCCACTTACAGAATTAGCTAAGTACCTAGTAGTAATTTTTTACTTTTATTTGAACCCGTTTATACAGATTTTCTTCTTCTTCTTCTCTTAGATTATGGCTTCTGTAGAGTATCTTCCACAATTTCGCCAATGTCAAGTATAAGGCAACGTCGTACGGTGGTTAGAATAATGAATCTTTACATATTAATAAAATAGTAATGTCTTAGGTTTTCGCGATTATTACACATTATAATAAAACAATTTTTAAACGGATTAGATCGCGTATATTATAGATTTTGTTTTTCCTGACGTTTCGAATACTTTGCAGCATTCGTGGTCGCAGGATGATCCTGCGACCACGAACGCGATCTAATCCGTTTAAAAATTGTTTTATTATAATATTAATAAAATATTTATCAAAAATGAAAAAATTCTATAAAATATGTGGGCAACGTCGTACGGTTTTCCAATATTTATCCTACAGATTTTCTGGGTATTCGTGAGTCGGTAATGCTGCCATCTGTTAAAAGGGGAGGAACAAAATGTTGTATGTATGTTGTATGGAGTTCAGTATCTCCATAGAGTATTATATTATCTATGGGGCTGTTGTCATACACAATCCCACTTGCAGTCAATGGTCAATGCTACACTGCCACCCCTGCCATTAGCCTTACATTCCATATATTATCTAATATCCACCGGTTACATCAATAGCTGCTCCTGTTATGAACGAGCTCTTGTCGGAGCCCAAGAATGCTATCACTTCTGCGATTTCTGAAATTGTCAACATAATATTATGTAAGTTACGTGCATATAAAACGTTACAAATCGACAATGCAGACTGTTCTTATTGGACTAGTGATTGCGATGTGCATGTCGAACATGGGGTCTAGGATTATATTCCCAAGATGGGAAAATTGTTTGCATAGCGGGATTTAATAAGTGTCTAGTAAAATCAATATGCTCCCACGGCCCAGGCCATGGGATTTGCTTAATGTTCTTTAATTATTTTAATTTGAGTTTAAGTATAAGTATTCGATGTTCTAATGATAACTGGATTTATGTATGCCTTAGTGTACACTGTCATCTGAATCATGGCAAGTATCTAGGAAAATAATTCAACACAAAGGATGCAGAAATGCGCATGCCCCCGGTACACCCATGTACATAATTTTTCTTCCACTGCCGCATTAGGAAAATATTTATTTCTCTAGTAAGTATAGCAAAATTATTAAGTATGTTTACACACTCACCAACAGGAAGTCCGAGTCTACCCAAAGGTACCAGCTTCAACATACTCTGCACCACCTTTTCTGGCACAGTCTTCACTATAGGGGTGTCTACGAAGCCAGGCAATATAGCGTTCACTCTATAATAGTAAAAAAGTATGTAAGGTTAAATTACTTTCTCTTATTACCATTAACTTCTACTCGATCATCATATCAGGACATCCACGGCTGAACAAAATCCTTCCCATAGATTTCCACTACGACCGGTTACATGCCGCCCGCAACCAACGCCTCCCGTTTTCACCGGGTCGTCCGTCCACATCTCGTCGGCGGTCGTCCCACGCTGCGTTTCGGGTGCACGGTCAACCACCCGAGAACCTTTTTGCCCCAACGGCAAACACCTTTACGAGCAATGTGCTTGTAAAGGTGTTCCATGTGTCCAGCTTGCTAATCCTTTCAGCTATGTCGGCAATTTAGCTTTTCTACGGATCTCCTCAGTTCCGGTTCAATCTCTTAGAAATACCAAGCATAGCTCTCTCCATAGCTCGCTGAATGACCTTGAGCTTTCTTTTGAGGCACATAGTGATTGACTACCTCTCTTTTTCTTGAGACACTGCGGTATTGTGACGAAACGATACTGTTAAGTTTCCCGAACGCCACTACCGTTACCGTGGCCGCTAACCATGAGCAGGAATAGCGGGGCCGCCGGAGACCGGCGGGCTGATTAGCTAAAAACAGCAACAGCAGACGCGATAGCAGCTATCGCGCAGCCAAGGATCCACCGGTGGCAAAGCGTCAAAAAAATTGGTTTTACGTAAGGCATCGCCCGCCTGTCGCTATTGTGGAAGATGCATAGTTACTAGCGCCATTAGCCACTAGTGGAACTAAAAAGAATGAACGTTTTTAATTCATTGATTGTCTGACAGAGGCGCGTCATCGATCTTTGCCTGTTTAGTCGCTATCGGCAAATAGGTAATACCAAATTGACGTTTGTCAGCGGCAAGTTGGAGCAATTTACGCCTGTTGCAAAGCGTCTGCGACTTAGGTAATCAGCCCGCCGAGCCGGGTTTTCGTTGTGTCGTCATTCAGGCAGTACTCACCACGCTTGGCAGGCGGGTTACTGAGCGTAAAATAGCTACTGTTCAACGGAAGGGATGCTGCTGCCCTATGTTTAAGAGTCCCTTAGTAGCCTTTACTACATCCATGGGAAGAGATGGAGTGGTACTATATTCTTAAACCGGACACCACCTGGCTGTACCCAATTCCTGTGGACAACTATTTATTATATATTTCAATATAGTTATATTTTATTTACCTCACATTGAATTTTCCTAACTCTTTGGCAGCCGACTGTGTCATACCAACAACACCAGCTTTGCTGCCAGCATAATTTGTTTGACCTTAAAAGATAAAAACAGTAAAGATAAGATAAAAATATTTTCCATGCAAAGCCATTTACAGTCACTAATGAGTAGTCAGACTTTAGTTGCCGCGTTCCAAGATGTAGATTTCCTATGCAATAGAACGGGAACTCTATGGTTACTCTTTCAAATCATAATATTGTGCACAATATTTGACTCAGTTTTTCTCGAAATGATGGTTACGTCAGGACAACGTTGGAGAAGAGTCTAAACTTTACGAAGTCTACAATAAACAAGACTGATTTTAATATTTAAGCTTATGATTAAATTGTCATGGCAGCAGACCAATCCCAACAGAGTCGACTACAGATGTATATAATAGAACTGTGTTTGATTATAACTAAGATAAATACTACAGAAGATACTGTGTACTAATCGTACCAGAGTGCGGCTCTGACCACTTGAAATTTTCCCATTACATCACATACATTATCCGAAATACTGGTATACGAGTATACAGTATACACCTGTGTCCTTTTCCAAGCATGCTAACCTTTCGCAAAATGTTATCATGAAAGTCGGGTAATTTTGCCATAAAGACTTGACAGACCAACAACAGGATAACAAAATAGCTAGTAAATTGAAAGTTTGGAAAAATCACGTGATACTTACTGGTTTATTTTTCAAATAAAATTATAAATGTTATTTTTTATTTATATAAAAATAAATTACCCATCCTTCTCTATCCTTTAGTTAGGTATCATATTTAAATTTGAGTAAAAGCTTGTAAGAAACCGCTAATAGCGATAAGACGGTCCATTGTACAATTACTGTTATTCCTCGCAGTTATTTTTTAAATAGTGTACAATAAAGAATATTATCTGTATACCTGTTTATTCTATTTTAAATTCACAAAAAATACCATTACTGTAGTGACAGTATCGTTTTAGTTTTTTTATTGTTTTAAGATATTAAACTGTGTTAAACTAAATGGTACAAACAAACAGTAATTTAATTCTTCCTCTGCAACCACGATTTATAATATTAGTGGGGGTATCCTATTACCATATTGCATACGATTGGGTATACGAAGCAGCAATAGCCAGCCCAGCGGCTGGCTAATACGTTGGACTGGGATCACAAGCTTGTAAATTCGAATCCCAGCTGTGGCACAATTGATATGTACTCACTCAATAGTAAAGTCCGTAAGGACAATATAAAAAAAATGGAAAGAGCCTACAATGTTGTATCCATAAACTTATTAACTACCCAACTGATTTGATAAGAAAATAATTTACCCATGTTTCCATATTTGCCAACAATACTGGAAATATTGATGATAGAACCGGGCACACCGGCTTCCGTTATCGCCTTTGCAAAAGCTTGCATTACCAAAAAGGTGCCCTGAAATGTTTAACATGAATATGATCGACCAGTGATCGGAGTTACATGAACTGTTAGAGGTCAACGAACTCAAACGTTAATGTTAGTATGGATATGACTGGAGTAACTGCAACATTTAGTTTTGATTGTAGATTTTGCCGTGACTGGCAACGTCTCATGAAATAAACTATCTATGTCAGCCATTACTACGTACACTGCTGAACAAAGGCCTCCCCCACAGATTCCACGACTGTGTCATCATTTTGAAGGGTATTTGCCAATACTCAACCACGCTTGGCAGGCGGGTTGGTGATCGCAGTATGGCTACCGCTTCACAGAAGGGACGCTGCCGCCCATCCCTCTGGTTTAGATTCCCTTAACAGCAAATAGGAAATTGCGGGGGCCTCAAAACACAGTATTATAATTAATTCACAAAAAGTATCATTTACCTAGTGTTATTATAAAATTTAACATTTAGGATAGTAGCCAAGTCAATATTTATTTCAACAGGCATATCATACTACGGCAATGAGGGAAAATTAGTAAAATCGTCCACCTAATTCCAATCACTGATCATGATAAGAATTCTTTTCCGAGTGGCTTTCTCTCCCTTTCCCATGAGTGTCATAAAACATGACTTAGGGATAGTTTATAGACAAGAGAAGCAACATTATTAAGTACTTTTTTTTTTTAACGTTGCTCCACACTATGATTTCTCCTGTGTAGTGGGTGCGCTTACATACATGAATTCCACATACAATGGTTCTATTGAATGTGGAATTCAAAAAATTAAAAATACCTTGCCCCACACTAGGATTTTTCCTGTGTCGTGGTGCATTTACAGACATGAATTCCACATACAATGGTTCTATTGAATGTGGAATTCAAAAAATTAAAAATACCTTGCCCCACACTAGGATTTTTCCTGTGTCGTGGGTGCATTTACAGACATGAATTCCACATACAATACACCCAACCCTACTACGGAACTACTACCTTCAGATCATACAAATATTTTTCCGGGCGGGAATCGAATGCACGAGCCGGAGCGCAGCAGTCTGTATCAGCCACTGCACCAACCGTTACATAGCGTTTTTGCCAAGGCTATATTCCCCACTAACAATTTATGTAGCAGTATATTTAGAAGGCGAATTTACGTGAGCCTATGACAGATTCCTCCATAAAACTAAATGAGTCGGTTACCTTTAAATTAGTATTAAGCACACTATCATAATCTTCTTCAGACAGTTTGAGCAACCAGTTATCTCTGGTTATGCCAGCAGAGTTCACGATTATCGTTGGCGGTGCCTTGTATTGTTTCATTACGGTTTGTAGAAGGTTTCTCACTGCAGACGAGCTGGACACGTCTAATTCAACCGCAGTGTGATCGCCATCTGAAATATTGAGCAGCATTGAGTGTGAGACAATGTAAAGGCGATAATACACGGATCTACGAAATTGAAACAATCCACTATGTCCGTCCAAACGTCAAGCTATTCAAAGGTAATTTCGCTTTAATTCCCGTTTCTTAATATAATAATCCACTGAAAGGCATTAAACATTGAGCATTGAACGACTTTGCCTATGTACACAGTAAATCATTTAAATAACAGTCAATTCTTCAGCGATGTCGTGGCACTCGGCTACTCGTAGGTACCCGAGGAAGTTTCGCAAATCTGCGACTATTTAATAAATGACTTAAGAATTACTATTTAATTATTACTCTTTTTTTACAATAATTTGTATCAATCAACATTGTATTCTCGCCACATGTGCAGAAAATACCTAACGCCATATGTCCCCATCGTCAACATAGTCCCTAACCCTATAGTAGGCATTTTTAAGAGAATTGTTTTAATAATTAAATCATAGCAACTTTGCTTGACTCGCACGTGCATCGCGTAGCACATTGTAAAATAACGAAAAAGAAGCTATTTTCAGCACAGTTGTTTTTACTTCAACACAATTCGCACCAGATAACATTAACGCTGTGTCATTGGCGTAAGCGAATATTCTATCGTTCTTATTACACAGATTTGGATAAAAGATGGCGACACCCTGTTTATCAGTAGGAACCTATATCTCCTTCGCTAGTGATATTACCCATTTTCCGGATAATAATTATGCTATTAAAGCAAGATGTATTCCACATTCCGTGTGATGAATCCGTACATGGGTGGGAAACAGACACGTCTGACGTCAAAACATCACAAGCGCGTAATCCTCCTCGTACGGAGCCGAGGCTGTTTATTAATAAAATCCCTTTTACCGTTAGAACCTGATGCTAATGCTGTGTGAGTCTTGATCGTTTCTACAGCTGCGTCATAGTTCTTGTCAGCTGCTATAACAGTAGCACCCTCTCTGGACAGCACCTGGCATGCTGCACGACCAATACCAGAGCCAGCTCCTATGAAACACATACAATAACACACATCAGACTGTAAACATCCACTGCCGAACATGGGCCTCCGAGTCATCACTACAATGAGCGGGCATAGGGGATATTGCCGTAATCACCATGCTTGGCAATTAGGTTGTTTTTTTTGTAGCACTAAAGTGGCAAACATGCATACGGGCCACCTGATGGTAAGCGGTTACCTAACCTATGAACGCTTTCAACACAAGAGGTATCACTCGCGCGGTGCCCTGTAAAAATCTTTTCACGCCCTTTTTGAAGAGCCCCATGTTGTAATTGTAGTGTCTTGGAAAACCTCGATAGGGAGTTAATTCCATTCCACTCATTCCATCACGTGAGCGTGCATGGAAAGAAAGTTCCTCTGAAACCATACGGTACGAGACCTCGAGTGATCGCAATACGTTTTGATTAGCGCACGGGAGGATGGTGCTGCCCTCTTGATATCAACCCTTAGTCGCCTTTACGACATCCGTGGGTGGAGAGGGGTAGTCCGTTTTTGTTAGTAACCACACAGAATGAGAATTATGTTTAGAAAACGATTGGGCACAACTTACTTAAAAACAGTAATATCCATAGTATTCATAGGTACCAGGAATAACCAAAAACTGGTTGTTTCTAGCACCAGAAGATCAGCAAATCATTTAAATACCAATGGATATACATTTTTTCACACACAATAATTTGTTAATTTTAATTTTCACCATGTTTATTAAGATTTAATATGTAAATGTGATCAATGATTTTTTAAATTGTAATTATAGTTGGCATTTTAAGTAATGTCATGCTCACTCAAATGTCCTGTTGATAGTGCTATCAAGTGTCGGGTTTGCGAGGTTTCCCTATAATATGGTTGAGTTGAGTGATGCTGATGCTTGTACTCACATGTGGTGTCTGTTATATCTTTGCCTTGTCTTTTTTTAAAAACGTTGCCCCACAATATGATTGTTATGATTGGTTAGCTTAATGTGGCGGCATTAAGCTAACCAATGATAACAGACACCACATGTAAGTACAAGCATTAGCATCACTCAATTTGACAATTTAATTAATCTTAGTGAATATTAATAAATAATAATAAATAAAATCATTTATTTCAGGTGAGTACACTCATATAAAATAATACAAATAATCATAATAATCCAAACAATAATAATAATCCAAATAATAATAATCCAAATAATAATAATCCAAATAATAATAATCCAAATAATCAGTCCAATCCATAATAAATTAACAGTTATGAATATTACCTAATAGAATAATGACAGTTTTTGTTTTAGCTGGAACTTTAATTGTCATACGCGAAGAAGTGGTTAACTTCGTATATGGCATTTAATATTCCATTGTCAGATTTATGTATGCGGCTCATAAAGGAGGCTCGTGCTTTTCTCATTACTGCGTAAAAGTCATCTACCCTGCTTTCCGCAAACATGCCGGACGCACTACACCGCCACGGCAAACCGAGTATGCATCTAAATGCGTTATTGTATTGCACGCGTAACGTGTTGTAAGCGCGTTGCGTGAATTTATACCACAGGGCACAGGTGTAAAGGTTCCGACAATATGCGTTAAACAAGGTGATTTTAACTTGGTCGGTACATTTTGCAAATCGTCTTGCAAGCAGGTTGCTTTTGGCAGCTAGTGAACGCCTTTGTCTCTCAAGGTCTTCATCGTCTTTTAGTTTTTCTATCAATATATGGCCCAGGTATATGAAACGATTTACAGATTTTAATTTGGCATTACACAGAAATATACTAGGTATATGTAAAGGACTGTTATCATATCTGAAACACATTGATTGGCTCTTTTTTACATTATATTTCAGGCCGTGCTTGTCCGCATAAACCTCACAAATATTTATCAACTTTTGCAGAGCTTTGATAGATGGGCTGAGCAGCACCATATCATCAGCATAACTAAGATTGTTGATCGGTATGTTATTAACTGAACAGCCGACTACGGCCCTGCTCAGCTCATCTATCAAATCATTGACATACAAGTTAAATAAGGTAGGAGAAGTCAAACCACCCTGTCTCACACCGGTTTTGAGAACATATTCGCTATATAACGCCTCACCCCACTTTACTGCGTTAGCTTGGCCCTCGTACCAATACTTCATAATGTAAGTGATATCACGCGGTATCCCTACTTTGTACATCTTTTCCCATAGCATGTTATAATTTATTGTATCAAATGCGCGACTTAAGTCAAGAAAACATGCATAAACATTTATTTTTCTGTCTAAATAATACTTAACAGTTTTCTTTAAGGCAAATATGGCAGTAAGTAAGTAAGTTATTGCAATAATGGTTATTGTTTTTAATTTATAAAAGCACTTTTTTATTCTACACGGTCACATAAATAACACATAACCTTAATTTCAAGAATAATGTAGCTCCATAAACATTGAATCAATGATTTAAAAAAGTAACCATTGTGCTACTTGACTATTTTTCTTCATAGACAATCTACACCTTGGTACATAGTGGCATTCATAGCCAGTTGCACTCACTGATCGGTAAACAATCGGTGAGGTTAGGTAATGCTTGGTGCAGTCAGTCTATAGATGGGTGACCACATAGTGGTATTTGAACTAAGCGTCTCTACGCTTCGGAGGACATGTAAAATCATCTTTGTCATTGTCATTAGATGGCAGTTGTTAAGCCAAGTCAGAGGACTTTAAGTGGCTTGGACAACTCTGACACAAGGTTGGCCAAGAACCATATGAAAGGAAGAAGTAGAAGGTACATTGTTAACTAAAATCTGACTATTCATAAGTGCCTAGTAATGATTTACTTGAATAAAAATATATTTTATCTCATCTTTATCTTTAAAGTAAAATAAACTGAGTCATTTCATAGATAGGTATTCTTACAATCAGAATCTGAACATGATACGTTGAGAGTAATACATGTTTAAATATATTAAAGTTCTACACATATAACATCTGAATTGAAGATCAGACTAATATTATTAGTACTATAGTATCTGTACAGCTGACAAGCCCTCATGATGACTTCAGCAATGTATAGGCCGCTAGCCCTGTAGTTCCTGCTTATAAAGGACCTATTCCTCTCTATTTGTTCTTCTTCTCTTATATTATGGCTTCTGTAGAGTATCTTCCACAGTTTCGCCAATGTCATGTATAAGGCAACGATGTTTGGTGTCCAGGATAATCAAACTTTATATATTCATGAAATATTTCCCAAAAATGAAAAGAATCACAATTTCGCCAGTGTCATATATATATTAACAAAGTTGTTCGGTGCACAGAGCAAGTAACCACTCCGTTTTAGTTCGGTGTTCAACTTATTCAAAACTTGATTTATGACACGTAAGGAGAACCACAAAGATTTTTGCCAAATGTATAGATTCAAAGGCCATCAAATGCTCGAGTTTGTTTGTTTGGCCGAAAATAGGTTAACGTTAGGATTACTAAGACAACATTATGTAGATTGATGAGACATTTTGTAGAAGTCATGATCAACAATCAATTGATTAATTAAGAATGACTTTAAAAACGAAGAATAGAAGATTTCTGTAATCAAAACCTATTATCGTAAAATTATGGTAAAACTTAAATTGTATCTTACCAGTAACTAAAGCAAGTCTTCCTGCAACTAATCCTGACACCATTTTTTTAGTTTTAATTTAAAAAACAAGACGCCTACTGAAGGATCGAGTATTGTATGCAAATGTTTACAAAAGTTTGACTTTGAACTTTTAATACCTACTGTAGTCTTATCAGTTTATCATAATCTCTATATCTTTTTTTTTGTAATGTTTAACGGCCCTGGATTCTAGTCCTTTAGAGCCTAAGTAGTGACTTTCTTTTTCTATTTATTTCTTGACGATGGATACAATGTCCTTCAATCGTATATAATTAAAATTCAATTTAATTATCTATGTATACGACGATTCAAAGATATTCTACTTTACATTAGTACAAACAATCAAATAAAAATTCAGAATAAAAACAGAATACAAAAATAAAATGAAAAAACGTCGACAGTATTTTATTTTATTCTATTCGGAAAACTTACAGCTAGTAACTTACAATGTTCGTAAACAATACAAAATTGAAGGCCATTTACAAGTTTTCACTTATAAACACTAACTAATAGAAATCTACATAAATCGGCAAACAGTAAGCTAGGCTTGCGCAACTTTCTGGAATGTTTTACAAATCCTAAGCCGGCTAGCATCTCGCGGCAATCAATAGTACCATTTGCAACTTTAAAAAGAAATGTTACATCTGCAATACGTCTGTGCTCATACAAAGGTATTAAATGAAACTTCCTACACCGCACTATGTAATTTGACGTATATTTTCGGGTTTTATATTGCAGAAAGCGTAAAAACCGCTTTTGAACGCGCTCAATTCTGTCTATATAAATATTAAAGTTTGGGTTCCACACTTGTGAGGCGTATTCCAAATGGCTGCGGACAAAAGGACAATAAAGGATCTAAAATGTCTTCACTTTTTTTAAATCAGCTGAGAACCTAATAATAAATCCAAGTGCCTTGGATGCCTTACATACAACGTTTTCGATATGCACATCAAAGAGCAGTTTGGAATCAAACGTAACACCCAGGTCCATGACAGCACTCATCCTATTTATAACAGTATTCTGCAGTTTGTACTGAAATGTAACAGGGTTTGGTTTACGGGTATAGGTGCTGACAAAACACTTGGATACATTTAGCTCAAGTTTGTTAACAAGGCAATCACGAGACTGATATTGGACATAAAATTTTCATGTCACCGCGTACAGAATGATTTTAGAATGAATAAAACAAGAGACAACATCATTTATGAATATAATAAAGAGTAATAGGCCCAAAAGGGATCCTTGTGGGACTCCTGAAGGTATCTGAACAGCTGCAGAACTATATCCATTCAAAACCACTGTTTGACAGCGATTCTCAATATAGGAAGTGAACGATCTGAACAAGTCACCACTGATACCCACCCCGAGTAGTTTATGTAAAAGGCAAATGGGTCTATTCTATCGAACGCCTTACTGTAGTCTGTATAGACTACATCGACTTGAGAGGGTTTAGACATAATGTGGGTTAAATAATCAGAACAGACTAGCAAGTTAGATACTATGGAAATCTTAATTCTCATAATTTCATGTACACTATACATCACAATGAAATTTTACATATAGACGCGCCATACACGAACATTATTGCACTACAGAACGGCGCGCTGGCTGCCATTCGACCGCGTAATAAAAATAGAAACGAAATACTATTTTTTATTTAAGCTGAACAAAATAAATCATTTCTAAATATTCACCCATCTATGTACCTATTTTTAAATAAATATATCTTTGGTGTGTGTAAACTTATACCTCTGAGATCTTTTATTTTGGGGAATAAATAAAAGTCGCAGGGAGCCAGGTCAGGACTGCAAGGAGGATGACTAACTAATTCCACACCTTCCACAGACAAATTAATTGGATTGTCTATCTGGCGGAGTGAGCTGGAGTGTTGTCGTGATGAAGGAGGATCCTGGTTTTGGGCGCTGCTACCGAACATTTTCCAAAACAACTGATAAACAATGACTAACATAGGTACCAATCTGCAGTAACGAGTTAATCAATATATTTTCGATAAGTTTATCTTATTGTCGTGTCAGCCGCAACGCAGCCACGGCCTATGGAAAGACTACAGTCCACCTTTCTTCACCCTTATGGAACAATGGAAAGAATACATAGACCAGTTAATATGCATTTATTCTTATTAACTATGATACAGGTGGCACACAAAACCAATATCACAAAGACAAATGGTCCAAACTTTTTATCTTACTTACATAATACCTATAGGTATTCAAAAACTGAGCATTTGAAATGTCCTTCTACCTCCATTAATATCACAATATTTTTCTTATACAATAGAGCAGCAAAGCAGTATTTTAGAGCGAATGAATATCTAAAACCATACTATCTGTTTGGTGTAGTGGTTGATACAGTTGGCTGCTGGGCTCCGGGTTGCAGGTTCGATTCCCGCATGAAACAAATATTTGTATGATCTGCAGATATTTGTTCCAGGTATTAATTGTGTGTGGAATTTATCTCTGTAAACCCATGACACAGGAGAAATCCTAGTGCGGGACAACTTTTTTTTAAGAAAAATAACTAAATAAATCTTTTTGCATTTATCTGTATCTATTTTCTAATGAATATATCTTTATGCAGATATGTTTTTATTATCATTGTACATTATGACAGGAAATACAAAATACCGAGTAATAAAAAAGGCATAGTTATAGATTCATGGTTTTTTAGGGCTTACAGATTCTCCTTAGTCTCGTTTTGGGATAATATCCTGATAGAGATGCAGGAGAATCTTTGAGCAGATATTGTCTTGCCCTTGCCAAAATGCCCTTATTTCAATATGACATGTAAAAGTGTCTGTTAATGCCTTATTAGTTATTACTGAATACATACAATAAATTATTATTTCCATTTTTAAGCACCATGGCAGGGAACTTAAGTTAATATAAACATTTTATTAAAAACTAAAACATAGTCTTGAGATTTAAATGCAAAGTTCTTTTGGCAGTGCATATAAATTTGCCATAGGCTATTCAAAATCCAACTAATATTTATTATAAACATAAAAATGACTTTTTCTGACTGTTACATATACATACTTAGTGTACATCTTAACACATTCATGGACATTAATGCATGATGCTAAATGACACAGGCATAAAAATGCACACTTATTTGTATTGAGGATATGGCAGCTATGTCATATACATCTACAATTGGCCTAACAAAGTGAACACTACCATTACTGTGGCTGTGTATAGCTGTGCTATCATGTAACAATAATAGTGATGACCTTGAACTTGTCTTGATCTAGAAATCTAATAATGGCTATGGCAGCTCTGGCTTCACTGAACTCTTAAACTACTGCTATGACCATTCTGTCTGTGAAAGTGTTAAACTAATGTTATTTTATTATTTTACCTAGCTACTTTAAGATGCAAATTAATAAAACAGCTGGTTGCTGTAACAAACAAGTTTTAAAGGATAAAAATACATGACTTATATACTTATTAACTCATTATTATCCGTCATAAAGCCAGACATAATTAAAAATCTATTGTGTCTTGCAGCTGCTGGCAATTAACAGATTAGAGGATAATTATGTCAAACATGCAAAATAATGTTGTTGCTTATTTGGTCTCTTACATAGATAGTTCTATGATGTGTCAATACTCAAAAGTAAAAAATGAAAACCCAAAGAAATTGAGAAAAGTAGAAACATTTCCTGATCTTTTACTACATATTGTAATCTTGAATTAGTCCACAATTGGTTTAAACAGAATCCACAACCTCTCAAATTCGTTTATGTATTGTTCAACTAGTTCCTTTTGTGAAGTCACCAAACAATCTTCAAAGTTACCACACAACGCTTGATTAGTCCAATTTAATGAACCCGTCATCACAAATGGTGTTAGCAGAAGGTTGTCACTTAATGAATCCACCAAACAAAACTTATGATGCATCAGATTTGTAGATTTCATCCAACGTACCGGTATTCGTTGCTTTTCTAACCTCCTTAAGCTTGATCCAACCGAGAATGCCATATCAGCATCAATAATTACTCGAATGTTTACACCTCGATGGTGTAACTTTAGTATAGCGTTTGTAATATCCACATTGGTCCAAACATACATACATATATCCAAATTGTATCGAGGCTGGTTTAAATAGTACAATAACCTGTCCATACTTTTAGAAATCATACAACGTGAATATTTACTCTTCTTAATTTCTTCGACTCCATAGGAAAACATTAAAACTTCCTGAATTTCTTTACTCCTGCATTTTTCTTCTTTTTTCTTTTTTGTAAAGTAATTATATGTGGCACGCGTTACAAACGCAAATGATAGCAATATGATTATAGATTTGCCGTACGTTTTTATAGACATGGTGATGTTTTCTTTAAATAATCTGAATGAAAAAACACATACTTAACTAATTACGCTGTTTTCACTTTTGTGGTCTATAATAAAAATGTTCACTTTGATAAAATTCAACAAGTAGTTAAGAGAAATGTTTTTAACATCTTTTTATTTTCAAATATTAATATTATTATTAATGATGAATAATTATTATTTTTATGCTTTCTCGTTTTCCTTTTTCTAGGGAAGGCAAAGGGTTATAGCTCATACAGCCTCGTCATACATTATGTCTTTGTTACCAAATTAAATCAGCTTTTATTTAGTAAAAGAACATTAAACTGACGTAATATCAAAAATTTACTTACGCAGACGTTTTTCCTAATTATTTATCCAAATGTTTCTGAGCACAAAGTTTTAGGCCACCAACTCTCGCAAAAAGTAACCGCACAAAGAAGCTGGGTTGCCCTATCTCAGTTAGTGCTGCCATTTCATAATAAATGCCATAAAGGCTTCCATACATGTCAAAAACTATTTAATATGCGATATTATACTGTTTTTACCTCGGAAGTCGGCCATGGCAAAGACAACAACTATTGGCAAAGTCTCACGGTTTCACGGTAGCTACCGACTATATATTTCCACTGTGTATGTGCCTATTGTATGTATTTATTTGTCCCGTGTAGTGTCCGAATTAAGAATATAGCACCACTCCATCTCCTCTTGTGGATGTCGTAAAAGGCGAATAAGCTTACGAATCGAGCTCCGCAACGCTTCGCTTCCGCCTTGACCTTCTATCCTGAATTATCCGAGTAGGATCCGCCCTATAATCTTCGGCACAGGCACAGCGGTCGAGGCGGTATAGGCAAACTTCATCGCCCGATTCGCTTCCCGCATCAGGAATCGTTGATTAATGAACGAACTGACTGTACCTTGTTTTGGTATTAGTTGAAACAATGCTATACGTTCGGAATATAAAATAAGCCGGAGGATGGGCAGCAGCGTCCTTCGAGTACATTAACAACTCAACTGCGATCGCCAACCCGCCTGCCAAGCGTGGCGATTATGGCAAAACCCCCCAATGAGCCCACAACTCATCCATATCGGTTGTGGTGATCTTTGGGGGAGGCCTGTGTCCAGCAGTGGACTTCATCCGGCCGAAATGATGATAAAATAAGTATGTGTTGAAACAAATACCAGTGGTACTAGTTGTTGGTATTAGAACGGAATAATCCATTCTATTTTTTCTTAATCAAGTCATTATTTAAATATGTTGCTATTATCTGTATAAGAGAATGTTCACCAACGTTTCTAAAATAAAGAGAATTAACTACTAGAGTTTTTATTGTTCAGCGTTCATTTTACCTACTGGTACGCCAGTAGTTTGTTGTATATGTCGGTAAAATCAAATCTGTAGCAAATCTAGTTCGTAGTTAGTGGGTGATGAGTGAGGTAAGTGTCAGTAGTTTGTAGTAGAATAAGTAAAGGTAAAATTAAATCAGTAACAAATCTAGTTCGTGGCTAGTGGGTGACGAGATGAGTACCAGTAGCTTGTAGTGGATGTCTATAGAACTAAATCAGTAGCAAATCTAGTTGATGGCTTAGGTATAGGTGAAGTGAGGTAAGTACCAGTACTCACCATTACTCACTCGCAACGCAATTGCTTCGCGAAATCTAGGTACAACAACTGCCTAGTCAACCGAGCTGTATGTTATGTAGGGAATCCAGACGCACCGCAAGCTATCACGGCTGTCTGAAAGCACCGCGCACCAACGCTAAGCTGACTAAGCGAAAGGAGGCCACTCCAACCTTCAAGGCCACCCACACCGCCCCACCCCACCCATGCCACGCCTACGTACGTCTGAATTCCCTGGCAATCTCTGTGGGATACGCTGAATCATCAGCAGACGTTTCCCACCCTGAGGGTCAAATCTAAATCAAGCAGGCCATCCAATCCTCGGCGATTCCCTCGCTGTGATTGCTGTCCGAATTGCGGCACCCTTACCCATCGGCGTTACCGAATCCGTACCCGCCTCTACCTCCGCATTCGCATACTTGACAGCCTTCACCTCCGCGCCTGCACCCGTGGCCACCCCAATGACTGCCTAAGCCCCAGTCGCAACGAGCCAAACCTCAATGAGGAATTATAACTCCCTTAATACTTTACTCCGTCTATACCGTTAACCAAATGGTCTGCCAGAGGCACTGTCGTTTACTACATAAGGCCCCTGTATTGCATGTCTATGGATCCCCCAGATCTTTCGCATAAAGAGGCATGTATATGTTAGATAGGCAATGAAAGTCACCAGCCGATTATTATTGTGTCAGTTTACAATGCTTACTTATCCCCCTCTGCTAATCTGTCACTATCCAAGCAGACCTCTAAGCCTAACGTATCGGTGACTAACAACTTATCACTCGGGAATGGAGTCTAAGCGAACGGACAAAGTATCCTTGAGGCGTTCCTCAAGTTTACTCCAGTCCGTTATCACTTTGATCTGAGCGGCTCGGCCTGGATCCAGAAGGCTTAACCTTTTTATTAAGCGGGGATTTCGGTATCGTTAAACCTCGTCATTTGTGTACCTTAAACTCGGTGCACGACAATAAATTAGACAATGCACCTATGCTGTCTAACCCTTTGAGGATCACAGTTTCATGGTAATGATAGGTTACACCGTCAGACATAACAGTATTCTCAGATAGTGCTTATTATGTAAAAAGGGTATTAAAGTTAATGATGTCGGTTTAATATCTGATTAAAAGGTAATAAATTAAATACAAAACAATATAGCTTTATTTAAAAAACGAAATATGTATTTACAAAAACCTAGATCAGAACAGACCTACAGTTTGTTTCAAGTAATAATTTATCAACAAATAGTTGGCAAACAATTACTACGTATTTTATTTGTTCATAGATGCTACAACAATGAATAGAGATTTCAATAACTATTTCTAAAATTACCATCTGAATTCGTTACGTGTTTACTTGTACCTAAAATGTAGATGCACATACATTTTTATGCAGTTCACGTGCGCGTGCCACTGTACGGTAAGGGATGCCTTGCTATCTCATAACGTTATATTGTTTATGCTGAAATCATGAGGCCTCAAGCGTAAATTTAAATTGTAAGAGCTATGATGTGGCGACTGCAACGACCCACTGTAACCGCCGATTAGTGCGCACGACCCATAGCCATTGTCACTGGTACTTCCATAACCTACAACACTCTGTCCCATTAGACTGTTGGTGGTCGGAACGTATTGTCTGTTACCTACATTTTGCATCATTAAGGAATAATCGTTTTGGTATAGCCCTGTGTTGGATATAGGAATACCGAGGTTTAAATTTAGATTGTTTGCTTGAAAGTGATGAAGCCACGGTTCTTTGGAATTGCGTGCAAAGTCTTGTCTCGGATCTGTTTGGTGAGGAATTCCAATTGGCACGGCGATGGGCTCTGGTGAACTTTGATTAGTGGAGCTTCTGTGAGTTGAAAGCGCTGACCTTTCATTTCTTCGAAACTTTGCTCGACGGTTTTGGAACCATACCTGTGAACGAAAGAAAAATAAAAGACTTGACAGATAAAATAAGGATTAAATTAATTATCATACATACTACTGTTAAACATTCATGTTTGACTTTAACTTTCCCGATTGGCATAGATTAAAAAATTAACAAGATCGGACTTAATTATCTGGATATTATGAGCAAGTAAAGTTTGATATAAAAAATATTATAAGTTCTACTCCACCGCCACCAGAATGGAATATGAATTAAGTAAGCCAGGAAGGCTGAGTTAATCTTATCAATATTCTTTGCTGCAAATAGAGCATATCCAGCCTCAAATCAAAGATAACCACATAGAGCGAATCAGAATTCGGTAGCTTGACATCGATTTACGTTACGCAATTATTGTGCTGTGGTAGTTGATAATATCCCCACACCGGAGCTAATAGCTGCTAAACACGTTTTTGATCCTTACGTCACATATGTGTGCAACTTCTGTATTAAAACATGAATCTTCTTTGATAGGCTCTTCTTCATCCTGGTCGATCGGATCGGGCAAGATCTCTCTCTTCCGGCAGTAGTGTCGGCTATGTTAGCAGAGCATGAACATTGGAGTGCAGTGGTCTCTTTCTGCGAGAGCGTCAGGCTCCAGAAGAAGACTGCAGAGCGGGATCGGGAGAGGGCTGGTCCCACACTGAGAAGGACGAGACGGCACCGGGGTAACAACCGTCCCGGCACCCAGGTCCAATACGCCTGAGCCCCCTGCCATCACTACATGGTGGGGGCCTCGGGGGTTACGGTCGTGCAAATTGGGGTGTCTGCGTGCTTACACTGAGTATACAAAATATTAGAAAAAAATCTTTAGGGATCTGAATAATCCAAAAAGCTAGAAAGTAAATAATATAGTACATTTGTATTTTAAACCTCACCTGTACTCTAGCTTCTGTTAAATTGACCCTCGCAGCAAGATCTTCTCTAACAAACGCGTCTGGATAATGCGTCTTTTCGAACACCTTCTCTAACGCAGCCAGCTGCTGACTAGTAAATGTAGTTCTGTTTCTCCTCGGTTTCTTCCTATCGTCCGATTTCAGGTCTCTTTCTTCTTCCGACTCTTTTTGATTCTCCCTCTCTTTCGCACCTTTGTCCTCGTACTTGCGTCGCATGTCCTCGTATGCTAGGTAATCAACTGGCTTGATATAAGGTCGTTGCAAATCTTTTGGGTACCAAGGTAATTCATTCTGGTAACTCGGTTCATAATTGCTATTGATTTGCCGGCCTGCTGTCAAATGATGGAGCCTTAGAAGGCTGTCCTCGTGGCACTTGATCATTTGAAACAAGTTATGGTTGCTCTCCGAATAGTTGCCAGGGCTCACGTTGTAGTTGGCCGAGTTCTGGGCTTTTGGATCGTAATTCTTCGTGACAGACTGGCGTGTGTTCGGAGTATCTGTGAATTAAACATTAGATACTATTTAAATGTATCGATGGCGAATGCGGGACTGCTTAAGATGCATCATCCCAGTTAGTTTAGACGGCGTGACACGACAGTGCACTTGTCGTCGGTCACAGTGACATTGATGTTTCCACATCCTTAAGGAGCACCCAAACATAGGTATGAAGCGAAGCGGAAAGTAGTGTCATCTAAAATTGGCACTATTTTAAATGACACTACTATGTTGCATGACGGCAGTGCCTTTTTTGTCGTGGGGAAATCTTTATAATCATCCTCCGTCCTGAAGAAGGCGTGCCGGACTCTATCCGTGACCTACCTTTCGCCGGGGGTGCAAGATTTGCCCGCGCATTCACTGCATGGTGCGTAATTGTTATATCTGTACTATACAATAGGCTTTAATTCATAAACCATTCAAAGCTGTTCAAGTTAGGATTGATTTTGTTAAAAGTAACGCACGTACAGTCCACCCGACATAGGAGTCGTCAGAGCAAGACTGGTCAAGACACTGGTGTGATGTATTGCGTTCCGAGCATGCGCCACAGGCGTTTCGGGGGTACGTGCTTGTGACATTTCAGGGTATTCTTTATTATTAAATAAATATTAAAATAAATGAGAAAAAAGGAATACAAATTGTCACAGACGTTATTCCGCTTTTTTTGGTGTAAAATTAGACCTAAATTTTAATTTTTTTTTCTCTCTTTAACGACTGAATAGTTACGAGGCATGCCTTTTAAGTTTTGTCGTTTGAAGAAAAAAACACAACTAGAACCTAATAGTACTTTTTATTGTTTTTCAAAGTATTCACCACGTAGCATAATACACTTTTCCATTCGCTCAAACCAGTTATTATAATATTTATTCCACTCTAAAGTGGGGTGTTCAAAATGGCTGACTTGAAAGCGTCGACTGCTTCTTCACCGGACTGGAACCTTTGACCACGAAGATTTTTCTTAATTTTAGGAAATGTGAAGAAATCGTGAGGGCTTAGGTCAGGACTGTATGGAGGATGGTCAAGAATTTCTACTTTTTCCTGCTTCAAATACTCAATCGTTTGATGAGCGCTGTGTGAGCTTGCGTTGTCGTGGTGCAGGATGATGCGTCGGTTTGAGTTAGATTTTCGAAGTTCGGCGATGACTTGTGGTAAACAAACTGTGGTATACCACTCTGCGTTAACCGTTCTACGATCTTCAAGTGCAATAGTCACAACATGGCCGGTTTTTCCAACGAATGTAGCCATCTGCTTTCAAGTGCTTCAAGAACGAACAACTTTAGTCGGCTTTGGCTCGTCTTGAAAGACCCAGATTGTAGATTGTTGTTTGGAATCAGGATCGCAAGCATAGATTCAAGATTCATCACCACTGATGATGTCGTAGACGTGATTTGACTCTCCTCGATTGAATCTTTGCAGAGTTTTCTTACACCATCTGACGCGGGCCGCCTTGTGATCGTCGGAAAGCATGCGGTATCCAACGGCAAACTAGCTTTCTCACACCAAGCGCTTCATGCAAGATCTTCTGATTGGTTGTCCCTGAGATGCCTAATAGAGCCTCTATCTCTCGATACGTCACATGACGATCTTCGAGAATTAGTTGTCTCACAGCACAATTATGTTATCTTCAGTGAAGGCGGATTTTGGGCGTCCTTCGCGAGATTTGTCACTAACACTAGTATGTCCACGCTCCGGGTCCTCGTATGATCACACTAGAGCTTACAATTGAGACCTAACCTACAAATTGATTCACATCAAAATAACACCAAAACAAATTAAGCAGCACACAAAAGCTTGTTTGTTCTGCAAATCGCACATAAGTGCCCGGCTAACGTTTACACATTGTTGTTGTGCAGTCGGCGTACGCGCAGCCCTATCGGTTACAATTACAACGTTACCATGTGAATACTGTTGCTCATGCTCCTCTGAGCATATGAAGGTCAGTGTTTTCAGATATTTAAGGTTTGTTAATGTAAATCTTATGCAGCTTAAAATATTTGTCGAAATACTCTATCTATAAAAAAAATTTGTTACTTAAGTACCTATATAAATTGTTTGTTAGGAGTTGAATTGAAATCCTAAGCATAAAATATTAATTTTAAGACATTAATTTGTGCTTAACAATTATTAGAACATATCTGCTACTGATGTTGTTTTTTTTTTCTAACATAGCCCACCTAGACCCAAAACATCAATCTGTAGATCAAACAAATATATGATGCGTGCGGGGATCGATCTCGCGACACATACAGCTGAAAGCCGATTACTTAGCCACTGCGTTAACCGTGCCGTCCATGTTGTCAGACATTCTCATTTACGATGGGGTTATGAAGTGTATATAATTCTCACCTATCGAAACCACGACCGCAATAAGTGCAGCTTAACCTCGCAGATCCCTTCCGAGCCTTTCAATGGGCGACTCTAGTGCAATCTTATGAGAATCTGGAGCCCCCCTTCGGTGTCGAAGATTACTGCTCCAGTGGTTTAACCGTAGCTGTTAGCACCAGTGGTAGACCACTAAAAAACTAAATAACTAAATAAAAAAAAATCTAAGGAAACACGCTTTTGTAGATAACCGAACTAAAAGGTAGAAAATAATTTTCAATAAGTTTATAATAATAATAGAGTGATAAAAAAGTGCTCGGCTGGTCATTGGACAGCAGTCGTTAAGCCAAGTTGGAGCACCTTTGGGCGGGTTTGACAAATCTGACACGAGGAAGGACACTAACCATACGAAAAGAAGAAAAAGACTTTCTTAAGATATATTTGCTATCTTTTGATCACCGTGCATAAAAGACAAAGACATCATCAAAAATGCATCAGCATTACTAATAGGTGTAAGAATAATGTGCACTTCATACTAGCAGGTCACGTCATCCTTAATCTTAATTTCGAAAACAATGCAGACATACGCGCCATGCATTGATCGCCTAAGAACCAACAGACGCGTAAAATTACTTTATGTATTCTAAATGACGACTAAACTAAATTAAAGTAACGGACATTTCTAAGAATTGATTAGTATCCAAAAATCTTCCGAGTTTTGAGGTTATAATATTAGGCATTTGTGTAATCATCACACACACACAGCACATTAAAAAAATTCTTTATTAAACGTTAAAACGTAAATTAGATTAGCTTTTACCTATAACCGCAAAAAATTGTATTTAACGAATTAAAATGATTTAGTCTGACTAGTGTTTTCGCCTAAATTGTTTTTCTGTGACCTACAGACTACAGTGTATGCATTGTAATTTGTAATATACTTTACTATCGGGCAATATCGGCGTCTGCTTGATCAGAACATGGAGCCACGAAGATTCTAGTATTTCACGACAAAATTGGTAAGACTCTGCTGTATTATAGTAGTAACTTGTAATAATAATTGAATTAATAATTTATTTGAGGAATCGAAATCTAAATATCTACTACAAAATAAAAATGTTTTGGCTAGTGTTGATGTCACTCGGTAATAACCTCGCCCATTCAGCGATCGCTTGCTGTCGCTTTGGCGTTAATAGGTCTATTTGTAGTCTATTTGCAACAAAAAATATTATCTATAGATCAAGCGCTGAGAGCGCGAATTAATCTATTCGTCCAAATATGGCGCCGGGAGATATGATCGAAAATAAGTCGTGACACCAGTTTTTCAAGTCATTATGCTTGTGAAATGTCCGTTCGATTATAATAATTAATATTTAATGTTTAAAAAAGAACTATAAATTATTGTATAGGTTGCATACGTGTTGATCCATAGGCCGTTTTTAACAATATCCGTTGTAAACATAGTAACCATGGCAATGATATTATATATTAAAAGAGGTAGATATGTTACATACGCGCCAAAAGTAAGAACCAAAACTACCCCAATTGTAGCACTTTGCAATCAGTCAATCAGCCAATACAGAACAAATAGCACACGCTGTCATAATCTCTATTTTTATTAATTATGTTATAACAATGCCGTTTTGCGTATATAGAAAATGCAGAAACTATCAAGCAAACATGAATAAAGAACTAGGGATATCATACCACACGTGAGTAACAAATAAAATAAAATATTTGAATAAAAATACTGTTCATATTACATAAAGAATGATATTCTCGAAGAAAACCCAGGTCAGTCAAAGAAAAGAGACAGCACATATATTCTATCAAAGGTGCGACAAAGACATCGAGTACACGTGTTGTCATTTTAGATAGCTATCTCTTTTATTCTCGTAGTTTTTGTATCTTCTTTCTTACAGCATAAGTAGATGTGCAGTTTTATAGGTTTATAGATACAGCGAGACGAGAGAATTTTGCATTGAACCATGGATTTTATTGCTCGTTCTTCTCCAAAAAAAATCTACCTAAACTGCGGCCGCCGAGAGAATGCGTTCCTGACATCTATTAATTGGTCTAGATTATTTAATATTAAAGATTAAATTTCATATATAATATGAATTTAAATTAGCGCTAAATAAAATCTTTATTATAAATAATCTCTTCATCTTGGAACGCCGCAACTAAAGTCTGACTATGTAGGTAAATGATTTTACAAGATTATTTGTTTTATCTTTTATTTTTATCTACTATTAGTAATAAATTCACACACCATATGAAATGAGCATTACAACTAGATAAATCCGGAAGAACACACTGGAAATATGTGTAAATTTCCACTGTGACTATAGATTTATTCAGAATATGTCATGACAGTAAGAAATCACCAGCTTGCTAGTAAAGTTGGATCGGCAATTGCGAATTAAAGACAGCTAGCTACTAGCTACTCGCCCGGCTTCACACGGAGAGGAGCATGCATAAAGATCATATAATATCTTTCCGAGGCAAGATGTAGCTAAAATCCTTGCCGATGAACCATTATATCCTATAATGAAAACTCCATTCGAATACATTCAGCAGTTTTAAAAGAAAGGAGTCAGAACAAGGCGAAAAGCTACTCTTAAGTGGCCTACATCAGTATCGGCTCTGCAAACATTTACACTATACAATCTGGCAGAGATACTGCATGTAGGGCCCTGCAAGCAGTGCTTTGAGTAGGCCCCTTTGTTTATAATAGCGATGTTAATTGTCAGTACATAAAAACAAGGACATAATAAAAACGCTACTAACTTAAAAAAATATCACGTCCAAATACTTTACCATGCAACGTTTTACACAAAATAGTTTTAATCTATACATAATAAATAAAATTTAAGTGTCTATTTGTAGTGTCAAAATAGCAGCTTTTTACTAAATGCATATAAAAGTACAGAGGGTAAGTACTTTTAAAAAAAAACTGTCTGTCTGTCTGTTTGTTCCGGCTAATCTCCGAAACGGCTGGACTGATTTTGATATTTTAGAAAGATAATAATAGTTCTGCGAAAAAAACTTATGAAATCCGATATATACTTACTAATTATATAATTATTATTTATAAATAATCCGTTTCTTTTAGATTAAACGGCGGGTGAAACCGCGGGGCACAGCTAGATATGAATAAGTTCTTAGACCCGTATTAGTTGAGATTGTATCAATTGAATGTACAGCGCTGGACCTATTAAATCGGGTTCATATTTGATTAACTCAATCTCGATTCAAATTATACTTGAGTTTTGATTCTCGATCTGTAATACGGGCCTTAGTACCGGGCATTATGAGTTTATGACGTAATTAGGGAGAGGCGGCTATCTCCTTAAGTGCACTGCAAACTGAACTCACAATTAATGAAGTCTTTAGGTTAATCACTTGTTTAAACTGTTTGAAACAAAAGTTTAACTTGTATCGTTTCTAACAATAATTATAAATGATGATTTTTGACAGCTTACGCAAGGATGTACAGTTTGGGGCCCAACTTGCTCTTACAAGCTCTTTACCAGCTACCTTTGACGGCCTAGGTTTTAGCAGAATCGACACCTCACTATATTCTTAAGGTTTTAGAAATACCAATTCATATCAGTATTTCGTGTTACATTTGCCGTGTGGTACCAGCTTAGAATACTACCATCCAATCCCGTGGGTGTCGTAAAAGGCGGCTATGGGATTAGCCGGAGCATGGGCAGCAGCGTCCTTCGAGTACATTTATACCACAACTGCAATCGCCAACCCGTCTACCAAGCGTTGCGCTTATGGCAAAACCCCACAATGAGCATACAACACAACCCATACCGGTCGTTGTGGCAATTTTTAGGGGAAGCTTCTCTGTCCAGCAATGAACCGTGCTCAGCTGAAATGATATTTAGGTGTTTCTAGAATATGAACGGTTCCGGCTTACAATTGGAAGCAGTAAAACATGTTCAACACACGCTACAGATTAATAATTTATAATAAAATTATCTTACCTTTATTTTGCTCCATAACACTTTTACTAAGCTGGCTTTGGCACACCAAACGGTTTAAAAATCGAAATTTAAATTGATTTACTCTAATATTTCGTAAACACTGTCACATTTGTTTTGTATAAAGTCCCTGAGTCAACTCAGGCGCCGATCGAAAGCGGCCAAATCGAATAATTGTTATTAATTCACCCGCTTATTGAATTACTTTATTTAATTAAATAATTCGACTAACTCATACTAATGTACGAACTAATGGAGTCTGTGCCACGATCTGGCTGCTTTGCTACTTCATCTCAAAAACACCATCTGTGCTGAAACAAAAAATACTCGGAAAACGTCCCCCGTCTGAACACACCCATCGATTTACTCATGAAAAGAAAACGTAATTTTAACTCTACGTTCAGAGGGATAGATTTCAAATTTCGAACATAGGCTGTATAAATAATTAATTGTAATTATAATTTGATAAAGGAAATAACACTTTATGTTTCACAATTAAGATTAATTTTGGGTTGGGTCCTAATAGTGGGAGTTTCACCAAGTTCTAATTTTGAATTTGTTTTATAGGCGTGGTTTGCATCGGCCCTCCTGTGTGTAAAAAAAAGTCGAATATTTTAAGCGGGAAACGATTCAGGCAATAATTGACACGTCAACGTATATTATTTAAATATAGTGTTTGTGAGAAAATGAATACAAAGTTTTTAAGTAATTGGATGTGATAAGTTTATGTCGTTGAAATCTTGCGGTGCGGATGTGAAAATATTTTTTTATTATAAGAAGATAGGAAGATGATGTAAGCTGATGTGTTAGGTTGCTAAACTAGCTTCATTTTTGATATTGTGCAATAGGCACAAGTACCTATAAATTAGAGGATATAGGGATCAGTTTGCTATTTACATATAGCTACAAGGAGACTAGGTAAGTTGACGAGTTTATGGTGGTAATCTTTGATCAAAGAATAATTTAGCTATCCGATTTTGTTTTCATTGTACTTTCACAATTTGTTGTTTCCAAGCACCATGTTAAATTTATTTTAAACTCCCATGAGAACTCATCACGTACCTAACTCTGAATCGCCTGCGAGATATTCTTCTGTCCACGTGTCATCATAGATTTAGGCAACCTCGTCATCGCGACATGATGATTGGATCAGACAGGCTCTTGGCATGCAAACTGCTGGCATCATTTGTCATTAAACGATATATCGAACATGATAACCATCTATACAACTGTTATGCGGCGAAGGCCAAACCGCAAAATGGCGTTTGAGAGGACATAAGTTTGAATTTTGAACCTTATCCCATTAAGATCATATATCATATCGACCATTTAAACATCCACTGCTGAACAATGCCCTCTCTCATAGATTTTCACAACTGTGTAATCATTTTGGGGGTAATTGCCAATAATCACCACGCTTGGCAGGCGGGTTGGTAAGCGCAGTATGGCTACCGTTTCACAGAAGAGACGCTGCTGCCCATCCCTCTGAGTTAGATTCCCTTTGTCGCCTTTGACGACATCCACAGGAGGAGATGGAGTGGTGCTATATTCTTATCCGGACATCTCACGGATTAATCCGGACACCACACGGATCTAGGATTAAGGTTAAAGATCTACTCCCGTGGGTGTCTTAAAAGTCGACTAAGGGATTAGCCGGAGGATGGGCAGCAGCGTCCTTCGAGTACATTAACAACTCAACTGCGATCGTCAACCCGTTTGCAAGCGTGGCGATTATGACAAATCCTCCCAATGAGCCCACAGCACACCCATATCGTTCGCTGTGGTGATCTTTGGGGGAGGCCTGTGTCCAGCAGTGGACTTCATTCGGTCGAAATGATGAATAACATGCATAATAAACAATAATAAATATTATATTCAATAAGTATAGGGTCCAAAAAATCTTGTGAATTTTATTTCAAGGGGGGGCCAATCAGTAGTAGGTATATAAGCACCCTCTCTAGTGTGATTTTGGAGCCCCCTTCGGTGCCGAAGATGACCGCTCCAGTGGTTTTAGCCGGTAGAAGTCCTTCTCTCTCTCTCTTTGTTCCCCAGAATACCCCTTTGCCGTTCCCCGGGGCGAAGGAAGTTCCATGTAGAATTTCCACTGGACATAAATAAAAAAAAGGTATATAAGCACCCTGTTACCTAATTAAAAACTGGTTGTATCAAATCTTCATAACTTTTTTAATTTTCATAAAATTAATTAGCGATTTGAGTACAAAAACCGTGGCGCTTGTCATTGATTTGTCCCGCCTCAGTTTTGATATCAACGCCCCGATGTTTCCCACCCACTACCCCGGCAATGTTATCAATGTAATCATCGCCCGGATATACTCGACATAGCACTTTTAAAGAATATCAAATTAAGTTGCATTCCATTCAAGTACTACAAGAGCTAGACTCTGTCCACCGTCCTGAGACCCTTCATCTTTCCTCCCTATTTGAACCCAGGGACACAGGACAATCCCCTCAGACTATTGCGATGACAGAAGAGACAGAAGAGTTGGGGTATGAACCACACTTCGTCTGTCCACTTAAATGGAATTCCTGATTGCATAACGTCAGTCGCAGATACGCTAGGCGCTATTGACTCCCTCACCGGTCATGAACAGTCCGTCGTGGACGAATGTTCACGGTGAGATCCTGCGATGGAAAACCATCGTTTGAAACTGCCTAACGATGTACGTGCACTGATGACGGAAAAGAACGCAGCCCTTAGAGCGTACGCAGCTGTTCCTTGCGAAGCTAATTCCCTCTTTTTGTGCCAGTGCTGTTAAGGAACGTATAAAAGAGTGCCGAGAGGCTAGCTGGGATAAGATGCTGGGCGAATTAGATCCGACTCACCTTCATTCTGGCAACTGCAACGGAAACTCAAATCCGAAACTTCCAATGTTGTCCCCACTCTCAACAGTCCCAACCAAAGACGAAAAATCAGAAAGCCTAGCTGACAGTTTAGAAGTGCAATGTTCCCCAGGCACTCTACCTGTTGACCAAGCTCACAAAGGTTGACGCTGAAGTCGAACATAGAGCCGCTATTCCGCCTGCCGAGGACCCTGATGACCCCCTCCCTCCGGTCACGGCAGACGAGATCTTTATCCTGTGAAACATATTCTTCTCGTAAAGCCATCGTCATCTTCAATGCACTAAACAACAACCTCTTTCCACACATGTGGAAACTGGCCACATTTATCGGTATTCCAAAACCCGGTAAGCCTAAGGGCGAGCCCTCCAGTTCACCCCATAAGTCTTCTCAACTCCCTTGTGGAGATCTATGAGCGGATTATCTATGCCCGACTAAACGATTTTGCCGAATCCAAAAACTCATTCCAGCGAACAGTTTGGTTTTAGAGCCAAACACTCGCGTGTACAACAAATCCACCGATTAGTTGAACATATAACGTTCGGATTCTCTCGCGGCATGATGACGGGAGTGCTTTATTTCGATGTAGCGAAAGTATTTGACAAAGTCTGGCACAACGGCTTATTATTGTATAAGTTGTACCAACTTGGAGAGCTCGACTGTTTCGTTCTCGTCATTCGAAACTATTTGTCAGATCGCAGTTTCCGCTATTGAATCACGGGCGCTCTCTCATCCACTCATCCCATTAGAGCCGGAGTCCTCAAGGATCCGTGCTAGCCCCATTATTGTTCACACTGTACACCAGTGATATCCCCAAACGACCCGATAATTCATCCCAATTAGCCCTCTTATTTATTTATATAAGGTTCACCAACAGTTGTTACAGCAATGCTTAGTTAAGTTTAACACATACAGTAAGGTTTTAATATTACTGCATAACCAATTACGGGTAAACGCAGCATGCTATGTATTAACTAGTTACAAAAAGACAGTCATGTCTCCTACGCTGATCGTCAAATCAGCTCACCATCCTTTAAACCCCTCTTCTCCGATCATACGGCCATCCTCCACTCTGGTTACGCCACAGCCAACTCCTACGGGAAATGCTTTAGGAAATGGCAGATCGAAGTTAACCCCATTAAAAGCAAAGCCATCCTAATTTGGAAATTAGGCGACGACCACCCACGGTTCAGGGAGATCACGATGCTAGGCCAATCGGTTCCATGGGAACAGCACGCCAAGTATCTAGGAGCCACCCTAGACAAAAAACTGTCCTTCCAACAGCACACTATGACGATGCGTGCCCGCGCCGCCATTGTGCTCAGCACCTTCACTGCCTACTAAACGCCCGTAGTAAATTATCCCTTAGAAATAAGGTGAGAATTTACACCACATGCGTTCGGCCCATCATGACCTATGCCAGCACAGTGTTCACACATACTGAATCTGCCCCACTCCGTCTCCATCTTTAATATGAGGCTCTTGCAAAAGGAGACCACACCACTCCAATTTTCATGCTCTGCCCAGCATAGTCAACAATACTGCTGGCAGATATTTTGCTCGATCCGATCGACCAGGATTCGCCACTTGACCGCCCACGCTGCACTCGTTCTTTCTCTCGAGTGTGTGCTGTGCGGTATCCTGATCATCTCCGTCGTCGCGGTGGTTGAATTGAGCCGTGACCTCACATCCTACCCTGTACAGGTACGCACTGATGCAACCGTTACCGGTGAATACCTGCGTGAGGCAGAATATGTCACGTTCGAGAGCGGCAGGACAGCTTCACCAACGCGTTTATGTGCATGGTGCGGCAGCATGAGCCGCCTTGCCACAGTTCTGGTGGTCTGGTCTTCGCCGCTCCGTGCCTTAAGGCGTGGCATGAATGCCCATTCTTCCCATGGCTTCAGAGTGTTCGCTCGAGAGAGATTTTCCATTTCGGTGCTGAAAATGACCGCCCAGGTGGTTTTAGTCAGTAAGAGTCTACACAATCGAAATACACTTCGCCCCTCTGGCCTGGGAAGTTGGACGATGCGTGAGCATTTCCATCGTGGTATAAAAATGTTATAAAACTTATTTTTAAGTCAAAATCTAATCATCGAAATAAAATAAAACAATTCTTAGCATGACACAATAAGCCAGGTAAACAATGAATGAAACAATGATTTATTCAATTTTTACGTCGTAGCAAACCTATCACCACATTCTTAAACGTCTTTAAAATAAAAAATGATAATTTATCCTATTTATATATATTCGTTCGTATTAAATTTTGTAGGCATCCCGCCGTACCTTCCCGTCCGCCCGGAATAGAACCGGCGACCCGTCGCATTGAATTAGTGTGAAATGTTGAAAAACGCCTGAAGCGTACAGTAAGTCCGTAACGCACCACGTACGTTGCCAGATGCCACAGAGTAGTAGTAGTATATTTATTCAGTTGAAGAGAACGGAAATTTGTACGAGGATCGTACTAAAGATTTTTCAACGTATGGAAAAAGTGTAAATTCTGGAGGTATGTAAAAAACTTGAGATTTTTTGTTGCGTACTCACTTTGTCGTGCCGGCTCAGAATGCTACCACCCCATCTCCTCCCATGGGTGTCGTAAAGGTCGATTAAGGGGTTAGCCGGAGGATGTGCAGCAGCGTCCTTCGAGTACATTAACAACTCAACTGCGATCGCCAACCCGCCTGCCAAGCATGGCGATTATGGCAAAACCCCCCAATGAGCCCACATCACATCCATATCGGTGGTTGTGGTGATCTTTGGGGGAGGCCTGTGTCCAGCAGTAAACTTCATTCGGCCGTTAGATTAGATTAGATTAGAACGTCCACTGTTTTACTGTTGCCGATTTCTACAACGACTGGTTACGTGCCCCCCGCATCTAACAACTTCACCAGGTCGTCTATACATCTCGTTGGAGCCCGTGCCACGCTGCGTTTTCGAGTCCATGGTCCCCACTACAGAATCCTTTCAGCTATGTTGTTGAGTCCTTTTACGGATCTCCTCATTTCTGACTGAGAAATAAGGGCCCCTCAGAATGATAATAGTTTTCAAAATTCGAAAAGAAAGTAATGTCGCTTAGTTAATGGGTGACTTCGAAACGATGGAAGTCAAGTGCGCTGAGAACCTTATGTGGTAAAGAGCTAGAAGTAGCGTGTCATAAGGAAAGTATGGTATGGTATGATCATATTTTAATTTCTATTCTCTACATGTCATTAATTTCGAAAACAGATAATATATAGAAATTATGAATTTTATGTAGGTATACGATTTCTTTGAACCTGTTGAAATGTTTAGAATACGAAGACATATTTTATTGATTATTTACAAGGAATACACACTTTGAAATCAAAAACGAAATATAAAAGAGTGGATTCCTTTGAAGCAAACGTTCTATATTCAAATGCAAGCGCGCCAAGGTATCATGGCGGCCATAATTGGAGATGACAGTTGTCGGCGGCAGCGTGCACGGTGCGGTCGCAAGACAGCTCGTTTGCGCCTGAGCATAACGAGACCGTACTAATCTCATCTTGTTCTTCAGTAATAATATAAACCGATCAACATTAAAGAGAAACGTAATTTAATTTAGATTTAAATATCGCTATTATTATTAGGTACTATCCCTACCTATTGCTAGATTTTCTTGGCTTAATAGCGCTTTGTTTCTAAGATATCGCTGATGATTCATATCAAAATTATGAGCTTGTTATATACCTACGTTGTGTATTGTATTTTACTCCTATGAGGAGCGCAGAATTGCATAAGTATAACAAGTTGATATTTTGGTAAATTTATCTACGGCCTACACCCTGATAAGTATAATTATGTATATTGTCCTTCAGTTTATTCAAACCTATAAACCGTTTAGGCATCAATCAAAGTTATGACAGGTTAAGCGATATTCTCTGGCAGATTAAAATTATTCTTTTACTAGCTGCAACCATACGCAAGTGCAGAGAATGAACAACCCCTTTATATCCGCGACGGCCGGGCGTTGGCCGCCGCAGAAGCGCGCGCTCATCTACAGATTCGCGTTCGAATGTACCGTAAACAATAATTTGCTTATAAAGCTTTTATTGTAAAATCAGTGCGTTAATAGCATCCAACGTGAGCGGTTTTATTTAGCATCAATCTTTTTGCACTCTAGGATTATGACTGGCATCAACCTAATAGATATACTACACCTATCATAAGAGTCATATCTATTTTAGCAAAAATTGTCAAACTAATGGTTTTTTTCCCGCGTATCTGTAACATTGGAAATTTTCATAGGAATCTTCATACTATCCCAAAAAAATATCATTGGCTCAACTGCTAACAAATTGCGTGATATATTGATAATGAAAGTCGCATCAAAATGCAGCCACTGTAGTTGTAACGTCACGTCATTCCGACGGAAACACAAACGTTTCCAAAAATGGTTATTTCAGCTTCTCTTTCTATTCATCATCATCATCATTTCAGCCGAAAAACGTCCACTGCTGGACAGACGCCTCCCCCAAAGATTGCCTCAACGACCGGTATGGGTTTGTCTTAAGTGCTCATTGAGGGGTTTTGCAATAATCGCCACGTTTAGCAGACGGGTTGGCGAGCGCAGTTGTGTTATAAATTTACTCGAAGGACGCTGCTGCCCATCCTCCGGCTAATCCCATAGTCGCCTTCTACGACACCCACGGGATAAGATGGGGTGGTGGTATTCTTAGCTGGCACTACACGCTTAAGCCGGCACCACTCGGTTATCTATTATATTGTATTTATGAGCGAGTGCGAATATTCGTTACATCACTAGTACTTACACCACTATCACGGAATAAATAAAAGTTACAATAGCAGTGGCTATTGTAACTTTTATTTAAAATTGAATAGTCATAGTCTGAAAAATGCTATTACAAAATACATAAAATACTGGACTTGTCGACCTGCAATGAGTCCAGTATTTTGTTTCTATACAATATTAAATTTATAACCGTCCTGGTAATATAGCGGATACTTAAAATCATAACTGTTTTTTTCTTTCACTCTAATTAAAGTAAGTCCAAAACACTAATTAAATGAACAATCACTCACAATGCCATAAATCATATAAGCCGCAATTTTTTGGTAGCAAATAAAAACATAATGTTCACCTTGGCCACGGTGTGGTCTTAGTTGACTTGTACGTGTTCATTTGGAAGGGATGGTGACTCAATAACCCGTGAACAGAACCATTTGTCACCACATCATCCGGTATAGTGGCCATGAAGGTCTATGTTGTAAGGATAACGAAAAAATGAGACCTCCCCAAAGTTATACTCAAGGAATTTGTTACTTCTATTAATAACGTATTGTCATTATTTTTTTTGTTCATAAATGATGATGTGTAATTGAAGATTGCATCTATATAAAGCTCAAAATTAGTATACATATAGGTATCATTTTATCATGGCAAAAGTTATCAACAAATATTTATTGTTTTCCAAAATATTATCCTTAGCTCCTAAAAAGTCGACAAAATATGGCGAGCGCTTTGCGCGCGCGCATTACAATTACCTCAAATCAGTAGAGCCATTACTCACGTCGCATCCACGCAACAGTTGGTCCCAACGATTAATTAACGATACAATTTTAGCACTTACACGAAAAATACTAAAACAATTAAATGTAATACGCAAATAGAATGGTAATTGATGATGTATTACCGCTCTGATTTAAACCAAGACTAAGCTTTGCTACAAAAAAATCAGAACAATTTTAGTTATTTATGTATGTTGAGGATTGTGTTGGGAATTTTAGGAGTAGTCAATATTTACAGGCGATCTGATGCTAATAGCAGTAGAATAATTAGGTAGGGTTATTTGATGAGAGCGGCATGTGACCGCTCGCTGTGGAAATCTAAGGGGGAGGCCTTTGTTCAGCAGTGGACGTCCTGTGGCTGATATGATATATGATATGATATTTGATTGGAACCCAAGACAATACCAACAAAGCAAAGGAATGGAGGTAGTCTTAGGATGGGAATTTGAGCAAGGCAAGTGCCAGTCAGTACATATTGCTGTTAATTACCATATTTACTTGTTTTTGCTTTCTTCCGTCCGTCCATTGTAAAGGCTAGATTTCCGAATTCCATTGGAAAAAGGTCTGATCTGACCATTGGTTCATAGAAAGGAGCCCAAACTCGAGGAGTTCATTGGAAGTTGTTGCAGGGTTCCACTATCCAACTATCCAATTTCCGGCTCCATCATCGGACCAAGTGTAATAATGTATCGGACACGTTAAAAGATACCAAATGAGCCCAAACTCAGGGGTTAACTTGTACCCACTGAAGACTGAAGCGTTAATAATTATCAATTTCTGACTGTGTATTACAGAAGCAATAGTGTGTTTATTATGGTGTGTATGTATTTCACGTATAGTCCACTTTGTTTCCACATACCTGACATGTTATAAATTGTACTATCACGTCTTTAAAAGCGGATGTATGGAGTCTCTTGTCGGCTCTTCTCCATAATCAACTTTTCCAAACCGTGCACCTTAACTTTTGACTATTCTTAAGTGCATAAAAAGCCTTGCCTTTGAGTTCCACTTCTGACTCCATTATCATATCGGTTATTATTTAATTATTTTATTGACATATATATTGGATTATATATACTTGCAAAAATACAATGTACATGCAAGCTAGTGTATTATAACGGCACGGTTGGTGCAGTAGCTGATACAGTCGGCTGCTGCGCACCGGGTCGTGGGTTCGATTCCCGCATGGAACAAATATTTGTACGATCTGCAGGTAGTTGTTACGGTTCTGGGTGTATTGTGTGTGGAATTTGTGTCTGTAAACGTACCCACGACGTAGGAGAAATCCTAGTGTGGGGCAGTTCAAAAAAAAAAACTTAATATCTGTGATGCAAGTAAGAAAACGGCAGAATAAAGACGATTGCGAACGGAATCCTATCACTGCGGCCACACTGTGCGCCCTTCTTCTTTCTTTTGGTAATCTTAGTCAGACTCACACACTAACGGTAATTTTTTAATTACCTTATTCTGTTAACACACCATAAAGGGCATCTGAAAAGTTGAAAATAACATAATGATAATTTATCACCGAAACATTATTGGTTACGACTCATCGCAGACCACTCGTGTTGACGTGTTTGCTAAATTAATGGGCTGCGTTGCTAACGAGTCGTGCGAATCGCGACGCAAGCGCATCCGGAAGGATGCCAACACGGGGGTAGGCGCCACCGCCGTTATACAAAAAATATTTCAAGGTTTTGTATCTTATTTCTTGTATTCTAATAATATAGGCAGTTAATAACATAAGATGAAACAGACTCATTATCGTTATTATCATATCAGCGAAAGGACGTCCACTGCTGAACAAAGGCCTCCCCATAGAATTCCACAATTGTGTCATCATTTTGGGGGGGATTTGCCAATACTCACCACGCTTGGCAGGCGGGTTGGTGAGTGCAGTATGATGCTGTTCTACAGAAGGGACACTGCTGCTCATCCCTTTGGTTTAGGTCCCTTAGTCGCATTTTACAATGTCCACGGGAGGAGATGGAGTGTTGCTATATTCTTAATCCGAACACCACACGGACTACTAAAACTGACTGTGAAACTGACTGGTAAAATATACCTTCAATATTACTTAAAATCCATTACCTGAGGTAAATCATCATCATCATCATCATCATATCAGCCGCATAACGTCTACTGCTGAACAAGTACCTGTCCATAATATACAATTTCACAACGCCCGACTACATGCCGCCCGCATATTAAGACTCCCAGCTACCTTCACCGCAGTCCAACCTCCAACAAGGAGGACCGCCCACGCTATTTTCCTGTGAGTGCTCTCAATTCAAGAATATTTTTGCCTCAACGGCGTTCTGCTAGCTGTATCGCCCACCCATTGCCACTTAAGCTTACTACTAACAAACTAAAATTATAGTTACGCGCATAAACTACACATTTACTGACGAAATATCTGATTATATTTTTTTAGCTTGCAACCTGCATATTTGTAAATAATTATAATTAACTATTATTGAGATGGATTTTAAACGGTCGAACAGGCCGAGAACAAAGCGGCTCCCAATATGACTCCTTGGTAACCTTTTAGTACATAACATCAAGCAAATCCTTATGTCACTACGAAAATAGCATTGCATTAAATTCAAGTAATGAAACTAGCATGAAAATTAACAATTATAAAAAAAATAACTATAATAAATAATAACTAAAATATCCCCTCTGAGGCAGTCGTTATATCACCATGGGACATACGCAATCCTGGATATATTAGACCAGCTCTCACCTTTTGATACAAAAAATCGAATTAGAAGTACCTATACAAACCGCAGGGCAGCCTAATACTGCGTACCCGAACGCCCCAGACATTAGGTCAGGGCGTTGACTCCGGCTTGCCTATGGCTAGCTGGAGTGAACCCCCTGAGTGCCCGTAGGACTCTCAACTCTGACTTGCCTTAGTTGCCAGATCAGAGAGGGCCCGCCAGTGCCATATAGGGTGTGGTATTGTCCTTACTTACAGCGTAATAAGGCCCGCTCCGAGTGTCGAGACGCGCGATTGTGAAACCGGTGCTGCACCTCTCGACACCCCGAGCCGCTACGCCGGTGTTACTCTCCATGTCGTCTGTAATAGTGGCTTTTTAAGGGGCCATCTTGTGAGTATTGAGTCACCGAGTGCTATAGAATTTGACTTAAAGGTAAAAGGCAGACGACGTTGTTCCCGTTTTACTTTAAGTTTTCATTCCACAAAACGCCCATTACGATAGACCTTTATTGTAGTTTCCATCTCATACAATAGTCATACACCACCGGGACACAATCTGAAAATTAGAGTGGCCGATTCAGTAATCAGGACACTTCCCATATGGTACATTTAATATTAAAATTCTCTAAAGGGCATCTGCGTGTTGGAACAATGTCCTTGCTCAAGACTAATCAAAAGACCCGCGGGCTTGCGACGGGCGTAAATCGTGCAGACGCCGCTGTCTAACGTCGTTTTGGTATTACGTATTTGCCGATAGCGATTAAACAGACGAAGATCTCTGACGCATACTTGAACGATCAATAATAAGAAATTGCATCGTCGCCTTTTAATTTCAGCCGATTTGCCACCGGTGGATCCTTGGCTGCGCAATAGCTTCTGTCGCACTTTTAAGCTGTGCATTGATATTTTAGTAAAATAAACTACTTTTACTCGAAAAATATAATAAACATATTCTTGTTACTTGTCCATATAAAAATAAAAATCGTGCCAGAATTCTGCTGAATAAAAAAATTACCCGTCCCGTAAAAAGTTACCAATGGCAGTTAAGCTTGAGCTGTCATGAATGATTAAATAATCGGTGCCAAAGAGCTCGTAAACGTACAAATAATTATCGAGATAAAAATAATAGATAATATGATATTTCCTCAGGAAATCTGTAATTTGTGCGCATAACTATCATTTTAATTAGAAACATTCGTCCAAAAATAGGACTGCCTTTGACGGCTTTTAACTTTTTTACTAATATAATGTCGTTAAACTTTGACACTTTTTTACAGACACACTTTTATTGTTTTTTACGAAGCGATGCCGAAGTGTTTAAGTGCCTGTCTATGTTAAGATTTCGTAAAGATTTGGCGTATTCGTTTGCTCCATGCCGAATTCACTCTCTGGGGGTTTTCAGTCATGATCTTCATTATTGACATGCCCTTTTGACAACTCCCGTTTAGCCGTTTTTTGTTTCTGTGAGATAAAACTTATAAATAAATACACCTAAAATAGTTGGTATTTAAAAGATAACGATTAAGTTTCAGTTAGTCATATCTACATAAGTATTATACAATAGTACATATTGTTCTTGAGATATAAAACTCATAATATTCTTTAACGCAGAGTCAGCCAGCCAGCGTAGCTGAAATATGAACACAAATACAATAAAGAAGTGAATCAAAGTATCCTGGTCCAATTCGATCCTCCAAGCTTCAAGTAACCGAATACTTTCGGCATTATCCGTCGAATTTCCGCGAAACTTCGTAAATAACCGACCACCGGCACCGCCGCCACGCCCGTGCCGGTGACGGGATTGCCGGTATCGGTTACATGATGCTCCTGCGCACTGACTGTCGGCGTTACAGCTGTCAACAGTGACTGGCGGTCACCAGACCATGACCTGTCAAACTTTTATGGTCGTTTTCATGTCTCTATAGTTCATTTCTAATGCCTATTTTATGTTATTTAACAAGTGTCGTAACTCGTGTCAAGGACTGCTTGGGGGTTCCGTAGAATATGTATCTATGTAAATATAAAAAAATCCGAAACAAAGCAACGTCATAGCGCAGATGGTCACCTTTGAAAAATAGGGTTCATCTTATAAACCGCTTCGAAACATCTGACGGAATTAATGCTTAGTACTTAATAGTGTGGCAAACGAGTTAATAGCAAATATATTTTTTGTAGCGAATTATGTCGTATATTAGTCTCACTTATAATAAATGAGTCATCACAAAAAAATGAATTTCAAACCCCGGTAAGCTACTATGCCTAAATAGTGCAGACATAATTATTATGCCAAATATTTGGGTGCCCCAGACATGACATACGAAGAAGACTCTGCATTAAGTTTTATTTTATAATTTCCCGACGCTAAGAACAGCAATAGCTGCCGTCTGAATTAATTAACTTAACCATCAAAACACCAACATTATAGCAGCGTTCGGCATTCATTCATTCATGTAGTTAAAACCTAATAAATCTGATTAAATCAGCGCCCGTTGCGTTTAAATCCCAACAATTTCAAAGAGTCGAAATTTGTCCTGACAAAATTTACTGCGACAGTGTACGCGCGCATGCGCATGATTCGTCGAGATCAAAGCTTTAAACGCACCGTCATGTGTTCCCGACAACATGTAGGTCGCCGTAGCCCCTCGGGAGCACTTACAAAAAGTCAGCTTGTATGTTTTGTAAATAATATCTTATTGGTTTTGGGCTTTTTTTTTGCTTGAACGTCTCTTCACGAACTGCGGTGGCGACATTTTTGTGCATTTTTATTTAGCGACTTTTTAATAAGTTCCATATAGTAACGATAAAATCTGCGTTTTACCTCTATGACGTGTTTGTTTTTTTAGCCTACGTATCTTGTTGTTATTTTTCTGTAAAACGTCTACCGCTAAGCGACATGATTGTGTCCTCTTGCACACCAGTGTGACCTCAGCCGAATAGTTAACAAATTGCCTTTGTTTTCGACCTTCTATACTAAATTAACTAAATTACAGAATAGAAATATCGTTTGACAGCACCCACCCTTTCATTTCAGCCGAAAAACGTCCACTGATGGACATAAGCCTTCCCCAAATATTGCCACAACGACCGGTATGGTTTTGTGCTCATTGGAGGGTTTTCCCAGAATCGCCACGATTGGCAGATGGGTTGGCGATCGCAGTTTAGTTATAAATTTACTCAAAGGATGCTGCTGCCCATCCTCCGGTTAAGTCGCCTTTTACGACACCCACGGGATAAGATGGGGTGGTGGTATTATTAGCCGGCACCACACGGCAAACCTTGGTCGGTGTGCATACCTTTTGCAAAATGTAGTGAGCCAATTTTTTAAGTGAAAACTTCTCAGTAAAACCCCCCAATGAGCACACAACACACCTATATCGGTCGTTGTGGTGGTACTTTGGGGGAGGCCTGTGTCCAGCAGTGGACTTCATTCGGCCGAAATGATGACACTGTTAGTTCTCAAATTAAATACTTTGTTAGTTTTATAAAAAGAGTGTGTATTGCAATAATTATCGTATTTACATTATTTATCTGTATTATATCGTTTATACATTATCGTATTTACATTATTAGTCTGTACAAGTTAATTAAGTTAGATCAATCCCAAGCGCCCGGGCAGTTGTAATGTCTGTTGATGCGGAGCCAGTCCTTTTCAGTAACATACAGACGCTGACCCATATTCCCTTCGTAGTCCTGTAGAAAATAGAACATAGTATTAAGAAATACTCAACGTAATAACATAAATAAAAAGTGGTGCATCATGTAGTAAAAATGTTTTCCATAAACAGCCAATTGAATTTCAAGTTTAATTAACTTGTTGACGTATGTAATTTTACATTTTGAAAATGTCAAGATAGCCATATAAAATAGGCCCCTGAAATTGAAACATTCTGGGTTCAAATCTACGCACCTTCAAAGCCTCAATAGTCGGTGATCCGTTGCCCGTGAATGAATAAGGTCCGTAATGTAAAATGCTCACGTAGTCGTAATCTACGTCTAAATTGTCTACGTTGGAGGATCCGTAAATGACGAAATTGTGTTCGCTGCCTGGAAATTAAACAAATAAATTTATACATTATTAAACTACGATAAGTTTGCACTAAATCAACTGCGCGAACTGAAACAAGTTAGTTTTTTAAAGAGTAATTAACGGAATTGAAAGCTATTCAAAGGTACTATTATTAGAACTGAAAACGGGATATTTACCATGTTTTTATTTTATTTCGAGGTCCCGATATCGCACCATGTCAGTTTAAAAACATATATTCAAAGGTAGTTTCAGTTTCTTATTTATTAATACTCACCACGCTTGGCAGGTAGGTTGGTGAGCGCAGTATGACTACTGTTTCACAGAAGGGACGCTGCCCATCCCTCTGGTTAAGTCACTTACTCACCTTTTACGACATCCATGGGAGAAGGTAGACTGGTGCTATATTCTTAGTCCGGATACTAAACCGAACGCACCCTGCTATCGCTAGATCTTATTTAGCAATGGACGTCAGTAACGTAATAAATGCCAGTCTGGCAGACTTACCAGACTGGATGTTCTCTTCGTGAATCTTGACGAACTGGTTTCTGTCATATGTGGCGTGCATGTGGAGGAAGCCCAAGATATGCATCCACTCATGCACGACGGTCGCGTGTCGGAAGCACCCTGAACCAACGGTGTTGCGGGCCAGATTCATGGTATGAGCCCCTCTTGATGTCCTGTACCCTATGTGCGCGTAGCACCCGCTTGATTCACCCTGGAAAATGTTGTAATTTATTTATTGAAACATTTACTTTCACGAAGATTTTTTGACCGCACTGAATTATAAGGTTTCCTTCGTCATTTGACAATCCTAATGTTACGACCAAGCTACAAAGGCATTTATAATATAATCCGTTTCCTTCAGTTGATATTCAGGATAGCGAAGAGTAGCTAATACCACCAATATATTTTTCTTTAATTCCGGAATTTTGAATTCAAGATAATTCCATTTTAAATTTGATGATAGCAAGACATTAATTTTCCGATTAACGTTATGATTTATTGAATTGAAATAGCTTACGGAAATATATCGCGTTTAATTCATTAATTCTATATACTTACGTACAGCATCTATACGTGCAACGTGCAGCACATACAATTATTGTATTATATTAAATACAAAATGAAATAAAACAATATTTTATTGTTCTATCCTATATACTCACATTTGTTCATAATAATACCTGAAAAAATCACACGTGTTAATACACAATTAAGCAACACCTTTGTATAGTGGAACATAAGTGCATGCACGATAAATATATAAATTAAAATTCTCTGTATGTGCTAGGGCTGCACGTTGCACGTATAGATGCTGTACGTAAGTATATAGAATGAATGAATTAAACGCGATATATTTCCGTAAGCTATTTCAATTTAATGGATGCTATTCGCGTAAACTTCGGAAAATGTTATGATTTATATTGAACGGATTGAGTTATTAATCCGAATAACGATCAACTAAGCTTCAGTGATTGGTGGATTCAGTTCTGGGATTACTACCTTTACATTAATTCTGATTATGGTTATCAACATCAGAAGTAATCCTGAAAATATATTTATTATATCATTCAATAAATTATAACATACAGTAAGTTTCACGTAAACGGTATCAGATGATTCTCGATAGCGGAACTTGACGCAGGTGTGTGCTTCGATGTCCCTGATTCCTTCCAAAACTGCTTCTTTCTGCAGTTCATCTGTAAGTGTAAAAGTTTATGAGAAAGAAAATAAAGAAATTTAATACACCGGATACACGAAACTTATCCATATAACTATCTCAAGTTAAATCTCACGACTGCACCCTGAACGGAATGCAGTTCAAGCATTTGCCAGATAACGAGTGTCTAGCACTGATTCTCAACTGGACCCTGTGGTACACGGATGTCAATATAACTGTAACTAAGTGATCCGTGGAACTAATTTGCCACCAATGAGACACATGCGTGCTTGTCTTCCTGCTTCTACAACTTAGTAGAGTTGAAAACCCTGTTATTGACAATATGTCTAACATTTTTAGAAACACTTGCCATGGCATATCTTTGACGTTGCCACTTGTAATGTTGACAATAAAACATCTATACTATTATTTAATAGTTTACACCTCTGACTCAGGGGCGGATTAGTCTTAGTGCCCAGGCCTAGGGCGGCACAATTTTAGGGTGACGTTAGATATATGTATAGTAGATAGAATAGTAGCCCAATGATCTTGGTACAATTGCGTAAAAACTGGTAATTCAAATGAAAAACTAGTATATAATTTCTCTATTGACAACGAAAACAATTGGTCGTCAACACGTTGCTCTAGTAAATCAGAAATTACAATACGTCCAATGTCTTATCCAGACCGCCCTAGGTGCCCTATTGCAATCATATATCCATCCCTGCTCTCGACCTAGGTATCAAAATGTCATTATATAGTATTTACAAACATTTTAAACTTCTACTGTAATGCTATGCCTAGATATCACGTATTAGTATTATGGTTAGATGACACGCAGTAGATCATTTTTTTCAACTCGAATTGAACAATAGAGACGTTTATATTCCAATCTATTTTCAGAAAACCCCAAGCCATGCAAACCATGCTTAGTACCATACTGCTACTAAGCAATGAGACAAGAATTAATTAATTAATGAAGCATTCGGATATCTCTAAGAAATTGATATCCAAGATTTCGCGAAGAATAGCCCGCAGGGACTTGTAAGTGTGGTGTTGTTCTAGAATAAACGATTATGCACAAGTCTCATGAAGCTATAATTAGGCAAAATTTATTTGTGCGTTTCGCAAAGGCATTAGCCTCTTTATCAAATCATAGTCGTACTATTTTATTGCACGCATAAATATGCCAATTTTATCTACGTTGTTTATTTTTTTATTTGTTCAACACCGCTGTGATATGATCAAAGATTATGATTGATAAACTTTTCATTGACAAAATTAATAAGTTTAGTGGCCCAATTTATTAGTGTATCGATAACCTATTCTTGATCTTGACCGGGGTTTTAAGATACAATAAAGTGCCGCTTTGCCTGTACTTTTTACTGTTGCTAGTATGTAGTAATCAGTGTGCTTTATTTTTGTAAAAGTATTGATACAATTTGATTGGCAGTGATAGCCTCGAGGTTGAACGCTTGCCTTCCAGACAGAGGTCAGAGAACGATCCCAGCACGCATCTCTGACTTTTCGGATTCATGTGCAGATCAGAATTTGGTTATTACTTGCGTTAACAGTGAAGAAAAACATCGTGAGGAAATCTGCACACATGAGAGGGCTAATTACCACAAAGATGTCGGTTATTGATACTAATAAATAAAATCTATTTTACTTGTAATCAATTTAGGTTGGAACCTAATCTGTGTCTCCTGTTTAACTGATTTAAATGTTCCACATTTTGGGTGATTAGTTTAATTATCACCGAATTTAAAAAATATGCGTACTCGTGACTTTCTATTGGCATTTCTTCTCAAAGGTTGTAAGGTAATGAAATCTTTCCGTCGTATCTATATGACGTCTGAAAGTTTCTGTTAGGACCTACCTAATTGTAAACGATTCCGTTCTATCCAAAGTCTGTGTCGACAAAACTAAGAAGACATAAACAAAGATGGTCAAAACAGTATTCTGTGATTAATCGACCTCAAAAACAACCAGTTTCTCTGTTTCCCCCGTAAGTTTGTATGTGCGGGATTTTTCAGTTTCAACTCGACCGATTTTTATGATTCTCTTACACTGGGGTTTCTATACTTATGGGAGGTTATATAAATTGTTAAGGTACCATTCTTATGTACCGACTGTCGATATAATGATTGTATTTACTTATCGGTTTATTTTTTCTTAAAAAGGTTCATTATTTATTATGTACATACACGACATTTTTATCTTTCATAAATAAAATTGCATTATATGATGACTAAGAACGGGAAAACTGCCGTAAATTAATCACAACTACGGGCCACTATAAAATGGTGCGTCAGTGAGAAATATGACGGCAATTAACTCAATTATTTTAAGCTTCATCATCATCAGCAGCCTATCCCATTCTACTTCTGATATTAGAAAGGCAAAAGGGCTTTCAGAAATATTGCATTTGCGGCTGCGATGTCCATTCTATTAGTGTTAACATCAGAGGGCCAATTCTCGTAATTTAAAAACGTTCAAAATATAGTTCCGATCTAGTCTCAGTGTCATAAATGTCACAAATGGTATTCTCCTAAACTAACAAACAACGTCAAACGTGAACTTACACTGTGATGAGATCTAAAGTAGATCGAAAGTTGATCGAAATCAAAATGGTATTCTGCTAACATTTTGAACTGTCACATGTACTAAATTGTCATTGAATAAACGTCAAAACTGAGATTGAAATGAGACTAGATCGAGATTATACTGAAATCGGACTGAACTTTACGAGTAGCAGAATACCATTTTTTCGGTCAATTCATAATTTAATCTCAGTTCGGTCAAGTTTCAGTCACAGTGTCAATTAATTACGAGAATTGGCCCTCTGATCTTGTGCTAGTTGAACATTTACTGTATTCATCTAAAGCGGACATCTCTCTGAATTCCGTGTTGTTCCAGGCAAAGAATAGACCAATCTTCTCCAAGAATGGGTGTCGTATAAGGCAACTAAGGTTTGATTTCGAGCGGATAGGCAACAGCATCCTCCAATGTGCCAATGACAACATACTGGGATCGCCTATCCGTCTGCCAAGCGTAGCACCACGCTCTATGGCAATATCTGACCACTTGTTGTAGTGACCATTGGGAGGCCCATTGGCCGCTTAGGGGGTGATGTGTGTGTGGACCTTTAATGTAGACCGTAAATCGCCGCAGCGTATCGAGTTTTGCGCGCGTCTCTTTGAAAGGATGTGCTCTGGTCAGGACGCACAGAGACGAGGCCCGTCAGACCGCCAATGGTGTGGTCCAATGCTTCCAAGGCGAACACCTCTCCCCCAGCCATAGGTTAGTGGAAGGAACACCGTGGGGGGTTTAACCGGTAAGAGTCCTCCAAGTCTGCCAAGGCGGAGGAAGTACGTAAATCGCTAGGCCAATCATGGCGATTTACTGCTTATTATATCAATAGAAGAAAAATACGACGGTGAAAATAAATAATAATTTAAGTGTTAAAATTGCTCTTATTATGAATCTTACCAAATTCGCCATCTCCAAACTCCCACACGATAGTATCTTCAGGCCAGACAGTGATGGTAGATGCGCTGTATGCATTACGACCTACAGCATATTCTTGCAGCATCGACTCATAGTCCACGTCGTCAAGGACTATGTCACCCTGGAACCTGCCACTCACTTCCTCATCATTAGCAAGCGGGAAATCCTTCTTTCTCGATTGGAATTTGTCGCCGTTTCCGTTGCCTGCATAACGTAAATTAGATGATAAATTACACCCTGCCACACAAAATAGACAATCTAATTTCATATTTTAAATGTATGCGTTCGTATATTATTGGCATGGGTTTTTACTAGAGAAAGGGGATTGCCCATTGTGCTCAGGACCGTGGGCCCACAGTGGACAGTCAAATATTGTAAATGCGTTTCAGTTTTTAGTTTCGTAAATGTGTAATATATGAGAAAAATCCATAAAAAGTACGCCACGTTATGGCAATGAATACATTCGTTCATTCAATGTTAGTAAAAACCAAGCATTTGCGGAGAAAAATATATGCATGATGTGCATTGATTTGTGTCCGTGGTTAACTATTGATACCTTTGTTGTTTTTACATTATTTTGGATTAAAACTGGACTTCAAAATCGTCAAGGAAATCTGATAACACGCGGAAATCACATTCACAGTACGCGCAAACAACAAAGCAAATAAATAATATTGACTTTAAGTGACAAGTGACGAATGTCAATAGTGCCTTAATTCAGAAAACTTGATAAAATATATCGCAGTGATAGAAAATGTTTTAAGTGTAATATATAAGTTCTTACAGTTAATTTCTAAATACTATAAGTAACATAATTTTTTATTAAATAAACTGCTAGAAATGTTGGCCGATTTACATAATAAAAAGAACGAGAATCGATTAAAGTATTATTGTATTAATATTTGTTTTGATTCTGGAATCCCATTTAAATCCAAAACATGTAATAAACCGCTGGCAGACTTTAAGTGTGGTGCCGGCTCAGAATGCCATCACCCCATATCCTCTCATGGGTGTCGTAAAAGTCAACTAAGGGATTAGCCGGAGGATGGGCAGCAGCGTCCTTCGAGTACATTAACAACTCAACTGCGATCGCCAACCCGCCTGCCAAGCGTGGCGATTATGACAAAACCCCCCAATGAGCCCACAACACTTCCATATCGGTGGTTGTGGTGATCTTTGGGGGACGCCTGTGTCCAGCAGTGGACTTCATTCGGCCGAAATGATGATGATGATGATGAGACTTTAAGCTAGGGTTAAAAATCGCATTTCTATTTGTATAAATTAATCAATAATTCAAATAAGTCCTATTGGTGTGTCCACGTTTGGGCCCATAATGGGCATTCCCTTTTAAGTGCTTATACAAATGCCGCGCGGTGTACGGAAGAAATTAGGCTTAAAGTAATAATAACGTGATCTTGGTTAAGCGGATTGAATCTTTTTCTTTCACATTACATACATAACATTTCTTTAGTCCCATTTAGTAGGACCGTGTTTAATAAAAGTTGAACGAGATACATTTACATCCGCCATTTTTAGGGTTCCGAACATCCAAAGGAAAAACGGCGGGACACTTATAGGATCACTCGTGTGTCTGTCTGTCCGTCTGTCACACCCAATTTGCTCCGAATCTAAAGGACCGATTAAGTTGAAATTTGCCACACATGTGGATTTCTGCGACCCAAACACGTATGTTTAACGTAAATAAATGAATTTTGGGTGTGGGTGTCTTTTTTGGGGGCACTATAGAAAATTAAAGAATAAAGTTTTGCAAACTGTACCGTTTAACATATGAAATCGAAGGGCTTGTTGTGAGGGTCTCAAATGTATTTATTTCATAATTGTAAAACATATGGTTTTAAAGTTATTTAAGAAATAGACGAAAATTTGCTATTACCGCCCTTATCTCCGAAACTACTGAGCCTTAAATTCCGAAAAAAATATAGGTAATAACTCTTTACCGATAGACTACATGAAAACCTATAAGTAAGATGTCTATGGTCTTAAAATAACACGGTAAATCTTTCAATATTGTGCGTCCAAACTTACGTTAGCGGTTTGAATGTATGCGAAAAGACGTTTTTCAACTACGATGTTAAGTTTGTTCTTGGGAAGTTATGGCTACAAGATCAAATCCAAGAATAGACAATATATTCAGCAATTTTGGAACCCTCTCCACGCGAGTTCAACTTGCACTTGACCGGTTTTCGTTTATCAATTTATTTTTATTTGGAATAACCAGAGGTTCATCTTTCATATAAACAGTAGACCTTTTTACGGAAAATATACATACATACATACATAATACAAAATATAGATCGTGCTGGTTGCAATCGACATGGTCCAACAATCGAAAGGGTCGGAGAATTATAAATAGTATGTTAAAGGTTTTCATGGACCATAAAAATGATGACAATAAATGTAATAATTCAAAGCCAAGCTCATACTGAACAGAAAGTTTGTAGTTAATATAAATATACGAGACTTTATTTTACTCAAATATTTAAAAAAGATTTCGAATTCCACTCACCAATCCGGGTCCTGTCCAAAAACACTCTGAAAGCTTCAATGTCCTTTCTGCTCCTCACCACCGCAGGGCTGGCCGCAATCAAACCCAACACTACAAAGATCACTACAATACGTAACATATTGATTCTGTCTTGCTAGTGTATAAACATCAGATACTAGTTACCTTTATATGCAAGCAATTATCTGCAACTATATAGATAAACAGTATCAGTTTATAACTCATCTATTATTGGTGACTCCGATTTTTAGTGCAACTAATGTATCTATCTAGATATAATAATATATTTATTGTGCCTTAACACGTAATTGGTATTATTTGTTCTTTTTCATTTATATTCATATCAGCGTTGAATCGTCCACAGCTGAACATAGGCTGCCCGTTACCACAAAGACCAGTTACCTGCCGGGTGTCATCATTTTGAGACGAATTATAATATTACTTCAAAACTGTTCTGTTCGTGTAGTGTTCGGATAAAGTCTGTGGCTCCACTCCATCACCTTCCGTGGATATCGTACAAGGCGACTATGGAACCCTAAACCTGAGGGATGAGTACTTGGTATGGGGCGTCCCTTCTGTCGAACAGCAGCCATTCCGTGCTCACCAAACCGCGTGTCAAGAGAAAGGCAAAATCCCCCCAAAGTTGTAGTTTGTGAACATCTATGGTAGAGGCGATTGTTGTTTGTTTGTGAACATAAAATTTTCCGTTTGGAAGTATTTTAAATTCATTTAACTGCTGTTTCTCCTTAATTAACCGAGCAATCTAGCGATACCGAAGAAACCTAAACTAAATTAAGGGCCCGGTTTTGAAGTATAATATCGTCGCTCTAGATGTGATACCTCATATACAAACCTGTCAACTTTTCAGGAGAGACAAAAAAGGGTTTTGACGAAGTAAAAAGTGCTAGTTACGAGAGGTCGCTAACAGTATTTTTTTTGTGCCAGAAAGATGGCAAATTACCCTATGAACATTTTTTGCATCAAAACGTAAAATTGCCATTTATCGCAGTTACATGTCGTTGATTTTCTTTAAAGGAAACCATAGGGAATTGCCTTGTATGAACTGTACGTAGAATAGGTTTGTCAGTAGCAATATTAGTTCATTGTAATAGTGGTAGTGTAAAACAATGTTAAGCGGATTACAACGCGTAGGTATATTATAGATTTGTTTTGACAATTCGAATACTTTAATCATCCTGCGACCACGAATGAAATTTAACGTCGCCCAGTAAGTACCTAATAATTGCGAAAACCTAAGACATTTGTACCTAGTAGTCGTATTTTAAATATTTAGTCTTCCTGAATTTATTTGTGATTTATTAATCAAATATAAACAAATTAATCAGCCAATCATGATTAAGATCAAACTATGTCAATATGTTAGTTTTTGTATGCATTTCAATCTTTACAAATTGTTATTGTGCTATCAGATAATTATCATTATTGTTGATTTTATCATTAAAGGCAGGTACGTCTAGGTTAATTGGCTACCTCTGAAAAAGGAGTATGGTAAGCAGTCACGAAATATGTAGCCCGAATAACTACATCTAACATCTCTACATAAAAACATGCTACCACCACCGTAGTTAACACGAATAAATCTTACCCGAGTCGCTACACTACGAAATCACTCCACCACGAATCGATACATCAGAAAATTTCCGTTTCAATGTAAAAGCATAGCCACGAAGGCCATGGCCTTAAGCTTTCTAACCTAACCCAGCTTATATAACATTGAATGGTGATGGCATCAGATCGCTAAGATAACATGGAAGCGTGAATTTGTGATGTGTCGAATGCCGGTGGTTTTTTTTTTGTTTAAAACGTTATGATGATGATGAATATGATGCGAGTATATCAGCTGAAGGATGTCGACTGCTGAGCAAAGGCCTCACCCATAGGTTTCCACAACAACCGATTCACATCAACTCGGCATCCGGGGAAATCAACTCAATCGAGTGATGGCTTACCTGTAAGCCATGCAGTGCCATAGAGACCAGAACACTTCTGGGTCCAACTTTATTCTTAGTTAATTTTTTTAATTGATTCCTACACAGACGATACCTTTGTTGTCATATCGTCATGATGATTTCCTTTTACTTGTTATTGTTTTTAATATGACAGGCGAAGTTATGTTCCTTCCCAAAAATTTAAAAACTTAATGGCTACATTGATAGCATTTACTATTAGCACAGTATAAATAAACTAAAACAAAGACTAGTTTAAATGACGTGCCAGTATCGACGTCTAATTGTGGATACTGTGCAGAATAATAATAATACTCTACTGCATCACCGAATATCAATCGTTTCTCTGGCGAAATATTAGATAGAACTACTGTACAGGTATTTTTTGATATCTTATGCTTTTGTAAGACTTGGTTGAAACCATATAAAATGCAGTTTAATATTAATACTTTTACAGTTGCTTGTCCGTTTAAAAGATTATCAGCCAAGGGCGCCTCCCTCAGAAAAGAAAGAAAATTTTTGTTTCGTGCACTATTTGTCGCTTATGTGCGGTAGCATGTGCAGAGACAGAAAGCCATATTCAATATGTATATTTTTTATCCGCCAGCATATTTTTTTTAAATCACCTGCAAAAACAACCTCAAATAGTAATGGATAACCAGTTATGGACGGATCCAGACTAGAAAACCCTTTCATGGACACTACCAAAGATAAACATCCAACAATGAATATGTCGTGGAGAACGATAGTTTAGCGATTATAAGTCCCCATTGTTTAACTACTAAGGTAGGGGTAAACACCGTGACGTCATTGTATTGTGACGGCGCGTGGGCAGAGTCTAGTTAAGGGAGGTGTTTGTAAGTAGGCTCGGTCTTGTGCGAGCAGGCATCCGATACACTTCTCCGACATGAAACTGTCGGTTTGCCCTAAATTGGGAGATAAGTAATTTACTTATTTACTGTGTAACTTTGCTTTTAATGTAATCCTGTGATATGAACCCGATACCACCGAAACGCGCTATCGCTCAGCCATCGCTGACGCCGACAAATATATTATGTATTATGAATTGTATTATGAAGCTGAAGACCGAGGACGGCAGTGTATCCCCGACTAATAAATGTTGAAACGTCGAAAATTGAGAACTTCTACCGACAGCTATACACCTCAATAACTATACCTACCTTTGGCTCTGACAAAGACCCGCGAGCTAAATTAACCCGATACTATACCGAAGATATCCCGGACATCAGCCTGTACGAGATTAGGATGGCCTTGAAACAGCTTAAAAATAACAAGGCGCCAGGTGGTAATGGAATTACGACAGAGCTTCTGAAAGCGGATGAAACACAGGTACTTACAAGTCCTTCAGAAGCTAATTCCATCTTACTCGAGGGGGCAACGTCGGAAGCATGGAACAGAGGTGAGGTGGTGCACTTCTTCAAAAAGGGTGATAACATCCTATTGAAGAATAATAGACTCATCTCGCTTCTAAACCATGTTTATAAGCTGTTTTCAAGGGTCATCATGAATCGTCTCGAGTGCAGGTTTAATGACTTCCAGCCTCCCGAAAAAGCCGGTTTCCGAAAAGGTTGTTGGATTAGGGCGGCTCATCCAACATGTAACCGCTCGTTGTGGAAATCTACGGGGGAGACCTTTGTTCAGCAGTGGATGTCGTCAGGCTGATATGATGATGATGATAATATAAAACCAAAAGATTATCAACTGAAGGAGGCGCCCTCGGCTGATAATCTTTTAAACGGACTAGCAACTGTAAAATTATTAATATTAAACTGCATTTTATATGGTTTCAACCAAGTCTTACAGAATCATAAGATATCAAAATAAACCTGTATTGTAGTGCTTTCTAATATTTTGCCAGAGAAACGATTGATATTCAGTGATGCAGTAGAATGTTATTATTATTCGTCACAGTATCCACAATTAGACGACGATAATAGTAAATGCTATCAATATAGCGATCAAGTTTTTACATTTTTGGGAAGGAACATAACTTCGCCTATCATATTAAAAACAATAACAAGTACAAGAAAATCATTATGACGACATGACAACAACGGTATCGTCTGCGTAGGAATTAATTTAAAAAAATAACTAGGAATAGCGTTGGACCCAGAAGTGTTTTGGTCTCTGTGGCACTGCATGGGTTACAGGTAAGCCATCGCTCGATTGACTTGATTTCCCCTGATGCCGAGTTGATGTGAACCGGTCGTTGTGGAAATATATGGGTGAGGCCTTTGTTCAGCAGTCGACATCGTACAACTGATATAATCGCATCTTATTCATCATCATCATGACGTTTTAAACAGAAAAAACCACCGGCATTCGATATCGACATATTTCGTGACTCCTTACCATACTCCTTTTTCAGAGATAGCCAATTAACCTAGACGTATCCGCTTTTAATGATAAAATCAACAATAATGATAATACCGAACCGGCGTTTCTGTATAAACATACAGAAATGCCACCATGTTGGTCCGAATACACGAACAGAGCACGGGGGCGATTCCACTACAGAGGTATGAGACAGGGAGACGTCATTTCCCCAAAACTGTTGACCGCTGCAATGGAGGATGACTTACAGCTACTGGAGTGGAAATAATTCGGCATTAACATCAATGGCGAGTATATCACTCACTTTCGATTTGCCGACAACTTTGTAGTCATGGCAGAATCACTGCAAGTGCTCAGCACAATGCTCGATGATCTCAACAGACTTTCCCAACAGGTGGGCTTTAAAAGGAATATGGGCAAGATAAAAGTCATATCAAATGCTCATGTCGTGCCCATCCCAATATCCGTAGGGAGCTCTGTTCTCGAAGTTGTTGACGAGTATATATACCTGGGACAAACCGTCTAGTTAGGTATGTCCAACTTTGAGAAAGAGATCATTCGTCGAATCTGACTCAGCTGGGCAGCGTTCGGGAAACTTCGCAACGTCTTTTCGTCAACAATACCGCAATGCCTCAAGAGGATAGTCTTTAACTGGTTTGTTTTACCAGTGATAACATATGGGACAGAGACGTGATCACTCACCATGGGCCTATAAGAAAGTTCAAGGTCACTCAGAGAGCTATGGAGACCGCTATGCTTAATATTTCTCTACGAGATCGAATCAGAAATGAGGAGATCCGTAGAACTAAAGTTGCCGACATAGCTGAAAGGATTAGTATACTGAAGTGGCAATGGGCAGGGCATATTGCTCATAGAACTGATGGCCGTTGGGTTAAAAAGGTTCTCGAGTGGACCCCGCGCATCGCAAAACGCAGTGTCGGACCACCTCCAACGAGGTGGACAGAAGACCTGGTGAAGTTCGCTGGGGTTCGTTGGATGAGAGCGACATGTAAACAACAACTATTCACTAAGATGTCATGCGGGACAAGATCAATGGCCCGGGATAAATCCAGGAAGCATGCATACACTGGTGTCGTTCTCACAGCATAATATTGCCTTGTGCTCTTAATGGTCATAATTGCGGTCTCGGTCGATATCCAACTTCAAAAGCCAAACTATCGTAAATATTTAAGTGTCTCCCTAAAAATCTTTCCATTAAACTATCCAGATTTTTTGCTAAATAGTTGCTAAAGATATTGGCCAGTAGTTATTTGTATTCGATATGTCACCGGTTTTGTTTTTAGGAATGGGCACCACTGCGGTTATGTCTTAGGTTTTCGCGATTATTACACAGTATAATAAAACAATTTTAAACGGATTACATCGCGTATATTATAGATTTTTGTTTTTCCTGACGTTTCGAACACTGCAGGGCTCGTGGTCCCAGGATGACTAAGATGACAAGCGTCGTTTCAGATTTAAAAAGTAAATTTATTACATTAAAATACATTAAAGTTAGTTATTACCACCGCGCGTTTCATGAGATAAGCTATTAGATAGGAATGACTGAGACATAAATTAAACAATAATGCAATTCTTACAGATGACTGGGGGAACCTTAGGAGATGAACACCTGCATTCTGCAAATGCTCAATACTCAGGCTATCGTGACCGGGAGACTTATTACTCCTTGACATATTTTAAATAACGGAAGCTACATCACAGGCCGTGAAACGTACACTCAAGCCAACAGATCTCACACTAGGTGTTTGATTTGGCAGGCATAAATTAGCAATGTCTGTTGACTCACTTTTCCCCTCTATACTCGAGGGGAGACTCGTCTTAAGGTTCAACCTATTAGTTTCTAGTCTAGTCCAAAAGCTTCTACCTATTCGAGTGGTGTGAAGCAATAATGCCCATTATAAATTGTTGCTGGTTGTTTTGACACCACCTTAACTTGGTCTTGAAAGATTTTTGAGATTCACACATCTGGGTGTAGATAGGCCCAGCAACGGGTTTACCATACTGCACCCAGAGCCCAAACCTAAGCCTAGCCTCCACATGAGCCTCTTTCACTTGCTTTTTCTAACCTGTGACATATTTTCACTTTCGGTTTATCTCATGCTTGCAAGTTGCACCTGACTCGCTTAAAATATTAATGATAGACCCATGATATAATCTATCTTATGTAGTATATGCTCAAAGTTATATCACATAATCAGTGCATTCATTGAAAATACTAGGAAAGTCAATCTCTCTCAGTTTAGTATGCCATAGCTCTTGATACTCTTCTAACTCTCTCTCATGTAACTTCCCTATAAACCTACTATACAAATATTTATTATAAACCATTTTGGTTTTCGATATATTTATGTCAATTGTCAGCTGGAGGGGTAAAAGATCCGACCAAAAACCGTCACACGTAAAATTTACATCAACAACTGTCTGTGGTCAAGCCACCTTCGACAATTACCATCGTGACTAACGTACGTGTAAGAATCAGAGGTTAAACCAAGGATAATAGAGACATTTAAATATAGTAGCTGGTAGAACGAGTGATCGACCTGCGCAGCATTCGATTTATAGGAGTTTATCTTGTGGCTCTATAAAAGCACATTAACAAAATAAAACAACTTACTTAATTCATATGACAATTATTTTATTTATTTTACAAAAAGTACAAATTTTAGGTAAACAAATAAATGAGTAATTTCAAGATATGATTTCATCTCTTCTTCCATCTCCTCCCGTGGATGTCGTAAAAGGCGACTAAGGGAATCTAAGCCAGAGGGATGGGCAGCAGCGTCCCTTCTGTGAAACGGTAGCCATACTGCGCTCACCAACCCGCCTGCCAAGCGTGGTGAGTATTGGCAAATACCCCCCAAAATGATGACACAGTTGTGAAAATCTATGGGGGAGGCCTTTGTTCAGCAGTGGACGTATAAATGGCCGATATGATGATATGATGATTTCAATGACTGTCGAACAAATACGTGAAAAGTCGATAAGCGTCTAACCATATCAAGTTTTGTCGTATGTTGCTTCATAACCGTGATGTAAAAACTATCATGTACCACCACAATCCGTTAATTTTAATTATTCAGGAACGAGCACCTTTAGATTAGAACTCGTTGCAGGTTACTTGTGATTTACTGTGCAAATAAATAAATAAATATGTTTTTTTAACCTTGGGTTTAGATATTATTCCATTTGTGTCTGTTCGTCTTGAGGCGATTCGTGCAGAATATGTTCTCCTTGAGGCAATTCCAGCAGAATATTTTCGTCTATAGCCGATTCAGGCAGGGTTTGTACATCTTGAGGCGATTCCTGTAGTGTTTGTTCCTTTTGAAACCGTAATTGCTCCAGTAGAAGTTTTTCTTGCTGTGCGTGTTCTTCTTTAGCTTGCTCTTCAGCAGCGGCGCTCCAGGCTCCCGGGCAGTTGTAGTGTCTATTAGCCCTGAGCCAGTCCCAGCCGGACACAAAATGCTGCTGACCCATCAGGCCGTTGTCATTCTGAAACAATATTTTACCTAAGTATAGAAAATAATTAATATTTATAGTTTAATAACTGACGACCCGTTTAGCGCTGTGGTAGAACGTAGGACGCTTGGCTATATTCAAACGAAATAAAAATATTTTGTAGTTGTTTGTGAGTATGAGATTTGTGTGTGTCGGGTTGTTACAATACCCACAATATAAGTACACAGTACCTACAAAATAGGATATAGTTATGCTACTAGTGTACAACATTAATTACCAGTAAGTTGCCATTCGCTCACTGATAGGTACTGTATGAAAGAAGGTCAATAGATCCTACGATCGGTCACTGACTAGAAATCAAACATTATAAGATATCAATATTTTACCATTCATTAACTCATTAACTGCCGCAAAATGAGAGAGTTAAAAATCTATTGTGTCTACACGGCTGCCGGTAAAAAACACGCGAGGAGGGGAGTCACTGACAGAATTAGTTATATCTTTTTTTTTTCTCTAGAAAACTTTGCCCCACTCTAGGATTTCTTCTGTGTCGTGGGTGCGTTTACAAACACAATACACCCAGATCCGCAACAACTACCTGCAGATCGCATAAATATTTCTCTCGACTTGAGGTTGATCAAAACGAAGAAAATGGTTAGGTTTGCCTAACGCATTAACGGTTGATCGACGACCCGCTGTTTTATCATTTATTAAGGGAGTCACGGACTAAATTGATCATATTTTGATGCATGCTTCTATTAAAACCTACTTCAAGTCGCATAAGAAGATCAGCCAACTTTTCAAACCGGTGAACTGTCACATACCTTTACAAGATGCAAGGGTCTACAAGATTGACTGTGATTGTGGTTTGTTATACATAGGGCAAACAAATAGTATAGCTACCCGAATAAAAGAACACATAGCTGCGTCAAGCACAGACGCTCCAAATGTTTGCAGTGTGTGAACACGCCTTAATTCGCTCGCAGACTTACCCAAAGTGGCAACATAGTGGCTTGGCCGTTGACGCTGAATCCGTATCTACCGTAATGCATGTTGCTAGCGTATTCGTATGGGAGTCCCATGTTGTTGACTATATTCGTCCCGTATCTGTCGAAGTTGTGTCCCATGCCTGAGGAAAATAAATAATGTTATTTATCATAATTACTGATACAATCATAGCTCTGATTCCCCAAACTTTACAGTTGTTGTCAGAGATGTGCCTACAGGCGTGGCACCGGTGGGCGACTCTGGTGTGATCATGCGAGGAGCCCCCCTTATGTGCCGAAAATGACCGCCCCAGTGGTTTTAGCCAGTTGGAGTCCGGCATGCCCCTCCGTCCTTCGCCAGGGCGGAGGAAGTTCATGTAGAATTCACACGAAAGACACGAGAGACACACGAAAAAAGATGGGCGCGCCTTCTGCAGCTCAGACACGGGCAACGACTGCGCCGATGTTGACGACGGTGACGACGACGACTACGAGGGCTCCCTAATGGAGTTGGGCACGGTCGTCCGTAGATACAGCCGTCACCCCGTGCTAGTTCTGGGGGACTTCGACGCCAAGTCCATGGCTCGGGCTTCCCCGTCTACAAATACGCGGGAAAGGCTGCTGGAGGAGTGGGCTGTCGAGCACGGCCTGTTCCTTGTTAACTAGGGTTCCGTCCACACGTACTCGCGGCAGCTGGGCGGGATCATAGTGGACCTTACGTTGGCTATTCCTGCTGTTGCGCGCCCTGTCCAAGGCTGGCGCGCGCGTCTTAGAGGAGGTGAAGATGCTGTCTGATTACCACTACATCCGATTCGACGGTTCCACCCAGATCTCAGATGATCCAGCCCAGGCGACCCCGGGTGGTTGCGATCCGCGTTGGGCGCTAATCAGGTTGGACCGGGAGGCACTCCTAGCGGTCTCAATCGCACAGGCCTGGATGTTACCGCCCGACAGGCCATTCGATATCGACTAGGCGGCGGTGTAGTTCCGTGTGGCGATGTCACAAGTTTGTGTCGCGGCGATGCCTCGGGTGAAACCGAGTGTGGTGAGGTGTCAGGCGTAATGGTGGTCGCAGGCTATAGCAGACCTGCGATACGCGTGCATTGTGGCGTGACGCCAGTACGCAAGGTCACTACGCGCAGGATGTGACAGTCGTCGAGGCAGAGTTATAGGAGGGGTACAAATCTGCGAAGAAAGCTCTCTGGGGGGTGATAGCGCGAGCTAAAGCACAGGCTTGCGAGGAACTGCGTGCGACTCTGAACCGCGATCGGTTGGGGCGCCCTAACTTCGGGCTGGGCTGCTGAACGCGTGGTGAGTGCTTTGTTTCTTCAAGGGCTGAGCATACTCCGCCGCAGATAGTGATGCCTTCTATGGTGCTCAACGTGGAAGACGAGGACGATAACGTGCCCGAACTTGCGTACGTTTCCACTGCGGTGGAAGACGAGTAAGCTAGTTCTGCCGAGGAAGAAGGGGCGTCCGGTGGAGTCTCCGTCAGCATACCACCCCATCGTGCTGCTGACGAAGTGGGTCAGCTCTTCGAGAGAGTAATCGCAGACCGCCTCGTCCGGCACCTGAACGTGGTGGGGCCGGCTCCGGTGGACAACCAGTTTGGTTTCCGCCCAGAGCGCTTCACCGTCGATGCCATTATGCGCGTGCGGGCTCTGGTGGAGGAAGCAGTTTCCGAGGGTGAGGTGGTGGTGGCGGTGTTTCTCGACATCGCTAACGACTTCAACACCTTGCCCTGGAGCTGCATTAGGGAGGCACTCCTGTATCATCGGGTGCCAACCTACCTCCGGCGAATTGTCGGGGCCTACCTCTGATCCCCGCCGCTTGGTGCGAGCGCCGGAGGTGGGCGCTGAACGATCTTCGGCCACCAAAAGGAGTGGCCTGGTCCGAATAGAAACAGGCCCGCGATGGCGGCGCGTGTGTTCCGCGTGCGTCTCTCTGTAGGATAGGTGCGGCCAGCAAGGTCGCACAGAGACGGAGCCCGAGAAATAGTGACGGGCCGATACCTGCCGGGGGCGCGGTGTAAATCCTACTAAGCGTGCACCTCAACCCCGGCTAGAGGTAAGTGGAAGGTCACCGGGGGGTTTTAGCAGGTTAGAGTCCGGCATGCCCCTCCATCCTTCCCAAGGCGGTTGGAGTCCATGAGGATTTGACCACAACAACAAAAAATGCTGACACATCGGCAATAAACAGAATACCTCGATTTCGCGAATTGCTTTGAATGAATATTATATTGCCAACAAAGCTGTCATAAACGAAGAAAGATATGACAAAGGTTCATTGCATTACCTATACTAACATCATACTAAAACTTATCAGTCTTAAACAATTCGTTAGATTATTTAAATCCTTTAATCTTTATTAATATGTATAACATAATTCTTTAATTCTTTTGTTGTCTGCGGCTTTCCTCACATTGTTTGAAGTTTTTTAAACCGTATAAATACACGTCAATCTAGCGTAATCCTCATACATTTTTGCTTTATAAATTGACTTAATTAATTCGTCGAAGGTTGTAAATAGGTAATGGTTGATTTATTCATCACAAAACTTTCATGATGTTTTACTAGTTGTGACTGATTCTTACTCATCAAAACAAAGAATATGCTAACAGCCTAATAAATCAAATTAGCCTTTTGCATACAGTCCGAGCAAGCCGGTTTCCGAAAAGGTTTCAGTACCATAGACCACATCCATACGCTGCGGCGGGTTATTACAGAAGACCGAGGAGTATAATCTGCCACTATGCTTGGCGTTTGTGGACTATGAGAAAGCCTTAGATTCGATTGGAACCTGGGCAGTGCTGCAATCTCAGCAGCGGTGCCAGATTGACTATCGGTACATTGAAGTGTTGAAGTGCTTATACAGAAACGCCAACATGTCAGTCCGAGTACATGAACAGAGCACGGGGGCAATTTCATTGCAGAGAGGTGTGAGACAGGGGGACGTAATTTCCCCGAAACTGCAATGGAGGATGCCTTCAAGCTAATGGAGTGGAAAGGATTCGGCATTAACATCAATGGCGAGTATATCACTCACCTTCGAATTGCCGATGACATCGTAGTCATGGCAGTATTGCTGCAAGAGCTCAGCACAAAGCTCGATGATCTCAAAAGAGTTTCCCAACAGCCTTAAAATGAACATGGGCAAGACAAAATTCATGTCAAATGCCCATGTCGTGCCCATCCCAATATCCGTTGGGAACTTTGTTCTCGAAGTTGTTGACGAGTATGTCTACCTGGGACAACCTGTCCAGTTAGGTAGGTCCAACTTCGAGAAAGAGGTCAATCGTCGAATCCGACTCGGCTGGGCAGCGTTTGGGAAACTTCGCAACGTCTTTTCGTCAACAATACCGCAATGCCTCAAGACGCAAGTCTTTAACCAGTATGTGTTACCAGTGATGACATATGGAACAGAGACGTGGTCACTCTCAATGGGCCTCAATAAGAAAGCTCAAGGTCACTCAGCGAGCTATGGAGGGAGCTATGCTTGGTATTTCTCTACGAGATCGAATCAGAAATGAGGAGATCCGTAGAAGAACTAAATTTGTCGACATAGCTGAAAAGATGAGTAAACTGAAGTGGCAATGAGCCTGCACATTGCTCGTAGAATTGATGGCCGCTGGGGCAAAAAGGTTCTCGAATGGAGACCGCGCACCGAAAATCGCAGCGTGGGACGACCTTCAACGAGGTGGACAGACGACCTGGTGAAGGTCGTTGGTAGTCGTTGGACGAGGGCGGCATGTAACCGCTTGTTGTGAAAATCTAAGGGAGAGGCCTTTGTTCAGCAGTGGACGTCTTGTGGCTGATATGATGGTACAGTCCACTGCTAGAAATATCTATAAAGAAAATGTTTCTAAAGGGCTATCTGAAGTTGCCAGTTGGTTCTTTTTGATATTTCTGAGATTTTCATATTTACTGATATCAAAATAAATTATATAAATAACAATAATTTGTCAAAGTTTTCAGTCTATATAACACGCATTGCTAAATCCTTAACATTATCATTTTTTGTCACTGTATTTCTATAGTATAATGTAGTCCTGGGTTATTATCCAAATACCTTTTACATCAAAATTCTCTAAAGGTCCTCTGTATGTTAAACTCGTGTCCCCGCATTAGAATATAAAAAGATCGGGTTCTTCCGGAGACGAATTACTATTATTATTAATTTGTAGTCAAGAGCAAAAGTGATAAGAATGCAAAACGTACGATTTTTTAGGTATTAATCGATACGACTCAGTTATTCTACGTGGAATAAGTAATACCAGCCTACTCTGAAATAATCAAATAATATTCACCTGGCCAGATGTTTTGCCACAAGATTCGGACGTAGTCATATCTATTGTGGGTGGACTGCATGTGCATGAAGCCGACGACGTGGAGCCATTCGTGGATGATGACGGTGTGCGTGAAACAGCCGCGGCCGGGAGTATCACGAGCCAGGTTGAGAGTGTGGATGCCCATGGGGGCCCAATAGCCCACGTTTGCGTAGCAGCCGTCAGCCCTGCCCTGAAAGTACAGCATATATTTGAATAGAGGACTAGGGTTGCCGTATTATGGGTGTCGCTGTAGACACCCTTGGCTTACGCGTCTTTCGAATATACCACTACCAGAAAAAACCTGCCATATTTGCGTACCACGTCATAGTTTCCCGCTTAAGTATCTGAAGGACCATCACGAGCTATAAAATGTAAGGGGACATTGATGATTGTTTCTGCGAATATTAATCACCATGCACCGTAGCAGGAAGTTGTCGAAAGTACTTACCGTACAAGTGTGTCACAGGATGTGATCCACAGAAATGACGCTGCTGACCATCCTTTTGGCTTAAAGTCTCTTAGTCGCCTTTTACGACATCCATGGGACAAGATGGGGTGGTGCTATTTTCTTAATCCCGACGCCACACGAAATCTTTGTGTCCTACAGATAAAACCGATATGATTCGTTCCCTTGTCGTGTCGATGGTTCATGGTAAAGTAAATCAACTAAATTCAAAATGTACGAGGTACAGTCACTTGGGGCACTGGAGCAAGTGTAGCGAAGTCGGTTCAAGAACGCCACACTGCCACTGGCCTTAGCATTCGTTGATGACCCCATATCCATTTTACCAAATTGTGTTTACAACGGCCTACTTGGGTTTACAGTCGTTTAATGACTTCTATTTAGGCCACTGCAGCTTGTGCTTGGGAGGTTTCACAGGCTAGTAGAGGTGGATACTTGTCATGCCAAAGTTTAACGCTTAGTTTTGGCCGATTGGTTCTCAATTGTCATTAAGGACTAACCAGCTAGCGACTATGTGTTGCCCAAAAAAAAACTTTTGCGACTTTTACGTCTACCTTATAATCTTAGAGGCGATATCGTCAGTTAGATTCGTTCTATGACTACAGTCAGGTTAGTTTTATGTTTGTCCAGAGCATATACGACACCCATCGAACAGCAGGTGGTCCTATTCCTGCTAATGTATAGAACTTATTAAGCTGACATTATTCAGCATAATTAGTTGAGGGTTGTGGGAAATGTTTATATGATTTTCATTGTAAATCGATGCCACACTGGACACACAAATTCACTCTCAAAAAAACATTGGACCCTGGCAGTTGTGCGACGAAAATCAGGTATTTATCCCTAGATTATATTAGACACCAAAGCAAGTAGTTTCGAGCCCCTTCTGCTCGGGTTTCGCACGGTGTTGCCTTTTTAGTTTAAGCTCCAATGTTCATTTCTCGCTACATTATGTTGAGTCATCTGTGTCATGCTCGAGGATGATAATGCTCCTGTCGAAGCATTTCTCCAGAACAACAAACAATTTAATTATTATGATTTTTGTTCGATTATCTTAAAAGTCGATTACGCTGCCAAGGCTATATCATTATTCGTTGATATAAAAATAACTATATGATTAGCAAGTCCATTCAACCACTGATCCAGTTATGACAAGCTAGGAAGGCATTCCAGAAACATTTGCATACCTATTGTAAACGTTTATATACGTGCACCCTTCCGTTGTTAGGAGCATAAAAAAACTAAAGGACATTGTGTATTAATAGAAAATCTTACGGTAATCCTGACGAAGGGACTGTTCTCCCACCACTCCCTGCGGCGGAACCTGATGCAAGTCCTCTGTTGTATTTCCCTCATCGCCGCATAAACTGCATTTATCTGCGCCTGCGCTAAAATTGCACACAAGAAGAAATTATAATCTTTGTGGAATGAACAGGGTGGAATGGGTAGAAGACGGTTCATATGGAGGCATTTCGTCATTCTTTCTGAGTGTTATAAAAGAGGATTTAAAGGCAATCGAAAGAAAAAGCAGCGCTAGGTAAACCCTTTGACGTCACGGTTGGTGCAGTGGCTGATACAGTCGGCTGCTGCGCTCTGGGTCGTGGGTTTGATTGCCGCACGGAACAAATAGGTAGTTGTTCCGGGTCTGGGTGTATTGTGTGTGGAATATATGTCTGTAACCGCACCCACATATCACAGGAGAAAACCTAGTGTTGGGCAATGTTTTATTAAAAAAATCGGTTTTTTAAAAAGATAACTTGATATATCTAGAGCAACGTCGCTCGATACGATTTCAGCGACTGTTGAGCAGCAGTAAGCCGAATCGACAGTTTCTATATGTTGCTTTGTAAGAGTTTTATGTCGAAACAGCCGGGTATTGCCTCAATCCAGCACTTTTAATTGCCTTTGTAAGAGCAATTGGTTTGGCAACAGTTCACTATTAAGTATTTTATCCCCGTAATTGTTTCTAGAAATGTCGGCTCTGATTTGCCCATATTACAGATTGCTTGCCAATCCTTTGAGTCAGCTGGATTGTATACACTATTTACTATCGATAGCATTAGGCGTTGAAATCTTGAATCGGATCGGCTTAATCAAAAAGCCAATAAAATTATCCTGAGTATTTAAATTTAATTTTGATGACTTACTAAATTCATTGTTGAATTCGTACACGATAGTGTTTGATGGCCATTTAGTGTTAGCCACAATGTATGCGTTCCTGCCCTCTGCATGCTGTTGCAGCAGGGCTTCTGCCTGCTCATCGTTCAGCAGAATATCACCCTGGAACTTGCCGCTGTTCTCCCATGGGCTCGCCTTAGGATTAGCGAGCATGCGGGACTCTAGGCGGATTCCATTGTCTGTTGAAAATACAGGTACAGTTGAGAATATTTGAATTTCGCTCAATGACTAAGATATTGGACAACCTTTCAATAGATCGAATTTAAACGATCTTCAGCAGCCGTGCTTGCCACCACTATGCCAGTGAGGTGTCATTCTATGTGATTAGTAAAATTACTAGTAAATAAAGCATTGGAGACTTTTTCTGAAACCGTACTAACACTTATTCATATCATCTGAGCGTATAAGCTGAAGAACAGAAATGTAAAATTATTTTTCGAAAATGTGTAGAGAAAAGTAAAAAGTTAATAAAATAAGTATTATTAATTTTAGATTAGGGCTTTCACAAGCTATAAATGAATACCCACAAGATATAAAACTAACTTATTACCTAAATCAAAATTCTGTTATTGTATTCATTTCATAATTGCGTCTCTACTTTCTCTGTGTGTAACTATTTATAACATCACGTCTGCCTTTTCCAAACTGTGGTTTTATTCCAAATAAAGTATATGATCCCATGTAACAACGAATGAGCCTATTTAAATTTAACGACAAACACTACTGGTTTCAGGAAATAAAAAAACATGTACACTGCCTGTGCCTATGAGTATTAAACGCACGTATGTACGGCGGAGAGGGTAGACGTTGTATTGTCGTAACATTGTTTCATCAAAGTGTTTATATCAAATAAAAAGTAAAACAGTGACAAATATAAGTAAAATACGGCTGGTTGTTGTCAAGAAGAGCTAATCTTGCGGAAGAATTGTAGGCAACCTAGGATATTACCAAATCAGGAAGAAAACAGTGAAACCCCCTTTTGCATTGGGTACATCAAAATACAATTACTGTGCAATATCTTGTTCCTGGAAAGTATTACCACGTCAGCTAAGGAAGGTCAGTCTACAAATATAATGATTAAAAACAATGAGAGAATGATTAATTTACTGGATTTGAATTAATAACGTCAAATTATACATCCCAAACTACTCACAAAATACAAATATATGAAACAGTGCCATCTAACAGTGATTAGCGGAACTACTCAATAAGCTGGGATGGAACTAATCGAGCAGTCGATCGATTGAATTAAGTTTCGGCGTTAACCAATTAATAGTATTAATTAACACGAGAGAGCAGTAGTAGCTGGCAGCTATCAGTGACTATTAAAACTATCAACAAACATACTACTACGAACGGTGACGGACTGAATTAATACGCGTTGGTAAATTAGTACCGCGACTCAGCACAAGAGCGCACTGTCAGTATCAAACATGGAAAACATTGTAGAAATATTACGAGAAATACAACACGATTTAGCGGAACAACAAGAAAAAATTATTAGCATGGAAATAAATATAAATAGAAATATAGATGAAAAATTTAACCTCATGACGTCAAAAACCTCAGAACTTGAGATAAAAATTCATGAACAACAAAAAACTATTGAACAATTAGAAAAACAAATTAAAAAGAAAAATGTTATATTCTTTGGAGTTGGTGAAACGGAGCATAACCATGAGAATCTACTGGAAGTAATTTTGAAGATAATTAATAATACAATGGGAATAAATTGCCAGCAGAATGAAATAGAAGATATAAGAAGACTAGGTAGAAAGACTGACAAGACTAGACCGATAATACTTACATTAACAACAGTAAGGCGTAAATTCGACATCTTAAAGAGAAATAAATCACTTGAAAAAATATCTAGCTACGTCAAGGAAGACTACCCTTTAAGTGTCATACAGAGACGTAAGGAATTGCAGGAAGATTTAAAGAGGGAGCGAGAACAAGGGAAAAATGTTGCACTTCGCTATGACAAAATAGTAACATTAAATGAAAAATATCCTAAACACAACAATAATAACAAAGATTTTAAAAGAAAACAGAAACGAAGCCTATCAGAATCCCCCAAAAATGCGGGAAGCCCCTTAAATTATAAAGAGCAAGGAAAACCTTACCAAATTCCAAAGAAAAACAAAACTTACGACATTTCTTCCTACATGCGAAAACAACCCAATAACAACATCAACGAAACTTCACATGAATCCGACTTGCATGTACCCGTAAAACAGTCTACCCAAAATTGTAACGACTCAGACTAGCAACTAAGAACCGACCCTCCACCTCCCCCAATACGGCCTGTCACCGCGGGGGTAGTAGACTATACCCCTCCATGTATGAGGAAATACTACATTGCCACATTCAACGTTCGATCTCTATCAACAGAGGTAAAAATAATGGAGTTAGAGCACGCGCTAGAGAAAATTAAATGGGATATTATAGGCATTGCTGAGGTTCGACGACTAGGGTGTTTCATTGAGGATCGAGGACGATATGTTTTCTACAATTTTGGCGAGAGGAAGAGAGAGAAAGGAGTAGCATTTATTGTAAAAAAACAGAAAAACCTGCATGTTGAAGATTTCATACCAATCAATGAAAGAATAGCTATACTTAAAGTAAAAATACAACAGCAAATTTACTCTATTATTCAGACATATGCACCAACAGAAAGGGCTTCGGAAGAAGAAATTGATTCTTTTTACAAATCTCTACAAGACGCCATAGAAAAATGTAGCAGAAACATAATATGTATGGGCGACATGAACGCAAAAATTGGACAAATGACGAGTGATAATAATAACTATCTTTTGGGAAAATACGGTTATGGGACGAGGAACAAAAGAGGAGAAACATTTATAAATTTTTGTCTACAACACAATCTTTCAATAATGAACTCTAAATTCAAAAAATCACAGAAAATGAAATGGACTTGGAAATCCCCAGACGGAGCTACGAAAAACGAAATAGATTTTTTCACCACTAATAGGCCTAAAAACATAGAAGACGTTAGCGTCCTAAATAATTTGTTATTCCCGAGTGATCACCGCATGGTAAGAGCAACGATAAACGTACAGTCGCAGAAAGTATCAAGAAAACAATACAGTCGGAACTCACAGAAGACAATAAATATCGAAAAACTACATACTTGTCTAAAAAATACCACAAACACCCTCGACTACACCAAACCAGTTCAAGATCTGTATAATGACTTTGAAAAAATCATGAATAAATGCAGCATAAAAGCAGCAGCAACAACTAAGGAAAGCAAACGAAGTTCTATTATGACAGATGGAGTCATTGAACAAATACACCTAAGACACCAATTGCAAAACAAGGCAAATAAAAACCAAAAAAGAAAAGAAACAATTAAGCTTGCTATATAAAACAATTAATAGAAATATCAAAACTAATATTGAGAATTATCGGTTAAAAACAATACAAAACCACCTGGAGAAAACAGGAGGTGTTAACAAAGCATATAAAAAACTAAATAACTCGAAGCAAATCATGACTCAACTGAAGTCAACCTCAGGCTCTACTATCACCAATCGGATTGACCTTATGCAAGTAGCTACACAATTTTATAAAAACTTATATCAAAATACGAAGCAAAATAAAATAAGCTCAATAGAGATGTATCCGCAAAACACCGATGCTGTTCCACCATTCACTGAAAGCGAGATAAAATTTTCTATGAAGAAATTAAAAACATCTAAAAGTCCAGGACCAGACGGTATACATAATGAACTGATTATTGCTGGTGAAGAAATCCTAATAGTACCACTTACGAAAATATTCAACCTAATATTAGAAAAAAAAGAGCTGCCAACACAATGGACTATTGCTGAAATATCCCTGCTGTACAAAAAGGGTGACGCCAAGCAAATAACAAATTACAGACCCATTAGCCTTATGTCCTCACTTTATAAACTCTTTTCCTCTACACTTTTACGCCGCATAACAAGAGCGGTGGACGAAAACCAACCCGTGGAACAAGCAGGATTCATACAAGGTTTTTCTACTGTGGATCACATTCACACATTAAGAAACATAATAGAGAAATATAATGAATACGAAAAAACGCTGTACATTGGTTTCGTAGATTATTCCAAGGCGTTTGATTTAATATCGCATGACTCTATATGGAACGCTCTGGCAGAGCAACGTGTAAATGTCACTTATATTGACTTAATCAAAGAAATCTACAAGAATAGCACAGCTAGAGTAAAGATAGAAGTACCAGGACCATTATTTAAAATAGAACGAGGAGTAAGGCAAGGTGACCCACTTTCACCGAAATTGTTTATAGCTGTGCTAGAGAGCATTTTTAGAACCTTAAATTGGAACCTGATTGGACTCAAAATTCATGGAAGATATTTGTCACATTTAAGATTTGCAGATGACCTAGTACTGCTATCAGAAGACCCAGTTGAAATACAGTATATGTTCGAATCACTAAATTCACAAAGTAAAAAAGTAGGACTAGAAATAAACCAAGAAAAAACTAAAGTGATGACAAATAATGAGAAAATACAAATTAGATTGGAATCAACACCCTTGGAATATGTAGAAAGCTATATATACTTAGGACATCAGATCACCTTTAAAAACGCTACGGATAGAGAAATAGATCGAAGAGTGGAAAACACTTGGAAGAAATACTGGAGTATGAAAGAAGTCTTCAAGAGCAACCTCCCAACAAATCTAAAAACGAAAGCTATGGAGATTTGTCTATTACCTTGCCTCACGTATGCTTGCCAGACTTGGGCTATGTCGAAGAAAGGCATTCACAAAATAAGAACATGTCAGAGAGGTATAGAGAGAAGCTACGTAGGAGTAAGGCTAAAGGACAAAATAAAACACTCCGATATAAGACAACGAACAAACGCAAAGGATGTGATCAAACAAACACTACAATTAAAATGGAGATGGGCGCGACATATGCAAAGAACTCAAGATGAAAGATGGTCAAAAACGGTAACCAACTGGTACCCAATATATAAAACCCGAAAACCAGGTAGACCTCACAAGCGTTGGAGTGATGACATAATGAAAACTGCAGGTAAGACTTGGAGTAGACTAGCCAGGGATCGTGATAAATGGAGATGCATGGAGGAGGCTTTTACCGCATTAGGCGGTCCTTACATTGAATAATGATAACTTTATGTAATTAACTAAATGAATTCTATTGAAATACTTCCTATTATACTCTCACCTATATTTATAAAATGAATAAATCTATAAATCTATAAATCTATAAATCTATAAACACATAAAAATAATGAGATAATTTTAAACTAACATGTATGAAATTATTTATGTACCAAATCATTTGTAAACATAAATGAATATGAAAATTGAGAGAAACACAAATATAATAAAATCGCAAACTTTATATTAATAGTAAATATAAATTTTAAATCAATTTATAAATCAACTGGAAATAATGAGATACTTGGAAAATTACATTGAATATTAAAATAAGTACCTAATCTATTTAAAATATTAATTAATAAACTTAGTGTGTTGATTGAAAGAGAAAAAAACGCGCAAGATATTGTAAATGTTATTAGTATACTATGAAAAAAAAAAAAAGACAAAGCATGTAATGATGTATGAAAAATGTAAGGAATCGAATAAAAGCTTTATTTATTTTTATTTATTTTATGTACGGCGGCAAAGTGGATATGTAGATACCTAAAAGATAGCGTGTCGTCACACTAGCCAAGCGTGACACTATTCATCATCATTATCATCATCATATCGATCAAAGGCATACCACTGCTGAATAAAGGTGGATAGAATTGAGGCGGTCAAAATAAATTGTTCTATCTATAAGATTTGTCAAAGTGCGATATACAAATAGCACCAACCCATCTCATCCCTTGGGTGTCGTAAAAGGCGACTATGGGATTAGCCGGAGGATGGGCAGCAGCGTCCTTCGAGTACATTAACAACACAACTGCGATCGCCAACCCGCCTGCCAAGCGTGGCGTTTATGGCAAAACCCCCCAATGAGCACACAACAAACCCATATCGGTCGTTGTAGTGATCTTTGGGAGAGGCCTGTGTCCAGTAGTGGACTTTATTCGGCCGAAATAAATGATGAATGAAAAAAGTGCGATATTATAGTTATACGTAGGTATTTAATTAGATTTATTATCATCAATAAATCATCAAAAAAATAAAAGCTGTCAGAGATTAGTTCATATCTTTAGATTTATATAATGTTATTTTACTTTGGACTTTATCAGTCGATTATACAGTACTTTATTTGCGTATGGGGAAGTGCTGGAAAAAGTACCTTCATAAATCTGGAAAGGGCTCAACGTGCAGTACCGAATTAAAGTAGCCTTGAAAAAACCTTACAAGCAACAACAGACCTAATTTATGAAAAATTTCAAGTTCTTAGGGCCCGAAATATTTTATACTCAAAGCAACGCTCAAAATGCAGGATACCCTTAAGAAACGGCCTGACTATCCTGGCATTGTAGGCAGGCACTTCTCGGGGAGGATTGTAAAGGATCCCACGGAGCCTCGCTTTGCGCTGTGCTGCGAACACGGCGGCACGTGACCACGTGTGCGCCACCGTCTTCCCGGGGGTCGCTCGGTGTGAGCACGTAGACTCCCCAATCTGCGCACCCGCGGCCCCCGAGGCCCCCCACCATGTAGTGATGGCAGGGGGGCTCAGGCATTTTGGACTTGGGAGCCGGGACGGTTGTTGCCCCGGCGCCGTCTCGTCCTCCGTGCGGGATCGGCCCTCTCCCGATCCCGCTCTGCGGTCTCCTTCTGGAGCATGACGCTCTCGCAGAAGAAGACCACTGCACTCCAATTTTCATGCTCTGCTAACATAGCCGACACTACTGCCGGCAGAGATACCCCCCTACACACCCGACTCACAGACAGATATCGGTGTCGAATATAAGGACGGTACCTAATCTAATATCACAGCAATGAAAGCTTTCCAGTTATTAGTCATGGGATTCGTTTTGTACGGTTTTCAGGTGTATAGAAAGATTATAAGCAAATATATTTACTTAGGTTTTATTATCATACATACTAATTTAATACATTGCCAATTAAAAGAGACTTTTATACATTTCCAGCAGTTTTTTTAAACCATACTTTTTGAAGGGAAAACTTCTTTTAGCGCGGTACGCATATTTTTAAATGAGATAAAATCTCTGGACTCGCGACACCGTTACGAGACGTTTCGCCGTCGGGATCGCATTAACCCTAATAGGTACCCATCTAAAAATGTCTAACTCGCCAAAATAAGTTTTCACTTCTGTCGGCACTCCGGGAGAGCATTTATTTATATATATTTATATACATATATAAGAACAAATACGGGTACGGTAGTAGAGCAGCGAAATATCGACGGTTTTGTGGTCGGGTAATTGAAAACTTCTTATCCCTTCAACGACGAGTATAAATAGATTGCATTGTATTGCAATGCAATATTTGTATTTTTCATTGAAGACTTAATATGTCTATATTTATAGATAAAAGCCACTGAAGCAAACTAAACATTTTATCTAAATCATAACTCCTAGCAGCTGAGTAGGGCCCATGCTTCCAATGATCTCTATCAGAAATCCAGCGGCTTTTAGCATAGATTCACTTCATGCTTAATGCATATTTCCCCAATGACACAAGAAAATCTATTCCAGCTATCAATTAGATACCTTTACAAGAACTAATGAAGACAATAGAAAGAAACAACCAATACAACTTACACTATTAAATATATCAAAAATGTCTATAAACACCAACCTGTCCTGCTTTTCTCAAGGAATGCTTTGAAATCTTCAATGCTATCCCTGGAATTGCTGACCGCCGGCCCAGCGGCCACACAACCGAGTATTGACACCAACACTACTGTAGACCACATGTTGACCGTCAAGTCAGAAAAATAGTTGCCGTCTTATATATGAAACGTATTATCTTATTATCGTGGTTAATTACTAAAATATTTATGATATAATCAAAGATATAATTAGTTTAAGTGACCTCTTCAATCATTCTGCATGTTTGATGGATGAGTTTTGATTAGCTATTATGATAACACTGGGAACAGTATACGTTAGCAAATATTTTGAAGCTAAGCTTCTTTACGCACGTTTGGGATGGGGATTTTATATTACACAAAACGTGAAACGAGTAAACGTGGCGATACAACACACTTCATTAGCTCGGCAGCGAATATTGTAAGCACATATTTTAAGCTTCACTTCGGTCGGGTCTTCCACGACACCTCTTGTTTTACTGATAAAGGGCTCTTGTTTATAAAAACAACTGTTACTTTTATCGATGGGCTCTAGCTTTATTGTAAATGTTATAGAAACAGGAAATGTCAAAACATACATAGAAATTATTTCTACCTATATTTTTTTATATGTATGATTTCTAAAACGACATCTGCTTTCAGAGGTAGTTTCAGATTTTCTGCGACGCGTTGCTGGAGTGACTTTCCAATTCCACCACCTCTAAAACACTGAAATGTGGAAACTGAGGTACTCGATTCACAACGCTACCATCAGTAGGATATTTGAGGGAGCATTTCTGTCGTCCATAAATATTATCTATACTATAAATAAAATCGTAGAGAAACAAAAACTGTAGAGTGATTATTTTATTTAAAAAATCACTGTAGCCTGCTCGGGAAACGATACTGATGCCAGATACAATATTTGTGTGTAAAGCATGAGAAAATATGTGTGATCCTTAAATATAGGATACATATTCTATTTATTACGAAATCTCCGGTTTACTTAGCTCTTAATGATAAATTGATTAATGTAAGCACTTCTTTCTTTCCAACTAGATGGCGTTAAAGTCAAATTAGATCATACTACGGTTAGGTTGGCAAAAGGTGATGTTAAGGATTAGTTCGGGTTAATCGTAGAACGTTAAAGTAAGATGTAAGCAAAAATCCATCTCAGTGCTCCAAGTCAACCTCACCTGCCCGCGGTACATCCTGCTGAACAACGAACGAGGCACTGACGACCGACTAATGGCGGTATATCCATCCAAAAACCTGCGTAGCAATTGAATCCCACAGACTGGTGATGGGCAGCAGCATCACCAGTGCGACTAGCTACACCCTGCGATCGCCAACACGCCTGCCCAGCGTGGCGATTATGGGCATACCCTTCAAATGACAGTACATAGCAGAAAACGGCCCCTAGTTTCCGGCCGCCCTACTATCCCTGATCACGGTGGCGGTTATGGTAACGGCAGGGTAGGGGGTGCGAAGAATCCCCGGGTTACGGACAGCCGCCAACACCAACTGACCTTAGCAACGTACAACGGACGCACGCTACGACTCGACGAGCACCTGGCGCAGCTCGAAGAAGAACTCGGAAGGATAAGGTGGGATATTCTGTGGTTATGTGAAGTCCGAAGAGAGGGAGAGGACACCGTCACCCTAGAGTCAGGCCACCTTATGTACTTCCGAGAGGGAGACCAGCTATCTCAAGGTGGCGTAGGGTTCCTGGTAAACAAAGCTCTTTCTGACAACGTTGTAGAAATCTCCAGTGTGTCGAACAGGGTAGCATACCTCGTAATCAAGCTCACCAAGAGGTACAGCCTCAAGGTGGTGCAGGTTTACGCACCGACTTCGACATACTCGGATGAGGAAGTGGAAACTATGTATGAAGAGATACATAAGGCCTTACATTTTACCACAAAGGCCCACTACAACGTTGTCATGGGAGAACTTAACGCTAAAGTGGGAGTACAGAATTGCAGGGAGTCGGTAGTAGGATCCCACGGTTTTGGCAGCAGGAATCATAGGGGGCAAATGCTTGTCAACTTCCTCGAGAAAGAGGGGCTTTTCCTAATGAATTCGTTCTTTAAGAAACAGCCCCAAAGGAAGTGGACATGGCAAAGCCCCGACACTATGACCAAAAATGAGATCGACTTCATCATAACGGACAAGAAGCATATATTCAGAGATGTCTCCGTGATCAACCGATTTAACACTGGAAGTGATCACCGACTGGTTCGAGGCACTCTGAATATCGATTATAAGCTTGAACGTGTCCGTTTGATGAAGTCCAGGCTCCGACCTAACTTGCTCCAAACCGTGATTGGATCTGAATCATTCCAGTAAAAACTGGAAGACCGATTCGCTGCCGTGGAAACCACAGAAGACGTTGACCAGACCCTCGACAATGTGGTAGGAATCCTCAGGGAGGAAGGTACGAGATTTTGCAGAATGCAGCGTAAGGGCAATAAGTCGAAACTTTCGGAGGATACTATAAAGCTTATGAAGGAACGACGTGAAAACCCACCAGTCACTTCGTCAGAATACCGGGCATTCAATAAAAAAATAAATAAACTGGTACGACGTGACCTCAAGCGCTCCAACACTCTTTCTATAGAAAGGGCGATTGAGCTGCACCGGGGGTCGAAAGTGTTCGTCCAGAGTCTTGGGAGAAGCCACCTGACGAAGTTGACTACAACAGGAGGGGACGTCGTTGTTTCAAGGCCGGAGGTCCTTTTGGAGGTTGAAGGTACAGCCAGCTATACGCTTCGCATGCTTCTCAACCTGACCCCGAAAATGAGAATTCTAGGGCCACATTGATCCGCCACTTCACTGAGGACCTGCCAGAGATCAGCCTAGAAGGAATGGTGCTGGCTCTTAAACAGCTTAAAAATGGAAAAGCCCCTGGGGAGGACGGAGTTACAACGGAGCTCCTAAAAGCTGGTGGTAAACCTGTACTAAAGGAGCTCCTGAAAATTTTCAACTCTGTTCTCTTTAATGGGAGAACTCCAGAGGCGTGGAGTGGGAGCGTCGTCGTTTTGTTCTTCAAAAAGGGTGACAAGACCCTTTTGAAGAACTATCGACCTATTTCGCTCCTAAGCCACGTCTACAAGCTGTTTTCAAGAGTCATCACAAATCGTCTTGCGCGACGACTCGACGAATTTCAACCCCCGGAACAGGCCGGGTTTCGAGGAGGGTATGGCACCATAGACCACATTCACACAGTGCGGCAGATTATACAGTGAGACTATATTTCAGTCCCTAAGTCTGAAGAGTATAATCAGCCCCTGTGCTTAGCGTTTGTGGAATATGAGAAGGCCTTTGACTCTATCGAAACCTGGTCCATTCTGCAATCCCTGCAACGATGCCAAGTCGATTGGCGATATATCCAAGTGTTGAGATGTCCGTACGATACCGCCACTATGGCCGTCCAAGTACAGAACCAGCTGTCTGAGCATATCCCCCTGCATCGAGGTGTGAGACAAGGGGACGTTATTTCCCCCAAATTGTTCTCAAATGCATTGGAGGATATGTTTAAGACGCTGGACTGGAAAGGACGTGGCATAAACATAAACGGCGAGTACATCTCACACTTGAGATTTGCAGACGACATCGTCATAATGGCCGAATCGTTGCAGGATCTAAACCAAATGCTGAACAGTCTAGCTAATTCTTCTCAACGCATCGGTCTCCGGAAGAACTTGGATAAAACCAAGGTCATGTTTAACCAACATGTGGTTCCGGAGCCGATTGCGGTACACGACAACACTCTCGAAGTTGTTCAGGAATATGTTTACCTCGGGCAAACCCTGCAGTTGGGTAGAAACAGCTTTGAGAGGGAGGCCAATAGAAGAATACAGCTGGGCTGGGCGGCATTTGGGAAATTACGTCGAGTATTCTCGTCATCTATTCCACAGAGCCTAAAGACTAAAGTCTTCAACCAGTGCGTGCCGTCATAACATACGGTGCCGAGACGTGGACACTCACGGTAGGGCTGGTCCACAAGTTTAAAGTCGCTCAGCGAGCAATGGACAGGGCTATGCTCGGAGTCTCTCTGAAGGATAAAATCCGAAATGAAGTGATCCGACAGAGAACCAAAGTTATCGACATAGCTCATAGGATTAGTAAGCTGAAGTGGCAGTGGGCTGGCCATATTAGTCGTAGAACCGACAACCGTTGGAGAAAACGTGTTCTTGAGAGGAGACCTTGGTAAACGTAGTGTAGGACGCCCGCAAGCTCGGTGGAGTGATGACCTGCGCAAGGTGGCTGGCAGTAGCTGGATGAGAGTAGCCGAGGATCGCGATCAGTGGCATGCACTTGAAGAGGCCTATGTCCAGCAGTGGACTGCGATAGGCTGATGATGAAACGTAGAACTGCCCGAGCATTTTTTCCATTTGCTCTATGTCAAGAACATGCTCGAGCACGTGTTATGCCAAGCTCCGTTTAATCTGCGCTGACCATAATAGATACTAATTTCGCGGTCTCCACGCAGAGAAAAGGGGGCTTACCTTTATTATCTTTGTGTTTGGACTTTGCTTTGAATTCTTTGATTGCCTTGGACTTTTATAAAGTTTAACTTACTTACCTAACCTACGGTATATTCTTTATACCTGAATTATTTGACCAATTAGCAATACTTATGGAGCTGTGTCGTTTATTTTTCTTTTATTTGGTTGTTATTGATATCGGATTCAAAAGTTTCAAAGGAATGTTGACTGTTTTCTTTGACTATCGCGGTGTTGTGCACTCGGAATTCTTGCCGGAAGGTCAAACGGTAAATAAAGAATATTATTTGAGCGTTATGCGGCATTTAAGAGAGCAAATTCGAAGAATAAGGCCAGATTTGTGGAAAGAAAATTCTTGGATTTTGCACCACGATAATGCGACTTCACACACGGCCATCATTGTGAACGAATTTTTGACCAAACACTCAACAAATACCATCGAGCAATCACCATATTCACCAGATATGGCTCCAGCCGACTTCTTTCTTTTTCCTAAACTCAAATTACCACTTCGTGGCACCTGTTTTCAATCGGTAGAAGACATAAAGGAGAATTCGCGGCGAGAACTGAACTCAATTCCGGAAACAGCGTTTAAAAATGTTTTGATGCTAGGATTATTCGTTGGCGTAAGTGTATCGTTTCTGAAGGAGCATACTTTGAAGGTGATAAAATAAATCACAAACATTTTGTGTATTATTGATCTTTTCCCGTTACTTTCTTGACAGAGTAGTATATGAATAACATCGTTTAAACAGTGAGATAAGTCATTGGATCGATGTTATACGCAGATTATTTGAGTATAATCTATAAAAAAATCAACTGCCTGCCATAAAAACTGCTAAGCTATCCTATCGCATAGCCTGATGATACAATCTTGAAGATCATCAGATCACTAAATAGGTACATGTATCTTCTTGCGCAAATCGAAGCGATAAAATCGGAATAAGTACACAATGATCTATCGGCCGCGCCCAGGATTAATATTGTTATTGCACTTTTATTACAGAAGGCAATTATAATTTGGCATTTTCTATTTAGCAGCTGAAGACGAAAACGCCATATTATGTTTCGTCATATAAGCTAAGCTCAAATAAAATCTTAAAAAATATGTAAAACCAACAAAAATATATTAGAAAAACTTGTTTTTTTTTTGTTATGATGACATAATAAATAATGAACTATTTTAAGAAAAAACAAACTGACTATAAATAAACACAATCATTATATCTACAAGCCTGTTCATAAGAATGGTACCTTAATATTTTATATACTAGAACCTCCCATAATTATAGGTATAGATAACCCCAGTGTAAGAGAATCATAAAAATCGGTCGAGTTGATACTGAAAAATCCCGCACATCCAAACTTACAGGGGAAACAGAGAAACTGGCTGTTTTTGAAGTCGGTTAATAATAGAATACTGTTTTAACCATCTTTGTTTCTGTCTTCTTAGTTTTGTACTACTTGACTATTAAATGCAACTCTCCGATGACGTCAAAGAATCCTGAATCACGCTATTGAAAGTATTCGCGCAACGCTGCATATATACAGTCGCCCAACATCAATCGTTGGGCTTTGGCCCGCCAGGCATACCATCCGCTTGGCTGGAGGATCCTCCCTTTTCTATGGAGGAACACCACACCTTGTTCCCCATATTGGTGACCCCGACGTGATCTCCATGTTCACCATACTGGTGACCCCTGACCATGAACATCAGCGCAGCCTTGACGATGCAGAGAAGCAATTACTTTCGCATCATCGCTATCACTCCCCATCCAATCCCAAGAAGAAGCAAGCAGCAAGTCACACTGCCAGCCAGCAATCTCGGCTGCAAGGTTACACCACACGCTGCAGCAAATGCAAGCCTGGTCCCTAACCACATCGGCCCCTTCTCTTCAAGCATGGCACAGCACACTGCACCTACGGTCGGTCATAGCAGAGCAACTTCTGGTCCATGCAGCAGTCAGCCACTACGCTTCACAGCACCACTCCGACTCACTGGAGAATACGCAGCATCAGCCCGACGCACTGGGGATATTCACCGTAAGCAGTTCCGAATCACTGGGACTCCACGGCATTCAATTCCGACGCATTGGAACCATTCACTGGCACATTGGGAAAATTCAGAGGACGCAAGAACAGCTGACTCATCAACCACGGTCGCCCTCCAGTCTTCGGGGGGAGTGATGTGGCGACACCTACATCGCCAGAAATACAACTACAACTTACAACGACATCAACTTGACTGTTGAATGCATCTCTCCGATGACGTCAAAGAATCCTGAATCAAGCTATTAAAGTATTCGCGTAATGCTGTATATATACAGTCGCCAAACATCAATCGTTGGGCTTCGGCCCGCCAGGCAAACCATCTGCTTGGCTGGAGGATACTCCCTTTTCTATGGAGGAACACCACACCTTGATCCCCATACACCCTTAGGCCCCCAACATCCATTAAAAAGTCCTAAGTCAACTTCGCAGCGTCTAAACTTTATAAGACCGAACAGTGTGATGACCACAAGCTTGAGGGGGAATGAGAGAACCCGAATGAAGCTGTATGCGCTGCTGGAGATCCAGAAGCCAGTGCTTGCCGGCCATGACCCAGAGGTACAGATAATTTTGTGCATTAAAAACTAAATTTTGTATTAGAGTAAAGATAAGGAATTATAATATGATTGTTTATTAATAATAGGATAGGATTAGTTATTATTTTGTACTTTGGAACACTCAATGGATTCACTGCAGGGGATGAACAGATCACCGTACCATCCCCGTTTCGAACTTCGACGTATTGTGTCCTGTTGGATAGGTAACTATTAAACCACTCCACTGTTTCTCTTTCAAACCCATAATATGATAGCTTAGATAACAGTAGAGTGGAATTTATTGCATCAAATGCTCGAGAAAAGTCTAGTTAGACCAGGATAGATCCTTCACCCCTGTCAAGCGCTTCCAGAATGTTACCTGCAACATCTAAAAGGGCTGTTGCAGTGCTATGGCCCTTTCTGAACCCAGACTGCAGATCAGGGAGAATGCCATTTACTTCCAAAAATTCAAATACTTGAGAGTGAACTACCCTCTCCAAAACCTTTGACAGTAATGGCAGGATGCTTATAGGTCAGGATGGAGATCTTTAAAACTAACTGGGTTTGTAGTCTTAGGAACAGGGTGAACAATGGCACTTCACCATAAATCTGGGAAAGTTTGAGTGTCTATAGATCTATTAATGATATTAGTTATGGCTTGCAAGGAGTTTGGTAGTGTTAGCAGTAACATGTCCAGATTGATACCATCCACACTCTGTGCATTTGACTTGAATGTTTTTATGACCTTCAGCACAGTGTCCCTGTCAACAGCTTTAAGTGTGAAACCAACTGAGCTGAATCTGTGATGTTCAAACAAGGATAACTGAGAGATACTAGACATAGACTTTCCGGGCATATCTAAGAACGCCTTATTCATTGCATCAGGATTTTCAAAATGTTCTGGTAACTGACTGTCCTTGTGCTCCGGAAGTATGTCCGATTTTAAATTCTTCCGCAGTATCCTTGGCTGCCTAATATTATTATTAATATTTTTGTGAAGTATGCCCTTTTGTCACTATCTAGGTTCTAGAGCATTTGCGGCCTGTTGCTTCAGGATACAGATAATATTTTTGTGGTGATCCTGTTCAGACTTGCAAGCTCTATTTCTGGCTTTGTCTCGTAACTTAAACATCAACTGAACATTATCAGTAATCCAGGGTGTTTGCCGGATTCTGAATATCCTTCTTCTTAAGAGGAGCGTGAAGATTAAAAAGCTGTATAATGTAAGAGTTGAATGTTTGCACCATGATATTGACATCCCCCAGATTCCTTATTTCAGACCATGGAATCGCTTCTCAATCAGTTATGAAAAAGTCCTCTAGTATGTCCTTCAGAGGGCGATATATTTCCTTTTTGAGAATAGTGTCACAGGTTAAAAATGAGTGGTTCGGACACCACTCATTTACTCTCATTTGCTCACTAATATGATCCACCATTATGTTACAAACTTTCATATTAGTGCAGATTAAGTCTATAAGCGAGCTGCTATCGCCAATGAAGTGTGTGGGTGTTGTACCACCTGATTAAGACTCATATAGCTAAGGAACTCCAGGTTATTTTTTGTAGCCCCGGGAAGACGGCGGCGCGCACGTGGTCACGTGCCGCCGTGTGCGCAGCACAGCGCAAAACGAGGCTTGGGAGGATCCTTTACAACCCTCCCCGCGAAGTGCCTGGGGGGGCGACCTTTTTTACAGTTGCCTTCCCTCCGCTAGAGGGGGTGACCGCTTTACAGTCATCCCCTCCGTGATGTGCCTAAAGGCGTGGCACCAATGGGCGGCTCTAGTGTGATCTTACGAGGACCTGGAGCCCCCCTTCAGTGCCGAAGATGACCGCTCCAGTGGTTTTAGCCGGTAGGAGTCCGGCATACCCCTTAACCCTTCCCCAGGGTGAAGGAAGTTCCACTGGACATCAATAAAAAAAAAAGGTAAATTTTTGTGTTACAGCTATTTATATCTAACATATTTACATTTAAATCACCCAATAAAACTATCTGACCAAAAGGTGCCATGCTGGATATAGTGTCAGTCATACCGTCAAGAAGACTAGTCAGGTCCAACGACGGAGGTCGGTAAGCAGTGCAAATAAGTAACTTTTTGCCATTCGCTTTTGAACTCAACCAAAGCTGTTCAAGGTCCAGATGTTTAGGATGAGCCTTTACTCGCGCTGGCATACCTGTGTTAATATAAAATGCTACACCACCTCCACGTCGTATCGTATCGCATCGTATCCTCGTATTGACTCGGGCTGCGATATATGCTTTAACTTTTAACCGGATATAATAGGCGCTCGGTCCTCCTGGCACGTACGCTACCAAGTCTCATTGATGGCCATGATATCCACTGCATGGCGACTCATTGCTATCCTAAACTCATCTTGATTAGTACCCAGTGAACCTGCATTCAACAGACCAAACCTCATATATTTACTTGGGATCATTTGTATGTGAACAGTGTAAAAACTACATTTGTAATAGTAAAAAACTTTGTAACTGTGTGAATATAATCTGCGGGGTCCTGGAGAAGCCTATATCTCATATATAGCTGCAATATGCTGTATATGTCAAATTCTTGATTCAGTGTGTATAATGATGAGATAATTGTATATTTATACTTATGTTGTGCGTTCTTAGAATTAGTGTAAATATTGTATGTAATCTTTGTTTTAAATTAGTAAATATATATCATGTAATGCTAAGTAGTGCTTAAATGTTATACTTATTCTGTAGTGGTCGCTTACAGAGCTCCTGACTTTGGTAGCAAAGACTTGACACCCTAAATCAAAAAATGATAAAGTGATAACATTTAAAGTACCAAAACCAGGTTGTATTTTATGTGTAACTAGCTGGGACCCGCGGTTTCACCCGCGTTTAATTTAAAAGAAATTTAGAGTATTTCGACATACACTTGACATAGAATATATATATATATTGGATTTCAAGGGTTTTATTTTTTTGCGCGGAACACTAATTATTTTTCTAAAATAAAAGTAGCCTAAGTTATTCCTTATAACATCAGCTATCCGCCAGTGAAAGTCCCGTCAAAATCCGTCCAGCCGTTTCGGAGACTACCCGGAACAGACAAAAAATTTAAAAATTGCTTTTTTGTTATTGGTAACGTATATACTTTCATATGCATTTAGTAAAAAACATTTATTTTGACATTACAAACAGACACTTCAATTTTATTTATTTGTATAGATATATTTGGTTGTAATGTGTTTTATATTAATATGAATTACGTGTGTTTTTGGAATTAGTGTAAATATTGTATGTATTAAATTAATAAATGTTATATTATGGTATCATATAATGCCTATATGTAATAGTTATTCTATTGTAGTTACTTACTGAGCTCCTGACTTGAGTAGTACAGACGAGACGCACCGAATACAAAGATGATAAATCGATACAATTAAAAGAACTAATACTAGGTCATAATTTGTCTAAAATGTATTTAGTTAGTTGTTTCACTACAAGGTCCAAAAACACCCCGTATATCTCCCTCTCTGCGGATTCTGTAAGTGCGGTCACCCGGTTTGTTTCTGGCGAGAATTCGGCTACGATTCGTCCAGACAAATTGCCATCCAGAGATACTGGCAGCATCACGCACCCTCCGAAAAAGCTGCCTGTCAGTTTTTGTGAGGCGTTCGTTTAAATAGAAACGCTGTGCCGGGCCAGACAAGTTGAGGTCGGCTGTAGTCGCTCCCCGCCGTACGCGCGCGCTCTTAAGCAGTTGGTCGCGCAGTTCACGGCGCGCTAGACGTACGACAATGGGGCGCGGGCGCGATTGTATTGGACCTTCAGAAATTGTTGCGTTCACTTGCCTTCCGCCGACCCGCTCCGCGCTGACAATGTCCCGTTCCTCGATACAGATTCCCAGCTTTACACCTATGGTCACATCACTATATGAATAGGATTCTCAGCGCTTGCCTCTGGAATGTTTGATATCAATATCGTGAGCCAGAAGTTGGTCCCTATCGTTGAATTCACGCCTCAACTCCTCAACGGTCTCGTCCACAGCCTTAGTATCTGCCGGACCAGGAGAAGCCTGCCGCTCCAAAATATCCACCCTAGCTTCAAGACTGTCAATACGCGTATTGCAAGTGTGCATAGATGTTTTGATGATTTCCGTCAGTTCTTCCTTCATCTCCTTCCTGAAAACCTGTATCTCGGCTCGTACAGCTCGTAGCTCTTCAAAGATTAACTTCATGTCAAGACTAGCGTATTGCGAGAGTTCATAAATGCTGTCAGCCATCATGGAGCCTCCACACTGCGCAGACGAGTTCGTAGCATCCTGAGCATCACACATTTCAAGGCTATTAGGTGTTCTGGTTGGAGTAAGAATTTGGTCCGTTATGCTTTCCGCTTGTACAATCTCCGCTGGCACTTTGCTCAGGGCGTCCACTCTATTTTCCCGTGCTATGTCCTTTCTACAATCAGGACAACGCCAATTTGAAGCAATATTGGACTTATTAGTTATTCCTCTACACACTCGATGATAAAGTGAACTGCACTTGCCACACTAAGGTCCGTATTACAGAACGAAACTCAAGCATTGATCTCAGTTTAAAACTAGTTTTGAGTTGAGCATTAATTTTAAAACGTCCCTCAAGCATAGATTTATTGAACGTAGTTCAACTGAGTCGTGGATTTATTCTAAATCATCACTCAGTTATAGGTCTGTACTTGAGCAGAGATTTGAACTGTGATCACGTGAGTGTGGTCCGGATAGCGCTTGAGCACAATTTTTAATGTATGTTGATTTTTGGTTATATTGTTGTTGAATACAAGCTAAGATGTTTTTATAAGTGTCTCTGCAATGATATTGTATATTAATGTATTTGTAAAATGTCATTGAATGGAAGCATAAATTTATCACAAAATGGATATTTTTGGAGAAGTTGACTATTACAATGATTTATTTAATGATCATTCGAAAAGTAGTTGGGTCTTTAGTGTTCCTCTCTCCATAATTGTTTTTTTTAAGCTATTGCATAGCTTCTATCGAGGGCCTTGAGCGCGGGGACCGAATCCAGAAATTCCGTAACGAAAAAAAACCTCACGCTCCCCACTCCGACGGGCACGAAGGCCGTGCATTGTCTAACGTCGTTTCTTTTCGGCAGTCTTCGACACGGTGTTTGTGTGCGTGCAACTAGCCGTATTGTACGACTCTACGAAGCTCGCACGAATCGAGACGAGCTGCTCCGAAATCGGACGAATACATAAGCAGCTGTTTATGAGAAAGTATATAGGTGTATAGGTATTTATGTACAACAGTGAATAGCTGTACTTGTAAAATTTGTGTATAAAGTGTTTTGAATATGAATGAACAATGCTATGCAATAGCTTTACCGCGGCAGTCCCCGAGTGCCACACGTATTTTTTTTTTAAATGAGGTAGTTTCATGTTTCCCCTATATGTGATGAAAAACGTCATACTTTCTTTTCTTTAACCTTGTCTAGGAGCCAACACGATTTCGCTACAGGTTATTATGTTAATATGTACATCAAATTAAACTATATTTATTTGTCAACTCTGTTATGTTATGTATGTATGTATGTCGTGTCATGTCATCTGTTCAAGTGTTCAATGACAATAGGCGCCAACGCCAACACACGTTCCTTTATAGTTTATACTTCAACGACATACATCTCGTTAAAGTATATAAAAATATTTTACGTAGGTACCTTTTTTTTTTATTGGTGCCCAGTGGAAATTCTTTATGAACTTCCTTCGCCCCGGGGAAGGGCGAAGGGGTATGCCGGACTCCTACCGGCTAAAACCACTGGGGCGGTCATCTTCGGCACCTAAGGGAGGCTCCAGGTCCTCGTATGATCACACTAGAGCTGCCCGCTGGTGCCACGCCTATAGGCACATCTCGGAGAGTGTGACTGTAAAGTGGTCACCCTCCCGGGGGGATTGTAAAGGATCCCCTAAAGCGTCCCACGGCAGCGCGTGACCACGTGCGTGCTACCGTCTTCTCTTGGGTTGCTTGGTGTGAGCACGCAGATTCCCCAATCTACGCACCCGCGAACCCATTACGTAGGTACCTAGTATGTAAAATAACTCTTTTAAAAATGAACCTTGTATGTAAAGAGGAACTACTTTGTGAATATTACGATATTTCTTAATTAATAGGGTTTTTGAGGTACATTTCAATTTTTCTTATTCTGGGCAGATCGGAACAAAGTTGGTAATGGAAATAAATCGTAATCGAAAACAGGCTGATGCATAGACAATGAGTAATATGTGCTTGAGGCGTGATTTGAATCTCGTCTCAGCTGAGTTTAGATTGATTACCGTTCTGGAATATGACCGATACTCAAGTACAGATTCTATACTTAAACAGTGATCAGGTAATAAAGATCAAACTGGACTTGAGGATCGTTCTGTAATATGGACCTTAGGGTGAGATTCAGAAACGAGTCTAAGCGTGAACTTACGCTTCCATCTGTCAAACTTACGCTTATAATTGTATGCAGAGACGATTGAAACATGACTTAAGCTTAGTGTGAACTAAGCTAAGCCAAGTAGTGAAAATCAACTGCTTTGGGCGAATCTAGCGCCACTAAGCCGGCAAAGGTGTGCTTGCAACGGGAACTATGAATTCTGAATATATGAGAAAGTTGTTTACTTTGCTTGTCATAATTATAATTAGCATTGTACACTGGAGGCTACATTAGTCCAATATATTCAATTAATTAACAATATATCGTCCTTACTTACTCGCAGTAATACAGCATGTAAGAATAAGTATGTATAGAATAATAAACTTATCTGATTATTATATAACCTTGTTATTTCAGTCCACATCCCCAAATTTCGTTTTATTCAAGTCTGCGTCAGTATTTTTATTTCTAGTATGGTGGATGTGGAGTTTCGAATAGTAATTTTTACTCGCAAAATTTTCATAAATTCCTGCGATTTACAACATAAGTAGATAGATTTGTGTTCAATATCTTGTTTCGCTCACTCCAATGGCATTTCGTATATTGCTATCCTTTTTTATTTTTATTTAAGCTTGACTACACAGTTTTGTAAAATCGTATCTCAGAGATAAACATTCTCGTATAAAAAATGGCCATAGAGAAAAGAGTTCAAACTTAGCTAAGACCGACGTAAGTTTGAGAGGGACTGTGTCTCTGAATACGAATTTTGAAAAGGCGCTTAGCCACTACTTGGCTTAGAGCGTTCTTAGCCCGTCTTACGTTCATGTCTCTGAATCTCACCCTTAGCGCCATCTATCGGCGAGATGAAGCGACCGCAACTACTACACTTCATATTAGGCATGATGACAGCTATCTTGGTAAAGCGTTCTAGAACGGCTCAGCAGATGGCGCCACTGGTGATTTTAAATCGATCGTTTAGCAAATTACTTGATCGACAAGTAGATGGCTCTATCTACAATCACTGTTACAATTACTTGGTGTAATTAGCGGGTAATTACTTTATTGCTCTAAAATTATCCTTACTGTGTTTTGTGCTTTAGAGCCACTTTTACACACTTTTCACCAGAAAGATGGGGAATTACGCTTTGGATATTTTATGCATCAAAACGTAAAATTGCCTTTGGGGTGCTATCAGATAATAATTATTTATTAATTATCATTATTGTTGATTTTATCATTAAAGGCGGGTACGTCCAGGTTAATTGGCTACCTCTGAAAAGGAGTATGGTAAGCAGTCACGAAATATGTAGCCCGAATAACTACATCTAACATCTCTACATCAAAACACGCCACCACGACCGTAGTTAACACGAATAAATCTTACCCGAGTCGCTACACCACGAAATCACTCCACTACGAATCGATACATCAGAAAATTTCCGTTTCAATGTAAAAGTATAGCCACGAAGGCCATGGCCTTAAGCTTTCTAACCTAACTTAGCTTATATAACATTGAATGGTAATGGCATCAGATCGCTAAGATCCCTAGATAACATGGTAGCGTGATTTTGTGATGTATCGAATCCCGGTGGTTTTTTAATTAAAACGTTGGCCCACATTAGGATTTCTCCTGTGTCATAGGTGCGTTTACAGACACAAATTCCAACACCACCAACAGTGCCTTCAAAATCATGATGATGATGAATATGACGCGATTATATCAGGTGAAGGATGTCGACTGCTGAACAAACACATAAGAGCACACAACACACCCATATCGGATCTTTGGGGGAGACTTTATTCGGCCGAAATGAAGATGATGATTTTATAAAATATAACTAAGACTAGTCTATATGACGTGCCAGTATCGTCGTCTAATTGTGGATAGGTGTGAAGAATCAGTTTGATATTAATAATTTTACAGTTGCTAGTGCGTTTAAAAGATTATCCAGCTAATAATTTTTTGGTTTTATATCATCATCACCATATCAGCCAGAGGACGTTCACGGCTGAACAAAGGCCTCCCCCTTAGATTCCACAACGAGCGGTTACATGCCGCTCTCATCCAACGACTCCCAGTGACCTTCACCGGGTCGTCTGTCCACCTCGTTGGAGGTCGTCCCACGCTACGTTTACCGGTGCGCGGTCTCCATTCGAGAACCTTTGGTTTTATATGATAATAATTTTAAAGAAAGACAAAATATTGTTTCTTGCTCTATTTGTCGCTTATGTGCGGTAGCATGTGCAGAGACAGAAAGTCATATTTCAATATGTATATACAGACCGCCAGCATATTTTTTTAAATCACTGGCAAAAACAACCTAAAATTAGTAATGGACAACCAGTTATGGACGGATCTAGACTAGAAAACCCTTTCATGAACACTACCAAAGATTAACATCCAGTAATGAACATCTGTATTATGAAGCTGAATACCGAGGACGGCAGTGTAGCCTCGACTAATAAACCAGATTGAGAACTTCTACCGACAGTTATACACCTCGGTATTTATACATACCATTGGCTCTGACAAAGACCCGCGAGCCAAATTAACCCGACACCATACCGAAGATATCCCGGACATCAGCCTGTCCGACATTAGGATGGCCTTGAAACAGCTTAAAAATAACAAGGCAGCAGGTGGTAACGTAATTACGAGAGAACTTCAAGCCGAAAGCGGGTGGAACACCGGTACTTACAAGTCCTTCAAAAGCAAATTCCATCTTACTCGAGGGCACAACGTCGGAAGCATGGAAAAGAGGCGCGGTGGTGCTCTTCTTCAAAAAGGGTGATAACATCCTATTGAAGAGTTATAGACTCATCTCGCTTCCAAGCCATGTTTATGAGCTGTTTTCAAGGTTCATCACGAATCGTCTCGAGCGCAGGTCTAATGACTTCCAGCCTCCCGAACAAGCCGGTTTCCGAAAAGGCTTTAGTACCATAGCCCACATCCATACGCTGCGGCAGGTTATACAGAAGACCGAGGAGTATATATGATCTGCCACTATGCTTATCGTTTATGAGAAAGACTTCGATTCAATCGAAACCTGGGCAGTGCTACAATCTCTGCAGCGGTGCCACATTGACTATCGGTACATTGAAGTGTTGAAGTGCTTATATAAAAACGCCACCATGTTGGTCCGAGTACATGAACAGAGCACGGGGTCAATTCTATTGCAGAGAGGAGTGAGCCGCCGCTGCAATGGAGGATGCATTCAAGTTGCTGGAGTGGAAAGGATTCGGGATTAACATCAATGGCGAGTATATCACTCACCTTCGATTTGTCGACGACATCGTAGTCATGGCAGAATCGATGCAAGAGGTCAGCGCAATGCTCGATGATCTCAACAGACTTTCCCAACATGTGGGCCTTAAAATGAACATGGGCAAGATGAAAGTCATGTCAAATGCTCATACCGTGCCCAACCCAATATCCGTTGGGAGCTCTGTTCTCGAAGTTGTTGACGAGTACCTGGGACAAACCGTCCAGTTAGGTAACTTCGAGAAAGAGATCATTCGTCGAATCCGACTCGGCTGGTCAACGTTCGGGAAACTTCGCAACGTCTTCTCGTCATCAATGCCGGAATGCCTCAAAACGATAGTCTTTAACCAGTGTGTGTTACCAGTGATAACATATAGGACAGAGACGTGATCACTCACCATGGGCCTCACAAGAAAGTTCAAGGTCACTCAGCGAGCTATGGAGACCGCTATACTTGGTATTTCTCTACGAGATTGAATCAGAAATGAGGAGATCCATGGAAGAACTAAAGTTGCCGACATAGCTGAAAGGATTAGTATACTGAAGTGGCAATGGGCGGGGCACATTGCTCGTAGAACTGATGGCCGTTAGGGTAAAAATGTCCTCAAGTGGACCCCGCGCATCGCAAAACGCAGTGTGGGACGACCTCCAACGAGGTGGACAGAAGACCTGGTGAAGGTCGCTGGGATTCGTTGGATGAGAGCGGCATGTAACCGACAACTACTCACTTTGAGATTCACACATCTGGGTGTAGATAGGCCCAGCAACGGGTTTACCATACTGCACCCAGAGCCCAAACCTAAGCCGAGCCTCCACATGAGCCTCTTTGACGTGCTTATTCTAACCTGTGACATATTTTCGGTTTAAACATTAAATAACTCATTTTTGAAAAACGATTTTTTAAATTTCGTATAAAGTAAAATTTCGTTTAAAAGTATCCTATGTTACGTCTAATACCTCCAAGAATATGTGTACAAAGTTTCATGATGATCGGTTAAGTAGTTTTCGCGTGAAAGCGTAACAACCAAACTTATTCACATTTTTTTTTTTTTTTTTTTTTTTTTTTTATTTATTTATTGAGGGATAATAAACAGCCACAACACAATAAATAGGCTATAGAGGTAACAAAATATATGGAGTAATGTTGCGGCCCACTACATTATCCGCAGGTTGAACATAAATATATATAAACAGTATAGTAATAGTTGTTCATCTGGTGGCACCAGATGAACAATAAAAAAATAAAATTATGATTAAGATTAAGATATAAACAAAACAAAATTTCAAATATATTATAACTAAAATATTACAATATTAATATTAATATTATGCACTATAGAATTGTTGGCGATAACACATACAATTGTTTAATTACACTAAAATATAAATTATAATTTATAATTATGACATTGAGCGACAGTTGAATAAAATTTTAATTACATTCGATTTAAATTTAAATTTTGAGCATGCAAATATATCAACATTCACAAAATTACAGTTATAGGATTCTAACATCCGATGAATAGGGCAACGCAAGCCAGAATTTGTTCGACATGTATTTACCGCGAAAAGGGTACCTGCACGAACTCGGCGCACATTAACAGTTCGGGGGACCGCATAGCATAATTTGCTCGTAAGATCTATTGCATCAAAATTATTGTGGACAAGATCATAAAGTACGTTGGCTTCCAAATACCTACGTCGGTCCTCTAAACTGAGAAGATTATACTTATTAAGTAATTGTGAATAAGACAAATGTGACCCAGACCCATGGCACCTGTAGTACATAGTACGAAGAAACTTGCGTTGGACCTTCTCGATCCCAATAATACACCTCTGGTAGAAGGGATTCCAAATAGGGACAGCGTGTTCCAATTGGGAGCGAATGAGTGTTTTGTATAGGTAGAGATAGGTAGAGGGACGCTTAAATTCGGTAGAAAATCTCATCACAAATCCATACATTCTGAACGCATTGTTAATTATACTATCTACATGTTGATTCAAGGAAAGCTTACCATCAAAGAACACACCCAGGTCTTTAACGATAGAGGTATTGTTCAAAGCATTACTGTGCAGGTTGTAGTTAAAGTTAATTGTCGACTTATTTTTAGTAAAATTAATATAATTACATTTTGGGATACTGAGATGCAGTTTATTGGTTGTACAATAATTGGTGAGTCTATCCAAGTCCTCTTGAAATGATAGGCAGTCATCTATGGTTTGTATCGACTTAAAGGCTTTTAAGTCATCAGCGTACATTAAGAACTTTGCATTTTTAAAACATGTTCCGATATCATTGATATAAACAGTGAACAAAAGTGGTCCCAAGATCGAGCCCTGAGGAACTCCGGAAGTTATACATACAGTGTTAGACTGATGACCATTGACAACGACCCTTTGTGTCCGATTTTCAATGTAGGATGTGAACCAGCGCAACAAATTTCCACGTATCCCATTAAACGCAATCTTGTTCAGAAGAATATTATGATCGACCTTGTCGAAAGCTTTTCTGAAATCAGTGTAGACCGCATCCACCTGCAGACGTCTATCAATATTTTCAAATAAATAATTGGTAAATATCATCAAGTTAGATGTTGTTGATCGGCGTTTAACAAATCCATGTTGTTCAGGGATAATGATATTATGCAATATTGGGTAAATTTCATTGTGTACAAGTCTTTCAAAAAGCTTTGACAAGGTCGACAAAATTGAGATAGGTCTATATTGCTCAATATCGTGCCTGGAACCACCCTTGTGCACCGGCGTAATATTAGCCAGCTTCCACACCTCCGGAAACACACTTTCATGCAAGCATTTATTATAAATTATGAAAAGCGGCTTGTAAATACTGCCTGCAGTAGCCCTAAAGAATAGTGCAGGGAAACCATCTGGCCCCGCCCCTTTGGTTGGGTCCAATTGTTTCAGTTCTTTGAGTATCTTAGACCCATCAATATGCAGACTACTCAATAAATTATCATTTCCAACGAGATGCATTGGTGGACTCCAAATAGACAGCACTGGGGATACCGGCTCAAGCGCGGATAAGAAGAAATCCGAAAACATATTACACACAGCATCTGGATCACTTGACCTCACATTCTGATATTGCATTGTGGATGGGATACCCGATTTGTTTTTGCGATTAGAGATGTAAGACCAAAAATTTTTAATATTTGAGGAGAGGCTATCTTCAACAGAATTAATATAGGAAGAATAACAAGCTTTACACATACCTTTGAATATTGATCTATATTCAGAAAATATATTATAGTCTTTAACATTATTGTGTTTTTTCCACTTTATCCAATGGCGTTGCTTCTTTTTAAATATATTAATCAACTGCGGTGAGAACCAGATAGGAAAGTCAAGCGATCGAGATCTAGCAAAAGGAATGTGTGGTCTAACTATTTCTCTCAGCACATTATAGAAGGCTTCCACGGCTTCCTCTGATGGAAGGTTGTCGAATAGCTCAGACCAATTGATTTCATCAATATGCTTATTGATGAGATCATAATTAGCTTTTCTAAAATTATATTTAGTCATAGGTTTTCTTTTCATTATCCGTATCGCTAAGCTAATCGGTGCAATCATAACAAAAGGTGGGTGGTGGGGATCCATTGGTAATAGTGGGTCTTTAAGTAGGCCAACCGAACAGGAGGCATTAGAAATAAACAGATCAAGGATCTTTCCACCACTATTACGCGTGTTATTATATTGGTGAGCATCCAGCGACGCCATGAGATGCGCTAGCTCAGAGCATATAGGGTGGGAGCCTGTGCATGCCACATCAGTTGCTTGCCCAGTAAAAGTCGTGCTCCATGTGATATCTGGTAGATTATAATCCCCTATAATGTAAATATTCATAACATTTGGTGCATTTAAGATGTCCTGCAATAAGTTAAAATGGGATGTATAAACGTCGGCGCTGGCCCAAGGTGGTATGTACACGGCACTGATTACGTGATTTTTTCGTATATTATTTCTGCTTGGTAATGTAACCAGGAGGTGCTCGATACACGACAAAGGTTTATTATAATGTGGCACATTGAAAATATCAAGTGAGGCCGACTGGAATTCACGTAACACTGCAATAAGCACCCCACCACCATCTCGTCTTCCCGTAGCATCACGGTTTCGATCACATCTGTATATAATGTATCGAGGATCTATAAATTCGCCATTTGCTATGTCTGGCACCAACCAAGTCTCAGTTAATATGATAATGTCGTATGAAAATGACAAAATATTCAGGTACAACGTATGTAATTTAGTTCTAATGCCTCTACAGTTCTGATAGTATATAGACAAGTTATTATCGGTGCTATCCATTATCAAAATTTATAATAAAAAATACATATAAAACTCGCGGTGTTATGTAAATGAAATATAGTTGAATCCTATGAGAACATTCAGATGTATATCTGGGAAAGAGACAATCAAATATGCTAATATCACATGACGCTACATAAATGCGTGGTAAGTTTGAGTCGATGTCATATTCACTGTGTACAAGCATTCCATAGTGCAAATATCCCTTGGAAAATACAACAAAGGTTTTATAGGTTTTTGAATCCCCATTTATAATAATAAGTTGTGGAATTGGACGTACAAAAATTGATATAATAGCATTTATCACATGCATTAATTTAAAAATACAAATAGTTAAGTTAAACAATACACACATATACATACAGTAAACGATTTTCACTGCGGCGAGACTTATGAAACACAGACAGTTAATCAGCTGTTTTGGTTCTGACCTTGTTAAGGTCTCTTTCCCCGCGTATTGCAAACGAGGTTGCACCCTCGCGCTCTCGGACCAGTATTGTAGCATTTCTGATCCATATGTATTTGTAGTTGTGACTACTGGCGACTTCCCGGGCTTTTCGAAATAACTGCTTTTTCTTCAGAGTTAAATGTTCATTAATATATATAGGTGATGACGTTCCAGTGAGGCCGATTTGGCCCGTCTTCAGTGATGAGGCTTTGCGGAAAGCACTAAGCAGATTATCCCTTTGCAAGCAAGAAGTAAATTTAACGATGATATTTTTAGGTCTAGCGTTTTGTTGGTGTGCGTGTGGCACTCTATGGACTGCGATTTGTAATATTAGTATAGATTATCAGTGCATTAATTGAAAATACTAGGAAAGTCAATCTCTCTCAGTTTAATATGACATAGCTCTTGATACTCTTTCATCTAACTTCCCTACGATCCTACTATATAAATATTAATTATTAACCATTTTGGTTTTCGATATATTTATGTCAATTGTCAGCTGGAGGAGTAAAAGATCGACCAAAACCCGTCACACGTAATATTTACATCAAAAACTGTCTGTGGTCAAGGCACCTTCGACAATTACCATCGTGACTAAGATACGTGTAAGAATCAGAGGTTAAACCAAGGATAATAGAGACATTTAAATATAGTAGCTGGTAGAACGAGTGATCGACCTGCGCAGCACTCGATTTATGGGAGTTTATCTTGTGGTTCTATAAAAGCACAACAAAATAAAACAACTTAATTAATTCATATTTTCTGTATTAAACTGCATAACCAAGGCGACAACAATTTTTGGATTTTTTACAAAAGGTATAAATTTTAGGTAAACAAATAAATTAGTAACTTCGAGATATGATTTCAATGACTGTCGAACAAATACGTGAAAAGTCGTTAAGTTCGAGTTCGTTAGGTTCGTTAACCATATCATGTTTTGTCGTATGTTGCTTCATAACCGTGATGTAAAATTTATCATGACCACGACAATCCAATCCAAATTTTCTAATTATTCAGGAAAGAGCACCTTTAGACATATGAATCGCGTCGCAGGTTAGTTGTGATTTACTGTGCAAATAAATAAATATTTTTTTTAACCTTGGGTTTAGATATTATTCCATTTGTGTCTGTTCGTCTTGAGGCGATTCGTGCAGAATGTGTTCTCCTTGAGGCAATTCCAGCAGAATATTTTCGTCTATAGCCGATTCTAGCAGAGTTTGTTCATCTTGAGGCGATTCGTTTATTGTTAGTTCCTTTTGAAGCCGTAATTGTTCCAGTAGAAGTCTTTCTTGCTGTGCGTGTTCTTCCTTAGCTTGCTCTTTAGCAGCGGCTCTCCAGGCCCCCGGGCAGTTGTAGTGTCTATTAACCCTGAGCCAGTCCCAGCTGGACACAAAATACAGCTGACCCATCAGGCCATTGTCATTCTGAAAAAATATTTTATTTAAGTATAGAAAATACTAATATTTATTACCCCAGCTACACACTCGACGAGTGGTGTGGGAAGTAGCGAGGGAATGAGGCAGGGAAGTATTGTAGCTACATTACTCGTCATGCCGCTCGTCATGCTCCTCGCCATGCCCACCGCTCCCTATTTTGTCGGTTTTCTGTGCGCGAGTCAAATACCACAGCTACACACTCGACGAGTGGTGTAGGACGTAGCGCGGGAATGAGGCAGAGAAGTAGTGTAGCAACGTTACTCGTCATGCCGCTCGTCATGCTACTCGCCATACCCACCGCTCCCTATTTTGTCGGTTTTCTGTGATCGAGCCAAAGGGCCGGCAGTATGAACACGAGTGACGAGCTACATATTCGCGCGAGAGCTCAGTCTGCATAGCTTGAAGAACGAAAATTTACACTGTTATATAATGTACTCTGTGGTCTGCATCGAGCGCTCGTACTGGTAGTATGTATGTTTTCGTAGGTTAGCAGTGATACGCCCGTCGATGAACGGTGTAATGAAAATGTATTGAATTATGAGCTACTGAACCATCAATTTGGGACCCAAATTAAGCATAAATTAAAACAGAAGTTAATCTACATATATAATATACTATATTATTGATATAATTTTTTACGTAGCGTTTGGTAATTTGGTTATTGTTTTGATTTTGTATTTATTTCAACAAATCTAAGTGTGTGTGTGCCAGTTGAGAATAGCACCAACCTACCTCATACCGTGTGTGTCGTAGAAGGCGACTAACGGATTAGCCGAAAGATGAGCAGCAGCGTTTTTCGAGTACATTTACATCACAACTGCGATCGCCAACCCGCCTGCCAAGCTTGGTGATTATTATATTTATCGGGCTAGATTATTTATATGTCCAGCAGTGGACATCTTACGGCTGAAATTATGAAAATGTTATCAATCTATAATATCAATCAATTTTGAGATTTAACATGTATGTTAGTTTGTTTAGGTGAAATCTTCCAAGCCAAATTTGAAATTTTGCAGGCTTATTCAATTCTGATATGCACTAAAATTATAGATATAACTTGATGCTGCAGTCAGGATTGTCTCCTCATGAGGGCACTCCTCAACGGTTAGTAGTACGGACACGAAACTTTGCATATACGTTTAATTTTGATAGTTAAACATGATCTTTACCATGAACCGATGCTGCAGTCAGGATTGTCTCCTCATGAGGACACTCCTCAACGGTCAGTAGCATGAATATGCATAAACGCTTAATTTTAATAGCTAAACGTGATTTTTGCCATAAACTGATGCTGCAGCCAGAATTATAATTAACTTTAGAGTCCAAGATATTATTCTGTAAAGAATGTAAAACGCTCATGCTGTCCGTTACAACAAGCCATCGTTGATCATTTGCCTGAGATATGTATTGTAGTGCAGCAAGGATAGCCAAGGCCTCTGCAGAAAAAATGCTCAACTCACTTGGAAGTTTACGGCTAAATCCAAAACGTAGACAATAATTTAGATGCTAAAATATGATGATGGTCATTGTTAAATGCCCCAACCAATGATATTATATATTAAAAAGAAGTACATATGTTACATGCATGCCAAAACTCCTCCAATTGTAGCACCTCGCAATCAGTTCGTCTACATAGCAATCTCTTTTACTCTTGTTGTTTTTGTATCTTCTTTCTCACGACATGGTTGTGTAAGCAAGACTGTATTTTGCACGCCATTTAATATGGACGTAACATATCTATGGTATAATATCATTGGCCCCAACAATATCAAATTGAAAAAATCAAAATGTAAGTGAGAAATACTTTCACGACAAGAACGACCTTTACGAAATCCGAACTGGTTTGAAGGTAAGATACAATTACTCTCTATGAAAAACTCTATTCTTTGTTTCAATAAGTGTTCAAATACTTCTCCCATACATGAAGTTAAAGCTATTGGCGTATAAGAATCAACATGTTCTTTCTCTTTGTCAGGCTTTAAAATTGGTACTAGACAATCTTTTTTCCAACTTGAGGGGAAGTTAAGTACATACTTAAGTAAATTATTCCGTAACAAATTGTATAAATTTAATAAAACACGTATTGATTCATCTGATAAATATTTTAGAACTTTATACGAAATACCATCAAGGCCAAAAGCTGTATCTCGTCTAGAAAAACTAGCTGAATATAGATATATTCAGCTAGTTTTTCTGCAAAAGTAAATGATTTTGTAAGATAATCACAATTAGGAGCAGTAATAAAGTTACCTCAATTTAATTCAGCTTCAACAGTAGGTGTGTATTTTCTGAGGAAATCAAAAATCCATTCTAGTCTATTAGAGGAACTATAGTTGGAATTAATTCTCTTAAATTTTTTCATATAGTACCAGATTCTAGATACAGGAGTAGTTCTATTAAAGCTTTCACATAGAATTTCCCAGCTTCTTGGTCTTTCTTGTTTCAAGATCAACTTTTTATTACCCTATAGTCTTTTGAAATTAATATAATCAGCCTCAGTTGAATTATGTCTGAATTTTATATATGCAAGTTTCGATTGTTCAACAGCAGAAGCACATCTAGAATTCCACCAAGGTGGAGGTCTTCTATTTCTATTAAAATAAGTATTTGACTGGTTCTGAGAGCTGCTATGTCTATGTCCAGATGGCACAGACATACAAATAGCTATGCAAATACATTTACCAATTTATCATATGATTTGAATGGATTTTCCATGTTATAATTAAAATTATGTAACAGACTATCTGCATTTATACTATAGGAATCCCAATTAATAACACGATAATTATGATGAGGATATGGCTTACTATCAGGCAATATAATTTGTTTGTCCCCAGAAACATTACTGACAATAACTTTGGTTATTACAGGTAAATGATAACTTCCCAGAGGGTCATCATGCACATACCAATCATAAAAAACTGCTAGACTAGTAGAAACTACTGTCAGATCAAGAGCATTTTGTCGCCAATTATGAGAACCTTTTTTTATTGATCCGGTGGAGATACCTCATGTACTTCCTTCGTCCCGGGAAAGGGCGAAGGGGCATGCCGGACTCCTACCGACTAAAACCACTGGAGTGATCATCGTCGGCACCGAAGGGAGGCTCCAGGATCTCGAATTATCTTTCATCTAGAGCCACCCGTTGGTGCCACGCCTTTAGGCACATCTTGGAGAGGATGACTGTAAAGCGGTCATACCCTCTAGCGGAGGGAGGGAAGGCGACTGTAAAGAGCCCCCCCCCCCCAGGCATCTCTCGAGGGTATTGTAAAAGATTCCCCCGAGGCCTCACTATGCGCTGTGACGTGCACACCGCGGTAAGTGACCACATGCATACCGCTGTCTTCCCGGGGGTCGTTCGGTATGAGCACGCAGATTTGCCAATATGCGCGCTCACGACCCCCAAGGCCCCCTGCCATATAAAAACGCCACGGGGCTCAGGCGTGTTGGACCCGGGCGCCGCGGTGGTTATTACCCCGGCTCCGTGTCCTCCTCCTCCGAAATTATGAGAACCTACTGTTGTCATCGTGACCATTATTTAGAATAACTAACTAGTTTTCACCACGAGCATCAGAAGTTAAGCAACCCCAGGGCTATGATGGGGAGCATTAAAGTCCCCAGCAATAAGCAAGGGCTCTGGTAAACTTTGAATAAGATTATTAAATTTGAGTTTAGTAAAAGAAAGAAAGAAAGAAGAAAGAAATAATTAATTAGACCATACAAAATACCACACCAACCAAGTAAAAACATAAAAGTAGATATTATACAAAAAAAACAATTTTAAAATTAAAACAAGAAGTACACTCCGAAAAAAAAAACATGATACATGGGGCACAAACAAGGCGTCCTTTTAACATTTATATCTACGTGTCGTAGGAGGGTTCGATGTGTATTGCGTGTCTAAAAGGCCTCAGCTCAACAAGTGCTACACGTAACTGCAGCGCTGATTTTCAGCTGAAGCCTCAGATGGCTGACGGACGTTAGGCAAATAATAATAATAAAATAACTATACTCATACATACAGACATTGCACAAAATTTTAACAAAAATAAATTTAAAAACACGATGTACGTGGGATTGGTAAAACGATGACCTTCTCTTAATAATAAATAAAATTATCCGTTTGCAATAACAATATATATAGCATTCATCAAATTTTGTGTAGAATAATCAAATAATTAACTAATTCTGCCTATTATGGATTTATTGGAATCATTTCCAACGTCAATAAAATAAAAGCTACAGTAGAAAAAAGCACAATAAAATCCCCATTTTATTTATTTATTAATTGTGAGTACTAGATTTCTGTGTATCAAGGAGTTTTCTTTTTAGTTTTACCCTAAAGTTCCGTGTACTACATAGGTTGCGAAGTGGTGGTGGCAAGTCATTCCAGCACTTAGTGGCAGCGTATCTGAAGCTTCCTCGAAAAGCTGTCGTCCTATGTTGTGGAATGCGCAGGGCGTAGGAAGATGCTCGCGTTGGATATCTACTATATTCAGACAACTACGCTAACTAAGAGTACAGATATCCCGGCTTTTCCGTTTTAATAACACCGAACACTAAGGTAGCTAAGTGCAATTCCCTCCTATAGTTCATTTTAAGAATATTCCTCCTATTTAGAAAGGGGGTTACATGACTTCGTGGGGGGATGTCAAAACAAAATCTCGCGCACGCATTTTGCACTCTCTGTATAAGATTGGCTGTCTTAGCCAATAGTCTTGGACCATAAGCAGCATCTAGGTAATCGAACTTTGACAAAACAAGAGAGTCTACTAACTGAATGCGTAGATCGACACTAAGGTGGCTCCGTATCTTGTATAGTACCTTCAGGCGATAGAAACAATTTCTTACTATCTCCGATACATGTCGCTCAAACCGTAGCTCCTCATCCATTACCAGACCAAGATTTCGGGCTTCATGAACTCGTTCAATTTGTTTAAAAATTAAATTTAAGCATTGTAAATTCCATATATATGCTGATGACATACAGATTTACTTTTCTTTTAAGACGAACGAGCTTCAAAGCTCATTAAATAAAATAAATGAGGATCTACATAACATTTACAGCTGGGCTTGCCGTAATTCTCTCGTTCTAAACGCAAGCAAAACTAAATATATGATCTTAGGTTCAAAAAATCAGATCAGACAGATAAGCATCTATACATAGGCTGCACTAAAAGTATCGGGAATGGAATATTTCCACTGTTCCTGTCATATTAAAATCTTTTTAATTGAAAACTCCTTGGTTTTACAAATCGAATACCATTTATTTATTTAAAAAAAGGTTCACGGTCTTATCACAAGGTTTTGTCAAACTCGTTTAGTCGTTGAGAAAATGGAATTGACTCGAGAAAATTCAAGAGCGATGATTTATTATGACTTTCGAAGTGGTTTAACACAAAAACAGTGTGTTGACCGGATGATTTCTGCATTTGGTGATGAAGCCCCATCCAAAACCACAATTTATCGCTGGTTTGCTGAATTTCAACGTGGACGTGTCAAGCTCAGTGATGATCCTCGTCAAGGTCGTCAAAAAACTGCAGTCACCCAAGAAAACGTTGATGCTGTGCGTAAGCTGATTGAGGAAGATCGACATGTGACATACCGCGAAAATCAGACAACTTTAGACATTGGCATGAGTCAAATACAAATAATCTTGCATGAACAATTAGGTGTAAAAAAGTTGTTTTCCCGATGGATACCGCATTTGCTATGTGAAGAGCAAAAAGCGGCTCGCGTTACTTGGTGCGTCAGAACTCTCAAAAGATTCCACGCAGGATCCTCAAATGCTGTATACAACATCGTATCAGGTGACCAATCCTGGATATATGCATACAAACCCGAAACAAAAAACCAGTCACGAGTTTGGGTGTTCGAAAATGAGTTAAAGCCAACAAAAATTGATCGTTCACGGAGTGTTGCAAAAAAAATGGTGGCCACGTTTGTCTCCAAAACCGGCCATGTTACGACTATTCCTCTTGAGGGACAAAGAACGGTTAATGCAGAATGGTATGCTAGCATTTGTTTGCCACAGGTCGTTTCTGAACTCCGTAGAGAGAACTGCAACCGCCGCATCATCCTCCATCACGACAATGCGAGTTCTCACACCGCGCACAGAACAAAAGAGTTTTTAGAGCAAGAAAACATAGAATTATTAGACCATCCGCCGTACAGCCCCGACCTAAGCCCTAATGATTTCTATACTTTCCCTAAAATAAAGAATAAATTGCGTGGACAGAGATTTTCATTACCTAAAGAAGCTGTGGACGCCTACAAAACGGCCATTTTGGAGACCCCAACTTCCGAATGGAATGGTTGCTTCAATGATTGGTTCCATCGTATGGAAAAATGTGTCAAATTTCGCGGAGAATACTTCGAAAAGCAATAAATACATTTTTAAGTAGTAATGTTGTGTCACTTCCTTGATTCCCGAAATTTTCAGTGCCGCCCTCGATTTATATAAATATATTTAGTTAATTTATTTAGAGAGGTCATTGTAAAGTGGATTCTAATAGCTTGATATGTAGCTGTTGTGTACGTACAGCTGTATGACTATAGTAGGTGATACTGTTATTACTTATTATTACAGACAGGTATGACAACAACTGTGGAGACAACACTGCTCGTGATCTCGTCACTTGAATTAAAATAAAATATACAATGGTACTCTCTTTCCTAATATCTAGTTCTACCCAACAGAAGCCGATTTATATACTTTATCTTTCGATCCATCATCGATTTTTAAGAAGATTTTAGGGACGTATTTATTTGTTGTGTTACTTGATTGATACACAATAATACATCGCATGATCAATACGGAATCGATATCTTGGGTTTAGATAAAGATTACACGCAATGGAAAACAATGGACATCCCTAATACTGTCAGGTGATAGTAAAAATGGCGTTAGTGGTGTTCAAAAACGCTATATGGCAATAGCGCGCTACAGACTATTTGCTAAAGTCAAATATCGCGCTATTTTACACGCTACAATTATAACGAACTGGGCGTACGCGAATGACGCGATAAAAGCGCGGTGAATATTCTCGAATCACGCTAAATGTCGTTGGACAGATAGCGCGCTGTGTTAAGACAGCGCACTGTTTCAGTTATATTCTTAATATTGAATACTTTACAATATATTTGATACGTAAAATAATATCTATCAAAATGAAATGGAGCCGTAAAGAAAAGTTAACAAAGTTTTCCTCATACTTTCCATGCTTGGGATAATAGATTTGTACGTATTCAATTAACGCAGGATAGGGTTATATTTCTTTTATTAAGAATTTATTATAGCAGTTTTCATATAATGGAATTGTTTGATGTTGTGTATGCCTATTATTGACGTCATCAAATGTCATGTATGTAATATGTTTCAATTTTACGAAATTTTAATGTGCGTACATTGTTAGCGTATCTAAAATAAATAAATGTTTTAATCAACGAGTTGGATAACGACCGATGGAGCGCGAATTCTCGCGATGACTGCCACCCGGCTCGCCACGCCCGCGCTATGCCTTTGTACGCGCTATTATCCTCGCTACCTACTCGTTGTTTTTTAATGGCGCTATCGTCTATTTAATAGCGTCAAGTTGGAGGCGGCATAGCGTGTGCTATACGTTGCGTGAATATTGCGCGCTATTTAATCGCACTAGACGCTATATTAACCAACACTAAATGGCGTACATTATAGCCGGAAACATAAAAGTACTAATTATTAAAAAAAATACTATCCCATTGTAAATAATAATTAAGTATTATTCAAAAAATATATTTTTAGTTTAGCTTTTACATACAGATTTTTTTTGAGACATTATAATTTTTTCAAGAGTACTGTCCGTGGGCATTCTCCTTTGTTTAAGAAAAGAAACGAAAATGTAAATGAGTTAATACGCTCGCAGACTTACCCAAAGTGGCAACATAGTGGCTTGGCCGTTGATGCTGGATCCGTATCTATCGTAATGCATGTTGCTAGCGTATTCGTATGGCAGTCCCAAGTTGTGGACTATATCCGTCCCGAATCTGTCGAAATTGTGTTCCATGCCTGAGGAAATAAATAATGTTATTTATCATAATTACTGATACAATCATAGCTCTGATTCCCCTAACTTTACGGTCACCCTCTCAGAGATGTGCCTACAGGCGTGTAACTGGTGGGCGGCTCTGGTGTGATCATGCGAGGACCTAAGGGGTAGGTGCCGAAGATGACCGCCCCAGTGGTTTTAGCCGGCAGGAGTCCAGCATGCCCCTCCGTCCTTCGCCAGGGCGGAGGAAGTTCATGTAGAATTTCCACTGGGCCCAGTAAAAATAAATAAGAAACAGGAGTCCGGCATGCCCCTCCGTCCTGCCCCGCGGCGGAGGAATATGATGTAGAATTTTCACTGGACCCAATAAAAAATAATAATGAAAAGGCAGTATTGGTCTGTCATGCTCAATAAATTGTCTTGCTGGTGGCGGGGTTCTGTATCTGGTCGCGGCAGACCATCTGCCCGTCACGGTGGGTAAAAAAGCTCCAGGACGCCGTAGCGGCCGTTAAAAGATAGCTCCAGGGTCTGAGGGCCGAAAGGGGAATAACATAAAAGGTCCTGGAGGAAGCCACATCGTCAATAGTGGCATTTTTGGAGGCGCTCCTGAAGCGTATGGGCTCACGAGAGTTCGCACTGCTTCTGATGGAACACTACCGCCTGACAGCCCAAGTGGAGGAGCTCCGAAAGGGGCATGAGGAGCTCTGGGCTGACCTGGTGCGAGTTTGCCAGGAGTGCGCGTGCGTAGCGCTGGACCCTGATGCACGTCAGAGCCACTCTTAAGAGCAAGAGCTGGTAAAGCTCGTAAAAGGAGAGTTGGTGACTCTAAGCGCCAGGTTCGCCTTCTCAGAGGGAAAGCTGCTAAGTCCACCGTTGGCTGCGGACTCCAGCAATGGAAGGCCGGGGCAAGCACCAGCACCATCCTACGCAGCAAAGGCTGCAGCGTCCCCTGCAATTACCAGACAGATGGCCGCCACGGCAGCCCCAGCGGCCACTATCATCATATCGGCCATGTTAAACTCGTGACCCCGCATGAGCATATAAAAAAAAGGGTTCTTCTGGAGACGAATTACTATTATTATTAATTTGTAATCAAGAACAAAAGTGATAAGAATGCTGAACTTAGATTTTTTAGGTATTAATCGATACAGCTCAGTTATTCTAAGTGGAATAAATAATACCAGCCTACTCTGAATTAATCAAATAATATTCACCTGGCCAGATGTTTTCCCACAAGATTCGGACGTAGTCATATCTATTGTAGGTGGACTGCATGTGCATGAAGCCAACGATGTGGAGCCATTCATGGATGATGACGGAGTTTATGAGACAGCCGTCGCCGGGAGACAGGTTGAGAGTGTGGATGCCCATGGGGGCCCAATAGCCCACATTTGCGTAGCAGCCGTCATCCCTGCCCTGAAAGCACAGCATATATTTGAATAGAGGACTAGGGTTGTCGTATTATTGGTGTCGCTGTAGACACCCTTGGCTCAACACCACTACCAGAAAAAACCTGCCATGTTTTGCGAACCACGCCATAGTTTCCCGCTTAAGTATCTGAAGGGCCATCACGAGATATAAAATATAAGGGGACATAGATGATTGTTGCTGCAAATATTAATCACCATGCACCGTAGCAGGAACTTATCGTAAGTACTTACCGTACAAGTGTGTCACAAGATGTGATCCACAGAAATGACGCTGTTGACCATCCTTTTGGCTTAAAGTCTCTTAGTCGCCTTTTACAACATCCATGGGACGAGATGGAGTGGTGCTATATTCTTAATCCGGACACCAAACGAAATCTTTGTGTCCTAAAGATAAAATCGATATGATTCGTGCCCTTGTCATGTCGATGGTTCATGGTAAAGTAAATCAACTAAACTCAAAATCTACGAGGTACAGTCACTTGGGGAACTGGAGCAAGTGTAGCGAAGCGGTACAAGAACGCGACACTGCCTGTGGCCTTGGCATTCGTTGATGAACCCCATATCCATTTTACCAAATTGTGTTTACAACGGCCTACTTGGGTTTACATTCGTTGACCGACTTCTATTTAGGCCACTGCAGCTTGTGCTTGGGAGGTTTCACAGGCTAGTAGAGGTGGATACTTGTCATGCCAAAGTTTAACGCTTAGTTATGGCCGATTGGTTCTCAATTGTCATTAAGGACTAACCAGCTAGCGATTATGTGTTGCTCAAAAAAAATACTTTTCCGACTCTTACGTCTACCTTATAATCTTAGAGGCGATATCGTAAGTTAGATTCGTTCCATGACTACAGTCAGGTTAGTTTTATGTTTGTCCAGAGCATATACGACACCCATCGAACAGCAGGTGGTCCTATTCCTGCTAATGTATAGAACTTATTGAGCTGACATTATTCAGCATAATTAGTTGAGGGTTGAGGGAAATGTTTATATGATTTTCATTGTAAATCTTTGGCACACTGGACACACAAATTCACTCCCAAAAAATCATTGGACCCTGCCAGTTGTGTGAACAACATCAGGTTCTTATATATATCTATAGTTGGATTATATTAGACACCAAAGTAAGTAGTTTCGAGCCCTTCTGCTTGGGTTTCGCACGGTGTTGCCTTTGGACCTAGGCATCACATTTAGTTTAAGCTCCAATGTTCATTTCTCGCTACATTATGTTGAGTGATCTGTGTGATGCTCGATCCTATGCATTTTTGAGTTTTTGACGCCTTCCTGTCAAAGCATTTATCCAGAGCAACAAACAATTATTTTGATTTTTGTTCAAATACCTCAAAAGTTGATTACGCTGCCAAAGGCTACATCATCATCGTTGATATAAAAATAGCTATACGATTAGCAAGTCCATTCAACCACTTATCCAGTTGAGACAAGCTGGGAAGGCATTCTAGAAACATTTATATACGTGCACCCTTCCGTTCTTAGGAACACAAAAATAAAACTATAGGACAAGTAAGCGCATTGTGCATTAATAGAAAAACTTACAGTAATCCTGACGAAGGGAGTGTTCTCCCACCACTCCCTGCGGCGGAACCTGATGCAAGTCATCTGCTGTATTTCCCTCATCGCCGCATAAACTGCATCTACCTGCGCCTGCGCTGAAATTGCAAACAAGAAGAAATTATCTTTGTAGAATGACCAGGGTGGAATGAGTGGAAGACGATTGATATGGAGGCATTTCGTCATTCGTTCTGAGTGTCATAAAAGAGGATTAAAGGCAACCGAAAGAAACAGCAACGCTAGGTAATAAACCCTTTGACGGCATGGTTGGTTGGCAGTGGCTGATACAGTTGGCTGCTGCGCTCCGGGTCGTGGGTTCGATTCCCGCACGGAACAAATATTTGTATGATCTGCAGGTAGTTGTTCCGGGTCTGGGTGTACTGTGTGTGGAATATATGTCTGTAAACGCACCCACAAACCTAGTGTAGGGCAACGTTTTATAGAAAATAACCCGATCATTTTAAAGAACATAACTTGATACATCTAGAGCAACGTCGCTCGATACCATTCCAGGGACTGTTGAGCAGCAGTAAGCCGAAGTCGACAGTTTCTATATCTTGCTTTGTAAGAGTTTTACGTCAAAACAGCCGGGTATTGCCACAATTCAGCACTTGCCTTCGTAAGAGCACCTGGTTTGGCAACGGTTCACTAAGTATTTTATCCCCGTAAAGGTTTCTAGAAATGTCAGCTAATTTGCCCATATTACCGATTTCTTGTCCAATCCTGAGTCAGCTGGATCGTATCCACTATTTACGATCGATATAATTAGGCGTTATTTAGACGCGCCGAGCTTGAAATCTTGAATCGGATATGTGGCTTAATCAAAAAGTCAATAAAATTATCCTGTTGTTATACTTCTAGAGCACAATTTTATCTTCGTCCATAGTATTTAAATTTAATTTTAATGACTTACTAAATTGATTGCTGAATTCGTACACGATAGTGTTTGATGGCCATTTACTGTCGGGCACAATGTATGCGTTCCTGCCCTCTGCATGCTGCTGCAGCAGGGCTTCTACCTGCAGATCGTTCAGCAGAATATCACCCTGGAACTTGCCGCTGTTCTCCCATGGGCTCGCCTTAGGATTAGCGAGCATGCGAGATTCTAGACGGACTCCATTGTCTGTTGAAAATACAGGTACAGTTGAGAATATTTGCCTTCGCACAATGATTAAGATATTGGACAACCTTTCAATATTTCGAATTTAAACGATCTTCAGCAGCCGTGTTTGCCACCACTATGCCAGTGAGGTGGCATTCTATGTGATTTGTAAAATTACCAGTAAATAAAGCATTCGAGACTCTTTCTGAAACCGTACTAATACTTATTAATTTAATTTCATCTGAGCGTATAAGCTGAAGAACAGAAATGTAAAATTCTTTTTCGAAAATGTGTAAAGAAATGTAAAAAGTTAATAAAAGAAGTATTATTAATTTTAGATTAGGGCTTTGACAAGCTTTAATATGAATACTCACAAGATATAAAACTAACTTATTACCTAAATCAAAATTCTGTTATTGTATTAATTTCATAATTGCGTCTCTACTTTCTCGGTGTGTAACTATTTAAAACAATACGTCTTTTTTTTACTGATTTCCAGTGGAAATTCTCCATGGAACTTCCTTCACCCCGGGGAAGGGCAAAGAGGTATCCTACCGGCTTACACCACTGGAGCGGTCATCTTCGGCACCGAAGGGGGCTCCAGGTCCTCGTAAGATCACACCAGAGCCGCCCATTGGTGCCACGCCTTTAGGCACATCACGGAGGAGATGACTGTAAAGCGGTCACCCCCACTAGCGGAGGGAAGGCGACTGTAAAAAGGTCGCCCCCCAGGCACTTCTCGGGGAGGATTGTAAAGGATCCCCCAAGCCTCGGCGGTACGTGACCACGTGCGCGCCACCGTCTTCCCGGGGGTCGCTCGGTGTGAGCACGCAGACTCCCCAATCTGCGCGCCCGCGACCCCCGAAATAACATCACGTCTGCCTTTTCCAAACTGCAGTTTTATTCCAAATAAAGTATTGGTATATGATCCCATGTAACAACGAATGAGCCTATTTCAATTTAACGACAAACGCTCCTGGTTTTTGTAGATAAAAAAGACATGTACACTGCCTGTGCCTATGAGTATTAAACGCACGTACGGCAAAGTGGATATGTAGATACCTAAAAGATAGCGTGCCATACTAGCCAAGCGTGACACTAATCATCATCATTATCATCATCATATCGATCAAAGGACGTCCACTGCTGAACAAAGGTGGACAGAATTGAGGCGGTCAAAATAAATTGTTCTATCTACAAGTATAAGATTTGTCTAAGTCCGATATTATAGTTATTCGTAGGTATTTAATTAGATTGATTAGCATTAATGAATCTATACAAATAAATAAAATTGAAGTGTCTGTTTGTAATGTCAAAATAACAGCTTTCTACTAAATGCATATGAAAGTATGTACGTAACATATAACAAAAACACTATTTTTAAATTTTTTGTCTGTCTGTCTATTTGTTCCGGGTAGTCTCCGAAACGGCTGGACCGATTTTGACGGGACCTTCACTGGCAGATCACGATCATGGGCGGGTCCCAGCTAGTCATCAATAAAATGAAAATTTATATCTTTAGATTTATATAATGTTCTTTTACTTTGTACTTTGTACTGAACTGTGACTATATGTACTGAATTTGCATATGGGGAAATGCTGGGAAAAGTACCTTCATAAATCTGGAGATGGCTCAATATGCAGTAATTAAAGTAGCCTTGAAAAAAAAACCTTACAAGCTTCCCACAGACCTAATTTATGAAGAATTTCAAGTTCTTAGGGTCCGATGTCTTCAAATACATGATAATCTTAAGAAATGCCCTGACTATCCTGGCATAGTAAAAAAACGTGTTTTTAGACTTTACCAGATTTCAAATCCGAACTAGCATGACAGTGCACCGCTTTTTCTCACCCCAGCACATACAATAAAGTTAACAATGATATTATATAAAATAAGTAGATATGCTACATGCGTGCCAAAAGTAAGAACCAAAACTCCCCCAATTGTAGCACCTCGCAATCTGTAGCACCTCGCAATCTGTTTGCCTAGATAGCTATCTCTTTTACTCTTGTTGTTATTGTATCTTCTTTCTCACGTCATGGTTGTGCAAGCGAGACTGTATTTGGTGCGCCATTTAATATGGACGTAACATATCTATGGTATAAAATCATTGAAAGTTAGTAAAATCTGTGTCGTCGCCATTTACAAAAAAAAAACATCATCATTCATCTTTACTAAATCTATCTTATGATGATACCGAAAGCCTGCCATAAGCACGCGCCATACTCATACGATTACAATAACACACACTCACCTATACCCCCTACACACCCGACTCACAGACAGATATCGGTGTCGAATATAAGGAAGGTACCTAATCTAATATCGCGGCAATGAAAGTTTTCCAGTTATTGGTCATGGGAATCGTTTAGTACGGTTTTCAGGTGTATAGAAAGATTATAGGCAAAAAATTTTAATTAGGTTTTATTATCATACATACTAATTTAATTCATTCCGTGTAAAATAGCTGTCTGTTCCTTTCTATTAGGTAAAACTTATGACGAAACAGAATCATATATTTTATCATTGTTATAAATCACATATATTAATTTAATAGACACTAACATGCACCACACACATATACACAAATGCACAACACGCTTGCACATACACACCACGTACGCACACTTACACTCTTACAACTATTATTGTTAACTGTAACTACGTAGTAAATATTTCGCTTTGGCTGGGACAAATTTAAAATAACACTATTGCTCTCACCACAGAGGGATACGGCACTGTTTCTCTTTATCACAGGCTATTATGTAGCCTATCTAAGAAAGCAGTACCTCAACCAATTAGTGTAGTGTATTTATCTATTTGCTTGTAAATAATTGTTTAATACATTGTACTACAGCACCTTATATGAAATAAAGTTTTTATTATTATTATTATATTATCTACATGTCTCTCTTTTCACGGGATTATATCCCCTGTAAGGGGGAACCCGGTCTTTTGACAGGCTTACGCGGGGACATAGGTCCAACACGGAGAGGCCCTTTAGAGAATTTTAATCTAAAATGTAATGGTACACCAACCGGGGACTCTCCATAGCTGCACTATAAAATGAAGTCATGGATTGTCCCCGGTGGTGTAAGGCTATTGTATGAGATGGAAACTATAACGATAAGGTCTATTGCAATGGGTGTTACATGGAATAATAAAACTAATAAATACAGGAACAACGGCGTCTGCCTTTCAACTTTGATCGTGAAATTCTGTGGCAGACGGTGACTCGCCAATCACAAGATGGGCCCCCTAAATGGCCACCACAACAGGCGACAAGGAGCAACACCGGTGTGAGCGGCTAGGGGTGTAGAGAGGTGCGGCACCGGTTTCACCATCGCGCGTCTCGAAGACTCGGAGCGGGTTTCCCCGTTATTACGCCATTAGACAGTTCCACCCCTAAGCATATAGCTCTGGCGGCCCCCCTCTGATCGGCCAACTAAGGCAAGCCTGAGTTGAAAATCCTGCGGGCACTCATGGGGTTCCACTCCAACCAACCAATAAGGGCAAGCGGAGACGAGGCCCTGACCGACTCTCTGGAGCATTCGGGTACGCAGTGTCGCCACTCACATTCAGCTCGCCACAAACTGCCCTGCGTTCTGTAAGCTACTTAATATACTTTTTTTTTTTTTTCTTTTTTTTTTTCTTTTTTTCATGATATACTTTTTTTTTATCATAAGGTATGAAGAAATCAAGCAGCTACTTTAATCTGCCCTCCAGGATTACCTTATCCCATGGTGAGATAACGTTTGCCCAGAGGGGTTTATATATTTTTTTTTATTATATTATATTATTATTCCAAATTAAAAGAGACTTTTATACATTTCCAGCGTTTTTTTTAAACCTGATTGTGTTTCATCCTATGATTGTTTCGTGCCTTTTTTGAGTCAAATAGTTTGACTTAGTCATTTAATACGACACTATAAGAAGAAATGCTAGTAGAACAGCGAATTATCGACGGTATTTTGGTCGGATAATTGAAAACTCCTTGGTTTTACAAATCGAATACCATTTATTTATTTTAAAAAAAGATTCACGGTCTTGTCTCAAGGTTTTGTCAAACTTGTTTAGTCGTTGTGAAAATGGAATTGACTCGAGAAAATTCAAGAGCGATGATTTATTATGACTTTCGAAGTGGTTTAACATAAAAACAGTGTGTTGACCGGTTGATTTCTGCATTTGGTGATGAAGCCCCATCCAAAACCACAATTTATCGCTGGTTTGCTGAATTTCAACGTGGACGTGTCAAGCTCAGTGATGATCCTCGTCAAGGTCGTCCAAAAACTGCAGTCACCCAAGAAAACGTTGATGCTGTGCGTAAGCTGATTGAGGAAGATCGAAATGTGACATACCGCGAAATTCAGGCAACTTTAGACATTGGCATGAGTCAAATACAAATAATCTTGCATGAACAATTAGGTGTAAAAAAGTTGTTTTCCCGATGGATACCGCATTTGCTATGTGAAGAGCAAAAAGCGGCTCGCGTTACTTGGTGCGTCAGAACTCTCGAAAGATTCCACGCAGGATCCTCAAATGCTGTATACAACATCGTATCAGGTGACGTCGTGATATCCTGGATATATGCGTACGAACCCGAAACAAAAAACCAGTCACGAGTTTGGGTGTTCGAAAATGAGTTAAAGCCAACAAAAATTGTTCGTTCACGGAGTGTTGCAAAAGAAATGGTGGCCACGTTTGTCTCCAAAACCGGCCATGTTACGACTATTCCTCTTGAGGGACAAAGAACGGTTAATGCAGAATGGTATGCTATCATTTGTTTGCCACAGGTCGTTTCTGAACTCCGTAGAGAGAACTGCAACCGCCGCATCATCCTCCATCACGACAATGCGAGTTCTCACATCGCGCACAGAACAAAAGAGTTTTTAGAGCAAGAAAACATAGAATTATTGGACGCCTACAAAACGGCCATTTTGGAGACCCCAACTTCCGAATGGAATGGTTGCTTCAATGATTGGTTCCATCGTATGGAAAAATGTGTCAAATTTCGCGGAGAATACTTCGAAAAGCAATAAATACATTTTTAAATAGTAATGTTGTGTCACTTCCTTGATTCCCGAAATTTTCAGTGCCGCCCTCGTATTTCCCCAATGACACAAGAAAATCTATTCTAGCTGTCAATTAGATACCTTTACAAGAACTAATGAAGACAATAGAAAGAAACAGCCAATACAACTTACACTATTAAATATATCAAAAATGTCTATAAATACCAACCTGTCCTGCTTTTCTCAAGGAATGCTTTGAAATCTTCAATGCTATCCCTGGATTTGCTGACCGCCGGCCCAGCGGCCACACAACCGAGTATTGACACCAACACTACTGTAGACCACATGTTGACCGTCAAGTCAGAAAAATAATTGCCGTCTTATATATGAAACGTATTATCTTATTATCGTTGTTAATTACTAAGATATTTATGATAGAATCAAGGATATTATATTATACAACACACGACTTAAAATCCTTATTTAAATTACTAAATGAGCGGTGTGGTTATAGTGAGTGATATTCTTTGGACTGTTAATACTGGGCGGCAAAGGCAAGCTTCATTTTATGAGAGTTATTAATGCTACCCATGTAACAAAAGACAATAGCGTGCGGTCTACTTAGTAGTATGTACATACAAAATTATCCGTAAATAATCCGTGTAGTGTAGGTATGCCGGTCTCCTACCGGCTAAAACCACTGGAGCGGTCATCTTCGGCACCTAAGGGAGGCCCCAGGTCCTCGTATGATCACACTAGAGCCACCCACTGGTGCTACGCCTATAGGCACATCTCTGAGAGGGTGACTGTAAAGCGATCACCTCCTCGGAGGGATTTTAAAGGATCCCCCAAACCGTCCCACGGCAGCGCGTGACCCATGCGTGCTACCGTCTTCTCTTGAGTCACTCGGTGTGGGCACGCAGATTCCTCAATCTACGCACCCGCGAACCCAGAGGTCCCCCTGCCTTATAGTAACAGACAGGCAGGGGGTTTCAGGTGTATGGGAATTAGGCGCCAAGGCGGTTGTTACCCCGGCGCCGTCTGCTCCTTTTTCGAGTGGGATCGGCCCCCTCCTGATCCCGCTCTGCGGGCTCCTTCTGGAGAATGACGCTCTCACAGAAGGAGACCACTGCATTCCAGTTTTCGTGTTCTGCCAACATAGCACACTACTGCCGTCTGAGAGAGATCTTGCCATATCCGATCGACCAGGATCCACCGCGCGGCCCACGCAGGGCACGAGCGTGTGCTGTGCGGTGTTCTGGTCGCTATCACAATGGTTGCATTTTGCCGTGGCCTCACATCCTATCCTGTGCAGATACGCACTGAAACAACCATGCCCGGTGAGCACCTGCGTCAGGCGGTAGGTAACGCGCTCGCTCCTTTTGAGCCAGGTTCCAAAGAGCGGCAGGACGGCCTCCACGACGCGCTTGGTCGCAAACTGCAGCCGCAGGCGGTGACGCCACTTGCCAAGTGCGCGCCGCCGAGCTAGCCGCCTCAGCCTGTCCAACGCCCCCGGAGGCGCGCCTTCGCCGCTCTGGCGGAGGGAGTGTGTCTGATCGTAGACCCACGCATCCATCTCCGCCAGGATGTCGAAAGGTGGAAAACGCCAGGAGAGTTGCCGCCTCGTAGGACACTGTTCAGTATCCTCGTGCGATCCGGATAGCCACTGCGCTGCAGGCGGTGAATGTTGGTTCTGCAGCGCTGATATTAGCTTAACCTGTATGTATGTAAGTATGTAACTATATAGGTATAAATGTAATGGAATTCTGCAATAAAATGTTCACCCACTTTTAAATGTCCGATTGACATGAAATTTTGCCGACATATCAAGAATCGATGATACTATAATTATTTGAGATGACTATGACCTGGTGTATTCACCAGAATCTCCAGCTCCTGATTTAAACAAACCTGTACCTGTGTATGCTGGACGCTGCATATTAAACGCGAATAAAAAACGAAAAAACGCGTGCCTCAATGGTCGTATAGCTGTGATAATTAATTAATGTTTATATTACAACATATTATGAAATTCGACGGCATGGTTGGTGTAGTGGCTGATACTAAGATAAGATTAATCTATACCTAGCAAAATAATAAAATTAAAGTGCCCGTCTGTGATTTCAAAATAAATCCAAAATTTAAGCAAAAACTGCTATTTAAACGATGCCTAATCATAAATGAACATTTTTAGAATGTTTGTCTGTGTGTTTGTCTGAAAGTTCGTGTCGAATAGGCTCCGAAACGCCTCAAACGGTTTTCAATAATAACATTAGGCATTAAAACAGGAATTTAAACCTTAATTTTTATGTATGTTCCGTTTCGATATATCGCCGGGTTCAGAATATATGAATATAAATTTAATTTACGTCAGCGGAGCGGGCAGGCAACGGCTAATAATTAATAATTCAATCATTTATTTTTCTCCACAACATAAAATACATTATTATAAATAAGGGGCTTATACACACATCATACAGTACACAATTATATCGTAGGAGACTGGTTCCTAAACTAGGCAGAAACCTGTGCCTGTACCTTTCAGGTCACCAAAACTATGTTGACATCTTCGTTTAAACCAGTCTTTCCCAACGTGGGCGATAACGCCCCCTTGTGGGCGATGCAGGCCTAAAGGGGGGCGGTAAGAGACCCAGAAAAAAAGGGGGCATTATGTAGGGCTTTGGGGTCGATTTATAATTTCATCTACCTAGCTAGGAAGACTCTTAGACACCGACTGAGCTCTCGACTCTCGACTACATCTTGTGAACATCAACTAATATTAATTAAGATATAGCTCAAACTCGGTTCGATTTAAAAGACCGCGGGCAATCATGTTTTAACAAGTTTTTGTTAAATAATCCGAATTGTACATTCCTATACCAATCGGCTGGTTCTATAATACTTGTTCTTGCTTGTCGAGTACGATTGGGCGTCGAATGAGATAAACGAGTTTATGCACGTTTGTCTTATTCCTGTTGGTGCGTGCTGCTTATGCAATCCTATATAAACGACGTAAATTTATTTTATTTTCATTTGCGGTTTCGCGCATAATAGATAAGCAGTACTTGATTTCAACACTTACGTATTTCTTAAAACAAAATAATGTCGGAAGTAAAAAAGAAGAGACGGCAATACTCTGCGGAATATATTAAATTCGGATTTATTGAAAATCCCACAAACCCGTCGTCGCCTTTGTGTCTTCTATGTCTAAAAACATTTTCGAACGAAGCAATGAAGCCTTCAAGACTGCAAGATCATTTGAATAAAATGCATCCAGATAAGACAGAAAAGAATGTAGCATATTTTCAAGACCTAGAGAAGAAGCATAATACTCAGCCAAGTGTATCAAAACTATTTTCAGCGGCTGCTAAGCAAGATGACGACGGACTTCGAGCTTCGTACAATATCTCTTTGTTAATTGCTCAAAAAGGCAAACCACACAACATCGGAGAAGAGTTAATTTTGCCAGCAATAAAGGAAGTAATAACTACTGTGCTTCATAAACCGGCCGCAGATACTATCCGAAAAATTCCTTTGAGTAATCATTTTGTGCAAAGACGAATTGATGAAATGGCTGAAAACATTGAAGAATCATTGTGCAATCATCTGAGGACTAGTCAATTCTCAATTCAGCTCGATGAGTCCACTTTACCAACTAATGAAACGTTGTTGCTATCTTACGTGAGGTTTATTGAAGATGAGAAAATACGTGAAGAACTATTGTTTGCCAGAAATTTGGAGACAGATACAAAAGGCGAAACCATATTCAATACATTGGAAAAGTTTTGTGAAGAGAAAGAGATTCCTTTGAAAAATATTATATCAGTTGCTACGGATGGCGCTCCGGATATGACAGGGCGCCATAAAGGCTTCATAGCATACTTAAAGAATAAAATTCCAGATGTCCTTGCTATACATTGCGTTATTCATAAACAAGATTTGGTTGCTAGAAACTTAAGTGAACGACTATTTCAATCACTGCAATATGTCATCAAAGCAGTCAATAAAATCCGTAGCAGCTCTTTGAATGATAGATTATTTCATCAGCTTTGTGTTACTAATGACGAAGATTTCAACCGTTTGTTGCTTCATACTGAAGTTCGTTGGCTGTCAAGAGGCAATTGTCTGATTCGATTTTACAACCTGTTTGACTCTATGATAGAGTTCTTGGAAACTAAAAAAACAGAACTGCGCAACAAGCTCATAACATCAAAGAATGATTGATATAGCTTACATGACAGACCTGTATAAAATCTTCAACGACATGAACCTCCAACTGCAAGGCGATGAACTAAATTTAATTAAAACAAAAAATGTCATTGCTGCTTTCGCAGCCAAACTGCTTCTGCACAAAAAGAATATGGGCAGACGTGAGTTTCACAATTTTCCGAATTTATCAGTATACTGCAGTAACGACGACTTGTTTGCCTACTGCCAACATTTGTAAAACCTCCACATTGACTTCACCGAACGATACCAGGACATTTTAAACTTGGAAATACCAGACTGGGTGTTGGATCCGTTTTCAAATGTCAACACAGCAATGTCACCTCAGCTGGAAGAAGAACTTATAGAATTGACAACAAACGAAGAAATAAAAATCAAGTTCAAAAATGGATATCAAGAATTTTGGCTACAAAAACCGATCCCGCAATTGTACCCTGGATTGTGGTCAATTGTTCAACGATTTTTGATAGCATTCCCATCGTCATATTTGTGTGAACGTGGATTTAGTGCTGTGGCAACGCTGCTTACTAAAAAGAGAAATCGTTTGCGTGTTACCGAACGTGGCGACTTGCGGCTGTTTTTGAGTAAATTGGAACCTGATATCAACAAACTTATTGAACAGCATCAGATTCAACCTTCACATTAGTTTTTATATAAGAATTGATTATGTTGTTTTATTTTCAATAAAAGATACTCTGTCCGAATACTATAAATTTGCGTTTCAATAATCAGTTATAAGTACTTAGCGGTTTTTAAGTATGTTTAAAAAGGGGGGCGTTAAAAAATAATTTATTCTTAAAGTGGGCAGTAGACAAAAAAAGGTTGGGAACCCCTGGTTTAAACAGTGAGTGAGTCAATGGATCGATGTTATACGCAGATTAATTGAGTATAATCCATAAAAAAATGAACTGTCCGCGATAAAAATTGCTAAGCTGGGCTATCGCATAGCCTGGTGATACAATCTTGAAGATCACTAAATAGGTACGAGCATCGCACAAATCGAATCGTTAAAGCGATAAAATCGATATAAGTACATACTGATAACTGCTAAGCTATCCTATCGCATAGCCTGATGATACAATCTTGAAGTTCACTAAATAGGTACCATGTTTCGCACAAATCGAATCGTTAAAAATTTACAATTAATAGTATCTCGTGTATCTCAAAACAGGTAGTTTTGAGAAAAACGCGTTTGTAGTTAAAATCGGTTTTACCTTTCTACCTGCTTTAAAAGTAATTTATTTAAATTATTTTTATCCCTAGATATCATAAAACACATTTCAGATCAAGACCGTATTTTTCTTGTACCTTATAGACAGTAATTAATTAAAGTAATTTTATGAATTTACAATAAACTTCAAATAAAATTGTTAGAAACATGAATAGCTTGTATCATCTGGTGGCATCAGAATATATAAATTATATATGGGTAAATACTTAGAAATTGAGTTCCTTATGAATTGTAGTAACATTGACATTTTCTGTATTACTGAATATGAAAATTGAACTGAATATGAATTGGTAGCTATAACCACCAATTTAAATTCAACTTCAATAATGAATCACCAGGTTTATAGTTCGTTAAATAGAATTAATGCAATGGTGGCTTATTAATTTGAATTTGTAAACTGTTTAAATACAAGGAACTTAAATATATTGTGTGCCTCTCTATTGAGCGAACTGTTGAGATAATAACCTGTGCGGGATTGGAATGGAATGATTATGAAACGTGTACAGGGCCACGCTCTTCAATATATGAATGCTTTGAAAAAGTCATGTATAAGTCCTAAAGAAAGTTTGTAAATCAAGTAAAATATTATTGTATGCGGTAACTTTAAGATCAATCTAGGTATTAGAGAATTTATGTTTGTATATATAATAATCATAACGTTTTGAAAATATACTCTCAGAGCCTATTGGAATAACTGCTTCTGTAGTCACTTGCATAGGTAATATATTTACAGACATTGTACACGTACAACTTCCGTCTGTATGCAGAAGAGTTTTCAGCCTTATCGAAATTATCTAGTGGCTGATCCTGGTTCTACCATTACTACTGTCAATGGTGTCAGCGAGTGGGGTAGGTGTTATCGCCTACAAATCAATCCCACTAAATCACAGGCGATGATCATAGACAGTCGGTTTATACATAATGCACTTGACACACCATCTCTGACACCATTAAGTCTTAATGTTGGCCAAATACAATATATTGAAACCACCAAGGCCCTAGGCCGTCTGTCCACCTCGTTGGAGGTCGTCCCACGCTGCGTTTTCCGGTGCGCGGTCTCCATTCGAGAACCTTTGTGCCCCAACGGCCATCAGTTCTACGAGCAATGTGCCCTGCCCATTGCCACTTTAGTTTACTAATCCTTTCAGCTATGTCGACAACTTTAGTTCTTCTACGGATCTCCTCATTTCTGATTCGATCTCGTAGAGAAATACCAAGCATAGCTCTCTCCATAGTTCGCTGAGTGACCTTGAGCTTTCTTATGAGGCCCATTGTGAGTGACCACGTCTCTGTTCCATATGTAATCACTGGTAACACACACTGGTTAAAGACTTGCGTCTTGAGGCATTGCGGTATTGTTGACGAAAAGACGTTGCGAAGTTTCCCGAAAGCTGCCCAGCCGAGTCGGATTCGACGATAGACCTCTTTCTCGAAGTTGGACCTACGTAACTGGACAGTTTGTCCTAGGTAGACATACTCGTCAACAACTTCGAGAACAGAGCTCCCAACGGATATTGGGATGGGCACGACATGGGCATTTGACATGACTTTTGTCTTGCCCATGTTCATTTTAAGACCCACCTGTTGGGAAACTCTGTTGAGATCATCGAGCATTGTGCTGAGCTCTTGCAGCGATTCTGCCATGATTACGATGTCATCGGCAAATCGAAGGTGAGTGATATACTTGCCATTGATGTTAATGCCGAATCCTTTGCACTCCAGTAGCTTGAAGGCATCCTCCATTGCAGCGGTGAACAGTTTCGGGGAAATGACGTCGCCCTGTCTCACACCTCTCTGCAATGGAACTGCCCCCGTGCTCTGTTCATGTACTCGGACCGACATGGTGGCGTTTCTGTATAAGCCCTTCAACACTCCAATGTACCGATAGTCAATCTGGCACCGCTGCAGAGATTACAGCACTGCCCAGGTTTCGATCGAATCGAAGGCTTTCTCATAGTCCACAAACGCCAAGCATAGTGGCAGATTATACTCCTCGGTCTTCTGTATAACCTGCCGCAGCGTATGGATGTGGTCTATGGTACTGAAACCTTTTCGGAAACCGGCTTGTTCGGGAGGCTGGAAGTCATAAAACCTGCGCTCGAGATGATTCGTGATGACCCTTGAAAATAGCTTATAAACATGGCTCAGAAGTGAGATGGGTCTATAATTCTCCAATAGGGTGTTATCACCCTTTTTGAAGAAGAGCACCACCTCACCTCTGTTCCACGCTTTCGGCATTGTGCCCTCGAGTAAGACGGAATTAAATAGCTTCTGAAGGACTTTAGGTACCGGTGTGCCACCCGCGTTAAGAAGCTCTGTCGTAATTCCGTCCCCACCCGGCGCCTTGTTATTTTTAAGCTGTTTCAAGGCCATCCTAATCTCGTACAGGCTGATGTCCGGGATATCCTCGGTAAAGTGTCGGGTTAGTTTGGCTCGCGGGTCTTTGTCAGAGCCAATGGTAGGTATAGTAACCGAGGTGTATAACTGCCGGTAGAAGTTCTCAATCTCTCTCAAAACCTCTGGCTTAGTCGACGCTACACTGCCGTATAAATATAAACATAGCATAAGTACTTCTAATTAAACTAGAAGTTACTAATGTATCAATAACAATCAATAATAAAAATTAAAGAATCATTATGACTCTAATCAGTCTCAAAGGTTTGAAATGAAAAGTTGTAATCGCAGTAATAACTGAACGTATTATTATAATACTAGTCCTTATCCTCATAAACATCAAGTATTAAAAAAACCTGAAGTCTGTATACAGGATGTTTGGTGCATCGTGTGCCAAATTGAAATGGTCGACTGGGGGGGTCATCTGCTATCCTTTCAGACCCCTAAACATTTCTCATGCCCTGTGGATTTTTTTTCATCGACTTTTTATTGTTTATATGGTTTTATTTAAAAAATACCCAACTTTTACATTCAAATACAAATTTAAAAAAAAGTATAAGTCGTAGACACTGAATTTTAAATTTATTAAATGTGTATTGTATTACAGTACTTTTAAATTTAAAATTAGTGACATTAGCCATCTAGTTCTTTTTTTAATTTACTCGCAAAGTTTCGGACTTAAATTAAAGCTGTCCATGTTACAGCTATTTCCATGGCTAAAAAAAAACCAAAAGCGACCGGGATCTTCCAACTCTCTCAAAAATTCTCTAGTCTATCCTCTTGCTAGTGATGTGCCACATGCCATAAAAAGCTTTTTACAACTTTGTGAATTAGCTAGAATTGTAAATCGAGCCAAAAAATACTAAATTCCAAATTCTAAAGAAAAAAATATTTTTGCGTAATTGTTACTTGAGAAACAGGTAAAATTTGTTTTCTCAGTCTCGCGAAGTAAAATCTATCTTCTATATCTTTCTTGCATAGCGTAAACTAGTGTGAACATTCGAATTAGTGTCCGAGGTACCTATATTTAATAAAAATGTACCCAAGGTATTCCAGCATGACGGCTGTCTCGCGCATTGGCGTTTGACTGTGAGGGAATATCTCGATGATGTGCTCCCCAATGCGTGGATTGGTCGCGATGGCCCTATTGCATGGCCGGCACGTTCCCCAGACCTAACTCCGCTAGACTTTTATGTCTGGGGACGTGCCAAAGAGCTGGTATACGCCACGGAGGTTCCGACTAGGGAGGTATTACTACAACACATTGAAACGGCGTTCAATACAATTAAGGAGGACATGCGACTTCGTACCACAACAGTGGAAATACGAAATAGATGTCGGGCGCACGTCCGACATCTATTTCGTATTCGCAATTCGTATTCGTATTCGCAATAGAGGCCAACAATTTGAACAGAATATGTAAAAAAATATTATATAAATGTTAAAATGCATTTTTTTTTATTTCTAGTAACCCCCCCAAAAAGCGATATACGAGACAGATTTTACCTTATAAGAGTGAGATAACAGATTTAATAAGTTTTTCAGGTATCATTTAAGCAATAGTTTTTTTAATCATAATTTGGAATTTAGTATTTTGTGACTCGATTCACAATTCTAGCAAATTCACAAAGTTGTAAAAAGATTTTTATGGCATGTGGCACATTACTAGTAAGAGGATAGACTAGAGAATTTTTGAGGGAGTTGGAAGATCCCAGTCGCTTTTAGTTTTATTTTTTATAGCCATGTAAATAGCTATAACATTGACAGCTTTAATTAAGGTCCGAAAATTTGCGTGTAAATTACAAAAAAACTAGATGGCCAATGTCACTAATTTTGAATTTAAAAGTATTGTAATACAATACACATCTAAATAAGATTAAAATTCAGAGTTTAAGACTTTTTTTTAAATTTGTATTTGAATGTAAAATTTGGGTATTTTTTTAATAAAACAATAAAAAGTCGATGAAAAATAATCCACAGGGCATGAGAAATGTTTAGGGGTCTGAAAGGATAGCAGATGACCCCCCCAGTCGACCATTTCAGTTTCGCACACGATGCACCAAACATCCTGTATATTGTGAATAGTGGGTATTTAGATATAAGTTTATTAACTGTACGGTTTGCTAAATGTGTCAGTCTGCGAATATACGTGAAGTCGGTTGTCGTTTGATTGCTCATTACGCTGTCCACTGTCCAGACTACTCCCGGAATACCATACCAGCTGTATACACTTCAGTGGCGACGATCTGGGATAATTCCTACGCATGATCAGTGCCTGTACACAATAATAATAAAGTGTCAATCGGTAAAATAACGGAGTTCAAAATCCAAAGTGACGATTGGCGATTGTATGTAGAACGTCTACAACAATATTTTTAGTGAACAAGATACCGGACGAATTACAAGTACCTACATTAATAACCGTTATGGGCGCGGAAAGCTATGAGCTTTTGGTTAATTTGAGTACGCCGAGTAAACCTAAAAACAAAACATTGGCAGAACTCACGGAGATTATGGAAAAACATTTACAAAACCAAGTGAATTAGCAGAGCGCTATAAGTTTAGGCACAGGAAACAAACAGAAGGTGAAACTATTTCGGAGTACTTATATGCAGGCAGGCAGGCAGGCAGGCAGTCTTAGTCAAGGAGATGTCTAAAACATGTGTATTTGGAACCTCGCTGGATAAAAGCCTGAGGGATCAGTTAGTATGTGGAATCACTAATGAAACAATACGACAACGTTTATTCGCCGAAAACAATTTGGATTTCGGCAAGGCATACAAGATAGCCGTCAGCATGGAGGCAGCCGAAAAAGACGGAGCTGCAGTTGAGGAAAAAGCTGTGGCATAGTCGGCGTCGATGGCGATCGCTTGCCAAGCGATGGCGACGGGAACGTGGCGCAAAGGCGCAGTGGCGGCGAGACCGACGCGTTACATCAGCGGAGTCGCGGGGAAGGTCGCCTCGCAGGACGCACGTGGGCGCAGCAGCCGCGCACCGCCAGCGCCTGGCCCCGCTCGGCTGGCTGAGCGTGCGCAGCAACAGTGTTTAGTGTGCGGCGTGCGTCACGATGCGGCCGAGTGCAAATTCGCGCGTTATGTTTGCCGTGTTTGTAACCGACGAGGTCATCTGCGGCGTATATGTCCGACATTAGCAGGACATTACCATGTCGACACTGCTGTCGCAAGCGATAGTGCGAGTAAATGGTATCGACATTAAAATGGAGTGTGACACAGCACTACAGCTGTGTCGTGCATAAGCTTGGATTGTTACTGTAGGCTGTTTAAACATTTACACCTCCAACCTTGTCAATTAATACTTAGATATTATACGGGTGAGTCAGTGAAACCACTTGGAGTAGTACTACCAGTAGTGAGATATAAAAATGTATGTAAAACATCAGAATGACTTGTTATAGAAAATGGAAAAACAATTCTTTTAGGTACGCAATGGATGGCAGAATTGAAAGTGCAATTGCCTATAGTGAATCATGAGTGTAACAATGTATTGTTGTACAATAGTAATGAATTTGATATATCAGCTTTCAGTTCCAAATACTGTGAGGTGTTCGCGGAAGGTCTCGGGCGATTTACCGGCGGCACAGGGAGCATTTACGTGCGAGAAGGGGCACGGCCGGTGTTCATGCGCGCGCGTCCGCTGACGTGCGGGCTGCGCGAGCCTGTTGAGCGAACGCTTGACCAGCTGGTGCGCGATGGCATTCTCTCAGCAGTGGAGCGCTCAGACTGGGCAACGCCTATCGTGTCGGTCTTCAAAAAGGACGGTAACATCAGAATTTGTGCAGATTTTTAAATAACCTTAAACAAAGTAATAGAAGTTGACCGTTATTCAACGGAAAGAAAGAGCTGTATGATACGCCTTGCTTAAAATCAGGTTGTTTTCTCGTCTAGCTCTTCTTACCATCTTTTTATTTTGGCATTGTAAGATTAATGACCGAGTCTCATCTGAATAAACACAAATAGACAACCATGATTTGAAGTCTAAGCTAAAATTTTGGTTGACTTCAATGAGTTTGTAGAAGGGCTTAGTAATTTTACTGAAACGTATTAGGGAAAACCACTCATCAGGTGCGTAAATCGATTTATATTCAGCGTTTTTTACATCACTCCTTTTTCAGCGTGATTATTCAATTTTGAATAGACAACTTGCCGCTTCGTTTAGCAGTTGCTTCATAACAATATAATCGTAAAATTATTGAGATTTCACCATACCAACCAAAAATCGTATACTGCTAAACAGGCCTCCCCATAGATTTTCCACATTTGTGTCGTCGTTTTGGGTGGATTTTGCCAGTACTCACCACGCTTGGTAGGCGGGTTAATGACTACTATTCCACAAAATGGATTCTGCTGCCCATCCCTCTGGTTCAGAGGCCCTTAGTCGCCTTTTACGACATCCACGGGCGGAGACGAGTTGTGGAGAGGAGGTATATCTATACAAATAAATAAAATTGAAGTGTCTGTTTGTAATGTCAAAATCACAGCTTTTTATCAAATGCATATGAAAGTATATACGGTACCTACATCAAAAAATCCATTTTTATGTTTTTTGTCTGTCTGTCTGTCTGTTTGTTCCGGGTAATCTCCGAAACGGCTGGACCGATTTTGACGGGACTTTCACTGGCAGATAGCTGCTGTTATAAGGAATAACTTAGGCTACCTTTATTTTAGAAAAATAATTAGGGATTCGCGCAAAAAAAAACCCCTTGAAATCCAATATATATATTCTATGTCAAGTGTCGATGTGGAAGTACTCTAAATTTCTTTTAAATTAAACGCGGGTGAAACCGCGGGTCCCAGCTAGATCTTAATACGAAGAACGAAAAAGAATTAAGTACATTAAATAAATAAAAAAAGGTTTAATGAAACTGATTCTTGAATACAAAAAAGACAAAGAAAATCAACCTTAAACGTAAAGTAATACAGTATTTTATGGTATCCTTGTATTGGGGGAGCTGACAATGAAACAGTTGATTGTAGCTTCGTATATTGAGGACTGACTCGTCTTTATAGTATTATGTTTTACCCAATATTCCTATTGTCAAACTATATTAATCTACCTACACTACATATTTCAAGAAACTTGTTTGCTGTTTCATTGTGCCCCAGGTCTGGGGTGGTAGGGTGAATCAGCCTCTGGGTCAGCTGGAAATGAGATCAAAGTGCAAGTCAATAAACGAAACAGGAAGCGAAATTAAACCAAATTAAAAAAAAATGGTACATACCTATAACAATTAAAATATCTATGAAAACGCAACAATTCAACTTCTTATTAACCTAAAACAATTTTATTCAGAACCACCCAGGGGATATGCATATCTATATTAGCTTTAATATATTAAAGAGACTTTTGCCCGTGGCTTCGCACGCGTGAAATTTGGAAATCTACTTCATATTACTGAAAACATGCAATAATGACCTCTCTTTTTGAACGTGTAATATGTGTAGAGGAATCATATCTCCGATTGACACAAGACACAGCCGAGTGCCAAATCGCACGCTATTATCTTTTGTTTGGAAACGCTTCCACTGGGTGTCATCAATAACTTTCATAAAATGTAGTATCCAATCACTCACTATAACCACACCGCCGTCATTTGCATTAGGGCTTTAAGTCGTGTGTTGTAACGTAACCTAACCTAACCTCTAACCAGCGTTACCAATGATACTACGTCTATGATAGTACACAAAACTATAGCAGGGTACACAAAAATGTTTATCTTCTTAATTTAATATTCATATTGCCGTGTGGCGCCGGCTCAGAATGCCACCACCCCGTTTCATCCCGTGGGTGTAGTAAAAGTCGACTAAGGTATAAACCGGAGGATGGGCAGCAGCATCCTTCGAGTACATTAACAACTCAACTGCGATCGCCAACCCGTCTGCCAAGCGTGGCGATTATGGCAAGACCCCCCAATGAGCACATAACACACCCATATCGGTCGTTATGGTGATATTTGGGGGAGATTGATGATTCATCATCATCATCATTCATCATATTCATTTATTTCGTAAAGCCAATTTACACGTCAACCACAATACATAATCAATTATGATAAATAATAATAGCGGTAATACATTCATGTCAATAAAGTCAATTAGTCCGAAAATTTGTCAATATCAATCGTAATAGACAGTCATAAGTAATAATGCAAGTAATAAGTACACTTTATGTCAATTAAGTCAATTATTTAAAAAATCCTCGTAACTGTAAAATATTTGCGTTTCAGGCGATACTTGAAGCTAGACAAATTTGGAGCCGCGGTGATTTTTTCCGGCAACTTGTTGTATACGGCTGGACATGCATGAGCTTACTGGATTTTGTAAGTGTACGCTTTATGGATGCGAGTTTATTCGCATTCCGTGTATTGTACGAATGTACGTTGTTATGCGTAGTATAGCAAGCTAAGTTTACTCTGACTTACATTGCTACTTGCAAGATGAGAATGGAAGGCAACGCTTATCTTTTTTTTTTGTTGGGCTTCTCGCATACATTTCTGGGAAATGTGGTTGCTTAACCGGTCATTTCTGGCGAAGACAAAAGAGGCCTCCAGCCAGGCTTAAAATTTATATTAAAAACTAAGCAACTTTCGCTAAGGGAGCCCCCTGCGGGACACGGATCTCGGCGTAGGGCGTTGCTGGGGATGACAAGCTATTATTTGGGGACATCTGGATCGGTATTATTTATAATATATTAGGGGTTTTAAATGTATTAATTATAATACATTTAAAACTACAGGCTCGGCACGGGCCGGCGCGAGCAAGAGACGGGAGGAAGAAGTGCTAACTTGAACGGGAAGGTGACGCGGCGATAGGCCTCCGCGACGTCGGTGAGGCGGGCATCCTCGGCGGCGAGGGCGGTAAAACGGTCGGGTGGAAGGCAACGTCATCATACCAAGTCTTTTAAAGTGAGGTCTTGCTGTGACGTCTTGCTGTGACGTCTTGAGGTACGCCTGCTACGGCTCTGACTGCCCGTTTCTGCATGCGGAATACGCGCTCCCATTCAGCAGCGCGTCCCTATAACTCCGCACCATATTGCAGTAGTGAATGTACCGTAGCAAAGTAGTATGTGTGTACTACCCCCACAGATACAACACGGACAACACGGCGCAGTGCGAAGCATGCACTGCCTATTTTGCCGCAAATCTTGTGAATATGTCTCTCCCATTTCACATCGTTACATTAGTTTGTTGCAATCTTATTCCATCTATAAATACTTTAAGATTATTAGGTACTTATTATTGTCAATAAAATTAGAATTGCATTGATAACAAGTTATCTACTATTATATGATTATTTCAGAAGTTTTCCTTTACATCTGCAGAGCCTTACCAATTTCGCCTCGAAACACTAGACCGTTCACTTCGTGGCTCCATATTTTGATTAAAGAGGCTGATGCAGATATTGTGGTCGAGCGTATACTGTGAATATTGTTTCATTTCCTGCGCTGAGCTGTTCAGAACTCCATGAAGTTCTACGGGTAAGTTAAAAGAAAATCAGTTTTAAATCAAAATCATATTTATTCATTTTGCGCTATATATATAAAAAATATCTTTATAATTCTACGAAATAAAGAAGAATACAATATCACTATAATACTTATGTATAAAATAATAACAGAAAAACATGGACGTCATACCACTCTTACGCTCCTTGTAATTTTTAATATAAAAATTACTTGGACCACACAATCACACCGACTTCATCGCTACACGCACGCCTGCTACTGTACTGAATATAAAAATATAATCTAAGCTACTAACATCTTAAGTTTATCAGTTCAGTAAAGAGTCTATACAACTAAAAATAGATGCCACTTCTATAACCATAATTATTGGCAAAATTTAAACACGAAGAAATACAAGATCACATAAAAATCTCAATGATAATTTTAATTACATATTCGTGTGGCACATTTGAAAACATAATCCAATTCTAAAGTGTGAGCTCTGATACATTAACTAAATTATAATTGAAGTACTTGTGCCTATCTGATATATGATACCTAGGTACTAACTATCGATATTATCTTTGTTTTACGTCTTTCAGTTTTACGAGTTAGAAAGTAATAGAGCTATTGTATTAGGTAGTCCTTGTTGATGTATCTTCGTTTGATTGGTTATTTTGATGAAACAGTTTTTAACGCGGACTATTTATTAACATTGGGCCTAGTACACGCTTCGACTAATATTATGCTTTACTGAAAAAAACATGGCCATCAAAAGTTATTGTAACGCGTTTGTATGGAATGTAGTTATTACGTCAACTTTACTTATCATCGTAACGCATTCTAAGTAAGAAATTTGTTCATTTAATCATTGTGGGAACTTTGTGTCATTGTCACATATTTTTATTCCTTCTAGATTACCTTATGACTGGACAGTTAACACAAATTCGAATATCGAATGGTTTTGAAAAAACCAAATGCAATATAATTTATTAGGCGACCTTAACGTATTTCTTGATAATCATAAATTATTCATTTAAGCAACGTTAAGGCAACTCGAAGCTGTATTATAACATTATGTACTAAATTTTAATACATACTACACACCTAAAATATACTTAAATGAGAATATTTTATTTATAAAAATAATAAGTATTGCAATAGACAATTTTGCTTATAGCAATGTCTTATTTAACAAATCGGCAGTGAATGACTGGTTTACAAAGCTACAATTGGCAGCATTGATGAAAAAAATGTGCAAAGACACAGCATAAAAGCAGAGGTCATTTCAAAATTGGAAAAAGGTACGACGAGACGCTTTATGCTAAGTATTGCACCAACACCTTATCAAAAAAGCGAAAATAAAAATCAAACGAATAATGCAAACATTTGCAGTGAACAAACAAATTTTGACTTAAAAATGAGTTTTTCATAAAAACTGTAACTTAAAAGTTCTTTTCTGAAAGTTTTACCCTCAGAAAATTCCCTAAAATGTCTATATAATAGTCTAAGCTGCACATATCCACAAAACTATACACTAACATTAAGTAAGTACCTAACTTATACAAAATGGCAATGATTACAAAGATACCCCTTTACGAGACGGATTCTTTGATGCTCATATATAATTATGAAACAAAAAGTTTCAATCCCAATCCAAATTTTCCTACGCACAAAATGTTATTATAATACCAAAATAAGCAGGAGGTAATTGTAATTCTTCTACATAATAATATTACCTTGGCAATACTCACAATCGAAAAACAATAATCATCTACAAATTCTCATTTTTTACAATAAGTGCAAAGGCAAGAGTAAGAACATACCAACCGTAGTGATAGTATTACAGAATTAATTGCAGGCACATTTTAAAGTCCATTATTAATTGCTTACTTCTTGAACGAACCCCTTTCACACCATTAAAGGAATGAACATAAAATGCGCTATAAAAGGAGCCGATATTGTACACACGGTATTCCAGTATAGGCTGACATCTCATCGTACGGAAACCCTATACAATGCGAGATCAGCTTATAATGGATTTTATAGCTTGATATGTAGCCGTGTGTGCATATAGAACCAGCCTTATGATAACTACACACGTTTTCGTTTTCTTTGCGCAAGTCAAGGTTTGTTACAAGTTTGAAAAATAGTATGATTTTCGATTCCGTAATTTGTGAAAGTTTCGTTTGCACAAGTTTATTTGAACGTCTGTGGCGTCGATCAAGTCAAAAGCAGTGTTGCCAATTTAGCGACTTGATGATGAACTTTGACTTTTTTTAAAGGAAATTTGTAATACAACCTAATATAATCACACTTGGGCTTTATTCATTAAAGCGACTTTCTTTCTGCGTCCTGTGTCGCTGTTGGATGCGGGTGGCATGTAACTGGTCGTTGTGGATATCTATGGGAGAGGTCTTTATTCGGCAGTGGACGCCCTTCGGCTGATATGAAGATTTTCTTCTTACTTCAACACTACACAAACTACTACAATGAGACCACATGGAAAAATTTCGAAGGCGATTACCAATATGAAACGAGATCGACTATGAGCATGAAATTATTTAATTGTAGGAATATGAGATTTTTTTATTGATTGACAATCTTTTTTAGAGTAACAAAATTATCATATAAATCTGTTTTGTTCGCGATGGTTTAACATATTATTTAAATATTTGTTCTAAGATTAATAAATCAAACTACCGTTTTAGCCGTTGGATACGGGCGGCATGTGACCGCTCGTTGTGGAAATCTATGGGGGAGGCCTTTGTTCAGCAATGGACGTCTTTTGGCTGATATGATGATGAAACGTTTTAATTTTTTTGAATCATCAATAGAAGACATTTTCACGCACAACTTGATGCGATCCGTAGCAACGCAGAAATTTAAATAGTTGCAATGAAACTTGAACCTTCTGTGGGCACTACGACGCTACGAGCGGCGTCTTGCAGACTTGTGCAAGCCTTTATTTGCACAAATAAATTGTTACGTGTGTGACTACCATAATACAGATTACACAAATTTGTATTGCTGTTCACAATAACTTGGTGTACAATTTTTATTTTATTTCATATACAATGTTCTAAAATTCGTTTAGATTATTTAATTGCTTATTTAATCATTGTTCCCTTAGCCTTATATTTATAGTTAATGTTATTTATGTATCTATGTAACACATAAAAGCATGTCTTGGCAATGTTATTTCGTTACGTTATGTCACTTCGTTTCATTGAAAAGCATTCATAATAATTAAACAGGTAACAACAACTTTGTGGAATAAACTGCAAAATTATCAAAAGCTCAATAATAATTCTAATGTCTTAAAACGTGACCACGGAGGAAGTAGTATAAAATATATTTGGTACCAGTGATTAAACATTTCTTGCTCTAAGATGAATCGTGTAACACAACTTTAAAGAGCATCATCCTGCTAAAGTATATTTAAAAAAAAATCATCATTTAAGAATTGTGTTGCCCTAAACATACATAAAATATCGTGTATAAAAGTTAGTGTTACGTAGAAAAGCTTTTGAGTACATTGTTTTCATTGTGAGAGCTATAACAGACGGATATAAAAATAAATGCATGATTTTAACTTTTTAAGCTACGTTGGCACTTATTGGATATAGTTCTTATATACATAAGTGAATAATGAAAGTGTGTCAAAACCTGTCAAATTAACAAGATTGATAATCGATCTTTTTTTACCTTGTTAATATTCTTAATCCACGTCAAATCTATAAATTATCTATTTAATTAATTCGATAAATTTCATAATACCTGTGTTGTCCAATTTTCTTGAATTGATGATAACGTTATCGAATGCAGTCTTTGAGATAAAGATTTTGATAACCATTAATGTTAAACCGTAAACCAAAGAATTATAATGTGTCATTTCCGGCATTTGTTTGCGGCATCTTTAATGTACAACGACCAAAGATCAGGGTGCAGACTAGTTTCTTTATAGAATGAATAATAAAGACTTATTCAGAATACAAATATAGGATTGAAATACAATCAATCTGTACTAATATTCCGAAGTAGGAAAATCACTTATTTAATTTTTGAGCAATGTATGAAGTGCGTATGACCTTGGAGGTCGAGGTTAGGTGTCCAGGTCAGTGGTCGCCCCGCAAAAGTTCCATGAGCAGGTTGAAACTTGGTCCGTCGCCATCTTTACTTTTGTTAGCTGGGTTCAGCATTTCTTTTCCGACTTGCATGAAGAACTGCGAAGGATAAAGAATTTAAATATAAAATATATATAGTGTTGCGATGTACGTATACAATTTTTAACCTTATCTCCTAAACACAAGGTCTGTCCCCACTGTCTCTCTTTCTCTTAGTTTGGTTAGGAGCCAACCTTGCGTCAGAGTTGTTCAACCCACCCGAAGGCCTCCGACTCGGCTTACCGACTGTCAACCGATTAAAAGTTGTCTAAATAATAAAACGTTCACTCGAGAGTAAATAATGGAGGTTGGGTAGCGAATTGGTCTGCAAGTCATGACCGTCAAGGCCGCCCTTTGTGCTCTCTCCAGAAGAAGATACAGTGTGTCACGATGACCTGGCACATCGCATAATCTAAAGTTTTATGGTGTCGGGATCAGCCACATATCAAATCTTTAAGGCTATAAATCAATCATCTCACGCGTGTTTTAGCGTCTGTACTTGTTTGCGCCACTCCATCCTTCCATCAATGTGCACTCCTTAATACTAGATACTGGGTCCAGTGATGGACATTCGAAGGAGTTTGGGTTAGAGCAATTATACAAGAAGGGGCAGATTTAGCGTTGATTGAGAAAGAAATTACCTTGGTTTTTGCACATTTAACGTGAGAAGATTTACTCTTCCAGCCTGTATCTAGTATCGTCAGCATAGATCAAGGCATAACAAACATAAATCATTTATGTAGACCCAAAAAGAGGTGGCCAAGTATACTTCCCTGTGGAATTCCATAACTAATGTTTTCTCACTAATGCGTGCCTGTAAATTTTGATACTCTGCTAGCCATCCGACAAATAATATCTGAAAATTTTCAGGACCATTTGCTCCAGCGTTTTCTAATTTTGTAAGGAAAATTAGAATAGAGACGGTGCCAAAGGCTTTTGAGAGGTCTAAGAATACACCGTGGCATTTGTTCCTTTTTTTATATTTTTTTATTGGTGCCCAGTGGAAATTCATCATGAACTTCCTTCGCCCCGGGGAAGGATGAAGGGGTATGCCGGACTCCTACCGGCTAAAACCACTGGAGCGGTCATCTTCGGCACCTAAGGGAGGCTCCAGGTCCTCGTATGATCACACTAGAGCCACCCACTGGTGCCACGCCTATTGGCACATCTCGGAGAGGGTGACTGTAAAGCGGTCACCCCCCCAGGGGGATTGTAAAGGATCCCCCAAAGCGTCCCACGGCAGCGCGTGACCACATGCATGCGTGCGTCTTCTCTTGGGTCGCTTGGTGTGGGCACGCAGATTCCCCAATCTACACACCCGCGAACCCAGAGGTCCCCCACCTTATAGCAACGGCAGGGGTTTTCAGGCGTATCGGAATTAGGCGCCAGGGCGGTTGTTACCCCGGCGCCGTCTCCTTCTTCTTCGAGCGGGATCGGCCCTCTCCCGATCCCGCTCTGCGGTCTCCTTCTGGAGCATGACGCTCTCACAGAAGGAGACCACTGCATTCCAATTTTCGTGCTCTGCCAACATAGCCGACACTACTGCTGGCAGAGAGAGATCTTGCCCGATCCGATCGACCAGGATCCGCCGCTCGGCGGCCCACGCAGGGCACGCCTCGAGCGTGTGCTGTGCGGTGTCCTGGTCGCTATCACAATGGTGGCATTGTGCCGTGGCCTCGCGTCCTATCCTGTGCAGGTACGCGCCGAAACAACCGTGCCCGGTGAGCACCTGCGTCAGGCGGTAGGTGACGCGCTCGCTCCTTCTGAGCCAGGCTCCAAAGAGCGGCAGGACGGCCTCGACGACGCGCTTGGTTGCAAACTGCATCCGCAGGCGATGACGCCACTTTACAAGTGCGCGCCGCCGAGCTAGCCGCCGCAGCTTGTCCAACGCCCCTGGAGGCGCGCCTTCGCCGCTCTGGCGGAGGGAGCGTGTCTGATCGTAGACCCACGCATCCATCTCCGCCAGGATGTCAAAAGGCGGAAAACGCGCCAGGAGAGTTGCCGCCTCGTAGGACACCGTTCGGTATCCTCGTGCGATCTGGATAGCCACTGCGCTGCAGACCGTGAATTTTGGTTCTGCAGCGCTGGGCGCCTGATAGTCGAGCTGACCATACAGGCGCCCCGTATAGGACCACGGACCGCACGACTCCTCCGTAGAGACGGCGAACTTCCTCACATGGTCCCCCGAGATTGGGCAGCAGCCGGTGTAGAGCACCCACTACCCTCTCGACTCGGGGGACGAGGTGGCATTTGTTCCTGCCATCCAGTTTACTGACTACAGATTGTGAAAAAGATGTAACGGTATCCTCCATCCGCTTTGAATCCGAACTAGTTATCTACTATTAGGCAAGAAACCCCCTGAGAATCTCATCAAATAAGACTCTCTCCAAAATATTTGATGGAGCAGATAAAACGGAAATAATTGTAACTGTTGACAACATCTCAGTCTAGAGATTACTCCAGGCTTATAAATTGGGTGAACTAAAGCTTTATTAAAAGCCTTAGGAAGTACTCCAGTCCTTAACGCTAGATTACAGATGTGTGTTTTCGGCGAAGTGGGGATGTTTTTGGAATATTTGAGAATAGGGGCCGAAATCGCACCCCAACCAGTCGAACTGTCAGTTCTTAAATGTATAATAATTCTCTGTGTTGGTACGTTGTCCACCTCAAGAATTACCAGGGATTCTGGGAACTAACCGAAATTGACATTGAAGTATCTGAGTGCACTATGATTTGCGAGGCTAAACTCATACCGATATTTACTGAGTACTTATGGGCTTTGTAGTATCACTAGATCCTTTAAAAAGTTCACGCGGGGGTATACATATCTTTATGTTACTTTTTTATCACATTCCACGCGTTGATTATTCGTCGCAGTTTGGAATTCTCGTTTTTTCATGTTCTAATTTAGTAAATGTAATACAGGAATTCCGGTACCGAAGATAAGTTATTTTTTAAATATTTTTGGGCATTCTATCGCTGTTGCGTATGCAGCGAAGCAAACCCGGTGTAACCACGGTATTAACCTTCTTTGCCGTCTTGAAAACGTTACAGTATATTTATGTTTCTGCACTATCGATGCCACACGTGAAACATAGTGTTAAGTGGTTATATTTGCATCTGTGAAACATAGGATATGTGAAACATTCACATTATCAAGTTCTCGAGTAATTGATTCATAATCATAATCGACTGATTATGATTATGAATCAATTATGTTACTCATAGTTGTTATCTTTGGCAAACACAACATTACTGGAAGGTGGTTAGTCACGGGTGAATAATCAATTACCGTAACAGCGTTTACACAGTTGGCGCAGTGGCTAAGCAATTGGCTTTCTGCGCAACGTGTCGCGGGTTCGATCCCCGCACGGAACAAAAATTTGTCTACAGATGGTTGTTTCGGTTCTCGGTATCTGTGCATGTGAAACAAGAGCACAAAAGAATTCTTAGTGCGGGGCAACGTTTAAAAAAAGCGTGCCAGATTGCTTATACTTAAAAGAATGTGGTCAAGCCAATTGTTTCTCTAGTAGACAGTGTGCAGGAAAACAGGCTCAAGCGGCCTACTCAAAGCCTGCAGGGCCCTACATGCAGTAGCTCTGCCGGATTGTATAGTGTGAATTTTTCCAGAGCCGAAAAATGCTATGGTAGTAAGGTAGGAATCGGATAGTCGATCTATGTTGTTATCTATACAAATAAATAAAATTGTAGTGTCTGTTTGTAATATCAAAATAACAGCTTTTTACTAAATGCATATGAAAGTATGTACGTTACATGTAACAAAAAAACTAATTTAATTTTTTTTGTCTGTCTGTCTGTCTGTTTGTTCCAGGTAATCTCCGAAACGGCTGAACCGATTTTGACGGGACCTTCACTGGCAGATAGCTGATGTTATAAGGCATAACTTAGACTATTTTTAGGGTTATTTTAGGGTTCCGCGTAAAAAAATAAAACCCTTGAAATCCAATATATTTATTCTATGTCAAGTGTCTATGTCGAAGTACTCTAAATTTCTTTTAAATTAAACGCGGGTGAAACCGTGGGTCCCAGCTAGTATAATAATATAATTGCGTGAGTAGCGAGCAGGCATACCCCCGTATAGACCCACATCAACCCACACTAGCGTAAAACGAGGACTTGCAGCCAAAAAGATAGCTCTACCTGTACACCTGCTATAGAAATGCTCGTACCCCTATACCTCGACTCGATCTTATCTTCTTAATCTTATGGTAGAACCGCACTAGATAAGATAACGTTGCTTGAGATCCACTATTAGCACAAACTTAGATGTATGCACTCTTGATATATGACTTTGAACTTTATTTCACACGTATAAAGACAATTCTCACCTGGCAAGTTCTCTGCAGTTCGGGTATGCGTAACAGCAGCTCTCCAAACTTGGCAGGCGTGCCGGGCGAATGCGTCGCGATGTACGCCTGGAGCGCCGCCAACGCTTTTTCTTGGGAAGCTCGTACTTTCTCCACTTCACGCAGATCCGGCGCGTCTGTATGAACAAATAAAATTTATTTATTTAATTTTTTACTTTAAACAACGGTCTTGGACCAATTACAATAATTAAAGATAGACAACATAGCTATAATACAAGACAATGAACATAAAACAGCAAGGTACTCGTCTTTCATAAATTCCTCTCAAAATGCTTCTGACATACTAACAATATCTTCTTCCAATCATCCGCAAACAAATCACAACTCGGATGGGAATCCAAGAGTTCATTGAGTACAGCGAGAGTGCGAGGTATTGACGAATTAGCTCGCGCTACCGTGCGGCATGGAGGAACAGCGAAGAGCCTGTGTTTCCTGTTGCGGCGGTAATTGTCTGGAGCGAAAAATCTAGCCAGTTCGTTATGCAGATCCGGTGCATCAATATACCCACGAAGAGTCTTGCAAACGGTTGTAATTTGCCTTTGGTTGTACTCTCCTTACCTCAAGCGAGTTGTAACCTAGGCACCCGAGAAGAAACTTAGTTGGGTAGAGGTATGGATAATATCCGTTTACGCGTTTATATAATAAAAAATAACTATTAATTCAAATAGTAATGTAGTAATGTCTTAGGTTTTCGCGATTATTACACATTATAATAAAACAATGTTAAACGGATTAGATCGCGTATATAAAAATATATATATTTTATAATACGTATATTTTTGTTGTCCCTGACGTTTCGAATGCTTTGCAGCATTCGTGGTCGCAGGATGACTGAATCCTGCGACCATATACGCGATCTAATCCGTTTAAAATTGTTTTATTACAAATAGTAATGTCTTAGGAAGACTTTTAAACGGATTATATCGCGTACATTATAGATTTATGTTATCTATAATCTGTAACGACGCATGTCACCTTAGTCATCCTGCAACCAGGAACCCTGCAAAGTGTTCGAAACGTCAGGAAAAACATAAATCTATATTAATTCAAAATTTCTTATTCTTTGCTTGCCGCAAATTCTATTCTTTCTTGCTTATTAGTACTTAGCTCGTTAATAATACTGAATAGGGCAGAGCAAATAGGTACATGGTCTTCAGCTGCACGGGTTACGGAAATCTACACTTAGAGAACGGGCATTTTATAAAAACAAAATATGCAATATCATCATCATTTCAGCCAAATTAAGTCCACTGCTGGACACAAGCCTGCCCAAAAGTTCGCCACAACTACCAGTGTGGGTGTGTTGTGTGCTCATTAGTGGGTTTCGCTGGATGTCGCTTCCGTAACCGCTAGTCCAAGGAATAAAATTCAATAATTTATTCAGTAGCAAATTATACAAGACAAGATAATGTTCATTAACGAAGTATTCTCTGCAGCTTGTGTACAATACAACAACACAACACAATACAAAAAGACCTGCTGTACTGTAAATATCTAATCGGGTAACGCAATCATCCTCAGTTCCGATACTTAGCTGATGTACATGTCGCTTTAGCAGGATAGGTCGAGTGATGCGCTTCCGTACTAAGTTCTTGAGTTCTACCGGTATTCTGATGCCTGTATCTGCTTATACGGGCGGATTTGTACGCCCTTATAATTATAGCCGTATGGTGCCGGCTACGAATAGCACCAACCCATCTCATCCCGTGGGTGTCGTAAAGGCGGCTATGGGATTAACCGGAGGATGGGCAGCAGCGTCCTTCGAGTACATTAACAACTCAACTGCGATCGCCAACCCGTCTGCCAAGCGTGGAGATTATGCCAAAACCCCCCAATGAGCACACACACACCCAGACCGGTCGTTGCGGCGATCTTTGGGGGAGGCTTGTGTCCAGCAGTGATCTTCATTCGGCTGAAACAAGATTTTAATCTTTACAAAAATAAGTAACAAACCCACCTGAAGTGAGTAGTACGATGACCTTGAGCGCTACGTATTCGTATCGGTCCACCCGCAATCTTCTCAAGTGGTCGGTGAAACTGAGCATGCGTTCTATACACGGCGTCAACCCCAACCTGAAGACAAAACACGTATAAACTTATTCTTCTCTTAGATTATGGCTTCTGTAGAGTATCTTCTACAATTTCGCCAATGTCATGTATAAGGCAACGTTGTACGGTGTTCATATTAATCAATCTTTCCATATTCATTCATCCATAAGATTTTGCTTAACATATATAGTTTTTTTGGTAGGTATTGACCCAAGCTCTCACCCCCTGCAGTTTGTCGTGCTATTTATTGAACAACCTGTATATTATGGCTCGAACGGTAACCAGTAAGCTGCTACAACATGTTATTATCAAGCAATCGTTTATTTTGCGAATATAATATGATGTAATTTATTCTCATTTTTATTATGGCGCCCAGCTTGTTTCAAAAGTAGGCTAAAACACTGGCTTATCGAGCGGACTTTTTACTGCTAAGCCGAATTTATAGTAGTTAGATTAAATTGTTATTAATTAACATTATTTATTGATATTAATTACCTTTGACAATCTTGTAGCAACTTTAATTATTTAAATTTTTCTGGACTTTTTATCACAAACATTGGCAGCTCATGCAATATTTTGACATTGTAATAAAATATAAATCTGAAAATGTGTTACGCAGCCCTTTTGTGGTGCGCTTTTTTCCATATTAGTGCCAACACCATAACGTCGCTGCGCCTGCAAAAATTGCTGTGTTTTTTGTTCAAAAGGTTCTTGATGCAATTTTAAATTATATTTGATGGCACGTGTGCCTGTAAAACCTAGTTGTAATACATCTAATGGTTTAGAAAATAGTGAAATCAGCTATGTTATTTCGGCAAAACTTTGCATAAAAATAGCTCCATAAGTGCAATTGATAAATATCGCTCTGAAAAGTTGAGTTTTTCACATAGCAGATTTCGCAGGCACAGCGACGATAAAGCAATCGCTGCAATTCGACTTATTTCCAACGGAGACGTGAGTTGTATTGTCTATGATTCAGCAATGATCCTCAGTACAGTTATTTGTGCAAGTAATACTGCTTACTTAGCGCTCTGGTGCAGCGTGATGCCGCGTCCGCCTCCCACGCGCACCTCGCCGGGTGTGCTCACGCCGCGGTAGCAACACGACAGCACCAGCAGCTCGCACCAGCTGTTGATCAGCAGGCAGATCTGGTCGTCGATCTGGAAAGAAATATTATGAAACAAAATGCATAACATTCAGCCTCCTGAGAGCGCATAGGAGTTAGCTAGTTAAGGATACTTAGTAGAAAAACTATAGACCAGGACAGAGATGATGCTAGAAACCCACGGTTTGGAAGTGGAATCCAATAAGAATTGAAGAATCCCAAGTTGGCTGAATGTTGTTAAAACCGTGCGTTATAAGAACACATACACTTTATCGTTACACATTAGTCATTTGCCGTGTGGTGCCGGCTCAGAATACCACCACCCCATCTCCTCCCGTGGGTGTCGTAAAAGTCGACTAAGGGATTAGCCGGAGGATGGCAGCAGCGTCCTTCGAGTACATTAACAACTCAACTGCGATCGCCAACCCGTCTGCCAAGCGTGGCGATTATGGCAAATCCCCCCAATAATCCCAAACACACCCATATCGGTCGTTGTGGTGATCTTCGGGGGAGGCCTGTGTCCAGCAGTGGACTTCACTCGGCCGAAATGATGATGATAATTAGTCATTACAGTTCACACAGTTCTAGCCCTTTTTCCTTTATGCATACTCCTTGACATATTGATAATTTGGTTTATTTTATTGCCTTTACACATCTTTTTTTTCGCCATTTGTGTGCTCGTTTTTCTAGCTTATTCCAGTGCTTATTTGAGCAGAACATATTACACTTTCAGATATTTATATTGTTTTAAGAACTACTTGTTACAAACGTATGTTCATGTGTAACTTTCGGTCGAGATAGTTTGCATCTTCTTTCATAATGAACCAGCTATGTCCCGAACTTTAGTTCAACGGATATCCTCATTTCTGAATCGATCTAGTAGAGTAATACTAAGCATAGCTATCTCCATAGCTTGCTTGCTAACCTTGAGCTTGCTTATGAGGCTCATAGTAAGTTACCACGTATCTGTGCCATGTCATCACTGGTAACACCACGGGTAACACACACTGTTTATAGACTTTCGGCGTTGCGAAGTTTCCCGTACGCTGCCAGCTTTGGAATCATCATTATCATCTTGGCCATTTATACGTCCACTGCTGAACAAAGGCCTCCCCCATAGATTTTCACAACAGTGACATCATTTTGTGGGGTATTTTCCAGTACTCACCACGCTTGGCAGGCGGGTTGGTGAGCGCAGTATGGCTACCGTTGCTCAGAAAGGACGCTGCTGCCCATCCCTCTGGTTTAGAGTCCCTTAGTTGCCTTTTACGACATCCACGGGATGAGATGGAGTGGTGATATCTTAATCCAGACAACACACGGATTAGCTTTGGAATTTATATTTTAAGTGTCCTTGGCTTTTCTTGTTAGAGTAGTAGAAGAGGGGTTCACAAACCGACAGCTGAGAACGGCACAACTATTTAAATTCTGAATATTATATTAAAAATCTCTTCATTCGATACGTGAGATTTATGCCTGTCGAACAGGAGAAATACTCTGGGCATCGCTTAAAAAAAAAGTTTGAAAGTACTTACCGAAATATTCTTAAAGAGTGGCAAGCTTTTGCACCACTTGACAATCTTGTACAGCCGATGGTCGGCAATATTACACAGGTCTGCCAAGAAGTCGGGGCTGGAGTTGTGAGCGGTAATCCCGCTGGCGGCCAACAGGGGGTTGGCAGATGGACTGCCGGTTGATTTGCCCAGCCTGCTCAGTTCAGACTCGTTGTATTGCCAGAGATGTTCCACATCCATTATTTCCTGGAGATTAGATATGATTTAGTTTGCATGTAACACTAGTTTTGTTTTGTCTTGCATACCTATTAAGAATATTTCGTCGTGTATGAGCGAGGTCTTTACACTTGCTCAAGGACATTACTTCATATCATCTGATAGCTTTTATTTTATGAAGCGCTCGTAGCCTGTTAGTCACCGATCAGTCGACCGATTTATGTAACGCTCAGCGCGGTCAGACTATGGATGGATGAAAGCGAAAGTATTTATCACCGGGATAGCATCAGATCCTATTTCTTATGTTTCTCTTTTTCTTCTTTTATTTAAAAAGAACGTTGCCCCGCACTAGGATTTCTTCTGTGTCGTAGGTGCGTTTAAAGACATGAATTCCACATACAATACACTCAGACCCGGAACAACTACCTGCAGATCATACAAATATTTGTTCCGTGCGGGAATTGAACCCACGACCCGGAGCGCAGCAGCCGACTGTATAAACCAATGCACCAACCATTGGCAGGCAGGCAAAACGGAAAGTAGGGAACATCTTTTCCAGCAATCCAAAAAGGTTTGCTAACTGATATATTATGCTATTACAGAGGCCGGCACGGATCTTAAGCGCTCAGTGAAAGAGTGGGAATTGGTTTGCGCAGTTGCATATCGCCACACAGACCTAAAAATCACTATGGCGCAGGTGAAGCGGGGCCAAGATCAGTGCCGGTTACTATTGCTGATGCCTTGCATGTGTGCGAACACCTACACTATCTACGACACGACTAATAGCAGGCAGCGGTTGCTAGTACCAGGACTTCCAAGTACGTCAAAAACTAGGGCCTGAAAACTATTAACATTTGAAAACTATGATCATAATACAATACTTTTAAGAATTACTAGTTAGTACTATTAGTAGTTCTTCTGCACAGAAAATGTATCAGTAAGTTCATACAATTAATATGACAACTTGGCGGTCAAAATACTTGCTTAGGAAATTGATCCGTGCCTTAAGGATAAAGAAGGAGCATAATCGCGTTTACATAAATACGTCCAGCACAAAATTACAATACTTTTAAGTATTTACTTCCCTCTCAGCGCCACGCGGCCACCGAGCGCGGACGAAGCGGGCCGAAGCCAAATGTCGAGCCAGCGAGATGCCGAGTAAAAAAAAATCTCTTATGTCTTACTGGCGGGGCTATTCTGTGAGCCTGAGAACTCACTAGCAAATTTACTCTGAATCCGCAGTAAAAAGTAATTTAGACATTTCACTGAGGATTCAGAAGTACTTGAAAGAAAAAACCTGCCGTGCCCGCTACGCACTTACTTTACTTCACTTCTCATTGGAGACCGAGCGATACACAATAATTGTAGAAAGAATATTAAGTATTGTAAGATAGAAGAGAAAAACATTTTGCATTAAGAAGAAGCCCATCAAACCTTCAGTTGCTTCATTCCTACAACTATATCATGTTTAATTACCTGCAATAATGCCGGTATATCTGGCGTTACTTGACTGTTGCTGGACTCCCCTCGGCTGCTATATGACCCAGGACCATTTACCTGAAAATAATACATATATTTTACTCTGATTTCATAGTTTCAACGCCAATGTCCGCGTCGTAAGTTTTAATTTTTTCATCATGTTCGTGTGCTATTGCCGTACATCCCCCCTCCTTTCCTCCCCCCATTTTAGCGTTCAATGAGGGAAAAGACCTCGTCTATATTAATAAAGGAATAATGTAGCATAACTTACACAAGTGAGGCTGGAGGCGTGCCGCAGCGTAGTAGGCGCGTGCGCAGACAGCAGGGAGCCGGTTGACGCGGCGCCGGATAATGTGTACGAGCACTGGTAGGTGGAACGACCGCCTCGAGTTCTGTCCTCTCTTATAGCTGCAGAAAAATGATAGAGCTTATTCTCAGTTTTATTGAGTTAGGTTTGGGTTAAATCCTTGTGGTGTCCGGTTTAAGAATAGGATACTCTATATCTTACGTGGACGTGATAAAAGGCGGCTAAGGGACTCTAAACGAGACGGATGGGCAGCAGCATCCCTTCTGTGGAACATCAGCCATTCTGCGCTTCCAACGAGCCTGTCAAGCGTGGTGAGTACTGGCAAATTCCTCCCAAAATGATGACACAATTGTGGAAATCAATGGGCGAGGCCTTTGTCCAGCAGAACGCCCTTTGGCTGATGATGACGAGGTTTGAGAGAGGATTACTTTTGATGTTGGGTGCTAAGTCTTTGGATGTAGTGAAGTGCGAACACAGAGATTGGTAAGCGCCAACCGCTTAATATCGTCCCTTAGGTCGCCTTTAACGTCACCCATTGAAAAGGTGACTACCTACCTAACTACTATATTGACAACAATGGGTGGTCTATTTTTGCCAACAAAACCAGAAATAAATTTCCGGAAGATTAAAATTGCCTCCTCTCGAACGAGAACCGAAATCCCAGTCGAAATGTCCAGTCGAAATTCTACATGAGCTTCCTTCGCTCCGTGGAAGGGCGAAGGGGTACGCCGGACTCCTACCGGCTAAAACCACTGGAACGGTCATCTTCGGCACCGAAGGGGCTCCAGGTCCTCGTAAGATCACACTAGAGTCGAGCGAAAACCTAGAGCCCTCACGCACGGCTTGTAAATAAAAATAATTCTACAAGTAAGTTAATGATTCAAGTAATATCAGCAAAACAAAGGGATATTTGTACAGAATTCTAACCGTTGCATAAATTATTGCAAACATCTATTATTGACAGCACAGTTGGTGCAGTGGCTGATATAGTCGACTGCTGCGCCGGGGGTCGTGGGTTCGATTCCCGCACGGAGCAAATATTTGTATGATCTACAGGTAGTTGTTCCGGGTCTGGGTGTATTGTATGTGGAACGGCACCCACGACACAGAAGAAAACCAAGTGTGGGGCAACGTTTAAAAAAAATTGCGTGGCAGAAATAAGTCTGGGAGTAAATTTGAAGCTTGTTCTCCCGTTTTCAGAGCTGTCAATGTAATTTCACATAACGTACCTTCAAGCTTCATCCCGCATCCTAAACACTTGTCGAACCGACACGCGGGACACTTCTTCCTCGTGGTAACGGTTACTGGACAGTTGCCCCCCCTCAAGCACATGTAGTTCTTGCGGTTCTGCACCGTCCGCTTGAAGAAACCCTTGCAGGACTCACACGAGAAGATCCCGTAGTGGAACCCGCTGATCTTGTCACCACATATCGGACATGGGCTATAGGAGAAAACAGAAATATAAGGTGTGAACAAAAATTTTGAAGTTAACGTGATCAATGCTCGTTCGTCCTCGGAGGCCTTTGGCCTGCAGTGATATTACTATATTAATTAAGGCGCCCAAAGACCAACAGTTGGCTTAGTAATCTTACCTATTGATAAGCTGCTGTCTGCTGATACCCTGATGATGATGCAGCCTGTCTTCAGGCGCGTCGGTCTCGTCATCGTGTGTTCCGTCGTACGCCACCGCCGCTTCGCGGTACATCACGTGGGGGTGACGGCCCTGTAAAACAAATATTGGAGTTAGCATTTGGAAATTTACTGTATGTATATTTATTACTAGATTACAGTACAATGCCTATTTTTGAAGTGAAAACTTCTTTTAGCGCGGTACGCATATTTTTAGATGAGATAAAATCTCTGGACTCGCAACACCGTTACGAGACGCTATTTCAAGTGAAAACTTCTTTTAGCGCGGTACGCATATTTTTAGATGAGATAAAATCTCTGGACTCGCGACACCGTTATGAGACGCAGCTATAGTGTGTGCATATATGCATGTACATATAGCAGACCGCGAACGCGTCTAGATAAATAAAAATAAAAACATTTATTGCTATAAAATTTTCACTTCTGTCGGCAGTACCGGAGTGTAACCCGTATTTTTTTTTATTTATCTATATCATGGCCTTCAAGCCAGTGCGATCTACAACTGGACAAAGTTTTAGCTCAATCGGATGAATGGTATAAGAACGCATACGGACAAGCAGACAAATAAACATTATTGTAACGATTTTATTTAGCTTCACTGGTAAGTAACTAACTATGCAAACAAATCCTGGAAGTCAATTTTAACCTACTTTTAAGTGTCGTATCAATTTGAAACTTTGCAGGTATATGTAATCCAGATGACAATACAATAATCTGGTACAATCAAAGTTATCTGGTGATGGAGATCTTATATCCCTTCTATTTGCGAGAGCGTTTCTCTTATGTTCGCCCATGAGACGCCCCTTGTGAAATGAAAAAAAAAGATGATGTATTTATTCAAATTGATATATATATGTATACATATATTTATTGTATTATTTTATTTATCTTTTCGTTGTTTTATTTGTAGTAAATTATATATATTTTACATTATATGTGTTTAAGTTTAAGATAGATACAAAAATTATGTAATTTCTCCTCTTCTACCATTACACACTGCTGTCTACATTTTATAACTTATCTCTCCTATCGCAGGTCTGCTGGCAGAAATTTCTTTTGAAATAAGCGGTACCTTTGTACTCAAGTGTCTGTATATACCTACTGTAAACTAATAAATTATCGCTGTGTGTACATACATTATAAATAAATAAATGGAGCCGTGTGGTGGTGCCGGAATGCTACCACCCCATCTCCTCCTATGGGTGTCGTAAAAGTCGACTAAGGGATTAGCCGGAGGATGGGCAGCAGTGTCCTTCGAGTACATTAACAACTCAACTGCGATCGTCAACCCGCCTGCCGAGCGTGGCGATTATGGCAAAACCCCCTAATGAGCTCCCAACACATCCATATCGGTGGTTGTAGTGATCTTTGGGGGAGGCCTGTGTCCAGCAGTGGACTTCATTCGGCCGAAATGATGAAATGGAGCCAGGAGGTGGATAGTGGAACTCTCCAATAGCTACTAGCACAGATATTATAATTCCACTAGTACTTCTTGTAAACCCCTCGAGTTTGGGCACATTGATTTGTTTTAACGATACCTATACTATAGGCTGTCTCATTAAGCTCGACGTCAAAGCTCGGCTGCCTAGCCTTAGCTCTTAGTTTCAATCTCAGTCATGCCATGCAACGTTTATAGGATTTCTGTCAGGAAATTCTCAGTAACATCCTTGGAGTGTAGAATGATGTCCGGTCATTATAATCGGCTACGTGTCCTGTATGGTTCGCACTATATTACAGTCGATTTAATACCGGTCCTCGACGAAATTCAGGTGTTCATTATCATCATCATCTCAGCTGAAAGACGTCAACAGCTGGACGTAGGCCTCCACCAACACCAACCGGTCCTGCGCTACTCGCACGGACTCCAGCAACCTTAATCAGGTCGTCGGTCCACCTCGTGGGGGTCTTCCGGTACGCGGTCGCTACTCGAGAACTTTTCGTCCCCATCAGCCATCCGTTGTACGAGCAATATGAATCCAGAATCTAGGTGTTGAACCCATTAAATTTGACCTTTCAAGGAATACAGTGATCTGATGTAATAATAAGGCGCAATGTACTTCACCGGCCCTCTAGTTCTAAGTCGCGGCTCTACGTCTCCGGTCTGGGGTTCAACTAAATACTTCATACAGCGTATCCTCAACCTTGCCAACCATATTCGAATAGATTTCCGGTCTTATTCAGAAGTATCTGAATATCAGTATTGTACGCGGTGCTACCGTCACCTGACTTCTCCAACCAGTTGGGTTTTACCGATATTCTTAAGTAAGACCGCTTTTCGGAAGTTCGGGCTTCTTGCAGCCCAGTTACAGGTAGAACACGTACAAAACAAGCTCGGCTTTACTCGCAAAGCAGTCAATCTTTTTTTTTATTGATGTCCAGTGGAAATTCCAATGGCGAAGGGGTATGCCGGACTCCTACCGGCTAAAACCACTGGAGCGGTCACCTTCGGCACCGAAGGGGGGCTCCAGGTCCTCGTAAGATCACACTAGAGCTGCCCATTGGTGCCACGCTTTTAGGCACATCACGGAGGGGATGCCTGGAAAGCGGTCACCCCCTCTAGCGGAGGGAAGGCGACTGTAAAAAGGTCGTCCCCCCAGGCACTTCTCGGGGGGGATTGTAAAGGATCCCCCCAAACGTCGTTTTGCGCTGTGCTGCGCACACGGCGGCACGTGACCACGTGAGCGCCACCGTCTTCGCGCTCGGTGTGAGCACGCAGACTCCCAAATCAGTCAATCTGCGCCATAGTCATTTGGCAACGAACTTCTCTTCCATATTAAGCAGAGTCGGTGTACTGATACCTGTACTGGCGAGTGCGTGGGCGAGAACTCTGAGCTGTACGAGTAGCAGGAGGAGTGCGAAGCGTCGCTATTGTTTCGCGACAGCGACGGCGTGTAGTGCCGCGACGCGCGAGGACTCGCCGACGGACTGCTGTACACGCTGCGAAAGATAAACCATCCATTAGAATTATAAAAAAATCCTGCGACCACGAATGCTGTAAAGAAACGAATCGAATCGAAACGTCAAGAGTCAAAAGTCTATAATATACGCTATGTAATCCATTTAACAGTGTTTTATTAACATGAGTAATAATCGCGAAACTTAAGACATCTCCATTCGAATGACAGCAAATTTAAAAAGTCGAAATCTTCTACTCAAGTGCGGATCCAGAGACAATGATCTCCGAAATTCTTGACACGACACACCGAGAGTACCACCAGATTACAGTCCTAGTCCTGGGTAGCATTACAATTGTTATGGGCAGGCATGACGCTTACCAACAGGCGAATGACTGGCTCATCTCGACACTAGGTCGTATTAAAAAGCTACCCAATCCAGAACAGTGTAATCATCCAATCATGACTTTTATAATAAAACTTATAATGGCGACCATTCATCCTTCTTGTTATCACCTGGGCATTCTCATTCATTCAAGTCTTTAGTTGCCGCGTTCCAAGAGGTAGATTTCTTTGTTTTTTATTGGTCCCAATAGAAATTCATCATGAACTTCCTCCGCGTTGGGGAACGGCGAAGGCCATGCTGGACTCCTACCGGCTAAAACCACTGAAGCGGTCATCTTCGGCATCTAAGGGGGGCTCCAGAACCTCGTAAGATCTCTCATTAATCAATTTTTATAAAAATGTCAAAAGTATATATATTTGCAGTTAGCTATTATGAATATAACGCGGAATATAGCGGTTATGTGCAGTGCATACCTGTGCGTGTACATGGAGTGCACGGCGGAGTCGGTGCTGGCGCTGGACTGCACGCGCGGCAGCCGCCCCAGCAGCGGCGACCCGTGCAGTGCACCGATCAACTTGTCCATGCCCACGGACTGCTCGCATTTCAATTCTGTAGAAGATTGAGTTATATTTACTACTAATATAAAAATGTGTAAGTTCGAGGTTCCATCACGTTATCACAGACTTGCGTATGATCTACAGATAGTTGTATCAGGTCTGGGCGTTTATGCATTGGAGATTTATTTCTGTAAACCATACCCACTACACAGGAGAAATCCTAGTGTGAGGCAATGTTTTAATACTTTGTTTTTATTGCTTCCAGTGGAAATTCTTCATGAAATTCCTCCGCCTCGGGAAAGGATGAAGGCGCATGTCGGACATGTACGCCACCGTCTTCTAGTGGGTCGCTCGGTGTGGGCACGGAGATTCCCCAATCTACGCAACCGCGAACCCAGAGGTTCCCCGCCTTATAACGATGGCAGGGGGTTTCAGGCGTATAGGAATTAGGCACCGCGGCGGTTATTACCCAGACACCGTCTCCTCTTTCTTCGATCAGGATCGGCACTCTCCCGATCCCGCTCTGCTGTCTCTTTCTGGAGCTTGACGCTCTCACGCGAGAAGACCACTGCATTCCAGTTTTCATGCTCTGCCTATATAGCCGACACTACTGCCAACAGAGAGAGATCTTGCCCGGTCCGATCGACCAGGATCCGCCGCACGGCCGCCCACGAAAGGCAAACCTTGAGCGTGTGCTGTGAGGTATCCTGGTCACCATCACAATGGTGGCATTGTGCCGTGGCCTCGCGTCCTATCCTGTGCAGGTACGCACCGAAACAACCGTACCCAGTGAACACCTGCGTCAGGCGGTAGGTGACGCGCTCGGTCCTTCTGAGCTAGGCTCCAAAGAACGGCAGGACGGCCTCCGCGAAGCACTTGGTCGCAAACTGCATCCGCAGGCTGTGACGCCACTTTCCAAGTGCGCGCCGCCGAGCTAGCCGCCTCAGCCTAACGCCCGTAGAGGCACGCATTCGCTCTGGCGGAGGGAGCTTGCCTGCTCGTAAAACCACGCATGCATTTCAGTTGCCGCCTCGTAGGACACTGTTCGGTATCCTCGTGCGATCCGGATAGCCACTCTGCGCTGCAGACCTTGAATTTAGGTTCTGCAGCGCGGGGCGCCTAACAGTCGGGCTGACAATACAGGCGCCCCGTAGAGTGCCACGGACCGCATGACCACATGGGACGATATGCAGAGGGAGACTCTGCAGCCATTCCTTCCGTCTTCAAGAGAACCAATCCGGCTTCCTTCCAACCGGACGGGAACACGTTTTTATGCCTAACAAAAACGTCGTCAATATAAATGTAGATCATGAATCCTAGTTTTATGGAAAATGTCGGGGTACAGTTGGAAGGTATGGAGCCCTTAATGTGCGGGCTAACGTCTCATCAGACTTCGGCAAAGGCAGTACATACTTTATGCTTCAGCATATGTAGTCCATAGGTCAACAACCGTAATTCTGCTATAACCGAAGGATACAGGTGTGCAATTCCCTTAGCTCAAACACCCATACATCCTTGAATACATAATTGAAATAACGCTGACAACTCAAGTTGGCATTAGATAAGACTCGTCCTCATGGCTCAGCGTCTGCACCGTGTCCTTGAGTAGCTTCAATCATGTCTTAGCGTATACCAAATTGGTTGTTTACCGTTATTTCAATTATGTATTCAAGGATGTATGGATGTTTTAGCTTAGGGAATTGCACTACTGGACTTGACGAAAGAACTTTCGTCTGTCGCGTGTCTTTACATATTCGTTATGTCGATTTTTGTGACTAATACACCACTCTATTCTTATTGCTTAAATACACACACATATCCTTACATATATATTGGCTTTCCTATGATCACTATGCAAAAAATAAACACTATGCTCGGTAGGCGGACTGGTGATCACAGTATGCATTGGCATATAGGAGAATACTGCTGCTAATCCTATTGATATCAACCCTTAGTTGGTCTGTTGCTTGCTGGGAACCACACGAATCGTGGTCAACCGTTCGACTTCACAATTGATATCAATCCCATTCATTTGTAAAACAAACCAATCTGTTTCAAATCGAACATAGAATGCACATTTACATAATGTAATCTCACATCCAACGCATACTGAATTGTCATACGGAAAATGTCTGAACCTCGATACGATAGTTCCAGGTCATTGGCAGCACCAACCTGCTCACCTAACTGGGTTGTAGAAAAGAGTATCTTCTACTAAAACGCGTTTGGTGGTTCAGTTCTCAACAAGAACCCTTTTCCAAACAAGCCTATTAATCTTTATGCCTATGTATATATATAATCGTTATTGCGCCTGTTAGCGAAATGACAGATTGAGGTCATATTCACAGAATATATTCGTAATGATGGTTTACAGCTAGGATCCGATAGGTGGCGTTGTAGTCAAGTTATTAAGAAATTATATATTTATGGACCAAAATGGATCATCTATACAAATAAATAAAATTGATGTGTCTGTTTGTAATGTCAAAAGAACAGCTTTATACTAAATGCATATCAAAGTATATACGATACCTACAACAACAAACAAAATACTGTACTGTACTGCATTTTCTTTGTCTGTCTGTCTGTCTGTCTGTTTGTTCCCGCTAATCTCCGAAACGGCTGAACCGATATCTACGGGGCTTTCACTGGCAGATAGTTGGTGTTATAAGGAATAACTTATGCTTATGAACACTAATATATATACTCTATGTCAAGTGTCTATGCAAGTACTCTAAATTATTTATAAATAATCCAATTATTTTCAATTAAACGCGGGTTTCAGCTAATATTCATAATATAATTGTTGGTTTAGCGCCAAAAAAGAGAATCCTAAAATCAGGACCCGATAGGTGGCGCTATGGTCGAGTTATTTTAATCAAACTCATCGCACCACCTATCATATAGGCCTGCTAGTTATGACTATAGAAAACTGAGTGGAAATGCATTATACATATTACATACAAACATCCTCACCAGATAACTGCGTCTCCTTCTTGATGGTAAGGTTATGTACTTGGTCGAGTCCAGCGTGTGGTACAAGAGCGGACACCTGGTCACTGAGTACGAGGGACTTGGCACTGTTTGTCGGAGAGGACGGTCGTCTCGCTAAAGATAGTGAGGTGCCGTCTGTTAGCACTGATATCTGAAAGAGATAAAATAAATATTTTGATCATTCTCTTCCATGTCTTTCGTTGGGTCAAAGTTAAAAATAAAATTTTCCTACGATTCTAAGGGTGAGATTCAGAAACGAGTCTAAGCGGGAACTTAGGCTTTCATGTGTCAAAATGCACTACTCTACTTACGCTCATAATTGTATTCACAGACGATCGGAACACGACTTACGCTTAAGCCATGTAGTGAAAAGCGACTACTTTGGGCGAATCTAGCGCCACTAAGGCGGCAAAGGTGTGCTTGCAACAGGAACTATGAACTATCGATAAATGAGAAAGTTGTTTACTTTGATTGTCATAATTCTAATTAGCTTTTAACTATAGAGGCTACATTAGTCTAATATATTCTAACTATTTAACTTTCTTACGTTCTGTATTACTCGCAGTAATACAGAATGTAAGAATAATCTTATCTGATTATTATATGACCTTGTTATTTCAGTCTACATCCTCAAATTTCAATTTTATTCAAGTCTGTGTCAGTATTTTTATTTCTAGTATGGTGGATGTAGACTAATTAATCATTTCAGGAATTCTTTTTAAACGCTGAAAAAGAGGCATTTCGAGTAGTCATTATCACTCGTAAAATGTTCATTCCTGCAGTTTAGAAAGATGTTATAACATAATTATACAGGTTTATGTGTCAGATATTTTGTTTCGCTCACTCCAATGGCATTTTGTACATATTGCTATTTTTTATTTATGCCTGCCTACACAGTTTTGTACAACCCGTATCTCACCGATAAACATTCTTGTTTTAAAAATGGCCATAGAGAATAGAGTTCAAACTTAGCCAAGACCGACGTAAGTTTGAGAGGGACTGTGTGTCTGAATACGAATTTTGAAGATGCGCATAGCTACTATTTGGCTTAGAGCGTTCTTCGCCCGTCTTACGTTCACGACTCTGAATCTCCCCCTAAATGTGGTCGTGTGATTATCGCCCATCAACCTCAAGTGTTTCTCTGTTTCTTCTGATCTTGTTCGTGTTAAGCCTCCTGTGTGGGGCGCTCTGCTTAAGGTCCAGCATGCGCTGTTCGTGAATGGTTTTAAAGCTCTCTATTCATTCAATAAGACTCTGGTGGATTCTACTAACCCTATTCATACTAAGGCTCCGCTGGTGCGGCTGCAGCGGTGCGCTGTACTTGAGATCCAGCACGCGCTGCTCGTCCACGCCCTGGAAGCCCTCGCTTTTAAGAGGCTCCGTCTTGATGCTCACATTGCGGAGAGTATCGATCGAGTCTCTCGATGATTGGAGGTCGAGGGAACTGCTGTTCTCGTCTGTGAAATGATAAGCAACATGGTAAGATATAATTCATTAATTCCGAAAAAATAATCGGAATCGAAAAGCAAGTAATCTATAATGGGAATTAAACTATAGAGTTATAATTATCTTATAGAGTACAGGGTTACAGGTACAGTTAAATGTTATGTGTTATAAGATATAATTTCTTGCCAACGCATCAACAACAAATCTATTATGACTGAAAATTGCATGGTATCCTGTCATGCCCAGATACCAGCCTTGTATATTGCCTTCAATTTACTCTAACTAAACACTTAAATATTTACTAACTTGCAGATTGATTTTGATAGAAAAATGTTTATTTGATTTTGAGAGCTAGTTGTAGACCCGATGACACAGATATAGAGAAAGTAAGACAACTTCAGTTCGTAAAATTGTATTGTAACTATATTCGTAACATGAACACTCATGGGCATCCAATGTTCCATATATTGTGTACCTATGTTGGTTCGAAACTAGTAAAATAATATTTAATCGCAATGTTTGAGTATTCGGCCATAAGTCGACCACATTCTAGCAATCAGATGGGATCCAGACTAGACACGATAAATTTGGGCACCCAGCGACTATTAGTGAACAGCTTGCGTCATATACCCTTCAGTATATTCAAATACACACCGTTAATAACACTGGTGTCTATGACCATGTCCGAGTCAGAAAGCTCTCCCTCCCACGACATGGGTCGTTCGCGCTCATTGCTGGATACTTCGCAGTGCGCACCGCTGGATGAACGCTTCTTCTTATTACGCATGTTGACCTAGAATATAAGATTAAATGGTTATTATTCAAGGTGAAACAGAAGCACTGCGCCACAAATATTACGAATCGCTATTAAAGCGGTATTAAACGCAAGTGTTTTAGTCCAGATCTGATAACGGGCACGGCAACTTCATGGTTAAAGTAAAATATCATGACTCTGTTGATGTTTTCTTGAGTTTTGGGAGTTGTCAGCCAACGTTCTAAATTACGCGCGACCTCATGTAAATCAATTACGAAGTAATACTAACCATGTTGTGCCAAAGGTGCAGTGACTTATCATCATATAAATTGTAAATATTGATGTCTTTAAAGAAGAATAGTTGGTCTTCTTTAAAGACTCTTTAAAGCAAACACTGTATACGCGGGATGGTTGACTGTGGGCAGCTTCATCATCATCATTTCAGCCAAATAAATCCACTGCTGGATACAGCCTCCCCCAAATATCGCCACAACGACCGATCTGGGTTTGAGTTGTGTGCTCATTATTGCCATAATCGCCACGCTTCGCAGGCGGGTTCGCGATCTAAGTTGAGGTGTAATTAATGTACTCGAAGGTCGCTGTTACCATCCTCCGACTAATCCCATAATCGCCTATGTATGAGATGGGGTGCTGCTATTCTTAGCCGGCACTACACTGCAGCGTCTGCAGCAGATGGGCAGCTTATTTTCAGAGTATTACAAATTAATTATTGAGCGTTAGTGTCCTTTATGGTATTTCAGCGTAGCTTCCTAGGAGATTCTAACCCTCTCAATAATAATGAAGTTCTTCGTCCACGAACTTTGTAAAGACGGCGACCTCGAGCGAGCGTCGAATGAAATAATAGTTTAGTATCAAATGAGTATTAAATTGCATACTGCAACATAAATGTCACAAGTAGCCAAATAACTGAAGGACATGAAAATATGGCAATAGCTGGTAATTACCTCGTATTGATGTTGGTTGAAGTCGATCTTGGAGATCTCGGCGTCAGTAGAGTCTTCATCATGAGGCTCTGAAGAAACACTGATACGCACGCCGCTCGAACTGTACGAGAACTGACCTGGAAGCCAAGGTTCGGTGATTGCAGTCGTGAAAGAAACAAATACACGAAACTTTTGATGCGCGATGCACGAATAATGCGCGCCTTGACATATTACCAAGAAATGTATTCAAACTAATGAATTTCGAACGTGCAGTGCTTAAGAAAGCCCAACTACGAGGAACACCGGTATTCCTAGAAAGCATTTTTGTACACGACAGGATCGTCAGTATTCGTTATTGGTTGGCATTCACTTAAGAATGAAAATATTTTGTCTCAGATTTGCAAATCTCAGGTCTTTTTTAATTATTGAAAGAGTAGAGAACTTGACGAAGCTGAGAATTAGAAAAAGATTACAGATGACCTATTTAGCTTTGCATGAAATGGTTACGACAATTTTACAACCGCAAACGAGACACCGCAAAACCATAATTTGTAAAATTAGAGCTCCGGGTCTAGACGGGATATCCGGCTTGAGAAAAGCTTGAAAGCGAAAAAAAATGCAGCAAGCAGTCATTGAACGAATGCGGTAGTAAAACGAGTAAAATATTAAGTACTTAGGTGGTTCTTAGGTATAGCCTTCGCAACGGGTTATGAGATTTGCACCGGCGCAAAGCCGCACTTCGCGTCAATTGACAATTCGAATTCGAAATCTTCGTACAAACTCCATTCACCAACCCATGAAGTAAACAATAAAAGTGGAGTAGATATATTTGCCGTGTGGTGCCAGCTAAGAATACTACCACCCCATCTCATCCCGTGGATGTCGTAAAAGGCGACTATAGGGGATTAGACGCAGGATGGGCAGCAGCGTCCTTCGAGTACATTTATAAGTTGTATTCATATACGCGCATGTTTTTATTAAATCAGGAGACTCATAATCTATATATATAAATATAAATTTAATGTTCGTTTGTTCAACATCGCAAATTATATATCTATCTATATGTATAAAAAAGTAATGTTCGTTTGTTCAAAATCGCAAATCTCCTAAAGTTCTATACCGATCGTTTCGAATTTTTTACACATCGCTGTATTCACTTACGCGCATGTTTTTATTAAATCATGATACTCATAATCTATATAGGTATATAAAAAAAATGTTCGTTTGTTCAAAATCGCAAATCTACTGAAGTTCTATAAAGGTCGTTTTGAAATTTTTACATATCGTTGGATTCATTTACGCACATTTTTTTATTAAACCAGGGGGGAACCTTAACTGTTTTTTTTTTGTATTCATAATCAAAATAATGTTGGAATTACGTGCATTTAGCCACAGCAACGCGTGGCAGGGTAAAACTAGTATATTTTAAACTTCCTAAAAATACTTAAAAGAACGTTGGATGCAGATACTTACTTAACTTTAGTCTTTTTGGTAAATAACGTAATTAGAATATTAATTATTGAATTGAAATGAATGTACCCGAAGAACGCTGGTGCCCATCCTCCGGCTGTTCAGGTATATTTATTCATCCTTAAAGATTAAATTTAACATTTGATTAACATCCGAATGAATAAAACAATACACCATTTCACATTATTTTTTAACTGCCCCTGCGCAAATTTTCGCCATATTTTTCGGGTACACTTTACATAAATATCTTATTTATGAGTATGAGTAGCACATATTAAATGTAATATAATTAAAATACCAGTGATGACATATGGCACAGAGACGTGGTCACTCACTATGGGCCTCATAAGAAAGCTCAAAGGTTACTCAGCGAGCTATGGAGAAATACCAGAAAAGCTCTCTGCTTTTTGGTATTTTTCTACGAGATCGAATAAGAAATGAGAAGATAGAAGAACTAAAGCTGCCACCATAGCTGGAAGGATTACTAAGCTGGCGATGGGCGGGGCACATTACTCGTAGAAATTATAGCCGTTGGGGCAAAAAAGATCTCGAATGAATACCGCGCACCGAAAACGCGACGTGGGACGTCCTCCGACGAGACGGACAGGCAACCTGGTGAAAGTCGCTGGGAGTCGTTGGTTGCGGGCGGCATATGACCGGGCGTTGTGGCAATATATGGGGGAGGCCTTTCTTCAGCAGTGCACGTCCTTTGGCTGAAATGCTGATGATGATGAATTGAAATAAAATAATTGGACAAAATGATGAAATGCTCTCATCGATGGGGTCGGAATAGACCTTTCACAGTCGGCCATAGTTCAAAATTTGATCGGCAGTAACAACTGCTGGAGCACTCCGTACTGTGATCGCCTTCTGCATTAATCTAGCAGAAGGAGGCTGCAGACGGGGAGGGGTAGCCCACTACCATAAAGTAAAACGGAACGTAAATAGTTGAGCTGAGAATATGTATCCGAACATATATTTTTTTGCGTTTTACTTAGTTTATTCGGGGATTATCCTCAAACAGATAACAAACCTTCAACTTTGGCCTTAGAAAAGCTATTTTTAACAGCGGGCAAAATACAAACAGAAATTTTCGTGTGTCCCCCAAAAATGCTAATGTTGTTTTTAAATAAAAATTACCATTAGTTAATTTTGAATATTTAGAATTTTAAGTACTTGTTTTTATATTGACTAGTGTACCTTTGAATAATTATGTTCTGCGTATTCGTAATAGGAGTACTCACTCGTTGCATCACTAATAATAAAAATATAATAGATTTTATTTGAATACTGCTTGATAAGTTTTATCAGCATAGTTTCACCTCATTAGAAGAAATTTATTCATAACGCTAAAGCATTTGAACATAAACAGAGTTCAGGATCCCCGTAGCGGGTTCAGTGACTCCCCTATCACCGCATATTATTATAATTTTATTGCGTGACGTGAATCATTTCACCGATGCTATGTTGCCAGTCCCGACTCGTGTTTGGAAAATATAGGAAAATCTCGGTGTGGAAAATAACGGATTTATTGTTGGCACACCTAATATTGGAGTTCTAAAATTAAAAACTTCTTTTGACACATTAGGTCTATTAATATGAGAGATACGACTTTAATAGACCTTTACCAGTCATGCGGTAGCAGCAGTAACAACTGCTGGAGCATGTGATCGCCTTCGGAAGTAATCTAGCAGGAGGCTGCAGAGCGGGAGCAGTAGCCCACTACCATTCTCCCAATCTGCAGCAGACGATCAAGGGGCCGGAGACGGGCAAAATTAATCTCTCAAACAAATCTTTTCAAGACTCAGTAATCGTGGCTCGTAGATACGCGGCGGACTTGCAGGGAAGTTTCCGTCACCGTCGCTAAGGGACTTAAGTGAGGCGTGTTCCACGCTCACTCCACAAGGACGGGTTGACCCCGTAAATAACGCCTCTCCTCCTCCGACGAGGCGGGCTCCGCTCAAGCGGACTAGCACAGACAGGGTCGCGCACGAATGCAAGAGCCTTTCTGCGACCCCGGTGCAATGTGCACGCAGGAACTCCGTGGGGTTGGACCCGATCCGTCCAACGAACCGTGCCGTCACCAACTTTTACCAGGTTGTCTGTCCATCTCGTTGGAGGACGTCCCACGTTGCGTTTTCCGCGGTATTCACTCGAGAACCTTTTTGCCCCAACGGCCATCATTTCTACAATGCAGAAATACCCGAAAAGCAGAGATCTTTTCTGGTATTTCTGCATAGCTCGCTGAGTGGCCTTTGAGCTTTCTTATGAGGCCAATAGTGAGTGACCACGTCTCTGTACGATATGTCATCACTGGTATTTTAATTATATTACATTTAATATGTGCTACTCATAAATAAGATATTTATGTAAAGTGTACCCGAAAAATATGGCGAAATTTAGCGCATGGGCTAATTAACCAATTGATCAATTTGATCAGACTTTGATTAATGTCTGTTCCACAGGCAACAATGTTATGTCCTTTACAGGTTCACAGGGTGTTGGATAACTCTGAGATATATTGTTAATGTAGACGAGGAACAGTAGTGGACCTAGTACAATCCCTTGAGGCACACCCTAGTTTGTTTTCCTTTGTTTTGATATAAAAGTAATTTCTATTTTAGTTTGCGGGTAAATCTATTTTATACTACTAATTTGGTTTCTATAGTTGTGTGTGTGTGACTTTATTAAGCGTAAAACGTCACCCCATGTTTCATATTCTTCTAGTTTAGCTAAGGGTATTTGCAAATATATAAACATAAATGCCTTGACCATATCTACGACCTGTGACCATAATGCTGTGTGGTTTACAATTATTGTGATAACTTTTTCAATCAACGCATAAATGGCCATGTTTATGTTTTTACATTTCAAAAGCCTTATTCTTCATTCCAAAAATCTATAGAGCCTTGATCTATATTACTCTTTCCGTAATCTTTGCGAAAACTAGCAATAAAGCAGCTGGCCTGTAGTGTTCAGGCTTTTATTAGTCATCTTCTTTGTGTAAGGATTTTTAATAAGTAATTTTTACATTATCAGGAAGATATATTTATGCTATATATGTATATATTTATGATTATATTCTATGCACAAATTCGTAATGAGGCTGAGAACTGGAGGAATTACAATAGTATCGTATTTTACGACTTTTATCCCGTTCTGTTCAACAGTAGTCATCCTTTGTTTGATATGATGATGATATGACCGATATCCTTAGGCATAGATCAGTATTCAGAATTTCGTATCGACTATTATAGTTATTCGTATGACGGCCAAAGACCATAGATAAACGTGCCCTCCGAGGCACGGCGGGCTCATGATGAGGTACAAATGTTCACCCACCTCAAGCCTGCTTAAACTTTCAATCCACCATTTTGCTCGGTAACCATTTAGCCCCGCCATGAATAGGTACTTATTTCTATTACTTGGAGCGATAAAAATAATCAAAGTCGGAAATTAAGTATAGACTTTTATGTACGGTCAATCGATGAAATGTATTGATAATAAAAGTCGTAAATTATAATTAGAATGAAACCACGATATCTATATTTACGCAACACACGCGCTCCTTTATCATGAAGTAAGCATAAGCAGTGCACTACGTGGCACGTGATGGTACGAGACAAATAACTGAAAATAGATATGCAACGAATACGATTTTATTTTTTGTTTTCTCCGAATATCAGTCAGTTACAGAAAATCCGTATTCACCGAATCACGTGCGTAAAAAATATTTGAGACACCCCTAAATAGTTGATCTACGATTCATGTATCCAAACATAATGTTTAACGTTTACGGCTGAAATTAATAATCAGTCTAATCCAAAATCTTTAGATTAAAGATTATGAACTTCATCCTAAGATGTTTTTATAAGTGTAGATGCGTTGCCCGCGCTCTACGATGGTCATATGAAAGAAGGTAATTGCCCGGAGTTGACTTAGTCACGCGCCGAACAGTGTCGCGGCTCGACGTGAATCATAAGTGTAATTCAACAACATAATTATTGAGAAAAAAATTGCCATCCTGTGTTTATAGACGAAGCACGAAGTAAACTGTAACCGTGAGAGAAAAAGAAGTTTAATTTCATAAAGAAATAAATACGTAACGTAAATGAAAAATAGAATTTTGTTTTATTTTTTAATACGCGGTCTAATGGCGGCCGGCGCTCCGTTTTGTAGTGCAATAACGTTCGTGTATGGCGCGTCTCGTTGTAAAATGTCATTGACTTTATCCGTTTTTGTGTGAAGTTCACATTTAACACAAAAACAGACAAATCCTTAAAATCCAAAGACTTTGGACAGGATTGATTGCTAATTTCGGCAGTTAATTTAATTATTCAAACCATTTAACAAATCTTCCACTATGGCGTCAGAAAAGCAATTTCGCAAGCTGGAAATGTATAAACGGAGAAGGAAATGCGTAGGGCCAAAATATTTGTGTTATATTTTAAATAATAAAAAAGATAAGGAGATAATTTTGATTACTAGATACTTACTTTTATTTATATGTATTGATATTGACTAGCGGCTTTAATTGCATGTGGCTAATTACGTTCAGCTATTTGTATTCGCCGAATAATAAAATCGCTCAAAGCCAGTTGCAGTCACTGATCGGCAAACGATCGGCTAGGTTAATTAAGAATTCGCTAAGAACACATTTACACTGTTTTAGGATTGAGCACCCCATTATTTATCACCCCATGATTGCCCTAAAAAAAGTGAGGCAGTATCCTCCGGCTAAGCCCATAGTCGCCTATTACGACACCCACGGGAAGAGACGGGTTGGTACTTTTCTTAGCCGGAACCACATTGATCACTACAATGAGCGGTAATTGAAAGTCGACATACGGCCGAAATTGTTATTCTATAATTTAGAAATAAATAAATTCACCTGTTTTTACGTCAAGGTCACACTTGACACCACAGACAAACCTCAATTCAAAATCCAAAGATTTTAGTTTAGTTTGATTATTAATTTTGGCCAGTTACCACCACACTTGGCAGACGGATCGGTGAATACGATATGTTGTTATGCACGATGTGCACACGGGAGGAAGCTGCTGCCCATCTTCTTTATATCAGCCCTTAGTCGCCTTTTACAACACCTCTGGATGGAGATGGGTAGCCTGTTTTTTTCCATGTACCAGGTACACGGAACACACTATGCCACTTACTATCACTTAAAACAACTGTTTAGTACGAAATCCCAGGCTTATCTACAGTAACATTAAGTTTGAGGTTGTCGACCCTAAATAATCATTGATAACTGTTAAAGAACCAAATTGCAGCTGAAGTTTGCTATTTATTTTTAAATTACAATAACCACTTGTACTATTAGGTTTGAGACCAGTCCGTTAATATGAATGAAATGTTATTTTGTCATAATATAAACAATTTAGAAATAATTATTAAAAAAACAATCATCATCATCATCATTTCAGTCTATACATCCACTGCTGAAGGGCCTCCCCCATAGATTAACAAACACAATTGTGTCATCATTTTGGGGGGTATTTGCCGATACTCACCACGCTTGGCAGGCGGGTTGGTGAGCACAGTACCTATGGCTACTGTTTCACAGAAGGGACGCTGCTGCCCATCCCTCTGGTTTATAGAGCCCCTTAGTCGCCTATTTCGACATCCAACGGGAGGAGATGGAGTGGTGCTATATTCTTAATCCGGACACCACACGGACACTCACGGAAAAAAACAATATCGAAACAAAAACATTGTTTTATGAACAAAAAGATTATACAGTTGCAACTACAATTAATATTTTTCTATCAGGAAATGTGTTCAAGGCAGATAGATTAACTTACTGAATGTATGGAATTGGCCGATTGATAGATGATGAATCTATCAGGATTGACAGCCAGCATTGATATGTTAGCGGTTTTATTTTTAGGTGAGTTTTGCAAATGAATAATCAAAAGTAACGAAAAAGTTTCAAGCAAAATATAAGTTCAATAATTACGAAGTTTTGTACGAAATGTTCGCATTTCGAAGTTTGTAAATGCTTATTTACTTCAGTAAATAAAACGTAAAAACAAATTACTATCGGATGATGTCAAAAATAAAAACAGATAATAAATCTGATTAATATTTGGCAAAAAATACTTATCAGACAACCTTGAAACAACCAATACCGAATACATACCTACCCTAATTTATTAACAATTGATTTTTATGCATACGATTTTGTTCTCCGGTCGATGACCAATGTTAATCTACAAACGAAAGCCGGTACGCAATGGTGCATATACCTAGTAATCAAGAACCTTACCGTTACTAGTCTCTGGGCCCGACATGCTGATAGTGGTGACAGATACGTGTCCCCCCTCCACCTTCACCGCTTCGCCCTCACTGTTCATCGCGGTACTCATCACCATCTAACCCTCACACCATCACAGCACTTAGGTACTATCGTTATTATGTCTTGATCGATTTCCCTTCACTACACTATAGCACCACACAGAAAAAAGTTCGTCTATGGTAAATTCATAGAAAAATACTGTTCGAAAATTTTCAAAAACTACTTTGTCTTTTCCACATAATACAAAAATATTTCTGTACGGTTCATCATCTTGCGTCGCCGCTCATTTTTAAGGCAACATTTGGATTCAGTCTTGCTATATCTGTGTTCTTTTTACATATTCTCTTTACTGTATTTTCTTTATCAGACCAGGATGATTGCTTTAGAGCCAAATATGGAAGCAGAGGATTACAGCCAGATGATAAAGCCAGCATCTTGGGTAACCTGAAACAAAAATAAACAAGAGTTATCGCTTGAATTGTTCTCTATGGATGTAGTAAATATAAGTATTACACTGACCCAAGGCAAGCAAAAATATTGAGACGGGATTTGAAAATATATATATAAAATTTATTGAAAAATTGTTGCAGACCGCTTTAATATAAAATCGATGCTATAACCGCAAAGCTCTATTCCGCGCGTAGCTCTGTTCAAATTTCGAATAAAGTATCGGACATTTCGAAACAGTGTGTTTGTGTACACGCACGAGATGTGAACGCGTCGCGCGGCCTTGCAAGCTCGCCCAGTGCTGTGCGATAGCGTGCGGTATTATTATCGATACGCCACTCGACCCCTTGTGTCATTGGCATTCTGTTTACGAGGGCGAAGCACGGTCGCGATAGCGACGAAATGCGTCATACCCACTAAATGAATGAATTGCCGTCACCGGCAACATGATTAGTTTGGTTAGCTCACCTTCACATTATTGCATAAGCCGATAATTATTGTAATGAACTAATAGAAATTGTTTTAAACCGTGACTGGGATAAGCCAATTGTAGAATATACACGTATTTTATCAGTGTCTAAAACATGCCACTATAGTGCACATTAGACGGTTAGTTATCGATAAAACCAATCACTAGCACAATTCAAAGGGAGTGGGGGAGGGGCGACGTTCGGCCTTCACAGAGCCGGTTGTAGCGACCGGCCGGCCGCGAGCATTTCGCCTTTCGCGCGCTAGACTGGTTCGCCGCTCCCAATACCGCCACGGCAACAAACTTGATAATGTGTGAGATGAGTGTATTATGTACCAACCTGAGTAATTAATACGAAACCTACCAACGCAATACAGACTATTATGAGTCACACACGATTTACCGTTAAAATGAAAGTCACCTTAATACTGCAACACTGTACACTATCCATTCAACCTCATAAATAATTCGTTCCGAATGTCGAAACGATTATTTGATACAAACATATATGATGTAGGGATAGATATCAGTCACTACCGTCTGGCGAGCCAATTAGCGTCCAATAAAGTCCCTTGCCCCCAGACATTTCTCAGTTATCACTATCAGACATTCAGACATTGCAGTCGCCGTGGCAACGTCGTTAACTGCCAATTACACAATATGTACGTTGTCTAGATTGCACCATAACCGTAGTGTTTAGAAACAGTTACTGTCATATCCCTTTTTGTCACCAAACCTGCTTATTATTTAAATATTTACCTTATATTTATTACCATATAAGGCAATCATCAGTGTTTGTTACTGTATCTATCAAACTAAAGACAAAGAAAACATGAACCTCAAAAATCTTCTTAATTCTAACTACGCGTTTTACGTCTATTATATTCTATAATTAAATTCGGTTGCGATCATAAACGTTCATCTCTTTCTTTTGAATAATTAAATAGTATTTTAGAGCGAGACGAATATAAATTTTGTGTCCTAATAAAATAAGTTCATCCGCACGCAAGATGGCGTCACCGCGGCCTAGACAAGGCCGAGCGGTCATTTGTACGATACGCCAGACGAGCTGCTGCTTTGTCTGCCTTCTATTTATGGATTATCTTTTAAACGCAACGTGGCGGAACTTTAGTCGGCTCGGTAAATATTTATTCTGAAACATCACCGAATTTTCCACAATACGTTGAAATAAACATACTATTATAAATAAATTAGTCAGAGAAAGAAAAATGTGTTTTTTCTAGTATCTACACCAGGATTTTCCGCGTCCAGACCAGTTTCAATGTATGTTCATTAAATACGTTTGCGTTGAACTAGTTTCGTAACATTGTATTAAAGTAACTAAATATATCCTGCACCTAACTGAGATAATGATAATAATACTTTGACAAATATGCAGGCGTTTAATGCAGCTGTATAAGCTGGCATCAATTGCCCAACTCGAGGCATTTAGTGGTTGGTAAAATACATAAGTAACGAGGAAAAACGTCTTTACATCAGATTACTCGGAATTGTATTTAAAGGCTCGGCCAGTGATGTCCTTGCTTTGTTGTAGTAAGTTATCGATAAGGCTATGCGAGACGAGGCGTCGACCGATAGTTATCTTAAGGTCACAGCACTATCTGTGACGTAAACAAAAGTACCATCCATTGTGATAGTGATGGATGAGATCTACATCGACACAGGTGTGTTTATTTCAACAATAACATTATGTCGTTTTGCACAACATTTTAATTTCTGCTTACAAAATGACGAAATCATCCTATATAATTAATTTAATTTTCCAGATTTTCTCACATCTTACCTAAGCCTGGAGGGCGAGTGGAGGATTTCACGGGTTAGCCTTAAATTTACTTGATACCCACTTAGTTTATAAGATATAAAACCTAACGCATTTCACCCCATCCAATCCAACCAATATTCAACCAACAAAAAAGCGCAACAGACGAGCAAATCGTGACAAAGCAATATTAGTGACGTTATGAATACCGTTGAGGAAAATTGTGAGCGTTAATTTCCTGCATCCTTGACCCCGATGAAGCGAGGTCGTCATCGAGGGCGACGCACCCTATCGCCCACGTCGACTGAAATAGAAGAGGTTAATACTCCTTAGTAAGTACGTTCCTATGGCGAACAAAGAACTACGGGGTGATGATACGTAATTATGAAATTCGTAATTAAACACGTGTTCATGTAGCCACTGGTGGTATTCATACTGGCGATTGTTTTAAAGAGTAAGTCATCCTAATGGAATAAATAGTATAAACCTGCAGTTCCGGCAGTCCTAACACATTTTAGTGCAGAGTTTATGTATAAAGCAATAAAAGATACGGCCTATTCCTGGCGTCATATAGATAGTAGACGCAAAAAAGGCCTAACCGATTTTTGGATGTAAATTATTTTATTATTATACCGGCAATTTAAAACACACTCAATATTTAAACAGATTATTAATAATATTAAACATAGTAAAGTGCAATTTTTACTGTTTAGTCCCATCTTATTTACTACCTATAATTTTATCGCATAGCTAGTTATTTATCAAATCCTTTAAAAATAATTTGGTATACTTTTATCGTATACTTAATATTATAATACATCAATACATTTATAAAAGTAGAATCACATTCACAAAACAGCGTGACAGCCACAAACACCTATATCCCAAATCTAAAGATGGTAGATTAGATTTATTATTAATATCGGCCGTAAATAAATACACGTGTAAAATTACAAATGTAATTTTAAAGTTTAAACATTTATTTCTTAAAATAAATAAAATAGATTTACAAAAACGCAGTACGAATTTGGAACACCGTAACGTAACAAATACCTATGTTAGTAATAAATAAAACACTTAGACGGAGTACATCGCGTATATTATACTTTCTTTTGTGATTCATGACGTTTCGAACACTGCAGCATTCGGGTTGCAGCATGCAAGAAAAAAACTACAGGTAATATACGCGATGTAATCCGTTATGTGTGTATTTTATAATTATTTTATAATGTGTTATAACTATAACTATAACATATAACTCCATCTCCTCCCGTGGATGTCGTAAAAGGCGACTAAGGGAATCTAAACCAGAGGGATGGGCAGCAGCGTCCCTTCTGTGAAACGGTAGCCATACTGCGCTCACCAACCCGCCTGCCAAGCGTGGTGAGTATTGGCAAATACCCCCCAAAATGATGACACAGATGTGAAAATCTATGGGGGAGGCCTTTGTTCAGCAGTGGACGTATATATGGCCGATATGATAATGTGTTTTATTGTAACGAATAACAATCGCGAAATCCTAAGACATTACCTGTTAGTATTAAAAAAGCACATTCATTAATTTATCCAAACGTAGCTTCTCAATCCATTGATCATATTCATAAACTTGGCGCAAATATGAGTCTAGACTGCAAAAACCGTGACTACGTTAGTCATAGAAGAACGTAACGGAGGTGAATGGCTGTTCCTACTGTTGTGTGCAAACGGCCTGCCCTGGTGCCATGCCAGCAGATATCTTCCGTAATAATGACTCGGAATATGGAATTACCGATTATGAATTTAGTTGTAGAGTTTTTTGCGAAGTACAGGACTAGGTCGTTACAGTCCCTGCCTGAGAAGTGCCTGGGAGGCAGCCTTTTTACAGCCGCCTTCCCTCCGCTGAAGCGGGTGGCCGCTTTAAAGTCACCCCCTCCGAGATGTGTCTAAAGGCGTGGCACCAATGGGCGGCTCTAGTGTGATCTTACGAGGACCTGAAGCCCCCCTTCGATGCCGCATATGACCGCTGCTGTGGTTTTAGCCAATAGGAGTCCGGCATACCCCTTCGCCCTTCCCCGGGGCGAAGGAGGTTCATATAGTATTTCTACTGGCGACCAATAAAAAAAGGTCGCTACAGTCCCACCTATTTCCAAGGGCGTACCCAGCTTTGAGCATGTGAGTGAGGTAGAAGAAAAATTGTCTATTAAATTGACAAATGCCCCTCTTCCTTAAAACTAATATAAGTATGATAACTATGCGTAAGCGTAGTTCTATTCCGGGTGCAGGGTAGGAAATGCCAGCGAATTTACTTTACAAAAGGGTATTCTATCTTAAGCCTTAGGTTGGCATTTTAAAACCACTGGAGCGGTCATCTTTGGCACGGAAGGGGGGCTCCAGGTCCTCGTAAGATCACACTAGAGCCGCCCATTGATGCCACGCCTTTAGGCACATCTCGGAGGGGATGTAGTACGTAGAACCTAACATACTTACATCCTCTTTAGTACATTACATAACATAGGTGGATCCTTCCCCCTAATCCCGCCTACCAAGCGTGGTGAGTATTGGCAAATACCCCCAAAATGATGACAGAGTTGTGAAAATCTATGGGGGAGGCCTTTGTTCAGCAGTGGACGTATAAATGGCCGATATGAGGTCAATCCTAAAAGGGTAAGGTTGTTTTAATATATGAGAATGCTTAGACCATTGCGTGTGCTGACGAGCCTTATTTGGAGCCTGGGATAATCTTCTGGTGACATGCCAGCGCTGGCACTACATTAAAACATGATTCAGTAATGAAATAGAATAAATTGCAATATACCTTACACGTTTATTTTTATTTAACTAATATTACTAGTGGTCGCCCAATGGTCGAAATTCGACCGCATTTTTTATACATATTTTGTTACTTTTGGCGCTCGTCACCCATATGAACTTTAACTATGCCAAATCTTACACTCCTACGTGCGCGCAATGTGCTTAAGATATAGATATAGATCAAGCTGCATTATTCCATTTAGCAATAAGCTATGTTTATCACGTAAACGATGCGAGGCCGGGTCGCTAGTACCAGTTATATTAATGGTAGGTTACTGATTTCTATCATATCGATATGCCTAGACGCATGGGTCATGGAAAGCGTTGCTAAGTGTCGCGGGATGTCGCGTTTTCCAGTTCAGAACACGTTCCGATCGACCATTAATCGGGCCGCCAACAATGACATTTTACAAATACATACATGAACATTATTGCACTACAAAACGGCGCACCGGCCGCCATCAGACCGCGTAATAAAAGCTAAAGAAAATATTTTTTATTTACAATATCGATTTACGTTACGTATATATTTATTTATGAAATTAAACATATTTTTCTCTTACAGTTGCAGTATACTTCGTGCTTCGTCTATAAACACAAGATATCATCATTTTTTCGAAATATGTTTGCTGAATTACGCTTATTGCTCACGTCTAGCCGCGACGCTGGTCGGTGCGGGACTAAGTGAACTCCGGGCAATTACCTTGCTTTCATGTGATCATTATAGAACGCGGGCAACGCATCTACACTTATAAAAACATCTTAGGCCGCCAAGGATCCCGACTTTTGTTGATAGAATTCTATATAAGACAACACTTTAACTTACGCATCAATAGACAATGCAAATAATGACATAAACAATAGTTGAAACCAACTAACACCAGCACGGAGATGGGACAGCTAACTTGAGAAGTCTTCCAAATATTTTTATTTTATCTGTCCCGATTTTAAACCCAATGTCCCAAGTTTTTTATTCATCCGATATTTGGCTAGCTAGACCTGGCAACACTAGTCATGGAGCAGCTCCACATTAATGTACTAAAACCGAACAATATCGATATTTTATTTCCTTGACTGACGACCGTTTCGAATGGACCATTGGACTCGCGTCGGTCAGTCTAGTGTATGGAATGATAGTATACACTTACCCTTACACACAATAATATATATTATACTAGCTGGGACACGCGGTTTCACCCGCTTTTAAATTAAAAGAAATTTAGAGTACTTCGACATAGACACGACATAGAATATATATATTGGCTTTCAAGGGTTTTTTATTGCTCGGGACCCCTTGAAAGTGAAAATCCAGTGAAAATCCCGTCAAAATCGGTGCAGCCGATTCGGAGATTATCCGAAACAAAGAGAGACATACAGGCAAAAAATTTAAAAATTGTTTGTTTGTTACATGTATCCTAGTATGTACCGTATATACTTTCATATGCATTTAGTAAAAAGCTGTTATTTTCCCATTACAAACAGACACTTCAATTTTATTTATTTGTATAGATTAACTAGTAAGCTTATTAGCTGTGTCCGTTTCAGGCGGTAGGAGGTATCCTACAAACTTCAGAAGGCTACACTGCTTCGAATCAGGTTTTTACATAAATATATGTATACTATGTGTAGCCGGTGGTTTATCGATTCTCACCAGAGTTCATGCCCTCCCGTCTGCCAATGGAGGCATGCCAACAGGTGGCATTTTCCATCTCTCTGGTGATCGTCTCTGACTTTGTATACATTTTTGTTATTCCCGTAAAAAAGATGGGTTGGATGGACCACGTCTCTGTTCCGTATGTCATCACTGTCTCTTTATAATAAAACACTTTTAAACGGATTATATCGCGTGTATTATAGATTTGTTTTTCCTGACGTTTCGAATACTTTGCAGGGTTCGTGGTCGCAGGATGACTAAGGTGACAGGAGTCGTTACAGATCTACTTAAGTTTTGATTCTCTTCTATAATACTGGCCTTAGGTATTTTCATAGGATGCGGTCGCTTTCCGAATTTCACGCGAGCAAAGCCGCGCGTTAAAAACAATTGAAATTATAAGTGCGTATTGTTTTTTATCCTCCTACGATTGCATATACTCGTAAATGTAAAATGTTGATCGACACTTGTTTCAACCAGACCTTCGACAAGGTCGTATTGATATTTCCATATGTTGATATCGTGTTTACGTTTTCTTACATGTTGTTTATATTATTATCTATCTGTCAATTGTAGATAAAGTATAAATTATATTAACATTATAACAGCAAACTTTAATCTACTTCGTTAAGGTAGCTATATGTAAACAATGGCGGCGTAAAGTTAAATTCCCGACCAGAAAGACTGTATGTTCAAGCTGATATAAAAAAAACAAGAACCCATATAGGATTGTCGTATAGTTTTCACAGTTGATTTTGGCCTCGAGTCTTTCCGGAAAGCATATTTTCACAGCACAGAACAGTGGGCCAATTCTCGTAACTGAAAATGTAAATGTGAATATAGTTCCGATCCTCAGTGTCGCAAAAGTAACAAACGGTATTTTCCTAAACTAACAAACGACATGAATAACAAACACGAGCTTATATTGAGATGAGACCGAAAATGGATCGAAGCCAAAACGGTACTCTGCTAACATTTTTTACTAACACAGGTACTTAAATTTTCATTAAATAAAGTCAAAATTGACACTGAAACTGAAATTTGACTGAACTATAAGAGGAGCAGAATACCAATTTGCTGTCAATTCATAATTTAATCTCAGTTCGGTCAACGTTCAGTCATAGCTACGAGAATTGGACCTCTGAAAACTAAGTTTTATGGTATTTGTTTCACAGCATTTCTTTCAGTGGCGCCCCTAGATCATCTTCGAGGTGGTACAAGATCTCCTTTGCGCTTCTACAATGGTGTTAACTAACGGCCGAAATTAATAATCGATCTAATCCAAAATCTTCAGATTTAATATTTTGATATTCATACGTTGTTGTGTTACGATCACATTTAACACAGAAAACAGACATATCTGTAATCCGAAATCAAAAGATTTTGGATTAGATCGATTATTAATTTCGGCCGTTAGAGCGCTTTCTATGCAGATGTCTATCTGTGGCTAAGCCACATTCCGACAGACCGACAAGAGACAATATTTATTTTCACATACACATATTAGGTACTCACGTACTTTATAGAAGTAACGACGATTAAATATTCTAGTCAAGGAACAAATACATTTGTTTGATAAGGTTTTTTTAGACTATCGATGCTGCCTCCAAGTTCGCCATCTGCGGACAATCGAATATTTGCTCCAATTTTTTGTTTGTACTCCTGACGGCGCCCCCTTGCAGCAGCGTGGCACTCGGTGCAGTTGCACCGCTCGCACCGCCCTAGGGCCGCCGCTGATGACTTTGTTAGTGTTAAAGTGAATATATTCCAACAATCACGCACATGTTTATAGAGGAGGTACCTATATTGAATGTTTAAAACTACACTTTACGAACAAATACGTCTTAATGCTTCTCGTACTTTCATAAGCGATAAAAACAACATTCCTATGAAAAATAATGAATTCATTCAAAGATAAGCTCGAAAATGCCTACTAATAAGAACTCACGTATAGAAGTATGTACATTTTAACTGATTACGTCACACGGCAGCTGTCCAAACTACAGGCGTAAACATCTACAGAGTTCAGAGTAAAAAACAATAGTGTACTAGTTAGCCATTAAGTCCATGTTATTTTTGTCGAGGTCACGTTATCCGCCATTTTGGGATCAATAACATGCAGTAATGTACCTAATGATAGTTGAAATGTGATTTAGTAATATCAAATTAGCTTAGAAGTGTGTTCTGAATCTCTGATATTCTACTTCGAGATACACAATACGATTTTCAGTGACATGTTATTACGGGATTTTACTGTCAAATATTCGAAGGGCCATCATGGCCAAGGCCTTGCATTGGATGGGTGACCAATGATAAATGATCTTTATTTAGTGAATTTCAAGCTTTCTGTCTGTTTATAATTCTAGTATCAGTAATCTATCTTTTCTCATCAGGACCTCTTCGTGCCTCGTGTGCTGTCTGACGAATAAAATACAAAATTCATATTTTTTATTCAACATAGACATAAAAATAGTTTTGAACGTCAACATAAGACAGCACCCATATAAGCCCACCCTTCACCACGTCCTAGTGTTTAAGCTGGGAAGAAGAAACGGCGCAACAAACTCCCCAGCAACACGTTAGTCTGTCATACTCATATACATTTTCTTATTTACAACAAACGCCTTGGAACCGTGCAACTAAATTCTGGCTATTCATAAGTTCCTGTAAATGGTTTCTTCCATGTAATGAAAATAATCTTTAATATGGTATTTCTCCTGTGCATGTTGTTTACAGATATAAATCTCACATACAAAATTGTTATAATATCAGAAAGCTATACTATTCCAGATGGACATAGGGCTATGATTATCATATTCCGTGAGGTGTCCGGATCAAGAATATATCACCACTCCATCTCCTCCCGTGGATGTCGTATAAGGCGACTAAGAGACTCTTAAATAGAGGGATGGGCAGCAGCGTCCTTTCTGTGGACCAGCAGCCATTCTGCGTCCACCAACCCGCCTGCCAAGCGTGGTGAGTACTGGCAAATTTCCCACAATATGGCGACATAATTGTGGAAATCTGTGGAAGAGGCCTCTGTCCAGCAGTGGACGTCCTTTATCTTTCGCACCGAGCGGTGATCTTCGGCACCGAAGGGGGCTCCAGGTCCTCGTAAGATCACACTAGAACCAGCCTTTGGTGCCACGCCCTTAGGCACATCTAGGAGGAGATGACTGTCTAGCGGAGGGCAGGCGGCTGTAAAAAGGCCGCCCCCAGACACTTCTCGGGGAGGATTGTAAAGAATCCCCCCAAGACTTGCTGTGCGCTGTGCTGCGCACTCGGCGACACGTGACCACGTGCGCACTATCGTCTTTCCGGGGGTGGACGTCCATCACTTATCAGTGTGAAATGGATGTAAAAGATATGTCAGATTAACCCAAGATGAAATATTTCCACGTTTACGTAAGTAGCTAAATGTAAACTTGAGTAAATAGGAGGCCTCATACCCAGTCGTCGCACTCATTAGTCGGTAACGGATAGGCGAGGTTAAGCAACACTTGGCGCGGCAATCTAAGAACTCATGCTCGAGCGATCGAGCGAATGATCGTTTACTTAACCGGAGATGAAAGATTTCCTCATAGCCAGACGTGCTCACTAATCGGTAACCCACGCGGTGAGGTTAAGCAACACTTGGCGCCGTCAATCTAACAATGAGTGACTACATATTTGAACTGAGCGTCTCCGTGCTTCGGAGGGCACATAAAACAGTCGGTCACGGTTGTTGCCATAAGACAGCAGTCGTTAAGCAAAGTCAGCGGCCTTTGGCTGGCTGGAACAATTGACAAGGTTGGCGACGAACCAAACGAAAGAAGAAGTAAATAGGTTGCAAATTTGCAATCCTTATGATTTCTGGTGACCCTTAGATATCCCATTCACACGACAATAGGCTACGGCTAAGGCGTCGGACTGGCGAACGATATGCGATGAGTTCCAAAATGACCCGATGCAATTTGCAATATAGACTTGAACCCACTCCTAGCACAAGGTATACATATTAGCTTAGAAGAAGGAGGTGGGAAGGTAGAGCTTAACGGGAATACTAATGAGACACGATTTTATCAGCCTATGGGCGGCTCAAACCCAAAATGAGGACCTGCCTACAACTTGCTGTAACTAATTGCTCTAATTCTAAGGCACAGTATCCATTTAGTAAGGTGGCAATGTAATGCTTATTAATGGGATCAATTTTCGAATCATGAAGGCAAATATTTGCAAAATGAGGGGAAACTGGCTGGCCTCAATTCGGTAATAGTCACGTCAAAAGCTGTCCAGAAGACAAACATTAGGCCATGCATGTTTGTTGTTATTAGTGAATTACATTCTGCACCTTCGCTTGATATAAAATCTTAGACCCGAACTTAATAACACGTCAATCTAATTTTAAATCTGTCAAAATGGTTGTTGACAACTAGATCTTCTTCTTCTTCTTTCTAGATCAGATTTGGCTCAAGCATTAGTAAAAAGCGCTCACATACAGAAAAACCATATTCCATATTATAAAAGAAAGAAGTTCCATAAATTAACCTAAACCCTTGCCTGAAATAAAACCCGCATTGTTAAATCATTTATGAACTGCTAAGTGTTGCAAGCAATTAAATTAAACGGTAAATTTAGAATTACCACGGGTAAGACAAGTTACTGTACAGCACAATGAGGTAAGGTCATAAATAACGTAAACACCGACAACCTGCCTATTGTCTCTTGTTAGCTAACGAACCAATTGCGTAACGAACTATTTACTGGGAATTTATTTGGTTTACAAGCATCGGAGCTGCACATACGATTATTTATTTATTTAAACTTTTATGTACATTGATTATACACAAAGCAGACGTAATGCCATGAGGCATTCTCTACCAGTCAACCTTTGGGTTAAAGAAACACTTCGATAGAGATACAAAAACAAAGTTATAGATAATGTTGCAATAGAAAAAAAACTTGAAAAACATACATAAACTGATATAAAAATAAATACTATATTATATAGGTTTAAATATTAACTCTAATGACGAATACCGTTTTGAATGATCAGGTTTACAAGAAGTGTTAACGTACTTTACGTTTAAACGTGAATTTACTCGGAGCTTCCTTTGTATCAAGAGGAAATGCATTCCAGAGTTTTATTGTTGAAACAGCGAAGGAATTGGACATAATGGTGATCTGTATGGCGGGATGGAATTAAGAATTACATTTTCAGAAGCACAGAAGGTTATGACAGTGGGAGCCACCTCAAACTTATAATAAATCTATATAAAGATCGCAGCGTGGCCGTTACGTTATAGCTTGTCCGACTAACTTGCTTGACCCAACCAAGCCTTTCATCAATATGGAAACCCAAATACTTTACATGACGTGGCAGGGGAATTATTAAAAACTATTGGGGTAAGATATTTGGTATTTACATTCTTAAGGTAGAACTGACTACCTATAAAAATAGCCTGACATTTACTCGTGTTGAACAGAAACGTGGTCACTCACAATGGGCCTCATAAGAAAGCTCAAGGTCACTCAGCGAGCTATGGAGAGAGCTATGCTTGGTATTTCTCTACGAGATCGAATCATAAATAAGGAGACCCGTAAAAGAACTAAAGTTGTCGACATAGCCGAAAGGATTAGTAAACTAAAGTGGCAATGGGCGGGGCACATTGCTCGTAGAACTGATGGCCTTTGGGGCAAAAAGATTCTCGAATGGAGACCGCGCACCGGAAAACGCAGCGTGGGACGACCTGCAACGAGGTGGACAGACGACCTAGTGAAGGTCGCTGGAAGTCGTTGGATGAGAGTGGCATGTGACCGCCCGTTGTGGAAATCTAAGGGGAGGTCTTTGTTCAGCAGTAGACGACCTGTGGCTGATATGATAATCCGAAAAGAAATAGAAATATCTACTTTATTCTAACCAACACGAATGTACACTTTAGTTCGTAATCATTAGAACAGATCCTTTTGTTTCAATTTAAATTTTTGAAAATTACTCCGTGATAGAATTTCATATGGAACTATTCTGAGCCGCTTAGATCGAACTCACACGATACCCTTAATACTGCAAAACAGATAAAATCTGAAACAGTCTTAACTGTAAATAACTTAGAAATATTCAGGTACTAGACAATTTTGCACGGAGCAACGCTAGTTAAGTAATGCAATAATAATGTCGGCGGCGCGCGCGCAAGTAAACGTAGTACACCTTGATACAACTACGAGTTATGTTATTGCGGTCGCAGACTTGTTGCTGTTAGTCTGTAATGTTGATTACTTATAATAGAGTTGCTGGTAAATTAAAATCTGAGCAGCTAAATATATGAAAAGGCTTGAAGCCTCAGAAATATAGGAAAAGGGTTGAAGCCCCAGAAATATATGTCATTGTAACTTAGTTCTTAACCTGAAGACTATGACTAAAAGTTGACCACACTGAACATCATCATCATCATTTTAGACATAAGACATCCACTGCTGAACAAAGGCCTCCCCCATAGATTTCCACAATTGTGTCTTCATTTTGGGGGAATTTACCAGCACTCACCACGCTTGATAGGCGGTTTGGTGAGCGGAGCGGAGTGACATTAGCCATACTTTTAGTATGATCTTAATATTACTACTTTACTTTACTACTACAGTACTTACAGACTCGTTTCAATCTCAGTTTTGACGTTTATTTAGGGAAGAGAATACCAATTTTATTACCTTTGTCAGTTATTAATGTTAGCAAAGTACCGTTTTGGCTTCCACAAATTCTCAATTTATTTTCGATATCTACACAATGTTAGTTTACATTGGACGTTTTTTGTATGCTAAGTTCCAAAATGAAGGGGTACCCGGCCAGGTCATTGTACAATATACAAATAATTGCTAGATAAACATAACTAACGGCACAGTTAGTGTAGTGGCTGATACAGTCGGCTGCTGCGCTCCGGGTCGTGGGTTCGATTGCCGCACGGAACAAATATTTGTATAATCTCATCATTTGTATCGTTTTTGACAAAATGTCTTACTTTTCTAGTACAAAACTAGAATTTCCACAGAATTGCTACACACAACGTAAAAATCCAACATGGCGGTAAGAGACATTTAGTAGATGTATGATACTGCCAAGAAATCGATACTTTTACTCAGTACTTATACCGAAAGAGAGTATCGATACTTGCTCATTGCTTGATCGAACAGTATCGGTCAATTTTTATGGAACACTTAGATTTTAGAACCAAATAAAAACACGTTGCCTATCTTTGGACTTTATTACATGAAACATGTTATGTGTGGTTTAAAATACTGCTTATAAAATTATTCAATATTCACAAAGAAGTTGAATCTCTGAGTCGCCATATTGAAAGTCAATGAAATTACTGATTACAGATGATTTCTGTACGACTAAAGTATGCAGTTAAACGAACTATAAGTATTTTTCTGGGGACGTCTGGATTTTTCTCGATTTTTGAGGTATTGTACATGGACCTGGCCGAAAATGAAACATCTCCTTTGTGATATTTAAGACATTAAACACTAGATTGGCGACTAGGAAAGCGTAGCACTACAATATTTCGAGGAGGACAGCCAAATTGAATATGAGTATTCATTTAATTCCCCGATGTATCTAAAATAAATATCACGTAGGCAACACAGACAAAAAGGTCAAATTCTCTATGCTCCAATTTAAAGCCATCATTTCTCGCGACAGTCTCTCAATTAGACCAAGGTCTGTACGTCTGGGCGTAAATACGCAAATATCTGGAAGTAGTGACCTCGACGTTCTATCACATGCTACGTATTAAATGTATCAATCACAATTTGGCAATGTCATTAGTTGTATCAACCAAACTTGAAATAATGTATAAGAGAAAAAAAAAACAATTAAATTATGGCTGCCTAGAGCACCACCGCATCGGTGCGTATTAATTAGAGAATTTTAGCTGAATGTTCAGTAAACCGACTTTTGTCAATATGGTATAATACTTGTAACATTAAATAGACAGATCTAAGTACCTACAAGATATGAACGTGGTAGCTTTAAATTCACCCTTTGATTTATATTACAATATTTGTATTTCATCCTTTGATACTTTCGAACTGGACTTGCAATAGTCTCACAGTAAAACGTAGACGCTTTTCGAAGTTCGAATACCATTGAAGGACATACATTAAAAACCACTAACTAGTAGGTACTTCGCTTCTGAAATTTATTTCAAAAATTACATTTATATTAAGATGGAGACCAACACAACAGGTGTTAAGGCCTCGCTATGAGTCATCGTTTAGATTGTCCAACTGATAGATACGTGCGTGACGTAGCAATTTTTTTGCGTTATTTTTAGCTTGGATTCGATTCTGTGAGCAATATTGAACACCTTTTGTACTGTACGCTAATAAAGTATTTATAGTAAACTGTTATTACAGATCTATACTATTCGGCTGTGACGTTCAGGAAATTATCTACATATAAATAAAACTGACACAAATACTTTTGTGTTTCATAATTACTCTTACTCTTACAATAGAGTTTCATTTGTATGTTCGTCCTTGTAGGACAGGCAAAGGTAACTGAGCACATACAGCCAGAATCAGAACTATATGCCTGATATTTAGTTTTTTAATGCAGTAAACAAGTTGCGTTTATAATGTAATTATAAATAAGCAGTAGTTTTAAAAGTTGATATTCACTGGTGATATGGCACAAATTTTTATTTGGCAGGAACGGTAAATGGTAAGTACCTTACCTTGCTGATGCGTTGCTGACCTAAGGCTTAAATTGATATTTTTTTTAAACTTTGCCCCACACTAGGATTTCTCCTGTGTCGTGGGTGCGTTTACAGACATGAATTCCACATACAATACACCGAGACCCGGAACAACTACCTGCAGATCATACAAATATTTGTTCCGTGCGGGAATCGAACCCACGACCCGGAGCGCAGCAGTCGACTGTATCAGCCACTGCACCAACCGCGCCGTCAAATGCCTTTGTTCCTGCAGTTTCATTGGCTGTTCTTAGCCTACAACTACGCTCACACATTCTCTAGTTTTACTAAAACTTCCTAATCAAATATTACGAAATTTTGTTTTAATAACCGTAAAACAGGTATAGGTACCGATGTTTCGTTTTATCAATGAGTCACATACATTACCGACACACGATAAGTTTATTATAAATATAGTGGGTCAAATTACCTTCAAGGATTTAATTAATCTTGAGCATAAATCGCGTTGACAGCAAAGTAACCTTGTCGATAATGGACAGATAATTATAAACCACGGAGAATGAAAATTGTTTGCATACTTCAATTTCCTTATTCCGTTATTTTGTCGGGGCATTTCAAAAATAATTATGTTGTGACTGCAACATTCTTTTTAGGGTCCCGTACTAGGTAGGGTGATACATTGGTGACCCTGTGGCTGACTAGTCTTTTTTATTGATCTGTTGGAAATACATCGTGTCCTTCGCCCTGAGAAAGAGCGAGGGGGCATGCCAGCCTCCAACCGGCTAAAACCACCGGAGTGGTCATCTTCGGCCCAAAAGGGAGGCTCCAGGAACTCGAATAATCTCCATCTAGAGCCACCCGTTGGTGCCACGCCTTTAGGCACATCTCGGAGGGGATGACTGTAAAGCGGTCACGCCCTCTAGGTCGTATTATGTTACCCTGCTTGACCTTAGTATCTGATTTTTATATGGGGCCTCTTTACAGTCGCCTTCCCTCCGCTAGAGGGGGTGGACGCAATGGGTGGCTCTAGTGTGATGACCGCTCCAGAGGTTTTAGCCGGTAGGAGTCTGGCATACCCCTTCGCCCTTCCCCAGGGCGAAGGAAATTCATGTAGAATTTCCACTGGACATCAATAAATAAAAAAATGTAACATAATACGAAAGGGCTTTAAGTACTACACCAACACAAAAGCTTTCTTTTTCTTTGTTTTATTTAAGGTCTGCAAAATTCAACTTATGACAAAAAGTACGATGTGGTTCGAAAATATATGAATACTGTTAATATGATGTCTTATCTCAGAAGCGCGGCCCGCGCCGTCTCTATCTTGTCGCAAGCACTTACAAAAATAAAACTTTTTTGTTGAAATATAGCGGTTTTTCTTTTAATTGACGTGGTTGGTAACTTTATTCCAACTGTGCCCATAGATTTCGCTATATATATATAGCGATATACTATATAAAATACGGAACCCTCGGCGTGAGCTAAGCTCACGCCTGGCCGGTATATGGTATAGTTAGATTATTGCGGTCGAAGGTTTATCACAGTATAACAATATAAACTTCAATACCTACCTAGGTATCCTTTCAACGAACTATATATATGTATAGTATGTACAAGGATCATAAAGGATTGTTCATCATTTCAGCTGAAAATCGTCCACTGCTGGACAGAGGCCTCCCCAAAGATTACCACAACGACCAGTATGGGTTTGTGTTGTGTGCTCATTGGAGGTTTTGGCATAATCGCCACGCTTGGCAGACAGGTTGGCGATCGCAGTTATGTTATAAATTTACTCAAAGGATGCTGCTGCCCATCCTCCGGCTAATCCCTTAGTCACCTTTTACGACACCCACGGAATGAGATGGGGTGGTGGTATTCTTACCGGCACCGCACGGCAAAGAATTGTTATCTATAATTTAATTATCAATTTCGTGTATTCAGTACATTCTTCTAAGTGTAATTTTATTTATTTAGTTTGATTGAAATTTGATAATCTAATATTTGGATTAGCGGTGCCAAATCTGTCAATCGTCAGTTTGCAGCCAGTCTTTATAGTCGGACACACAATTTCGTGACTGGCAAGCTGTCATTATCTTAGATAACTATCTAAATAATGTGCCCAATAAGAATAATCACATAATAATTATGTAAATTCGTTATCTTGCTAATATAATATCGAAACCAAAATAGCATTTGGAATAAGTAATCTTGTAAGAAAACATTTAAGATTCATTATATCAATATGTTGGGCCATTAAAATCTAATAAATTAATTTTATTTTGATGCTCGTGAGAATTGCAGCGTTCCCACCAAACAACCAACTATTAGTCTTCATCAAATCAGCCATTTATACGTCCACTGCTGAACAAGGGCCTCCCCCGTGGATTTTCGCAATTGTGTCGTCATTTTGGGGGGAATTTGCCAATACTCACCACGCTTGGCAGGCGAGTTGGTGAGCGCAGAATGATGCTATTCCACAGAAGGGACGCTGTTGCCCATCCCTCTGGGTTAGAGTCCCTTAGTCGCCTTTTACGACATCCACGGGAGGATATGGAGTGGTGATATATTCTTAATCCGGACACCACACGGATTACTATTAGTCTTGACAAAACTAAAAGCAGAATATACGCCATCAACAAAATGTTAACACTATCTATGTATAGATACCACTAATACCACCAACAGAAAACTCTAGCCAAAAATTAAATCAATTATCACATCTCAGCCCAAAGATATGGTCAGAAATGTCAATCCAATCATCAGCCTATATCGGTCCACTGCTGGCCGTAGGCCTCTCTCAGCGTGCACATCACCCAGTCATCAGCTTTCTGCATCCAGCAACCTTTTTCAGGTCGTCCGTCCATCTATCAGGCCGATGGGCGTCCCACACTACGTTTGCCCACTCTAGGACTCGTCTGCTCCATCGGCCATCGGTCCTTCGACAAACGTAACCAGGCTACTGCCACTTCAGCGTTCTATTTCTGTGTGCTATGTCGATCACTTTGATTCGCTTCCAGATATCCTCGTTTCGGATTTTATCCATTAGAGAGACTCCGAGCTAAGTGACTTGAAATTTGTGAACTAGTGCGACTGTTGGTGTCCACGTTTCATCATAACTACCTGTTATGATGGACGCACTGGTTGAAAACTTTCGTTTTCAGACATTGTAGAATTGAAGACGACGAGAAGATCTGACGAAGCTTGCCGAATCTTGCCCAGCCTAAACGTATCCTTCTGTCGGCTTCACTGTCAAATTCGTTGATTGTGATTTAATGTACAAGTACATTATACCACAATGCTAAATGTTACTTTATTTACTACATTTTCAACGAGATGTTATCATTATTGCAGTTGAAAACCTCAATACTTGATTATTGAGACTTTCCGAGAAAATAAATAAAAAGGACTGCTCCAAATGTTCAGTAGCAAGATACATACCATACTATCTAAAAAATAAGGAAATGCACCTTTTCACCCCCCCGGGGGATTGTAAAGGATCCCCCAAAGCGTCCCACGGCAGTGCGTGACCACATGCGTGCTACCGTCTTCTCTTAGGTCGCTCGGTGTGGGCACGCAAGATTCCCCAATCTATGCAACCCGCAAACCCAGAGGTCCCCCGCCTTACAGCAACGGCAGGGGGTTTCAGGCGTATGGGAATTAGGCGCCAGGGTGGTTGTTACCCCGGCGCCGTCTCCTCCTTCTTCAAGCGGGATTGGCCCTCTCCCGGTCCCGCTCTGCGGTCTCCATCTGGAGCATGACGCTCTCACAGAAGGAGACCACTGCATTCCAGTTTTCGTGCTCTGCCAACATAGTGCCTGACACCACTGCCGGCAGAGAGATATTGCCCGATCCGAACAACCAGGATCCGCCACTCGGCGACCCACGCAGGGCATGCCTCGAGCAGCAGTGTCCTGGTCGCTATCACAATGGTGGCATTGTGCCGTGGCCTCACGTCCTATCCTGTGCAGGTACGCACCGAAACAACCGTGCCCGGTGAGCACCTGCGTCAGGCGGTAGGTGAGGCGCTCGCTCCTTCCGCGCCTTCGCCGCTCTGGCGGAGGGAGCGTGTGTAGACCCACGCATCCATCTCCGACAGGATGTCGAAAGGCGTAAAACGTGCCAGGAGAGTCGCCGCCTCGTAGCACACCGTTCGGTATCCTCGTGCGATCCGGATAGCCAGGAAATGTACCTACGTACGTATTTTTCTAGTTAAATACAGTTAAAATTATAGACTGTATGCCTAAATATGCAAGATCGATCATTAGATTTTGAGTGAAATATGCCATAACCTGATAAAATTGCGTAAAGATTCAAAGACATATAATCCGGTCTTTAATATAACTAATCCAGAACTGATCAAACAATTAGATCGACCTACGGTTAGGGATAATTCTGCAAACGCTGTCTTTTATTATACACAAATTATGATATGTCCATAATTATAAGGTATCTAAAAAGTTATGCTTTGCATATTGCATAGGAGATTTGAGATTATCTGTGAGGTACTAGCATAGAAAATATAGCCTGGCAACTTGTCAAGGTTATCACTACATCATCCAGCTATACCTATCAAATGCTGAACCACTATCAATACTAAATTTGGACACATCACTATTAAGTGAAATAAAGGAAACAATGATTAAATTGTTAATAGACATTGTACCAAATTTAATGTGTATTCGGCCGAATTATTCAATATGCGTTCCGAATAATTGAACTTACCTCTGTAACTTTGTTAGGGTTTTTCTGTTTTTTTTTTAATTTATATATATAATCAGTAGAGAAAAGCAGTAATTATTTTAAAACTACCTTCCTAAAAGAAATAGGTAAAAATAATTATTCTGTATAAAGCTTTTTTTTGCCAAAACCTGACTACCGAATAATTTGGCCGAATATTCAGTTCGGTACAAGTAACATCACATAGTATCCTAAATTCGGTTTGTCCCATCTCTTTACTACACACTAAAGTCAAATGTCGTTTCATGTACCTCGCTTCATCACAACATGTATTTGACGAAATAGGAATAAAAATAGATAGAAGATCATGAATTCCAGTATTCACTTCTACAAGCTTATAACAACATCAAAGGAAAACTCACATCACACGAGAGTTTCGCAACGCGGAATCAACGCATCGAGGGCACGCAGGACCGGTACCCACCCACCACTGGCCGGGGAGGTGAGGGTTGGAGGGGGGGTAAATGGGTCGCCGCAGCCGCATTCCGTGGCGGTTGACATTTCGCAGGAAAGCAGAGCTTGGAGATGGTGTTTGTGGAAAATGACGGGTTAAGTAAGTTTTGAAATAACGGTTTTCGTTATTTCGAGGGATGGGACACGCCGACATCGCAACTCTAACGACGATTTACGATTATATTGAAGACTGTAATACTTTCATATATTATTTCAAAAGAGTATATCCATTGAGTTTCTTGCCGGTTCTTCTCAATAGGATCAATGACTTGGAACCGTGCGACTATTTAAATTCTGACTATTCGTAAGTGCCAGAAAATGGTTTACAGGAATAAAAACAATTTGACTTTGACTAAGACGAGGACTTCCTGGCCATTTTCTATAAAATGTTTAGTAATGCATATTACATCCACATCATTTTAATGCTCGCACGGTTCCTGAATTATGTGGTGTTAATAAGTAAATTAGTTTTAATCCCATTGTTTTGGTTTTGCGTTTGTAAATGATCTTTATGAAGCCGGCATTTTCTCCTGACAACCTATGAGCATAAATGCCATAAAAAGATTTAAGGTTTCTGTTTCAAAGTCCAGACATATTTACCATCCGTGTAAGAAAAATGTAGGGCATCGTCTGTACGTATGTCATGAGATAAAATGTTGCCAAAAATAGGTTCACCAATAAGAATACATAATTTGTTCCCGTGCCACTTACAAAATGCATATCAATGACACTCGGAGGTTTTTGTAGTAGCTTTATAACATTTCTCACTTAAAATTCTATCAAATGCATAAAAACACTGGCAAAATAAAGCTATAAAAGATGAAATTATGTATTAGTCACCCAACAAAGTTCACCTGTTTTACAACTGACTTTCAGTACGGAGTAGTCGTCAAAGAAGGCCAAATACTCTTGTGAACGTAAAAAATATCCTTCGCACCAAATGCGTCTAGTTGGACCGGTCCAACCGTCACTACAAGCTTTCCGGTGCCGAAATTAAATATTAATGAATAACGTACATTATTATTACAAAAGGAACACTCCGGAAATTACTAGCTTATGCATCATGGTGTAATATTTAGCTAAAGGTGTAATCCATCGACGCTTAAGACTTATGAACTTGGATGGAAACTGTTAAACGAGTATTGGAACTGAAACGCGAAATATTACCGTTGAAAATCTGCTAATTCATTATGTGCCTGTGAAAGCAATCAATACTTTTGCTCTGTCTCTCCTAAAAAATATATTTCGAACGAGCAGTTAGGCGGTGAGTCAAAGCTACCTAAACGAAAAATGGCGGCTTAAGACCCGGTCCAGACAGAACCCTGCGCTGACTCACTCGGTAATGGTTTCTCAGAATCATTCTGTATCGAGGCGAGTTGCGAAACCTGCAAGGATGTCTCATGGTTTCGGCGCGCAGTCACTTACGTGGGAACTGCGGCACACTGGAGAAAGTTCGAGGTGAAGTCCAAATTATGGAGATAGTAAAGAGCTTCGACTTACTGACTATTACTCAAATTCAAGGCGAAGATGTGGTGATCATAGCCAGTTGCACCTGTAAACGATCAGTGAGGTCAGAGGTCAGTTTATGGATGGATCACAATCCAAAAGTCTCTGTGCTTCAGAATCAGAAGTCACAAAAAGTTGTCGGTCCCGTTTGTTGTCATAAGACGCCAGTCGTTGAGCCAAGTTGGAAACCTTTGGGCGGCTTGAACAACTCTGACACAAGGTTCTCTCCTCTGATACAACGAAAGAAAGAAAGAAACTAATCAAAAAGTATTCGTATATTGCTGTATTAACAACTTTTCCAGAAACGCCAAACAATCTTCACGAACGTAGTTATTCCTAGCATTGAGATTCTGCGGATTAAGTACATCCAGCACCTCTTAACGCCACGACGGGACTGCAAAAGCGCGGTAGTAAAATTGCACACATTCTGTGAAAAATATTAAATTCGTCACCTATGATTAAACAGGAATCCGAAACTTGTACAACCATGATCGGATTGGACATCACATTACGTAAAGTACATACAATATAGTATAGCCACTGTCGCTTTCAGTCTAACAGCGTGCACTTGGTCAGGTTAGGAATATAATCTGAAACCACTTCTTCAAGTAATAACGATATTTATTTACCAGTACACAACCTCTAAGGTCTACGTCTAGCTAACGAATGCCCAGTAAGATATATGTTTACAGTTAATTCAATCTTAAATCAATACAACGTCTTTTATATCTTAAATATATCGGTTAGCATGAAGTCAAATATATTACTTTAATACAAACCGGAAATGTAAATAAAAGGTTATTTGTAGTATTCCTTATTATTATACCCAAATTGTTAACAGCTCGGCCATCCGTCAACTTTACGAGTCCCTTCGTAATAAGTATTTTGGAATTTTAAAAAAAAGTAACAGAAGTTTATACATTTAACCTTCACAATATACATTATATCTATCACATGAAAAACATCCTTTGTTTGATAAGATTAATAAACATAATAAAATTAAAACATAAACATAAAATAACCCTTAGACAATATATTCATAGGAAAACAAGCACTTAATTAATTTTCGCAAGATTACATAATTCATAAATCCAATAATTATATACAAGATACTGGAACGATTCATAGATTTCTAACAAGAAAAACACATGATATACACTAACATAAATATAATTAGAACAATATATTTACTTCTCGTCGATTTAAAGTATTTTCACTTGTTTAGGCACTGTGTACAACAACAAAAGGAAACGGCTTCAAACATATAATACCAAGACATTAGGACCGTACTTAAAAACCACTGTATATTTATTTGCATTTTAAACATCATTTAAGAAAAGAGCACGTACCTTATTTTTAATTATTTTTCTTTTTATTGAGCTGGTGGAATTTCACCAATAAATCAGCAGAAAACCGGTGCAATCCCACTTCTGAGATATAGCCACTGTCGCTTTCAGTCTAACAGCGTGCACTTGGTCAGGTTAGGAATATAATCTGAAACCACTTCTTCAAGTAATAACGATATTTATTTACCAGTACACAACCTCTAAGGTCTACGTCTAGCTAACGAATGCCCAGTAAGATATATGTTTACAGTTAATTCAATCTTAAATCAATACAACGTCTTTTATATCTTAAATATATCGGTTAGCATGAAGTCAAATATATTACTTTAATACAAACCGGAAATGTAAATAAAAGGTTATTTGTAGTATTCCTTATTATTATACCCAAATTGTTAACAATAGTGACAGCAAACGGCTGTTGTAATAATTTATAGAAAACTAGCTGGGACCCGCGGTTTCACCCGCGTTTAATTTAAAATACATTTAGAGTACTTCGACATAGGCACTTGACATAGAATAAATACATTGAATTTCAAGGGTTTTTTTTTTTTTGTGCGGAACCCTAATTATTTTTCTAAAATAAAAGTAGCCTAAGTTATTCCTTATAACATCAGCTATCTGCCAGTGAAAGTCCCGTCAAAATCAGTTCAGCCGTTTCGGAGATTACCCGGAACAAACAGACAGACAGACAGACAGACCGACCGACAGACAGACAGACAAAAATGTTTAAAATGCAGTTTTTGTTATATGTTCACTTTCACATTGTACTTTCACATTTAGTAAAAAGCTGTTATTTTGACATTACAAACAGACACTTCAATTTTATTTATTTGTATAGATTTTATATGCATTTAGTAAAAAGCTGTCATTTTGACATTACAAACAGACACTTCAATTTTATTTATTTGTATAGATGGATGTTCAGTTAAAATCTGTACTTGCACCTCTTAAATTAATTACTATTCTAAGCAGTTAATTATTAACAAGTTATTCGCGTTGCAATAAATCTAAAGGTTTTCGATGCGAATCAAAGGTGATTTATGTACGTTTTAAAAGCTATCAAATAGAAATGTATTGCGAGAAGTCCAATTGGTGAGTCACCGAAGATGACGAATAATGATTTGACGCCTAATTTGTTTCATTTATTTCTATTTCCATTATATATTTGTGATCGTAGACAGTGGAATAAAAGTGAAGTAACTTGGAAATAAGATATCCGTAAAAAATCTTAACGTAATACTCGTAGATCGCCTTCCATTTTAAATACGAATCAAACATTTTTTTTCTAGTACTGTCCTACACTAGGATTTCTCCTGTGTGTGTAAAATTTTAACCAATAACATTTGGTTTGAGAACCCGTGAACCCTGAAACTACTCGTTATATATTAAAGCCAAAAACTTTAAATAACTACACATAGCTTTTCTGTTAATGCAGTAGATTCAATATTTCTCGTTATTTTATCGGTAAAATAAAATAAATAGATGGGTACATAAACAAAAAAAAGAGGTCGTGGAAATGATTCATTTCACATGGTTTGGGCGTATATATTCGTTTCCAAAGTGTAAGGTCTGTTCACCGTTCTCCGGTCGGCCATACATCCCAGCCTTTTACTTTGTTGCGACATACGCGTCCCGGGGTCAGTCGCCGCGAACGGTTCAAATTCGAATGTTACGTACGAACCACCTGCTAGTCGTGTTTTGAAATTTTATTAAAATAATAGCCTTGTAGCTGTAGGCAGCAGAGTTTGAGAATGGAACGTAAAATTAATTTAACTAAGGAGAGTACATTTACTCTATCTGATTGGCTGTTGATTTTTCTAGAATATGTAACGAAAAGAAAAGCTTAAGTAGGCAAGACAATGGAATAATTAATGAACATTCAAATGTGTCAACATGATTTTTAAACCTTTATCCCTTGCTTGCAACTGTTAAATATATTTTTATACATTTTCTAATAAACAAAACATGCAATCATATTTAAGTTATTTGCACCTACAAGAACTGATTTATTGTCTAACTTTCAATATATCTTTAGAGAGTGAGATTATGAATGATTTTTTCAAGCAACCTGCTTAATGAATTCAATAAACAACGGAACTTTTTACAAGAATATGAAGATTTACTTTTGTTTCATTTTCCTTTTTTTTTCTTTTTTCAATTATGTCTATGCCCAAAACCATTCTGCCATGTCAACGTCATAAGCAAGAGATTGTTCAGTGCGAATACTTAGAAGAATAGAGAAAGTTCAGAGAAATATTTTATGAACATGTAAAGATTTATCAATCTAAACACCGTACGACGTTGCCTTATACTTGATATTGGCGAAATTGTGGAAGATATTCTACAGAAGCCATAATCTAAGAGAAGAAGAAGATTGTTTATGTTTAGTAGTTGAACCGCCACCTAAAATAATACGAAAAAATATGTTTCTCTTGTTTAATATGCCATCTGACATTTTTTTAAATATCTGTTGTGGTGACGAGCATGTCATTCGTCTGGTGATAAGCGCTTGCCCATAATAATTGTAATGCTACCCAGGACTAGTCCTGCGTGGCACCACACTGCGCTCGTCACTTCGAGACATTAGTTATTTAGTCTCTTACGCCTAGTAATTAATTTCACTAGCTACAGTGCCCTTCATAACGAAACCCGGTAAGGTGTAAAGTTTAAACTAGCTTGCTTGGCAGTGGAATATCTAGAACTGCGGTGGTAGTGGTACCAAATTTGTTTTTCACCGCTTTTGATTTCCTCATGGCTTCCTCCGCTACGGGGAAGGGTAAATCAGGGATGTGTGAGACTTTAGCCGGTTTTTGCAATGAGAAACCTACCACGAGTAAAAACTACTACGAAGTATGAAGTTAGTACAGTAGGTATTTAGATTACAATTCGTATGACAATTTATCAAGATAACATAGGTATTTGGAAGGGTAACCTTGATGCAAGAGCTAAGTGCTGGATCGCGATCTTGTGATGTCACGAATTCGATGCAGCATGACACGCAGAACCTCGGATAACACCTGTCATATCGAACGTCTACTTTCAATATTAAGTCGTGGAGGTCGTTGATATGTTATGAGACTGAATTTTAAGTACTTTATCTATACTCTAGATATATATATATATATATATACCGGATAGAACAAGACGTAGCTAGTCGGAACTAGGTGTCGGCTCAGCAGGACCCTTTCTTTATTGTGGTCAACGGAGTCCAATTATATATTTTATGGGCAGTTAGGCAAATCACCCACAGCCTACCTGACGGTAAGTAGCAACTTACCAATGGACATCAACAGTCTTGTGGGTACTGATGCGTTTCCGACCTAAGGCTTAAGTTAGAATGCCTTTCCGGTAAATTCACTGGCTGTTACTACCATGCACCGAACACAACTACGTCCAAGTAACATAAACATGCTCTATAGCAGCTGACTTGTGGTTCACATGCATACCATTAGCTGTAAAATATTGCTGGTTGATAGAAGTATAACCGACTATACAGCTGCTATAATGCTAATTTGGGCACAAATTAAACAGCCTCAAGTTCATCGCTTTTTTTAAAGGTACAAGTTATCTCTAAGTACTAAGTCTACTGCCGGCTACGAATAGCACCAACCCATCTCATCCCGTGGGTGTCGTAAAAGGCGACTATGGGATTAGCTGGAGGATGGGCAGCGGCGTCCTTCGAGTACATTAACAACTCAGCTGCGATCGCCAATCCGCCTGCCAAGCGTGGCGATTATGGCAACACCCCCCAATGAGTACACACACCCAACTCGGTGTGCAGATCTTTGGGGGAGGCCTGTGTTCAGCAGTGGACTTTATTCGGCCGAAATGATGACGTACTAAGTGATGGAATCACCCTTATTACACTTCTCAAACAGTTTAGGAGTAGTGCACAATTCGTGTAATTTTATATTTTAAGTCGTTTCATTCGTGATGGTGTTCATATATATATATATAACATACTTTTGTCAAACTATTGTGAACTTGCGCGTCATCATGCAAAAGTTTACTGGAAACGCAGTTTTACTGATAATAATCTATCCATATTCAGTACAATTTTCATGGATCCCGCGAAAAACCATTTTTGACTTCCAATTTTGTGGAAATAATGGGCAGTGTTAAAAGTTTATTTGATAAGGATACGTAAAGATCATACATCAGATCATACTTTTATCTAAATAGTAAATAGCGCAATTAAAAATTAAATAATTTAAGGATAAAATAACATAATAATGGCAATGAATGCTAATAAAGCCTTTTTCATCCTTAAAAAGCTTTAACCGTTAATGTTCACAGCGACTCTCTAAAAATGTTAGCACTATACTTGTACTATGTAGTGGAGTAAGCTTGTTTCTTAATGCAGCAATAAACATAATTTTCCTGCAACTAAATGCTCTTATGGTGCTTATAAAATGAAAGCTGTTTAGAAGTATCGTCGAAATACTCTACTAATGCCAAGAACCTTATAATATGATCTGCTTCTACTTTTAAACTGCCACTGTACAGACTAAAGGTTAATAAGGCAGCTGTAGGAGCACGACTGAACCTTATTATGTGTCTAAAAATACTGCCTGTGTACCAAAAGTGAACAACTAATCAGCAATTTGTGTTACTTGGGCACTTACACACAGTTGTTATGACGGGTCGGTGGCACCGCCCCAGTTCATCACATAAAACTATACTACTATTATTATTTTCTTTTGTCCACGGGGAAAATTATCCACGGATCCATAAATATCGATAAAATGCCAAGAGTATCGCGTAACGGTTTGGGAAGCGAAATATCATATGATCTGGGATATATCTATGTCGCGTGCGGGAACTGTGTCACAGCACTACTAGGGTAGGGTTGCCATACGTCCCGGTACTCCGGGATATGTGCCGGTTTGAAGCGTTCCCCGTGTCCCGTCAGTAAGTTAGTTGTCCCGGTTAGAGAGTTAGTTGCCTACGCAGCTAGACATATACGATTTCTACTCGGAGAAACAAGAGCAAGATTTGCGAATTATAAAATTAAATTAAAAACAAAATGTAAAGATGAAAAGGACTTACTTAAAAATGCTACAACTTTAGAAAACTATGAATAGTAAAGAAAATTTGCACCGATGATGAGGAATAAGCCTAAGAAAATTAGTGCATTGATTTTTTGATACGCAGAATCGTTTGATTTATCGCGTTTTATTTTAGATTTAATAAATATCTCATCATCATCATGTCAGCCATAGGATATCTACTGCTGAGCAAAGGCCTCTCCCATAGACTTACACAATCGTATCCTCATCTTGGAGGGGGTTTGCCAGTAATCACCACGCTTGGCAGGCGGGTTGGTGAGCGCAGTATGGCTAATGTTTCACAGAAAGGACGCTGGAGCCCATCCCTCTGGTTTAGCGTCCCTTGTCGCCTTTTACGACACCCACGGCAAGATATGGGGTGGTGCTATAGTCTTAATCCGGATTAATATCCGTGTGGTGGTGTCCGGTGTCAATAAATATCTACCAAAAAGTAAAAGCTTACCTAAGTCCTAAAAATGTAAAAGGGCCTGATTTAATCTGTTTCTTGATTAAGGTTTTTATAATAGTAAACGAGTTTTTGAATTATCCATGGTAAACACTATTTCTGTTCCAAACGTCCCGGTCGCCGTTCTAATATGGCAGCCCTACGCTAGGGTGATATTGTAGTTATTCATTACCTGCGTGAGACTGTCTATGGACCTCGCAGTTATATAGAGAAATCTCCGAACTACATCAAACCGTGACAAAGTTTATATGGAAATAAGTAAAATAAAAAGCATCCAAATCGATTCCGAAATGCTGAACTTATGTTTGTGTTAATACACAAAACTAAGTAAGTATATAGTCGAACTAACGACATCATATCAGAGGGCCCCGAGTGTAAGTTATTTATCGTATAGGTACAAAACGTAAACTGCTCGAGCTCCAATTGGCTGAAGAGTTTGGAGCGGACGAATCGCAGCGCTTTTGCATTATTTCGTTTTATGGGCTCTGGATATGTGCGGGCACCAAATCTGCGCTGATGCGCTGCTAACATAGGTATCTACCGTCTGCGAACTGGCAATTAGTGCAATAACAAATTTGAGTAAATCGTTAATTTTTCATGTTGCGTCTATCAGTCGACGCTGACTGCGGAACAAATCGTTAGTTAGACGCGCAATTTTAATATTGTAACCAATTTTAGAACTATGCGGCTAACGCTTGCAGTTCAAGGGCGATATATCCTTGAATCTGGATATAATGGCAGTGGATACGATATCGCTTTAGAGCAAAACAGCCAAAAGTTCGATGGAGTTGGAGATCTTATAGTCAACAAATATATTTATATTTTAGACATATTTTATGCCAAGTGACAATGCTACAAGAGCTGGAGTTCCTCGATCTTCTGAAAAAGCTGCGATATTGTATGGATGTGGTCTATGAAGTGGCCGCGTATTAAGATCCCGGCTTGTTCCAGAACACTTAACCAGACTTAACCAGTTAAGTCTTCTGGCAAAAATAACAATTGACTATAATTAAAAGTTCGAATACAATTGCGCGCAAGCCAGGACAATGACATATAACATGACGTCTTAAAACCGCGCCTCAACCTCCAACCGATGGGACCAACCAACCAACCAACCAATGACAATAAAACCATTATTCTCTTTGCCCCCAACTAAACAAAAAGGCTAATGACGGTAGTAGGATACTCTATTTCTTTCTTAGTATCTCACACACGTCAATAGAGCGTGTGGGGCCTGAACTCATGACCTCTCTATCTCCAGTCCGACGCCTTAGTAATGGGGGTAATGCCGCTTCTTTAATTAATAAAATAGTACAAGACTAAAGACTTCTTGATATGTTCAAATTTCAGCTAGACCTGTGACGCCGCAGAGTAGGTACGTAATCATTGCAGTACAAAATTATACCTACTTGCCATTGTTGTGTTATCTGTCTTACGCCTCATTAAACATGAAAGGTACCTACTATTACAAGACACAGTGAATTAATTTATCATGCGAAGCCTAACTTAGTATAGGTACTTATATAATTTAGAACGCAATATGTCCATACGAGGTTATGATAACTTAATTTCCATATAACACGTCATGGTTGGTTATGCCGTGTGGTGCCGGCTCAGAATGTCACCACCCCACCTCTTCCCATGGGTGTCGTAAAAGTCGACTAAGGGATTAGCCGGAGGAAGGGCAGCAACAGGACAACTCAACTGCGATCGCCAACCCGCCTGCCAAACGTGGCGATTATGGCAAAACCCCCCAATGAGCCCACAACACATCCATATCGGTGGTTATGGTGACCTTTGGGGGAGGCCTGTGTCCAGCAGTGGACTTCATTCGGCCGAAATGATGACGTCATGGTTGCCACTTGTCAAGGCAATTTAATGAAACATGACTGAAGATGTTCAAAAGAGAGAAGTCTGTTAAAACAAAATAATATCCAGTACCTAAGTAGATACCTACAACAACAAATAAAATAATAACTGAACAAAGAGAACTTCTTTTTGGTACACAATGGAACATGCAAGGTTTTATAAGACATTCGTATGTATTCACCAATACAAGATTGTTAAGAATTAACAAATAACCTCACAAATCAGGAGAGGTAAATTATAGGTTGGTATATCAATAAGGATAAAACATGAATTCAAAAAGAAGGTTCGTGGTTTGAATACTAACTACGCAGTATTGTAATAAAAACTGGTAGGTACATAGTAGGTTCGTAGACTACATAGGTACCCATCTAAGAAATAAGAATAATCCCTCACGGCAAGTATAATTCGACCTCGATGACGTCATAAAATACAATAGCTTCCTACTTTGAAAATTTCGAACAAAGGCAAGGGGGGCCGAAAAAACTCGTCCGTTTGGTACTCAATGGTACATGGTAGTATAGACGTTACGCGAAGGTCTCTGCTCCCCCGGCAGACGCGCGCTGACTCACGCGGCCGCGCGCTTCCGCCTGATAGCAAGGTCACCGGCCGAGACGCACACTAGTAACGACCCGCACACAACGACACGTGAAAGTAGTGAGAGTACACTCGCAATCGAACGTGTCTTTTATTTTATTTTTTTATTAGCTTTGTGCTTGTGCTGCTAACAAACTTGACCTTTGACTGCAACAATAACAAATCGTAACAAGGTAGTGTATTCCTAATTTGCCACAAAGTTGTTATTTCTATTTTCTCACCTGGAAGCTATGTATCTGCGGTATGTGCATATAATATCTCTCCGAAGGATAGGTGCGGCCGAAAAGGCCGATACCTGCCGGGGGAGCGGTCTAATGCAGAAAAGCTTACAACTCGCCCCCGGCTAGAGGTAAGAAGAACCCCCCGTGGGGGTTTAGCCGGTTTGATCTTTGATCCCGGCATGCCACTCCGCCCTTCCCAAGGCGGAGGAAGTCCAAGAGGATTTCGCCACGTTCAAAAAAAATAAAAAAATACCGTGTCCCGACGTCCCGACGAGACCTATTTTTGTCGCGATTAAATAATCTCGTAACACTTCAAGTAGTAGTGGTCGGGTATTATGTAAAATATGGATGCTTACTTACTCCGCCTCTAACACCACCTGAGTAGTCATTTTTGGCACCGAAGGTGGATATGGCAACCCTATTCATGTGGTCCGTCTGCATGCTTACCAGAAATAAAAAGATGTTTAAAAATTGCGCGAGTAAAGTAAGAGTAAGTAAGTCATGCAGTTTTTTTTGCCAGCCTGCGATGCCTACCTACCACCGAACTTGTTCAAGGAATAAAATAATAGTTTAAAAAAACTAAAAAAACACGCTAGGTTGTGCTGAACTGAGTGCCAGAAAGAGCAAGTCTGGAACTGCACGCATGCGTAATTCGCGCACTAGCTCTGTCTCTCTTACTCGCATGCAAAGGATGCGGAAAGAAATTAATTAATCCTGGCGAATCTAATTAGGATAATCGGATATTTTGATCGGATTATTGCATTGTCATCGACCTTTGACAGGTGTGCAAAGTTTGAATCAAATCTGATCGTTCAAAGTAGGGCAAAATCGAGCTCAAAGGAGTCGGTTACAAACAAACATACATACATACATACAGGTGAAGCTAATAAAAGCGTGTTAATAACAAACGTGGACGTCACAACAAGCAGATTTTTGGTAAAACAAAACGAGGTTAACGTAGGTAATCTGCAATTGATAATATAATACATAGTTAGAATTTTCGCAGTTTCAAACTTCGGATGTTGTAGTACAGTTTAAAGATAAAGTTTCCGGACAATAAATGTTTTACAATACAGTTCATCTTTCTACTTGTAGGTTGTTTGTCTGGTCGTAACAGCTGAGAATTGGTCAAAAGTCAATATGAATAACTCGGCTTTATCGGTAACTGTAAAGTTAATGGTTAATTACTGCAGTAGTTCAGCGATTAATCAATTCCATCCGGCTTAGTAGTACAAACAACCAGCCAGCTAAGATCCTATTTCGACATTCATTTTGCAATTAAACTTGCAGTGTTGTTGGACTGTTGGCCGTAAGATCTATACGATAACAATAACTGTTGCTAAACAACTAGGAATGAGAATTATGAATATAATGATAATAATAACGTCGTCCGTAATTAATTAGGTAGTTCTCTTAGTTGTACCTTTACGTATTTGTCGCAGAAGAAATTCTTCATGAACTTCATTCGCCCCGGGAAAGAGCGAAGAGGCATGCCGGAGTCCTACCGGCTAAACCACCGAAGTGATCATCGTCGGCACCGAAGGGAGGCTCCAGGAACTCGAAAGATCTCCATCTAGAGCCACCCATTGGTGCCACCGTGCCACGTCTTTAGGCACATCTCGGAGGGGATGACTGTAAAGAGGCCACCCCCCAGGAATCTCTCGAGGGGATGCTCCCTATACCTAGCAATAATATTCGGTAGAGAATACCACCACACCATTTCCTCCCGTGGGTGTCGTAAAAGTCGACTAAGGGATTATCCGGAGGATGAGCAGCAGCATCCTTCGAGTACATTAACAACTCATCTGCGATCGCCAACCCATCTGCCAAGCGTGGCGATTATGGCAAAACCCCCCAATGAGCCCACAACACATACATATCATTCGTAGTGGTGATCTTTGGGGGAGGCCTGTGTCCAGCAGTGGACTTAATTCAGCCGAAATGATGATGATGATTCGGTTATCCGATAAAACCAAAATTCGGCGTAGGTATCTCTAGTACCTACCAACACATCACTAAAGAATCTTGAGTTCATAAAAGCGAACTTCCACGAAATTCAAATTCCTCACCAATCTTCCGGTTTAGAATTTTTATTAACATTAATTATATCAATACGGAGTCGAATGCGATATCTACAAGTAACTAATTTATATGCAGACTATTGCTCAACGTTCGACCGTGTACCGTTGTATTAATTAGATATAAATCTAACAGTGTATATAATATTTACTTAATCCGATACCAATCGCCAATACAATTACCACCCACAGACCGCTGTGACGAAATCGTCAGTGAACGAAGGCGTGTCAGTAAATACCTCCAAGTTAGTGCAAATGTATGTATGACAAATAAGAATTGGACATGTTAATAATATTGTAAGTAGTAACTATTCACGCTGTATTTCTGAATAAATATCTTGTTTTCTGTACGTCGTAACAAAGACATTGACTATAATTTATGACGAAGGCTTTTTATTTGAACCACAATTACATTAGTTATTATAAGAAAATTATAATATATTCAACGTAAACTGAAAAAAGCGGGCAAGTGCGAGTTAAACCCGCGTGGAAAGGATTCCGAAATTGCTGTACCAATAACTCACCCCAAGAACAAACTTAACATTGTAGTTGAAAAACAAGTTTTCCCATACATTCCAACCGCAAACGTAAGTTTGTATGCACAATACTGAAAGATTTACCATGTTATTTTAAGACCATATACTTCTTATAGGTTTACCTGTAATCTTTAGGTAAAGAGCTATTTATCTAATATTTACAAAATTGTAGGCTCAGTTGTTTCGTAGAAAAGGATGGTATGGTCAATTTTCTTAAATAACTTTAAAACTATACAAGTACTTTAAAAGTATAAAATAATTTCATTTGAGACCCTCGCAACAAGCCCTTCCATTTAATATGTTACAGAGTACAGTGTGCAAAACTTTATTCTTTAATTTTCTATTTGCCCCCCAAAAGTGACCCCATATTCAAAATTCATTTATTTACGTTACACGTACGTGTTTGGATTGATTTGAATCCATACGCGTACCAAATTTCAACTTAATCGATCCAGTAGATTCGGAGCGAATTGTCTGTGACAAACGGACAGACAGACAGACACGAGTGATCTTATAACGGTATCGCCATTTTTTCCTGCGGTCGTTCGGGACCCTAAAACACTTTTTTTTACCATTCCATTTTTCGTTATTAAACTTGGTTTATCAAATACAGTACCTGGATGACCGAGCTTTGCTCGGTATTTTCGTGTTACTTAACAACGCCATCTGCTGTTGTGTCGTTAAAGCAATTCGTTGCTCACAAAAAATAGTATTATTATTCGCCAATAGATGTCAGGAAGAGTCATATTTTTCAGTTGAGACTACTCAAACGCCTATAAAATGACATTTTCTGAAAATGATTCCTAGCTAGATCGATTTATCGCCCCCGAAACCCCCTATATACAAAATTTTATGAAAATCGTTGGAGCCGATTCCGAGATTCCAATTATATATATATATATACAAGAATTGCTCATTTAAAGATATAAGATAAGATAAAACCAATATACATTTTTTTAGAATCAAAAGTTAGGGATCAAACTAGTAATACGTGATATTGATATAGCTAGGTACTAAGCTGTAGGTAGGTACCTACCTACATTATAATAGGTATGCAACTTTTCGTCGGGCCGCGTGTCGTGGTCGCGGGGCCTGACTTTATGTGGCATTCGTAGATCACGATTCGCGAGGCCAGATTGTTACAGATGCTTTACGGAAAGATGCAGTTATTTATACACGTACACAATTATAGCAGCCAGGCAAGGTCATCTTGAACTTTAAAATTTTCATCGGTAGACGAAACAACGATAAAACGAACATGAATTCTGAAAAAAATACAAAAGATGCATTCTAAATCCACGAAATGCGCTATAAAATTTGTCAGTTCAGACTTTTTACGATAGTCAGACGGAGAAAAATCGTTTTGCGTGTCGATAAAATGTTTCAGGAAGCTTTAATGCATGGAAAGGTGGAGCTTAGGCAAAGAATTTAAATTATTTTAATAACCCCGAGAATATATACCTATTATTAAAGTTGATATGTGTATAAACAATGATAACAAAATATCAACATAATATTTCGCTAATTATTACCAGTTACCATAAGATTATAATAAAATTATAATGCAGTAGGCATTGAGCTATTATGTATGCACTGCTTAGTTAGGTACTAGAGGAACAGGTAGGTACTAGAGGAGGGGTCCCGACCTGGCCGAAAGTCAGTATGGCTTCCGGCAGCGGCGGTCCACAATCGACGCGATTTTCCGCGTCCGCTCGCTGTCGGAACAGGCAGTGTCCCAGCGGGGTGGGGTGGCGTTGGCTGTCAGTCTAGACATCGTCAACGCCTTCAACTCCATCCCGTGGGGCGCGATTAGGGGGGCACTAGTCCATCATCGTTGCCCCCCCTACCTGCAGGGCATTATAGGGGCCTATCTGCGTGATAGGCACATTCGCTACGTGGGCAGGGACGGTAGCGTAAAGCGGAGGAAGATTACGTGCGGGGTTCCGCAGGGATCAGTCCTCGGTCCCTTTTTATGGAACCTCGCCTACGACGCGGTCCTACGTGTCGTTCTCCCCGCTGGCGTCAGCTTGGTATGTTACGCTGACGACACTCTTGTGTTGGCCAGCGGGGAGTCCTTCGACGGAACCATCCGGCTTGCCGAGCAAGCGGTGGCAATTGTCGTGGCCAAAATCCACGCTCTGGGTCTGCAGATAGCGCCTCACAAAACCGAGGCGCTATGGTTCCACAAACTGCCGCGGAGCAGAGAACCACCCAGTTCGTGGATACGCGTTGGTGACGCGCAAATCAGGGTGGGCCAGTACATGAAGTACCTGGGGCTCACCCTGGACAGTCGTTGGGGCTTCGAAGAGCACTTCGCGCGCCTCGTCCCCCGAGTCGAGAGGGTAGTGGGTGCATTACACCGGGTGCTGCCCAATCTCGGGGGACCGAACGAGGAAGTTCGCCGTCTCTATGGTGGCGTCGTGCGGTCCGTGGCCCTCTACGGGGCGCCTGTATGGTCATCCCGGCTGTCAGGCGTCCAGCGCTGCAGGAACAAACTTCACAGTCTGCAGCGCAGAGTGGCTATACGGATCGCACGGGGATACAGGACAGTGTCTTACGAGGCGGCAACTCTCCTGGCACGCTTTCCGCCGTTCGACATCCAGGCGGAGATGGATGCGTGGGTCTACGACCAGACACGCTCTCTCCGCCAAAGTGGGGAAGGCGTGCCTTCAGGGGCGTTCGACAGACTGAGGCGGCTGGCTCGACGGCGCGCACTCGAGATGTGGCGACATCGCCTTCGGTCACAGTTCTCGACCAAGCGCGTCGTTGAGGCCATCCTGCCGCTCTTCGGAGCCTGGCTCAGAAGGAGCGAGCGCGTCACCTACCGTCTGACGCAGGTATTCACCGGTCACGGCTGTTTCGGTGCATACCTGCACAGAATAGGACGCGAGGTTACGGCACAGTGCCACCATTGTGGAAGCGACCAGGATACCGCACAGCACACGCTCGAGGAGTGCCCTGCGTGGGCGTCCGAGCGGCGGATCCTGGTCGATCAGATCGGGCAAGATCTCTCTCTGCCGGCAGTAGTGTCGGCTATGTTGGCAGAGCATGAAAATTGGAGTGCAGTGGTCTCCTTCTGCGAGAGCGTCATGCTCCAGAAGGAGACTGCAGAGCGGGATCGGGAGAGGGCTGATCCCGCACGGAGAAGGACGAGACGGCGCCGGGGCAACAACCGTCCCGGCTCCCAAGTCCAATACGCCTGAGCCCCCTGCCGTCACTACATGGTGGGGGGCCACGGGGGTCGCGGGCGCGCAGATTGGGGAGTCTGCGTTCTCATACCGAGCGACCCCCGGGAAGACGGTGGCGCGCACGTGGTCACGTGCCGCCGTGTGCGCAGCACAGCGCAAAGCGAGGCTTGGGGGGATCCTTTACAATCCTACCCGAGAAGTGCCTGGGGGGCGACCATTTTACAGTCGCCTTCTCTCCGCTAGAGGGGGTGACCGCTCTACAGTCATCCCCTCCGTGATGTGCCTAAAGGCGTGGCACCAATGGGCGGCTCCAGTGTGATCTTACGAGGACCTGGAGCCCCCCTTCGGTGCCGAAGATGACCACTCCAGTGGTTTTAGCCGGTAAGAGTCCGGCATACCCCTTCACCCTTCCCCGGGGTGAAGGAAGTTCCATGTAGAATTTCCACTGGACATCAATAAAAAAAAAAAAAAAGGTACTAGAGGAGATCAGGAGACACCACACTTCATTACGATGTCCCATTCAATTGCGGCGATAACGCCGCACTTCACTAACGGCCGAAATTAATAATCAATCTAATCCGAAATCTTTGCTGTTTTTTTGTGTTAATAATGGTTCAACGATTCCTAACACAAAAACGTATGAAGTTCAGAATCTTAAATCTAAAGATATTTAGTGAAGTGCGGCGATGTCGCCGCAATTGAATGGGACATCGTTATGAAGTGCGGTGTCTCCTCTAGTACGTAGTACATAATAGTAGCTCAATGGCAATGACCTACCTAGATGCCTAAATACCTGACAGGTATTTAAACTAATAAAAAATACGATTATTACTGAGTCAGTGGAATACTACTCTTCTGTAAGAAAAATGTATATAGGTGTATATTAAAAACTAGCTGGGACCCGCGGTTTCACCCGCGTTTAATTTAAAAGAAATTTAGAGTACTTCGACATAGACACTTGACATAGAATATATATTGGATTTCAAGGGTTTTTTATTTTTTGCGCGGAACCCTAATGATTTTTCTAAAATAAAAGTAGCCTAAGTTATTCCTTATAACATCAGCTATCTGCCAGTGAAAGTCCCGTCAAAATCGGTCCAGCCGTTTCGGAGATTACCCGGAACAAACAGACAGACAGACAGACAGACAGACAAAAAATTTAAAAATGTTTTTTTTTATATAGGTACCGCATATACTTTCATATGCATTTAGTAAAAAGCTGTTATTTTGACATTACAAACAGACACTTCAATTTTATTTATTTGTATGTATAGAGTATAGATGTATAGATTGTATAGCCTAAATTATTCCTTATAACATCAGCTATCTGCCAGTGAAGGTCCCGTCAAAATCGGTCCAGCCGTGTCGGAGATTACCCGGAACAAACAGACAGACAGACGGATAGATAGACAGACAAAAAAAATTAAAATTGAGTTTTTGTTATATGTAACGTACATACTTTCATATGCATTTAGTAAAAAGCTGTTATTTTGACATTACAAACAGACACTTCAATTTTATTTATTTGTATAGATGTATGGATTAAAATAGGTAGGTAAAGTGTTTATTAAAATTTCAACGCGCGTCTTAGCCGCCTTCCAAATAAGTAGTTAGTAATAAATAAGTATTTAGATACATAAAATATAATCATCAGTTATAGCAGTCGAATAGGTAACAGATACAATCAGTAATAATGTGATAAAAGCAACCAACATAGCCGTATATAGGTACCTACATACCTATTATATTTGTCATGACGCGTTACATTTTGCACGTTCAGAAATATGAAACTGCGGATAATATCGAATACACCTTTGGATGTTTATAAAACCAATGCCAGAAACAATTACCGATATACCTAATAGGCATACCATACCGCCGTTTATCACATAGCTGTGTTTTATACGTAAGCAAACCCGTTAGTTTAATGCTAGCGTTACCGAAGCATATAACAATGCGATTTAAAAATAGAAACAAGCGCCATTTGTCATTTTGTTAGCAAGTCCGTTATCTATGATCCAGGCACAGATATTATAATAAGTACACTATCCAGGTAAAGGTATTCCTACTGTTGTTTTTTAATTTCTGTATATACAGGATGTCCAGTAAATAGCACGACATACTGCAGGGGGTGAGACCTTGGGTCAATACCGACCAAAAAAACACAATATATGTTCAGCAAAATCTGGATAAGAAAATTGTAGTGTGAAAATTAAAATTAAAATTGTATTTCTTGAAAACATTTTAGTTTTTAATAAAATAAAGACTGATCAATGAGTAAAGTAACTATTCACAAATAATTAGAGGTAAAAAAAACTATAATAGGATTTTTTCAATACGAGATGCTTAAAAATCTGTGTCAAGGTAGAGATTTTTCGATATTTCGGAAAATTTTGTACTACCGTAAATCCATAAGATTTTGCTGAACATATATTGTGTTTTTTTGGTAGGTATTGACCCAAGCTCTCACCCCCTGCAATATGTCGTGCTATTTACTGGACACCCTGTATAATCTAATAGGAAGTTAGAAGAACCTAAAAGTAAGTAGCAAGCCTTTTAATTAACTACGATTCATCATTGGCTAATAAATAAATTAAATAAACATAAATCTTGATATTGTACTCATTTGAAAGTTTTACTAGGTAGTAAATGAAGTTTCTTCACGACTAGTTTTACCAGATAAATTTAATAATAATTCCAGCAGATATGTCGGTACCTATATGCTGAAATTATTATTAAACTGTTATTTCATTTTACAATTAGGTACGTTAAATAATTAAACATAATCAGATGCAAAAGTTAAGTGCAAAATAGGTAAGTATCTATAATCAAAACTTGATTTAACACGCTTATGTACGCGACTGTCAATACAAACACACGGTAGGGGCGGCCAGGCGCGAGGGGCGGGGGTGAGCACCCTTCGCGTCATGTGTCGAGCGACCTTCAGGCGGCGCACCGACCTTGAGCGGTGTTCGCCCCGCGCGCGGGTCAGAGGTGAATGCACGCAACCGCGCGCCCCGCACCCCTTGCCCCTCGCTCTACCGAAAACCACCAAACTACACTACTCACCTCAATCTTAACTACGACTCCATGGCACTGACTGACGAGCCGACCGCTCCGCCAACCTACCAGCCAACATCCAAGCCTCGAGCACCCACCCGCCGAGAACAGGTACGAGCGCGACGCGGCACACCTTTCTTATAAAATACAACCGACAAGTTTATTGACATCGGAGTCACACCAATAATTTTGCAAATGTAACAATCTTTCAGCTACTTGTAAACATGAACAGTCTTCGTTCGAATATAAAAACACTTCGTACAAAATTCTAATGTCTATTCACTCAAAAAATACTTTTAAAACAAAAAAACATTGAACACAACGCACAACTCAAGCGATAGCTACACCATGTCCTCTCACCTCCGCAAAACAAAGCGGAATAAAATAAACTTGTGCTACGCGGCCGAGTGAGCGTGACATCTCGCGACCAGTCGCGAGTTGAGGTCGTCAAAACAAAAGGTAAATATTATCGACACCTGGTGGTTGAACATACAATGGTTGTTTCACGCTAGCTTTATAAAATGTATTTCATAAATATTTTTACTAGATGGCGCTATAAAGTGGAAGCAAAAAATATATTTCATTTTAAATTCTGGTTCCATATTCCCATAAAACAGAAAGATTAAAAAAAGTATAAATATGGTAGAAGACATAAATCTTCATAGCTCTTTTAGTTTTTATTCATCGCTAATAGATGGCGCTGATTACATAATTCAGTCAAAAAGCGTAGCATGGTTGTTGCAATAATTTTTAGTTTTTCTTTACTAGTGTGAATAATAACAATCTGGCCAGTGGCTAAACGCCATAGTATGTTTTTTATATTTGTTTATTATGGCTTCTGTAGAGTAGTTTCACCAATGTCATGTATATCGACAACGTTGTTCAGTGTTCAGATTCATCATCATTTCATCATTTCGTCCACTGCTGGACACAGGCCTCCCCCAAACCAGACCGATATGGGTGTGTAGTGTGCTCATTGGGGGGTTTTACCATTATCACCACGCTTGAACGGTGGGTTTACGATTGCAGTTGAGTTTTTAATGTACTCGAAGGACGCTGCTGCCCATCCTCCGGCTAATCCTATAGTCGCCTTTTACGCCACTCAAGGGATCTCATCCCTCCCATCCCATCCGGTGGGTTGGTGCTATTTGTAGCCGGCACCACACAGCATTCAGATTCATCAATATTTAAATATTCATAAAACATTTCACAAATGAAATATCTACAAAAAAATGTCGCCAACGTCGTACGTAAGGTTTTAAATTCAAGAGTAAACATCTTCTTCTTCTCTTAGAATATGGCTTCCTTAGAGTATCTTCCACAATTTCGCCAATATCATGTGTAAGGCAAATCTGTTCGGTCTTGAGATTAAACAAAAATATTTCTCAAAAATGTAAAGATCTACAAAAATATGTCGGCAACGGCACACGGTTTCCAATTCCATCAGTAAACTTATAGAAAAATAAGTAACGCAAAGATGACAGCAAGTTGTCCAATTCATATATCATGTAATTAAAAAAACTGCATATATGAATAAATCCAAGATAAATGCCGTCTGTCGTGTCATTCCTTGCCCATCTCCATCTCCCAGCGTTCGTTGAAGTTTCAGCGCGGTCTGACCGCATCCAAGAGGATGATAAGACCAGACAAGACTATAACTTACTGTAAGTAGCCAGTATAACGACCAATTAAGGAGCGCATTGTAGGAAGCAATTCGGGACTATCGACCCACTCCCGCCGAACTTAGGCTGCGACTACCACGTTTGCCCATGCCACAGATATTATAATACAATAATATTTAACAAAATATCAACTCTGGTTTGCCTTAGTTGGCCGATCAGAGGGGGGCCGCCAGAGCTATATGCTCGGGGGTGGAAGTGTCTAATGGCGTAATAACGGGGAAACCCGCTCCGAGTCTTCGAGACGCGCGATGGTGACACCGGTGCCGCACCTCTCTACACCCCTAGCCGCTCACACCGGTGTTGCTCCTTGTCGCCTGTAGTGGTGGCCATTTAGGGGGCCCATCTTGTGAGTGGCGAGTCACCATCTGCCACAGAATTTCACTTTCAAGGTTGAAAGGCAGACGCCGTTGTCTCCGTTTTTAGAAGTATATAATCCATTTAGCACCCATTACAATAGACCTTATAATTGTAGTTTCCATCTTATGCAATAGTTTTACACCTCCGGGGACAATCCCAGACTTCATTTTATAGTGTAGCCATGGAGAGTTCCCAGTTAGTGTCCCATTACATTTTAGATTAAAATTCTCTAAAGGGCCTCTGCGTGTTGGACCCATGTCCCCGCGTAAGCCTATCAAAGGACCGGGTTCCCCCTTACAGGGGATATAAACCCGTGTAATAGAGAGACATGTAAATAATAGGGCGTTGTTCTGTGCCCTGAATTCAAATTCGCTGAAAGCAGCGCAGACCTTAGCGATATTACTCAATCCTGTATTGTGCAGTTGTAGCGGCATGTCGTGTAGTTCACGTGAAATTCCCGCGTAGTGATAGAGCTATATCAGCCGTACTAGCACGGCAGTTCAGGATTAAGGATAATATATAATAAGGATTAAGGCGCGGTGTCGACGAGGCCAGAATACTCATCGGTAAAATAATCTGCTTCGGGGAGGGCAACAATTGACCAAGAGTAATGCGCTCTGGTCGCAGCCATTCTCGGGGTCTGGGACCAGCCCTCGAGATTATATAACCTGTGTCACAGAAAGCATCGGCTGCTGAAGCAGGTTTGGGTATGGGCGAGCCGTATTCGCGGTATAGGCGTGGATCGATTTACCAAGAATAGAATGTTCCATAGCGATCAAAGGCGAGTGTTCAGATCTTGGGAGCGATTTGACCAGGGTATAGGTGACATGCGCCGCCCGGACGAGCATGACGCCATGAGCAAAATTCTGGCGCAGCATATTCTGGTATATGCCCGTCTTCCACACTGCGGGCGATTGGTTGTGGGATCTCGAGCGTGCGTGTGAACATATACAAGAGATGGGAAAAATTACGATTTCGCCCTGAGACGTGGCCGGTGCAGCCCGTTCAATGCCGAACTATAGGCCGGTCACATGTTTACCGACGGTCTATCAACTTCTTAGGTCCATTTTCAGAGAAAAAAAACTGACCTATTGAACAGAACGCCACGCTCAAAATAGATTTATGAATGACTCCCACAGGACTTTTTATGATGGGCTTCTCGCTGACATCTCAAGGGAGATGTGGTTGCTTAGCCTGACAATTGGCAAAGCAAAAATAGCCTCCAGCCTGGGGGGATGATTCTCAGGCATTGCGAGATTTCGATCACAAACGGTTTTTTGTATTCTCATGATCATCATGTCACGTTAGAGATATCTCTAACTTCAGCGCTCGACGTGCAACGAGTGGTCATAACCTCGTAGGCACTCGAGATAGGCGTGTCGCTAATCAAATGGAAACGGCTGCGGCTGACGGTGCCAAACGTTGCAATTTTTTTTTGTTATATAAAAATAATTAAAAGTACCTACATAATTAGGTATCGGAAAAGGTTTTCTTTTTGCCTTTTCGAGTAGCCAGTGACCAACATTGTGGCGATATTCTTCAAGCTTCCAGCCAAATGCTTCCAACTTGGCTCGCGATCTAACGACACAAATAGGGATCGATGATTTTACGTCCCTCCGAGGCACGGAGATGCTCAGTTTAAATACCAATATACGGTCACACATCCATATGCCCCGAAAGTGGCTTAATCTCACCGAATTTACCATATAATAGTTCCTTATCAGCCTCAATAACACAATGGGTACATTACGTACGTTTTTTGCTTTTTCATTTTTAGTTCACGTAAAAAGGGAATCGCGAGAACGTATAAAAAATTTGTTCCCGCCAAATTGACGGAATATTTCATTTCATGCTACGAAACTACGACCCAATAGACCTTGAGGGTGGAGAAGTTGGAGTCGCGCCACAATATTAACTTAATCGTTTGTGGTGCAGGTCCTAACATGCAAACTAGAACCTTTATGAAGGAGACCTTCTGACCGAAGGGAGTCTTGTACCGGAAGGCTACGGGACATCACGCTACAGTGCAACACGTCGCCGCCGTAACACGTGCCGGGTGTAATTGTGCAATTGTGGAGCTAAATATAATATGTAGTAGTAAATAGGATATTATAATTTTATTGTATATAATATGTAATTGTATCTATTGGCCGTTGTTGCCCGAAAACAAATAAATAAATAAAATAAAAATAAATTAGGGTGTTACTGGGATAATAACAAATCGCAAAAAGGAACTACTGGAACGATATTTGGGGTTGGGGTTTAAGAGGAATCTTTTGTTACAACCGATCGCTCGACGAATAGCTTTTATAATACTAGCTGATACGCCACGTTTTCCTTACTGTAAAACGTAGTTTCGCATGACGCAATAAGTCCCATATGTAAAAACACTACCCGTCTTATTACAAAACATGGTTTATCGATAGTCTCAGACTAAAAGTGTGGTTTAATAAAATTTCTTATTACAAAAAGTGGTTTAACTCTTAGTCTTGGACTATCTATGGTACAAAGATAAACCTGATGGGGACCTAGATTAACTCTATAAACCTTTGGTCTAAGTCACAAATATACGTCAAATTCATTGTTTTGAGGTTAGATTTGGTTTCTTTTTGTATTGTATTGTAATATATCCTGAAATAGTTTAAATTTGCGTTGTCCTAAAGATAGTAATGTGCCGTAATTACAGTAATTGTAGGCAAGTACTAACTTTTTCTTCAGAATTCCAGTTTTCACTTCTTCGTTTTTTCTGTTGTTCTATTTTATTAATATTATTCCCTAACTTCTTATCAATAATCAGTAACTACGAAGAAACGTCCAAATCTCAGAATAGTTGTACCTATGTTTAAAGATTTCCGCGCGATATAGACATTACGTTACGCATTAGTGTTGTTTGAAAGTACATATTTCGGACATGAAATAAATGTCATAAAAGTATTCCTCAGAAAGAAAATAAATGGCATTTATTGAAACAAGAACAACCATTAGTTTCTAATAGTTATCTTCATTAAATACCCTATTATATATGTTAAAATATCAATACCATTAATATAAAAAATTTACAGAAATATTCAGCATTTGGGTACACGGAACGATGTAACCGAATGCTATCTGATTGAATGAATGTTTTCAAGGAATTCCGTGTATAATCTGTGGAAATAATTTAAGCCAGGACTAAAGTCGGGTACTATCTAGTCCTGACTTATTTTGATATTTGTAATACGGACGGGTTTAAACCACGGTACTAACGTTAGTTCCGTACTAAGTCCAGACTTCATAGTTCTGGTTTAAACCTGAGTCTAACAAGATTTTTGTAATAAAACTGTACGTGTATATGACGCATTTATTTCACGTACATAATAAATCAACACAATCTCATGGCTTATTAGAATTGCTACTTATAGGATTATTTTGACATGAAAGATCTCAATATGTTAAGAGGACTATCTTATCGAGAAATTAACGTAATTTACAGCAAAAATAATTCAATTCAAAAGAACGGCGCCCGTCGCGGTCGAGATTTGCAATAGCTAATGTTTATTAGACTGTATTCTAATTGGTTAATTGGGTAATCTACTGTATGCCAGCTTTGGTTATTATTGCCGATTGTCGTCTGTCGCTCTTGTTCTAGAGTTATACATAATGTTTTATGTATCTAATTGATAATAACTTTATATACTGATCGGTATCGTGCACACTTATGTATCTAAATGAGAATAACTTTACATATTGTTCGGTGTCGTGCACAACAATGTATGAAATGGCCCCAAAATTGATTCTTGAGATACACTCATTTTAACTTTTGAATTGTTATAGATCTTATGTTCCCGATTACCACTCTATGATTCGACTATCAATCTATCTATGGACCATTAAATTATATACATGTGTTTTGTTCCAATAAGTAAATAATTGTTATTATACCCTTTATTAGCTTTTTAAACATTTATCCACATCCCAAATATTGACAATATCATGTGCCAACTCCAGATACTTCATTTGTTTATCTTTCTTGACTTTCACGAGATTCTCATCATGTGGCATGGTAATATCCGCAATCATCGTATGTCGCTCTAGTCGGTCTGTTACCGCTATGTCATAATGATTGGCAACAATGGTCCTATCAGTGATGATAGACCAATCCTAGTACAACGTGACATTACCTATTTCAAGAACTGGGTCGGACACATACGTGTAATACGATACGTCGGTACCTATCCACAAGTTTGTGCTTTAGAGCAAGTTGCTGGTGGATAACCGAACCGTAGCCAGGAAGTCTACATCGGGCTTGTGAAGATCGCTATAAATGCGTCCAAGTAACTCCTTGCTCTGCAATACCTCCCTGCGGCCTTTGATACTAAGTACGACAGGTTTGCGCCAGTTTACTTTAGCCAAACTGAGTGGGGTTAGCCTTTTTTCCCCTGCGACACATCATAGTGAATCACCCCATCGACATGGAGGAAATACTCCCTGAGACTGCACATCTCGCAGTTGTGGAGAGTATTAGCATTTAAAAAGTTTCCGCCACACTTCCGCCGGATGTACAGCTTCCGCATTCCGATTTGTAGTTGACAATGTACAGACCTTCCTATACAGGGCATCAAGTTCCGTCTAAGTTCACTGAAGTCTGCCAAAGGAGCACATAAAACCCATCATTGCAGGCGCGCGCCTTGCATTCGGCCAATAATCTGGTCCTAAACGCAGAAAAAGACTAAATGTGTAAAATTCTCAACGCCAAATGTGATCCATATAAGTACTCAAGTAAAACTCGATGGAAAAACATTAGATCTAGTTCCCTCAACTGTATTTTTGGGCACAAGTAGATGCACTATTGCAATGGGGACCCATATAAAGGCACTTTCAAGCAAACTGAGCTCTGCGGCATTTGCCGTCAGGAAAATTAGACAGGTTAATCTCACCCTTAATGTCATGACAATTGAATCAAAAACTCTGGTAAATGTTAAAATCAAGCTTGTTTAGTGTAGACTTTTTAAGAAGTTTAGACTCTTTTCTTCTGCATTGTCCTCACATTACCATCGATTCGAGAACATTGTACCAATATGATTTAAAAAGAGTAACCATGGAGTTTCTTGCCCTTTCTTCTCCATAGGAAATCTACACCTTGGAACGAGGCAACTAAACTCTTGAATATTCATAAGTGCCTGTAAACGGTTTTACATGAATAAAATCTCATGAATAAAATATTTTATTGTAAGATTTACCATGTTATTTTAAGACCATAGACTTCTCCTGTAATGTATAGGTAAAGAGCTATTACCTATATTTTTTTCAGAATTTTAGGCTCAGTAGTTTGGGAGATAAGGCGGGGGAGGGATGGTCAGTTTTCGTATAATTTCTTAAATTACTTTAAAACTATGTATTTTAAAATTATAAAAAAAATACATTTGAGACCCTCACAACAAGCCCTTCCATTTTATATGTTGCACGGTACAGTTTGTAAAACTTTATTCTTTAATTTTCTATATTGCCCTCAAAAGTGACCACCATATTCAAAATATATTTATTTATATCACACGTCCGTGTTTGGGTTGCAAATATCCATATGTGTACCAAATTTCAACTTGATCGGTCCGGTAGATTCGGAGCAAATTGGCTGTAACAAACGGACAGACAGACACATGAGTGATCCTATAAGGGTTCCGTCGTTTTTTCCTTCGGTTGTTCGGAACCCTAAAAATGCAGAGAGAAAGATGCAGATTACAATTTAGTTCCGTGTTTTGATTCGTGCCAGACAAAGTAGTATATTGTATATCCCATGTGGTGCCGGCTACGAACACACAAAACGCCCGAATCGAACGGAATTCGAACGGATCTTTGGGGGAGGCTTGTGTCCAGCAGTGGACTTTATTTGGCTGAAGCGACGAGACAAAATAGATAGCTAAGGATAGATCCTTCGCCAGTATATGATGCCCATAACACTTTCTATTCTAGATATACTGGCGATTACACTTTTATGAAGTTTTATGTGTAGTAAGATAAGACCTGCATTGCGCAATTACATCAGAGCAATGTGTCGACATGATTTTGCAGACATCGGAAGCTTGGGAACATATTCCCAATGGAAATACCTTAGTAATTAATGTGTAGCCGTGTGTACATTATGTTCATTCAATAAATGCAACGCATGAAGCTAGATACACAGCTGAGTCAAAAAATATCGAATTTGATACCTAAATTGATTTTCGAAAGAAAATATCGATAATAGATTATTTTATGAAATATAATAATATATAATATATATTTCGATACATTTATTTTAACCAAGTCTAGTGGTGACAGTTTTGAATAGTTTTGTCACGGGCTTGTTCGCAGGTCGGCAGACAAATTTGTGATTTGTCACCTACGGACTGATTAGCTAAAACAAGCAACAGCAGACACGATAGCAGCTATCGCACAGACAAGGATCCACCGGTGGCAAAGCGTCAAAAAATTGGTATTACGTAAGGTATCGCCCGCCAGTCCCTATTGTGGAAGATGCATAGTTACTAGCGCCAGTAACCACCAGTGGAACTAAAAAGAATGAACGTTTTTAATTCATTGATTGTCCGACAGAGGCACGTGAGAGATCTTCGCCTGTTTAGTCGCTATCGGCAAATAGGTAATATCAAATTGACGTTTGACAGCGGCGTCGGAGCAATTTACGCCTGTTGCGAAGCGTCTGTGACTTAGGTAATCAGCCCGCCGGTTGTCTGTTGTCACACCCACGTCGTAACGTGCGCGCACTTCCATACATACCAAAGACTTGTTAATTAAGAGCGTAGACTGAGATTAAGAGTGACGAAAATGACGAAATTGTCATGGTGACTAAAGTCACTCGCGCCTACCTAAGGGTGAGATTCAGAGACATGAACGTAAGCCGGGCTAAGAACGCTCTAAGCTAAGTAGTGGCTAAGCGCGTACTCAAAATTCGCATTCAGAGACACAGTCCTTCTCAAACTTACGGCGGTCTTGGCTAAGTTTGAAATCTATTCTCTATGGCCATTTTTAATACGAGATTTTTTATCGATAAGATACGGTTTATACAAAACTGTGTAGTCAGGCATAAATAAAAGTAAAAAGGATAGCAATATATGAAATGCCATTGGAGTGAGCGAAACAAAACATCGAACACAAATCTATCTACTTATGTTGTAAATCGCAGGAATATATGAACATTTTACGAGTAAAAATGACTATTTAAAACTCCACATCCACCATACTAGAAATAAAAATACTGACGCATACTTGATGAAAAGAAATTTGGGGATGTGGACTGAAATAACAAGGTCATATAATAATCACATAAGTTTATTATTCTAAACATAATTATTCTTACATGCTGTATTACTGCGAGTAAGTGAGGACGATATTTTGTTTAATAGTTGAACATATTGGACTAATGTAGCCTTCATAGTACAAAGCTAATTAGAATTATGACAATCAAAGTAAACAACTTTCTCATATATCTATAATTCATAGTTCCTGTAGCGAACACACCTTTGCCGGCTTAGTGGCGCTAGATTCGCCTAAAGTAGTCGATTTTCACTACTTGGCTTAGCTTAGTTTACGCTAGGCATAAGTTGTGTTCCGATCGGCTGTGAATACAATTATGAGCGTAAGTAGTGCATTTTGTCAGATGGAAGAGTAAGCCCACGCTTAGGGTGAGATTCAGAAACGAGTCGAAGCGTGAACTTACGCTTCCACCTGTCAAAATGTACTACTTACGCCCCTAATTTTGACAGATTGAAGCGTGAACTTAGTTTAGACTCGTTTCTGAGGGTGAGATTCGAAACGAGTCTAAGGCTGAGATTCAGAAACGAGTCTAAGCGTGAACTTATGCTTCCATATGTCAAAATGCACTACTTACGCCCCTAATTTTGACAGATGGAAGCGTACGTTCACGCTTAGACTCGTTTCTGAATCTCACCATAAGCTAAGTTCACACTTCCATCTGTCAAAATTAGGAGCGTAAGGGTGACTCACCCTTAGGGTGAGATTCAGAAACGAGTCTAAGCGTGAACTTACGCTTCCATATGTCAAAATGCACTACTTACGCCCCTAATTTTGGCAGATGGAAGCGTGAACTTAGCTTAGACTCGTCTCTGAATCTCACCTTTAGACTCGTTTCTAAATCTCACCCAAGGTCTCACCCTTATAATCTCACCCGTAGAGTTGTGCCATGACTAATATTGTACAAACAACTAATCGACTAAATTTTATTTAGTAATAGTCTTTTATTTGGGTTGCACTCAGGGGGGTGAAACTCTCATACAAATAGTGAGTACGAAAAGTTGCATCGAAAGTAGCGCCATCTCTTGCCTACAGTCGGCACATTTCATATTAAGTTTTATTCAAAATATGACTAGATGGCAGTAGTACGTTACCGGAAGTACCAAAAATAAATTTATTTAATGTTATTTTTTGGTAATACGTTCTTAAATTTAATCTCTTTTTTGTGATATTAAATAAACACGATTTCGTTTATTTAATGTCGACAAACAATAATATGTTTATTATTAAAACATCATCACTTCACAAATTGTCAAAGAGAAAAGATACCTACCTACCTTTTAAAAGTTTGTAAACTTTATTTAGCTGGTGTTTACGTGTTTGCTATTGGATTAGATTATTTTACGAGTGTGATCATTTTACGTTGAATTTCTTGTAATTTTTGGATAATCTCGCACTGAATTTTATAATCCACGGTAGAAAGAGGTGAATATTACTTTGGATGTAAAATTTTCTTAATATGATAAGAATGACCTAGTTTTGGTAAGCTTATGATTATTATACGAAATGAATAATAAAAAAACATTGAAACGTTTCCCTTGTTTCTTTTTTGTAGAGCTATTCTAGTTTCAAGAAATTATTAGGTCGGTTTAAATTGTAAAACTTTTTTCAATATATCATATTATGGTCTGCGGCGCAATTTAATCGATCTAGTATTTTTTTATACAATGAACAAATTTTATTAAAAATACTTCTGGAGAGTCACGCCACCTGCAGGATAGTTTCGGTACTCAATGAAAACGTAGCGCCATCTGGTAGTCAAGGTCGCATATTTGATTATTGTGGTCTTCGAGTTGCGCATCTATGTCAGTATTAAGTGTATAGTCTATGGTTGCACTCGTGTATTTATGTCTTTACAAAGTCAGTTACTTACCTACCTATTTTCGATTTGACATTTGATTTTACATCGTTGAAACAGCTGTAAGCGATCGTCAGTTAAATATTTACAAATACAAATCATTCGTCGAATTCATAAAACGTGATTTCTTTCGTGTTATTATTTAACATCGTTACTTGTTTATTTAATAGTGAATTTGGTAGTTCGGCCATAACAAATCCGATTAAGAAATGAGTCATTAATTAAACAGTGTTATTTTGCGCTCTTAGTTAACTTCAAGGCTACAGTAATAAAAGTAACGTTTTAGTGACTATAATGTGTGGTTCGACATAATGCTGGAAGATAATGACCGCGTTTATGGGAGAACTGCTAATAAGAGCACGTTGCTGAAGATTGTAATATTGGGAGAAGGTGGAGTCGGGAAATCGTGTTTGATGAGCAGGTTTATATCGAACCACTTCGATGATCACAGCTTTCACACTATCGGCGTTGAGTTCATGAACAAAACTATTGAAGTAAACAGCAGACAGTACACATTACAGGTAATTTTTATTTATTACAGTACTCAGTAAACTTATAAACTTAACTACTAATAATAGAAACATTCACATAAATTGCGTTAAGTTTAGTGTGTCTTAAGTTTTCGCGATTTTTACTCATAATAAAACACTTTTAATCAGATTACATCACATTAAGTATTTAGTTATAGACCTATGTAAAACTGAGTTATTTCTTCTATGAGGCCAGAAGTTAATTTCCTGTTTTTAAGCTTGTTCACCTTGAATTAATAAAAATATGTAATAATTTTATTTAGATGTTGATTATTGTAGAGATTTTATAGCTTTTGTGATGAATACTTTGGGAGTTAAAGAATAATAATAAATGTACATCTGTTTTGATGTGATGGGTCATGATTTGAAGAAGTAATGGATTTTCTCCAAGTCCACTTAAATAACTGTGATGTGTGGGTTGAACTCAATAGTATAGAGGTCAGATTTAAATTCCTAAGCCAATTACTGCCAAATCAACTTGCCCTTCAGATCTGTTTATAGAACTTACTAACTTTAATTGCTATATAAAATACAATTATATAAACAATACTTACAGAAATAACACATACTTTAATATAATTTAGAAATGTTGTATATGACAATTTTTTATTATGAATTATATTGATCTTAAAGGATTAACAAGGTCTGAAATCGCCAACACACAGTAAGCTTATAAATGCTTGGTCCTTCTCTGTATGGGAAGAGGTATTCACCATATAGCGGCATAGTTACTAGTGATATCATATTTTTTATTATATTATTTATTGAATTTGGCCTTCAATAAATGCAAAGAGATTTTAATGATAATTCAATTTCACAAACTTGTAGCTTTTTTGGCTTCAAGCATCAATATTGATAACAAAGAACACAAGTGTGATAAGGGTTCTAGGTTAGAATTGATTAACAAAATGTTGTTTTTCTGTTAGGAAATATTTCATGCTAGCTGAAGTTTATAGTTGTGCTTAGGCGATAGAACACTGCATATTACATGGTATCTTCTACAATCATCAGAAAATGTATATCATACATAATAAATGTATTGCACCCTAACATAGGTGTGATGAAATCAAGGGTATGATAATAATTCAAATTATTCTTAATTTGTAACTGTCACCTTCAAACTCAAGGTTGCTTGTACTATCAATGTAGAGGTGAGTTTGTTTGAATAAGTCTAGCTTATTTAGCACATTGCCTTGCTCATGACTGGTAATGTTTTTCTTGTATTAGAAATTACATTTTGCAGCTATGTACTTTTAGTAATATTATTTTAATTATTTATCAGGAAATATATATTTATTACTTACACTGACCCAATATATGAATAGTTTGGGAATATTTCGTTTTAACCATTGATCATAGAATATTAGCTTAACATTAACAAGTTACAGTTGTTATAAATATATTTCTTAAGACAAAACATTGTTCCATTTTTCAATTTTTTTAAATATAGTATCTAGATATGGACTTCATAAGATTTTGAATTTATACACAGAATAGAAAAGTACTATAAATGGTGTGCATAGTTGCTACATTTAGTACACCACAGCTGGACAGAAGCCACTCCCAAAGACTAGACCATGGGTTTCTGTTTTGTGCTCGTTGGGAAGGACCCTGCCTCCGATAATTGCATAGTTGCCTTTTACGACACCCACAGTATGAGATGGATGAGATGGGGGGAGGGGGGTATTCTTAGCCAGCTCCACAAGGCAGAGTCATGCACTGTATAAATTATATCTTATTATTTAATTCAATAATAGATGTAGCTGCACCTCCCTGAAAAAAATCATGCCCGCGCCCATGGTACGGATAGTCAGTTAAAATAAGAATTTCTACAGCTAGGTTTCAAAAGAATTCGAACGTTAATATACTTTATGTTAGAGTCTTAAGGTTTACTAAAGTTGTTTATCGTTTTTCTAATAAGAAATATAAATGTAAAGGTTATGCAGTAGCGGCCACTTGTAGTAGTATTGTTGATCGAAGCACCTATGGCAAAAAGGTAGTAATCATAATTATTGTCTCTGAAGTAACACCTTAACAACCCATTTGTTCCGCCCTCAGCGGTATTTTTTTCGCGATAATTAACCATTTTGAGAATATGCTATAAGCTATAATCGCCCCACTTTTCAAGTTTACCATTTTCAAGACGACTCTTATGACACTTATGGCAAAAAGGTAGCCGTCATAATTATGGTCTCTCCAAAGTAAGACCTTGACAACAAATAAAAATAAAATGAATGCTACACAGGACTAGTACTACTGCACTCGTCATCTCGAGGCATTAATTATATTTTAGTCTCTTATATCCAGTAATTTCTGGGAATAATAAGTCGGTACATGTTTAAAAAGTTTCAACACTACTGCTTGGCAACAGAATATCTGCCACTGTGGTGGACTCTTGCAATAAGAGTAACCAGTAATTTATATCAATACTAGCTGTGCATCGCGGTTTCACCCGCCGTTTTTTTTTTAAGAAATCTGATTATTTATAAATAATTATTATATAATTTGTATTGGATTTCAGGGGTCTTAATTTTTTTTGCGGAAATCTAATTATTTTTTTCTAAAATAAATGCGGCTGAACTGACTCCTTTATAACATCAGCTATCTGACAATGAAAGTCCCGTCAAAATCTGTTCAGCCGTTTCAGATATTACCCGAAACAAACAGACACACAGCCAAAAATTCTATGTACCGTATAAACTTTCATATGCATTTAGTAAAAAGCTGTTATTTTGATATTAAAAACAGACACATCGATTTTATTTATTTGTATAGATAAGTATAATCTTTAGAAGTACCGTACATGCATTTAGTAAAGAATGCCACCACCCCATCTCCTCCCATGGGTGTCGTAAAAGTCGACTAAGGGATTAGCCGGAGGATGGGCAGCAGCGTCCTTCGAGTACATTAACAACTCAACTGCGATCGCCAACCCGTCTGCCAAGCGTGGCGATTATGGCAAAACCCCCCAATGAGCCCACAACACATCCATATCGGTCGTTGTGGACATTTTTGGGGGAGGCCTGTGTCCAGCAGTGGACTTCAAACAGACACTTCTTTTTTATTTATTTGTATAGATTTAAAGACATTCACAACTTTCAGGTATGGGACACGGCAGGACAGGAGCGTTTCAAGTCTCTCCGGACGCCGTTCTACAGGGGATCCGACATATGCATCTTAGCTTACGCCATAGACGATCGTAGCTCCTTCAACAATATCAAGATGTGGCTGAACGAATTTCTCCACTACGCGGGAGTGAAGAACGGTATCGATAGATATCCCTTCATGGTTGTTGGGAATAAGGTATGTTATATAAAATACGTAAGTATCATCAGTTTCTAGGTGGTTTCGAGAAGCGGCCTAGTGGTGGAACGCTTGCCGTCCATACAGGACTCCCGCACCTCAGACTTTTCGGATTCATGTGCGTAATTTTATTATCAGTTGCGGTAACGGTGAAGAAAACATCGTGAGGTAACCTTCACACCTGAGAGGGCGCCAAAATATTCTCGGTGGTCTGTGTAGTCCGCCAACCTCACTAGCGTGGTGGACTAAGACTAATTGTTGTAGGTAGGTACGCAGTTTCGAAGCTGCTGCGAGTAAAACTAGGTAGATTCGATAACGTTGGCGCAGTGGCTAAGTGATTGGCTTACTCCGCTGTGTCGCAGATTCGATCCCGCACGGAACAAATATTTGTATGATCCGGGTATTTGTGTATGTGAGATTGACCTGTGAACGGTCCCCACGACACAGGAGCAATGCTCGAGAGCGATAACGTTTAATAGAACGTATCGTAATAATTTAACATTATAATAAAACACTTTTAAACGGATTCTATCGCGTATATTTTAGATTTTTGTTTTTCCTGACGTTTCGAATGCTTTGCAGCATTCGTGGTCGCAGGATGACTAAGGTGACAGGCGCCGTTACAGATTTTAAAAAGTTATTTTATTTTAACTACCGTACAATTTTAATCAAAAAATTCGTTTCGATGCACGCAGTAATCACTCACAGTGTCTTGATGTTTTTTAGTGCGGTATGTTGTTTGGGACTTTATTATTTTAATTACTGGATTCCAAACAGGTGGTACCTGCCAACCATCTCTATTAAAATTTAACATTAATTTTATTTTATTAATTTAACATTGATTTTGGTATGTCTACAACTTAGAGCTATGCTCTTGTCGGTGCAGTATTTTCCTTTTTCCCATTTAATGATTTCTAGGCGTCTATATACCTCGCGACCTTCCATTTCTCCTTTATCTGTATGATGTAGCTCCGCGGTTATCTCCCACTTTTTCTTTCTGTGATGTTTTTTACGAATGCGTTATGGCGTGTGTGTATGGGCTACCTTAGCCTACTATTTTGCCTTTCCTGGTCTCCTAAGTTTAATAATAAGTTTATTTTTGCCTTTACTCTTTGTAGCACTTCTTCGTTAACCTTTTTTATATTTTACGCTAGTTTTTAGTGTTCATCCAACATGATAGTACATTAGGGCTGCCATACGTCCCAGTACACCGGGATGTGTCCCGGTTTGATGCGTTGTGTCCCCTTGTCCTAGTCAGTAAGTCATTTGTCCTGGTTTATGAATTATAATTAGAGAATGTAGGTAGGCATTCACGATTCGTACGCGGCCGGGTACAAGAGCGAAAGCTGCGGCGAACTATACAATGACATTGACATTTTCAATTTTATGATTAATTAATTTACTACTTATTACTATTACATTGAAGGTGAAAAGGAGTTACATAAAAAACTTCAGAAAAATAGGAACGGGCTAAGAATTGTGGCACTGAGTAAAAGGAGGGTTGGCGCAGTGGCTGATACAGTCGGCTGCTGCGCTCCGGGTCGTGGGTTCGATTCCCGCACGGAACAAATATGTGTATGATCTGCAGGTACTTGTGTATTGTGTGTGAAATTCATGTCTGTAAACGCATCCACGACACAGGTCAAATCCTAGACTGGGGCAATGTTTAAAAAAATAATTGCATAAGAAAATTTGGATGTTGATGTTTCTAATCGTTAATTTTTGGATTTTATTTTTGTTTCAATATTTATATTTACCATTCTTTTAAAGTAAAAGTTTCTTATCTGCTTCCTAAATGTGAATAGTCTGATTTAACTAGTCCCTTAAATTAAGTATCTACAGGTGTCCAGTTCGTCCATTTCGGAAAATTTTGTACTACTGTAAATCCGTAAGATTTTGCTGAACATATATTGTTTTTTTGGTAGGTATTGACCCAAGCTCTCACCCCTTGCATTATGTCGTGCTATTTACTGGACATCCTGTATTGATCCCAAGAAAATTGAATTATCCATGGTATACGCTATTTCTATTCGAAATGTCCCGGTCGCCGCCGAAAACCGCTAATAATCGTCATTCCCCTTTGCAAACATGGCACCTGACACAAAGTTCGATGTCCCGTGATAACGCCAATGACATACATTATGTCCAACCTTGGAATCTACCACAATAGCACAATTGGAGCAAAAGGGCGACTACATATAAATTGGCGGCATTATATCAAGTCGATATCCGTGCCAAGGCCCCAATCCTGAGGTTTGATCGAACATTGATCGAAATGTCACGGGCGCAAAATTCTAGGTACCTGTATCTTTGTGGTAAATCTAGGTAAATCTCGCATTTATAATTTCAGTAAATTACCTTATTGATGGTAGGTCTCTTATTACATTACGGCACAGTGCCACCATTGTGGAAGCGACCAGGATACCGCACAGCACACGCTCTAGTGTCCTGCGTGGGCTGCCGAGCGGCGGATCCTGGTCGATCGGATAGAGCAAGATCTCTCTGCCGGCAGTAGTGCCGGCTATGTTGGCAGAATATGAAAATTGCAGTGGTGGCAGTGGAATTTCATTCATTATTGACAAATGAATGAAGGAGTTTTACGAGAGCGTCATGCTCCAAAAGGAGACTGCAGAGGGGAATCGGGAGAGGGCCGATCCGCTTTATAGTTATCCCCTCCGCGATGTGCCTAAGCGTGGCACCAACGGGCGGCTCTACTGTGATCTTACGAGGACCTGGAGCCCCCATTCGGTGCCGAAGATGACCGCTCCAGTGGTTTCAGCCGGTAGGAGTCCGGCATGCCCCTTCGCCCTTCCCCGGGGCGGAGGAAGTTCATGATGATATTCCAATGGGGATCAATAAAAAAACTCTCTTATTGCAAGAGGCCGGCTTGGTAGGTACCACCCCAGTGCCAGATATTCACCGCTAAGCAGTAGTGTTTAAATATTAGAAATTACTGTTCTCCGGTTAGAAGGACACTGTGGCTAATTAAATTACTAAGCATAAGAAACTAAATTGGTAATTTCACGTCTTAAGGTGACGAGCTCATTGTGGTGCCACGCTGGCCTAGTCCTGGGTAGCATTACAATTGTTCTTCTTCTTCTCTTAGATTATGGCTTCTGTAGGTTATTACAATTGTTATGGGCAGGCATGGCGCTTCCCAACAGGCGAATGACTTGAGCGTCTCGTCACCAAGTAGTAAACAAGAAGTGTGTGTGTCAGCTCCGACGAAGTAGTCTCAGTAATTAATAGACAGTGAGGGTTAAAAAAGAAAAAGAAAAAGAAAAATCACGGATGTTTATATGTATCTATATCATAAATAAAAATGAATTATATATAACCTACCTAGTGCATCCACGTGTTCGTCGGATTTTCTTCCACCGTCAATTAAACTAGATTTTCCATATTTTACATTTTTTACTTATTTATTTAAGCACACAGTGGTGTGTATTAATAATAATGATATTAAATATCACTATTTAAATATATTAAATGAAAAATTATAAAACTTTGACATCAAACGAAATTTGACACATACATGACTAACGCAGAAGGTGCGCAAGGTATGTGCGCAGAAAACCGTAACGCATTTTAGTTAACGCTCGACAAAATTTCACTCGTCATAAATTTTTCAAACCTCATTAATATATAAATCGATTCTTAATGAGTAAACTTCAATAAACTCCAAAAACAGCTAGATAGATACATAAGATATCGATCATAGCACCGGGTTATATCAGTGCAAATGCATTGGTGTGTGGTGCGGGTGAGATGCCGTTTAAGCGGAATATATTAAGGGTTATCTGTGCTTCTTTATTATTTCCTAGCAGTGCGTGCGCTCTGTCCGTCTATCTTTGACGGCACGGTTGGTGCAGTGGCTGATACAGTTGGCTGTTGCGCTCCGGGTCGTGGGTTCGATTCCCACAAGGAACAGATATTTCTATGATCTGCAGGCAGTTGTTCTGGGTCTGGGTGTATTGTATGTGGAATTTATATCTGTAAACGCACCCACGACACGGAGAAATCCTAGAGGGTTTTTTTTGAATAGAATGAAACAGCAAGAAATATTTTGTATTTAATGACTGAAAACTAGAAAAAGAATTAACAACTAGTTGGGATTGCCACTTTTTGTTACCGCTGATTCAATGACGTCAGACATCAATAACGCAATTTAAAACATTTGTTGGTTACTTGCATCCAATAATTTCAAAATCAATTTATTTCATAATATGAAGGAAACTACTAATTAACCACAGTATTAATGTTTTGTTAAGTTGTACAGCCGTTAGTTATTGCATAACCTTATCAATGTTATAATTTTGTTTGGCCTTTCATTGTTATTCAATGCAGTAAACTTAATGAAAACCGCCAACCGTGATAAAAAATGCTTATTAGTGAACTTTCAAACTTAATTAATAAATGACTCACAAAATATATTGTTTTGGTAGATGATCTGAGTTAAGGAAGTTGTAATTATTGACAAATGCAAGGATGACACTAAAAACATTTAGAAAAATAAAAATGGGATGATGTAGTGACCTGTTTAATATTTTTATTGTTTTTCCAAGTAGTCTCATTCCTTTTTAAGCCGGTTACATACGATGTAACAATTGACTGAAGCAGTGAGCCCTTTAGGGATCCTTTCCACGTTTTTTTGAACGCAGCCACTGCTTCATAATGTCATAAAGCAAATTTCTCTGATTTTATCTTAATTTTGGAGAATACAAAAAGTCGCTAGGTGGTGAGTGTTTTGCAGCATTCGCGGTCGCAGGATGACTAAAGTGACAGGCGTCGTTACAGATTTAAAAAAGTTATTTTATATTATCTACCGTATAATTCTAATGAAATGTCATTTCGATGCACGCAGTAATCACTCAGTGTCTTGATGTTTTGTAGTGTGGTATTTTGTTTGAGACTTTAGGGTTTTAATAACAGGATTCCAAACCCAACCATTTTCGTTTCGATCAACCTCAAGTCCTCGCGAAATAGAACAGATATATACCAAGAATGTTACGTAAGGCTATTGAAATTAAAAAACATCCTAATTTGAATAGAGAAGTTGGCTGGTAGGTACCGCCAGTTTGGAATCCTGTTATTAAAACCATAAAGTCTCAATATTTTGTTTGAGACTTTATGGTTACACCAACACTAAAAACATCAAGAGACTGTGAGTGATTACTGCGTGCATCGAAATGACATTTAATTAGAGTTGTACGGTAGATAATATAAAATAACTTTAAAAAATCTGTAACGACGGCTGTCACCTTAGTCGCCTTGCGACCACGACTGCTGCAAAGCATTCGAAACATCAGGAAAAACAAAAATCTATAATATACGCAATATAATCCGTTTAAAATTGTTTTATTATAATGAGTAATAATCGCCAAAACTCAAGACATTACTCAATAAACCAGTTGTAAACAGTGGCACGAGATAGGGCTTCATCATGAAATGCCAATCGAAGTGCAACATAACATAGTTGTTGATTAAGACCGCAACGAAAGTCGTAATAAATAATGGTGCGAAAATTAGTGTTGAGTAGGACAAGATTTCAAAATGAGTTTGTAAGAGTAGCCTCTTTTTTGTACCGAGCCAGTACAATGTCCCACTTCAAATGAGGCGAGGCGCCATGACATGAAGCTTGGCGGTACATTTGAAAGAACGAGTATTTCATGTACTGTTGCTGTATTTGTACTGCCCTGTTTTACAAAGTGTGATTGACGTAATACTTAAAGAAAAGTAATAAGAAGCCATTGATTATAGACAAATGACAATTGTATCGACGTTTTTACTTATTAGCCACTGTAATATTATTGTGCAGGCGACTTATTTGTAAAACATCATTTTGATTTAAAATATACCTAATACACACATAAACAGCAACACAAGCAAAACAAATAGGTATTTATCAGGCATTAATGAAATCTTTTTTTTCTAAAACTGTCGCGTCTCATACTTAAAACTAGTACATTTGTTATAGAGTGAATAAAAACATCATGTTGTCTCTTGGAGTCACGATAATGTCTGTTGAATAAAACGACGTGCTTTTGAAGCATGTGCCTCATTCTCTCTCTCTCTCTCTCACCCTACAGTTCATATGCGAGGAGTAGCATAAAATTTGAAGTGGTACATGTTATAATGTTGAGCCGCTCTTACAATATTGTGTCATGTACGGGACAAATGTACTGCCTCTTGTATGTCCATTTTTTTTTTTTATTGGTGCCCAGTGGAAATTCATCATGAACTTCCTTCGCCCCGGGGAAGGACGAAGGGGTATGCCGGACTCCTACCGGCTAAAACCACTGGAGCGGTCATCTTCGGCACCTAAGGGAGGCTCCAGGTCCTCGTATGATCACACTAGAGCCACCCACTGGTGCCACGCCTATTGGCACATCTCGGAGAGGGTGACTGTAAAGCGGTCACCCCCCCAGGGGGATTGTAAAGGATCCCCCAAAGCGTGCCACGGCAGCGCGTGACCACATGCGTGCTACCGTCTTCTCTTGGGTCGCTTGGTGTGGGCACGCAGATTCCCCAATCTACGCACCCGCGAACCCAGAGGTCCCCCCTCCTTATAGCAACGGCAGGGGTTTTCAGGCGTATCGGAATTAGGCGCCAGGGCGGTTGTTACCCCGGCGCCGTCTCCTTCTTCTTCGAACGGGATCGGCCCTCTCCCGATCCCGCTCTGCGGTCTCCTTCTGGAGCATGACGCTCTCACAGAAGGAGACCACTGCATTCCAATTTTCGTGCTCTGCCAACATAGCCGACACTACTGCTGGCAGAGAGAGATCTTGCCCGATCCGATCGACCAGGATCCGCCGCTCGGCGGCCCACGCAGGGCACACCTCGAGCGTGTGCTGTGCGGTGTCCTGGTCGCTATCACAATGGTGGCATTGTGCCGTGGCCTCGCGTCCTATCCTGTGCAGGTACGCGCCGAAACAACCGTGCCCGGTGAGCACCTGCGTCAGGCGGTAGGTGACGCGCTCGCTCCTTTTGAGCCAGGCTCCAAAGAGCGGCAGGACAGCCTCGACGACGCGCTTGGTTGCAAACTGCATCCGCAGGCGATGACGCCACTTTACAAGTGCGCGCCGCCGGCCTCTTGTATGTCCTACTCAACACTAGCGAAAATGTTCTCTACATAAATTCGTATCGACGCACGTCACGCACTTTCTAAATTGCCGCCACTTTGTAAAAACAAATGACATATCAATTCAATGTAAATCTACAGCTTCCCAAAGAAGGATGTATTTGAAATTTGAATAAATTTTTCGTCAGTAACTTTTCTTACTGGCCAATTCTAAAAACTTTCAGTTTGACTCACGTACTGTCTTTCCTCTTTGCACGCCTCAAACCAATCACTTGTCATGATGGAAATTTTGGCGACCTTGTCAAATCATAATTTCCTCCCATTTCGTTAGTCATTGTCACTCTTTGTTCAAATCCTTTTATTCGCTTTCCAGCCTGCCTTACATTCCAACATTTATTTATTATAATGGATCCATATTCTATATAGCCCAAAATCTTAATTAAAACAATACAATGCTTTCTTGAGATACGAGTGAAAACCTCATGAAGATTCGTTAATTCGTTTTGGATACAGAGGGGAAAATATGTCAAAGATATATTTAAAAAATGTAGGAAGTCCGTGTGCAGTCCGTGACGTTAACAGTCTGATGATGAAGTAGAAAATCCAAAAATAATTGTTAGTATATTATTTATTTGAGGGACACATATTATCTATTTAGTATTATTAATTATTTATTTGCTTTACGTTGGGACTTCCCAAATGCGTGAAAACCACGACTTTTTTGACGACGGTTGGTTGTGAAATAACATTGGTTTAATATTTATTATGTGACGTTGTTGGTTAATTCCCCGGTTGGACTGCGTCATAGTCTATACAAGTCTATGTTTGGTTTGAAATTGAATTGGAAAATGCTAATCTAAATTGAAATATTCCACCTTTTTCGTCATCCAAAGTAAGAAGAAAAATGTCGTGTTGATCAAAAAAGTTTGGTTAACTGAGTCTATGTTTGGTTTGAAATTGAATTGGAAAATGCTGATCTAAATTGAAATATTCCACCTTTTTCGTCATCCAAAGTAAGAAGAAAAATGCCGTGTTGATCAAAAAAAGTTTGGTTAACTGTGTGGCGATTCTTTTTGGAGTGATTAAGCAATAGTTTGTGTATGTTGGGATTGGATAGCACGCAATACAAAGCGAGACCTAATATTAGTCACGAAGGCAAAGTAACGGTATATTAGCTTATTATTAGATTCAGGGCACATATTAAACTACATTGTTTTAGATTATACGAAACCTGAAAATAGAGTAAGTATTCAGAAAAAAATTTGATTACATTATCAGGTAACTATTCAAATTACAAGTGTGAATCCGAATTAACTGTTTGATATTTAATCCTATCTTAAAGTCAAAGTCAAAGTTTTTTATTTCAAATGAAACCAAATATTGGCACTTATGAAACGTCAGAATTTATGTTGCACGGTTCCAAATAGTTGATCTGATCGAGAAGAGCCGGCAAGAAACTCCATCCACAGTAACTATTATATATTTATAGTTAACTATCCAGCCTGGCAAAGGTTGTTCTACCTTTCCCGGTAGGTGGCCCGATTAGTTTAAAATCATTTATACTTAGAATATTTTCTTTTCTGGCACTAAACCAGCCATCACCACAACCAACCAATATTATTATAATTATTATATACAAAACTTGAGTACATTACCATATACCGAAACCTAGCATAGGTATGAACCATAGCGATCGACTTGATAACGATAAGTTAACGAGCGCAGTTTGGTGTCACGCAGGACTAGTCCTGGGTAGCATTACAAATGTTTTGAGCAGGCGACGCTTACTACCAGGAAATGACATGCTCGTTTTCTCAGGAGGTTGTATAAAAAATGTCATTTGATGACCATCAATGGACATTTTTTATACAACTGCGTAGTACCGAGGGACCCGAATGTCTTGTAGCTACCTAAATAAAATATGACTGAGCTAAACGACGTCTGATTCATGCGAGCTATCTGTCAGGAAGGGAAGGGTCAACTCGAACCTCCGGAGATTACCTACACATTACCTCTTACTCACATAACTGCCGGAATAATGTATGGGCCCTAAGTTTGATACGGCATTAAACTTATTCTTGGAAGGTAATCCAGGCAGAAAATTTCGGAGCCATTGTAGGAACGCTTGTATAAGCGTTGTTAAGAACCTATATACAGGTATATCAATTTTCTAAAATCAACAGCGTTACTTCCTAAGATGTTTTTATAAGTGTAGATGAGTTGCCCGCACTATACGATGGTCACATGAAAGTTGGAAAAAGCCTGAAGTTCACTTAGTCGCGCACCGACGAGTGTCGTGCAGTGTCGTGGTTCGACGTGAAACATAAGCGTAATTCAATAACATATTGCGAAAAAATAATGCTACTCTGTAATTATAGACGGCGCTCGAACTATACTGCTATTTCATAAATAAATAAATACGTAACGTAATTCGATATTGCAAATAAAACATTGTATTTTGTTTTATTTTTTATTACGCGGTGTAATGGCCGTTTTGTAGTGCAATAATGTTCGTGTATGGCGCGTCTATATGTAAAATGTAATTGGTTACTTCCCTTTTTTTATACCACTAAGGTGGCAAATAAGCATACAGCCCGCCTGATGCCGATCCGCCTGTAATACCAGAGGTATAACTCGCGCGTTGCCGACCCCGAAACAAACTTTCATGCACTTTTTGAACAGCCCCATGCTGTAGTCTCTTGGGAGAACCATTCCACAACCTGAGCGTGCGTGGGAGGAAGTTCCTCTGTACGAGACAATTTTGGCTCTAGGTTATGCGGATGTATTCCCCGCCGATGGCGAGAGGTGCGATGGTAGAAATCAAACCATTGGCATCATATCAAACAACTCCTTAGAACACTGCCCGAGACTGCTTTTGAGATTGGGATCGTCGACATTCATAACTGCACGTTTCTGGAACGAGTCAAAAGATCTAAGCTCGTATCCATGCTATAAATGCCAGCAGTCCCTACTTCATAGGGGGCCGGACTTTCGACTTATAAAGTAGCAGTCTTTGTCTTTGCCCCGATAAGAACTACCGCCTTACCTCGTTGAGTACACAGAGTGACTCTCTCTCTCTCTCTCGTCTTCGTATGATCACACTAGAGCCGCCGGAACTGGTGTTATATCGAGGTCTGTAACCCTTGATGATACTCTAACGCCTTCTAAATACACCACACCACTAATTCGTCATATTTAATACTGTTGCAGTCAGACGTGTCTTCAAAAGATAGAGAGGTGTCGTACGATCAGTTGAAGCAGTGGTGCGAAGACAACAAGATAGCAACGTACATCGAGACATCCGCGAAAAACGACAACAACGTTGTGGAGGCATTCTCTATGGCTGTACAAAGGTGATTTATAATTAGCTATATATTAAAAAAGTACTGTATTAGGGAATTTCTAGCTTACGTAAACCTAAGCTAATCTGCGTGCCCACACCGAGCGACCCAAGAGAAGACGGTAGCACGCATATGGTCACGCGTTGCCGTGGGACGCTTTCGGGGCTCCTTTACAATCCCCCTGGGGGGGTGACCGCTTCACAGTCACTCTCCGAGATGTGCCTACAGGCGTGGCACCAATGGGCGGCTCTAGTGTGATCCTACGAGGATCTGGAGCCTCCCTTAGGTGCCGAAGATGACCGCTTCAGTGATTTTAGCCGGTAGGAGTCCATATCCATAGGCATACCCCTTCGCCCTTCCCCGGGGCGAAGGAATTTCATGATGAATTTTGCACTGCGCACCAATAAAAAGACAAAAGGTAAACCTAAGCTACGGTTGTATTCCGCATCTGCATACTAAATAGACAGAAGCTTGAAGGACAAAAGGATATCAGCGACAAGCTTGTGAAATTGAGTTATCGTTGAAGTCGTTTGGGTTTTCTGCGTCGAATGGTCTAACTCAATTAAACAAATGTCGTTTTTCATCATCACTATCATATCAGCCAAATAACGTCCACTGGTGCACAAAGGCCTCCCTCATAGATTTCCACAATTTGTCATTATTTTTGGGGGATTTGCCAGTATTCACGGGATGGTGAGCGCAATATGGCTATTGTTCCACAGAGGACGTTGCTGCCCATCCCTCTGGTTCAGAGTCCCTTAGTCGCCTTTTACGACATCCACGGGAGGAGATGGAGTAGTGTATAACGCCCTAAGCCGAGGTCCGTGTCCCGCAGGGGGCGCCCTTAGCGAAAGTTGCTTAGTTTTTAATATTTAATTTAAGCCTGGCTGGAGGCCTCCCCTACAGATTTCCTCAATTATGTCGTCATTTTGGGCGGTATTTGCCAATGCCCACCACGCTTGGCAGGCGGGTTGGTGAGCGCAATATGGCTACTTTTCCACAGAAGGGACGCTGCTGCCCATATTTCTGGTTAAGAGACCCTTTGTCGCCTTTTACAACATCCATGAGAGGAGATGGAGTCGTGCTATATTCTTAATCCGGACACCACACGGATTCACTTTCTTAATTAAACAGAAAAATAGAAAAGCTAAAGAGAAACTTATGGAGGCGTAAATTCCACATTTCCAATCGGTAAACATAGTATGTTTTATTTACGGGTCCTAAGTTGTGACTGTGTTTTTAGCTTAGACAATGACGCCGCTACTTATCCTCTGGGTATTTGAGGCATATAACCACTAACGTATAACACCGGGGATTTGATGTATGATACCAGGCATTTTCTTCCAGGTGGGTGGAACTAGAGCAGAGGGCAGAGAAGGAGTTAGGCTTGCTCCACCACCCAGATACGGTGACTCTCCACGGCTCCAATACCCCGTCTAGCATAAGAACTACGTGCTGCTCTCGTTTCAGCGAGCTATGAAGCACTGGTGCTTCTCTCAGGTTTAAGATCTTTAAGTGTAACAGAGGTATGTTGAAAATCGACAGTGGAATTAGGTCTTTATGTTTTGTAACTAATTCTTATACTTCATGCCAAGTCCTTGGCTTTTGGCCTTTCGTGTTGTGCATTTTACATAGGCGTTTTCAACCCATGTTTGGTTTTTATAGACTCGTATGCAAAGAAACCACACAAGGAAATAAATGTGGGATGTACATTATAAATATATTGTACGTTAATTATAATTTATAATAAAAATTGTAACTGTCGTAAATTTATACAAAATGTACGAGAAACCCTGTCCAGTCCGTGTAAAGGTCATATTCAGTATATATGTAAATTTTGATCTTATTAAATTAAAACTTTTTTGAAATTTATACTTTAAACGACATAGAAATTCTTAAAAAACGGGCTTAATTGATTAATTTATTGAAAAGTTACCACGGCCACACCGGAGGCACAAGGCGATTGAATTTAGGCCATGTCACAAGGAACTAACTGTGCCCCGCGGTTTCCGGCGTTTTATTTAAAAGCTCTGCTGCGAGTTGTATCCCCTCAGATAATTTAGGTTAGAAGGCTACTTTTTTTAAGAGATTTGATGAAATCACTTGTTTTCTTTAGGGAAGTCGCCCCACAGAATTGTAATTTTAACATCTTCCATGAATTGCTCTGACTTAGGGATTTGATCAAATGCCCGTTTTCATCATTTCTCTGCGACATATACACGCTACTTTTCGGACCGGGTTTACGATACATACTGTAATATATAAAGCAGCTGGAATCTCATATACCTTTCTTCTTTTCTGGTCTTTTGATGATATACCTCTGTGGCTGTGTATACTTTTCTCTTAATATGACGTGATAAATATTCTAAGATTTTATAATAATAGATCTTCATGTAAGTGTGGATTTTTATAGAAATCAGATTGCCTAGCAAACAATGACACCAATGTTTAAACTTAGTTTAGTTTGCACACAGTTATTTTTAGTCACAGAATCTACACTACAGTTTCGGAATTTATTACCTCAAAAATTTCATTGTACCTACAAAATAACATTGAGGTATAATGTACTGCTTACTAGAGAAGACACCTCAACCAGATACTTTCACACGTTAGAGCGCATACACTCTAACTCACTCAGACTGTGCCAGGCCGCTTGCCGCAACGTGACGTGTCTAAGTTAGTGTGCTAAGTTTTTTTACTTAGATATGCCTTTATGTGCAGTGAGATATTTTTTTAATAACTCGAGAAACAATAATATGTGATAGTCAAGGACTGACTTTTCATCAGTTAGTTCAAATATTATGTTTAAAACATGCGTAATTAAATTAAAATATTATCAAAATGTGAGGCGTGGCGACGCGTTACCGTGGTGACAGCAATATTTGGTTTACATGTTTCTTATATTACAGCTTTCATAAGTTGCGCTCTATCATTTGTTTGTAATAGCTACTCTAGTACGTAGTACATTATACCTCAATGCAAAATAATATAGAACTTTCAGTAATATTGCTTAGCTTTACTGAATTTGAATACCCTTATAAGTGCAGATAGTATACGTTAAATAAACGGATACATTATAAATGTTCAAATTTGTAATTGGTTGTGGGAATTACCTGTATTATACAGATGTTACCAGCTGAACATTCCAATATTTTAAGGTGTAGTATATATAATGCTACGTCTCTTGAAGGATAGTCGGACATGATACTTGTGTCAATTTTTATAATTTTTTGTTACTAATATTAATGATACGCCCCTTACATTTTTAACATTTCTAGGGTTGACTTCGTGAGGGACCTGGCGTATGTATAAGAAAGTATAATGTGTGTTATATCACTTGGTTGTTTTATATAATGCTTCTTTGAGGTAAGCCAAAGATCCACAAGTTTCAGACTGAAATATCAACTTTAATACTTCTTTTTATGGGTATGATGAAACTTTTGTACATAGTGATAACAAATATCTAATATTTACGTTATATACATACGTGAACTAGTTATACAGATTATTTAGTTTTCTCCATTTCTATGTAATTGCACTTTTCCAAAAAGAATATTATACCAAATCTCTGGTAAGTTAAGTTGTGAAGTAATGTGTTGTGTGTGTAAAGTCTTGCTGTATTTAAGTACAGGGGTGCAATTCTCTAAGCTCAAACATCCATACATCCTTGAATACAGATTTGAAATAATTGATAACCCAATTTGGTATTAGCTAAGACTGGTCCTCATGGCTTACCTTCTGCAACGTGTCCTTGAAGAGCTTTAATCATGTCTTAGCGAATACCAAATTGGTTTTATAACGTTATTTAGATTCTGTATTCAAGGATGTATGGATGTTTGAGGTTAAGGAATTGCAGCCCTGTACAGTACAGTGAAACTAACAGATGTAGTTGCCGTCCTTTACAGTGTTGTGTGATGTACATATATTTATTGTTTTATACTTATGCTATATTAAAATGGCCTCATTTGCTTGATCTATTTAATATACATGTTTTTGAGAAAGTTTGTTTGAGGTGCGTACATGAGCACTTAGCTTATAAATACATTTGTCTTTTTGCTGCAGCATGTTACTGATTTTTTTCGGTTTTGGTGGGATGCTGCTACCTTTAACAGCATCCTGCTTAGATAATACCTATTACACATGATGTATATGATAAAACTATCTGGACTTTAGTGTTATACTAGGGCGAGTTCTGAGTTTGCGTTCCTCTCCGAGGCGTTTGCAGTTTCGGCGCTGCGGTTCGCCCGCTCTAAACACTACAGCCAATTGAAGCACCGAACGCGGCAGATGCGTCGCAAGCGCTTAGTTTAGCTTACGAAAATAACTCGCACTCGGTCTCCGTTATTCTTAAGCGTTTTGGGCTACCTCCTACTTCGTCCGTACATAATACGGACGAAACACATAAAAATTATATAACAATTTAAAAAAATTGCCCGCAGATTTAGTAAGTATTGGCAATACTTTCATCAAGTTACTAATTGAAACAATAATTTCGATTAGCAACTTTATTACTTCTAGAAAAGAGTTCTCATATTCTGTGGACAGATTTTTATTCTTCTTGATGTGAATTCATGAAGAAATAGTTTTATCGTAATCTAAAAATTGTTATTATGTATTCTGGGCACATTCAATGCATATCCAAAGACAACTTACGCCATAGTAATTTGCGTCATATTAATTCAGCGTTTGTACCGCTCTAATATGATGTGTCGGTGACTTATTAAGAGGTTGGTGTAAAAAGGGTTTATTATAATATATCATATTTTTATGAACGTTTTGAAGGTTGTGTCATAAAGAGCGTCCATTTCGCGCTCATAAGCGAATTTCCTTTATCTCGTAGATTTACTCAAATGGGACTTTTTGATCAAACTCATGCGCAGTTTCATTCTTGATACGTTTAATAAATAGGTACTTAAATGCATCAAATGAACCTCATGTAGTTTTTTAACTAAAAGAATATAAACGTTGACTTATTTCAGACTTTGCAAAAAGTATAAAATTAACAATACCTTTAGTCCTTTCCGGTATGGATTGTATTTAACTACTTATATTAGAAATTAAATAGCTTTACATAAGTGTAGTTGTAATGCTGATTCTCACTAAGTGCCTAGCTTTATAGTTACCATATACTTAAGCGATAAATTTATAAATTACTATGTTTTCACAAACATTGTCTCGAGCATAAGAATATCATAAGTCCACTTTGTATAGTATTTTCATTACGATTTATCTACTTAAGGTCGATATTTGGTATTATGATATTCATTGTAGAAAAGGGTGCCTACCATATTATACGTCTATACTAAATATGCCTGCAAAAAGATGTGAGAAATCCAACTTTTCAGAGCGCTATTTATCTATTGCACTTATGGAGCATTTTTCAAGTAAAGTGTTGGCTGTTTGGCTTAACATAACTGATTTTATTACTTGATTCCCTCACATGAATCTTTCTGCCTTCATAAACTAATACCGGTCGGCTGACCAAATACGAGTTACGATACTGGACTTTTTGATATTATGATACCGCGCCTTAGGTATGCGAGCGGCGAGGCCGAGGGGCCGAATAGCTGCTCCGTTTTTTCATTCCGCCGTCATTGGCATAGTTAGTGCTCTTTCCTTCCCACTCCCCACCTCCGCGCATAGCTAAGGCGCGGTACAGCGGTATTGGTCAGGCTATAGCAAAATATTGTTTGGACAACCGTTGCTCTGATCTTTCTCTATACGAAGTATACGTAACAGTGAGGAGAATTTGATACTTACAAATTATAGGTATTGTAATTTTACTTCATAACATTTACGGCAATATTATTAGAACTGGAAACGGGATATTTCTAAAATAGATATAGATTTTACATATATAGATATATACATATATATAAAAAAACTTATATTTACGGCAATCTTTGTAATCTATTTAAAATAATCAGGTCACCAATGAATTTAGGTGGTATATAACGACTGTCCGATAAAATCTGAGTGGCTAGTCGCTTCCCTTTCTGCGATAAGTGTCGCGGGTTCGATTTCCCCACAATAAATATTTGTATGGCTTACTAGTTACTTGTGTTGGCAGTTTCAGTGATAGTATATGTCTACAAACATTTATATTATGTTCAATGTTTAAAAAAAACTATTTTTTATTTTATTTACAACAAGGTGACGAGATTAGCAAGTCATTCGCCTGGTGGTAAGCGTTATGCCTGCCCATAAAAATTGCAACCCTACCCAGGACTGGTCCTGTGTAACACGCGACAGCGCTTGTCACTTCTATATATGTCTCTTATGACTGGGCAGCTAGCAACAAAAGTGCCCTTCTAACCGGAACACGGTAATGTCTAAAGTTTAAACACTATTGCTTAGCGGCGAATATCGAGCACTTGGGTGGTACATATGTCCTATTGCAATTAGAGACCTATCACCAGTAAATTCAGTATATCAGCTATGGATTCATACTCAAAGAAAAAATACTACTTACTGCGTCCACGGGATATGTTCCCCATAATGCAGTCCTTCACGCTGTCCACCGAGTCTGGTTTCGTTCGGGACTTTTACCTCCTGCTCTGGTCCCAACTTAATTGGCGTCGGCGCTATATGTTAGTCATATTGCAAAGGTTGTTACAGACCGCAGCCTGCCTGGCACCACCTCCTTGGGTATGCTAGTGCTGGTTCGTTTACTCGCCACCTGCGGGTAACTTAGTGCTTAATGGTGCGCACCGGGTTGCAAACTCGCTTAGTCGCCTTCTACGACACCCACGGGATGAGATGGGGTAACCGTATTGACCGGAGCTACACGGTTCTTAGGACTTAGTTCAGAACTTACCTTTGTACATGTCTTTTTCTACATTGGATCTTATTTTTGTTATTTTTTGGTGTACAATAAAGAGTATTGTATTGTAACTTATCCATGGTAAATAAATCGTAAAGATATTCTATTGGACTCGTTAAAAAACATTGCACGCTTTGTAACATTAGTATACTTACGGTAATTAAATTTAGTAGAATATAGGCGTATGTAATTCCTGGTAATATTTAGCAGTGTCGAAAACCTACCTCATGCGTGTAATTGAAGTTATGTTAAACTTAGTTTATCTGTGATGGCTCTTCTTCATACGATGGCCCATGCTGGACACGATTTTTTCTAGACACGAAAATGTATAACATATGTTATACATTTTCGTTCATAACCAATATTACTGGAGCCAACATTTACCTATATTTAAGTTTTCTGATAACTCACATGCACATAGAAAGTGACGTGCGCCTTTGTTCTTATTCGCTCACAAGATGTTATGATGAATAAATGCTTGATATTCCGCACTCATGGTACCTAATAAAGAGATTGAAGAAGAAAGTGTTTTATTAATCACATTATTCAAGTGATACTGATCAAACTTTGTCGTGACCCTGAAAATTATAAAACGGTTTTGAGAGAAACGGGTTGATTATAAGAAAGCTCAAGATCATTCATTGAGCTAAGCTATGGAGAACTATACTATTTCTCTACGAGGTCGAATCAGCAGTGAGGAATTCCGTCGAAGAACTAAAGTTGTGGAAATCTGAGGAGGAGGCCTTCGGCTGTTATGACGATGAAATTCCTTGAAGTACGATCGAGAAACGGATTCATTTTTTATGATGGTGAGCAAGCAGGTTTGCTATGTTTTTACGTTTCTTCCGGACACTTCTTTTGAAGGCCTCCAAGAACATCCGAGATATAGGAATATTTTTTAAAGCCCCGTCACAATATCCCTCTTTGTCGTGTTCGTTAAGAGGGAATGCGCAATAATGGATCATCAGCATATCAGCTAAAGGACATCCACAATTGTGTCGTCATTTTCGGGGAATTTTCCAGTACTCACAACACTGCAGGCGAGCTGGTGAGTGCAGAATGGCAGTTTCACAGCAGGGACGCAATAAAGGATGTTTTAATGGAAAAACGAATACCCACTGTAAATTGTAATAAATAATATACAAATATCCACACACGTTGGCCAACTAACCTACACAGAAAAATTACAACTAATATGTCTTAGCTAGTATAATATTAACGTGTCTTGACCTTTATACATTACTAAGAAATATTATGCTAAAACAGTACCAGCAACCGTTAATTTTCATTTAAACCGCAGCCACTATTATAAATGGTTACATTTAAACGAATTATGTCGAACTCAGTTCTAGAACTTTACCTCAAAACTATATATAACATATTTTTGTGCCATTTTGCAACATTTATTTGGAAGAATAATATTAAGACCTTAATTATTACTACAATAACATAAATATGAGTACAACCATACATGCAACTGACGTGTGTTAACTGAGTAAGTGGAGGATTAATTTAAATAGGCAGACAAATTGTCTAAAATTACCACTATCCAAGGAAGTGGTTATACAAAAACGTTGCAACCTCCAAATCGGTTAAAATTACGTTTAACAGCTGTACTTTATAGTAACCGGCACGGCCCCCTTCACCTGCGCATGAGTGATTTTTTGGGTCTGTTTGGAGGTACGCAACTGCGCAAACGATCCTCACTCTCGCTGAGCGCTCTCATATCCATTTCATCACTTTTCAAGTTACCCTGCATCATACAGTAAAAACGTTTCGGTCCTCAAGTTACTATTCTTTGATTTCATCATCATCATATCAGCGAAAGAACGTCCACTGCTAAATAAAGGACCCCTCAGATTTCCACAATAGTGTAGTTTCTTGGGGGGGAATTTGCCAGTTGCTCAGTATAGCTACTGTCCCACAGAAGAAACGCTACTACCCATTCCTCGGTTTAAAATCCCTTGCTCGCTTTTTACGTCATCCACGGGAGAGGAGGAGTTGGAGTGGAGCTATTTATTAATCCTGACACCACACGAAACTTCTTTGGCCATGTTCTAACCAACAAAACAACGCATTCGTAGCAAAAACATAAATATCTCAATTGGCACTTGCTGTGGGTTGAAACGTAATTATTAACATTATAAGACCCCGGTTTTGCCGCGTGGCTGGCTACGAATAGCACCAACCCATCTCAGTCCATGGGTATCGTAAAAGGCGACAATGGGGTTAGCCGGAGGATGGGCAGCAGCGTGCTTCGAGTCCATTAACAACTCGATTGCGTTCGCCAACCCGACTGGCCAAGCTTGGCGATTATGGCAAAAACCACACAATGAGCACACAACACACCCAGACCAGGTGTTGTGGAGATCTTTGAGGGAGGCCTGTGTCCAGCAGTGAATTTATTCGGCTGAAATGATCATGATGGTGCATGTTAAGACAGAGTACCGGTATCTACTTGGCCACGGCGCCAGCGCACTGATGTGATGACAATGAATAGAAGTTTTTTTGCTATGTGAGAAATGGAGTGTTTTTTAACAACAATCGCTGTAACCTGTTTATTTAAAAATATTTATGTATCTATTTAATCAAGTTTTACCGACAACAATTTGTCTACCTATTCTATAAATTCAGTTAGCTCACATTAGACTCAAGTATGCGTCGAAACATAACATCTAACTTGTTCGCCATTATTGGGCAAGACACTAGACACCTCAGTGACTATGCCTATTCATGCAGCTTGCACTTCGTCCCTCAAAGCGGTTTCCTGGCCTTCACCAGCTCCTCGCTGATGTTCCAAAGCTTGGTCTCCACGTCTTTGTCGAAGGAGTACTTAGAGGTATATTCCTCGCAGTTGCGGTAGAACTTGCCTGTTTTACCTTCGATGCTGTGGTCTGTCGCGCAGAAGACGACGGTTTCTGAGCCCTGTAAGATAAGTTCCGTGGTCACTACTGATCACTGGTCCCCACGTAATGAGGATGGGTTTTTTTCTTGTTTCTGAATTACCAATTCATCCATCTGCCTTCCCTTGTATTGTGATCAGATTATAATCTACAGTCCAAACAATTAGTTTTAGCTAATATTTCCAGTCGTTATTCTTATGGGCTTAAGCGTTGCGATTATGGCAAAACCCCTCAATGATCCCACAACACATCCATATCGGTGGTTGTGGTGTTCTTTGGGGGAGGCCTGTGTCCAGCAGTGGACTTCATTCGGCCGAAATGATGATTGTTATGGGTTTGAAATGAACCAATAGATGATTTAAAATAGGTTTTTTAAACCCATATATCCCTTTACCGCTAGTGTTTATGGAATATAATATAGGTTTTATTCAAATTGTAAATGTGAGTGATGTAGCTATTTGAGTCAGATTTTTGGCACTAGCTTGTTAGTTATAGATAGCCTATATCTACACTACTCTCACATAGATTGCCATAAAAACAATGTATTAATTGTGATTTATAAAACATATACGATTTGGAAAAAGACCGAACCCTGAGTTTCTTTCGGCATTTTTTCTCAGGGGTTGTCATGTAGTGAAATGCCCTCTTCCGTCGTTTCAATTATGACGTGTAAAAGTGCTGCTAGGACCTAATTACTGAATAAACGATTCTATTCTGGGCTGGAAAGAAGCAGCAGCGCTACAAGTTTGTTTGTTTGTCATAGTATAATATTGTTTAAATATGCTTCATGCGCAATATATCAAACAGGATGGTGACTTGTGTCATAACTACCTTTTGGCTAGATCGCACCTTTATATTATCGTATCAACTCAAATATTTAACATTTATTGCTGAATCAGGGCCGGATTTAGGGTGTGAAGGCAAAGAAATGGAGGCCCATAATTATTTTTCAAATAGATTAAACAATCTTTTGTTTTAATACTCGTAATGTATTGCGAGACGCGAGTAGTTTAGAATGTTTAAAATGAAAGTGTGAGAACTGCTCTTTTCTTGTCAGAACTTACATATTTTTATTTAATTTAATATAACTAGTATAATTATTCGGTCGTCATCATCATCATATCGTCCCTTTATACAGAAATGCCGGCTCAGAATGCCACCACCCCATCTCCTCCCATGGGTGTCGTAAAAGTCGACTAAAGGATTAGCCGGAGGATGGGCAGCAGCGTCCTTCGAGTACATTAACAACTCAACTGCGATCGCCAACCCGCCTGCCAAGCGTGGCGATTATGGCAAAACCCCCCAATGAACCCACTACACATCCATATCGGTAGTTGTGGTGATCTTTGGGGGAGGCCTGTGTCCAGCAGTGGACTTCATTCGGCCGAAATGATGATACATCCACTGCTGAACAAAGGCCTCCCCCATAGGTCCTATCTGAGAATTGTTCGAGAAGCGATTGAGATTAAAACACATCCAAATTTCAATCGGGAAGATGGATTTAGGTTATCCGCGTCATGGAATCCAGTGATAAAGTGATAAAGTGTTCGCGTCGCGATTTATCTTTGTGGATACCTGCCGCTACTGTCAGTAGTGTGTGTCGTGACGGTGCACTGCAAGACCCAGTGTGGGTAGTTGGCTAGTTGGTAACAAGTCCCGCCCATCTCGACGCTGACACGCGCTACTGGAGTCTACTCGTGACCACGGTCAATGCGACTTTATCGAAACGTCGAGGTTAGTCATAATATTATTTTGATATTAATCGGACTTGAGACACCGCGTTTCATTACGATATCCCATTCAACTGCGGCTGCATATCGCCGCACTTCACTAACGGCCGAAATTAATAATTAATGTAATCCAAAATCTTTGTCTGTTTTTTGTGTTAATAGTGATACTGACATAAAAACTGATGAAGTTGAATCTTAAATCTATAGATTTTTTGTAAAGTGCGGCGATATCGCCGCAATTGAATGGGTCATCGTAATGTAGTGCGGTATGTCTCTAGTACGTAGTGCATAATACGATAAAACCCGTCATGGGAACCGATTTTACATAATGTCCATTCCTTGTCTGGACAATAAATAACTATATCTCTCTGTATCCACTTAATTAGCTATGTATGTATTCATATATATTATATTAACGTATATATTAGTATGTAGGTGTATATGTATATAGTATGTAGGTGTATATATATATAGTATGTAGGTGTATATATGTAGTATGTAGGTATATTATTCTATATATATTGTGTGTATATTTATATGTATTGTATAACCTCTACACACCGTGCCTACATCTCTTTTCTTCAAACTCTCCTCTCGCAGGTTGCTGGAAGAGATTTCTTATAGAAATAAGCTGTGCCTAACTCTGCTTTCTTATTTAATTATGTAAAAATATTTCTGTGTGTACATAAATAAATAAATAAATTACAAGATATGTGTATAATTATTTTACGAATGATAAAATATAATCTTACAATAAAGGATACTCACTTGCTTGGCAGTTTTCATGAAGAATAGCATCACAGGTGCCATTAGAACGTAGTGGTACCATTTTATTGAATACCTAAAACAAATAAGTACTGTTTCAAGGATAGCTTTTTCAAGAATGAATTCATTTTAAAGCAATTTTCATATTGCAAAAAAGTAGTTGCTCATTCCTAAACGAGTGTTTTCTGTTGGAGAGTGAATCATTATATCTGTTTAGATATCCTTCGTAAACAGTTCTGTGATTGTAACCTTACGGTTCTGTTAGCTGTATATTAGCTCAACCCATGTAGTAATTCTGCACTATCCCATCACATCGTCAGGAAATCAATTATTCTAGTAATAATTTACCTGAACAGATTAGTAGCACAGAACCCTGGACAGCATAGGTTGACATCGACGCCAGAACTCCTCAGGTTGCATGCTAGTGCCCTCGCGAAATACGCATTCATCAGCTTCGAGTTGCAGTACCCAGCGTTATGCCGAGCATTACCACCGGTCTTCTTCGCCAGTTCAACTTGTTGCCTTAAGTTCAAGTCGTCAAAGTCGATATTCCCGCGCTCGTGCAGTGTTGACGATAGGACTACTATTCTGTAATGAATATTAAACAGTACCTACATATATTGTTATTCCGTTTCATGTCAAGGGCGAATCATGTCATAAACTCATACAATTATGACTCAACAACATATATAACGTAAGTTGGTGTCCGGATTAAGAATATAGCACCACTCCATCTCCTCCCATGGATGTTGTAAAAGGCAACTAAGGGATTCTAAACGAGAGGGATGGGCAGCAGCTTCCCTTCTTTGAAACATTAGCCATGCTGCGCTCACCAACCCGCCAAGCGTGGTGAGTACTGGTAAATTTTGTTCAGCATTGGACGCATAAATGGCTGTATGATGACGATGAATAATTTAAATTAATTAACTGTTAGCCGGATATATAAACGCGTCATTCGATATTTAAAAACAAATCATACCAATGATTTTTTATTTTTTAGACAGAATAGAATTGATCAGAATAGATAAGTTTATTTGCTATGAATGTAGGTTCAAAATATTAGGTGTTATATTTTTTAACGAATCCTTGTACATTCTGCTTTAATATAATAGCATGCAAATTTAGTAAGAAACAAACTTAAGTAATCTATGAATTATAATAGCGTTGTAAGTCTAGAGCATAGATCAAGTGATGAAGAATTTGTTATAATATTATGATCTTTCGACTAGTTGAGTGTTGTTCATTGACTTGACTCACAATTAGGCACGTATTGGATGCTATTTATACTCTAAACGTAAAGAGTATATAAAAGCATAGACAGAAAACATGTGTATCTTTGTTTATACATTGAGAAGCCACCTGGCTGATTTGAAAAAGTACGAGTTTATTATTAAACAAGGGCAATTGAAGGAGCGGATCCAGGAATGTAATCTGTGGTGGGTCCATCGGGTCTCATTTCTAGATTATCAGAGGTCATTGTTGCTACTGTGCAGGTATAAGGTAAAATTATTATTTATTATAAATTATTACAGTAATGTCTTAGGTTTTCGCGATTATTACTCATAATAAAACACTTTGAAACGGATTATATCGCGTTATTATAGATTTTTGTTTTTCCTGACGTTTCGAATGCTTTGCAGCAGTCATCCTGCGACCACGAATGCTGCATAGCATTCGAAACGTCAGGAAAAACAAAAATCTATAATATACGCGATATAATCGTCGGCAGCCGTGTGGTGCCGGTTCAGAATACCACCACCCCATTTCCTCCCGTGGGTGTCGTAAAGTTGACTATGGGATTAGCCGGAGGATGGGCAGCAGCTTCCTTCGATTACATTAACAAATCACTGCGATCGCCAACCCGTCTGCCAAGCGTGGCGATTATGGCAAAACCCCCCAATGAGCCCACAACACACCCATATCGGTCGTTGTGGTGATCTTTGGGGGAGGCCTGTGTCCAGCAGTGGACTTCATTCGGCCGAAATGATGAAAAATAAATTATTATTATAAGATATTGTAATTTATTACATACGAAAATAATTTGTGGTGCAATACAAAACGCGTACAGGGCATAAAAACGTCGCTTCTGCAGTAGATTCTGTTCTGTATGCAAAATTGGCCTAGGTAGCTTGTCCTTGGGAGAAGTAAATGCATAGATAAAAAAATTATAAATTAAGATTGCTTATTTTATACTTATTTTATAATAATATACTTTTGAATGGATTACATCGCGTATATTACAGAGTTTTGTTTTTCCATACGTTTTGAACACTTTGTAGTGTTAATGGAGGCGTCGTTAGTTATCGATTTTAAAAGTTATTTTATCTACCGTTCAATTCTAATCAATAAATTATTTTAGATGGATGCAGAATCACTGTGTCTTGATGTTTTTCATACTATGTGGTACCTGCCAACCATCTTCGCTAGTGAAATTAGGATGTTTTTGATATTAATAGCCTCACGAAACATTCTTGGTACATATAGGTTCTCTTTCGCGAGAACTTGGTCCATCAAAACGGAGAAAATGGTTGCGTTTTTGTAGGCATATTCACACACTGCAGACTATGGAGCGTCTATTCTTGACGTCAGTCGTCAGCTACGTATTATTTTATTCTGGTGACTATACTACATTCATAATATTTTAAATGATAACCCACATTCACAGTCAATCACAATCATAAACTTATTTATTTTGCCTAGTTTAGTTAAGTTACCACTTGGCTTGGTTTTAATGTGCTATACTTATTATAACAGTCTTACATCGTCTAACTTAATGAATGAAAATGGGTTCCCTAATAATTTACTGAAGGCACAAAATAATTTAATTCCTTGATCAAATATTTTGGAACTTTCTACACTTTTACGGTAGAGTCTGTGAGGCAAAGGAATTTTGTTTGTAAATCAGCTGCCAGAAACGTGTTAACAAGCTTTCAACATACCTGCTCGGAGTTGCCCTCTTCAAATGGTCTAACAGTAAGTTAGTGAGATAGAAATGACCTAAATGATTCACACCAAAGTGTATTTCGAAACCTTCTTTCGTTTTTTGATCTTGGTTCAGTGGCACTACAACGCCTGCATTGTTGATCAAAACATCAATCTTGTGGAAACCAGCCTTTATTACTTCTACAAAGTTTTCTATAGACTCAAATGACGCTAGGTCCAGTTGCATGGGGATCTGAAATATAAAATGCAGGCATCAATATAAATATATTTCATACTTATCATCTGTTTCAATCCGGGGGCCGCGACACACAATGGAATTTTAATTGTGTCTGGGGTTCTGATCTTTAATGGATTAATGAACATGTGATTTAATTAAAACCGAAGATGTTTTTATAAGTGTAGATGCGTTGCCGTTGCGATGTTCACATGAAAGCAAGGTAATTGCCCTGAGTTCACTTAGTCGCGCATCGACCAGTGTCGTGGCTCGACGTGAATCATAAACGTAATTCAGTAACATATTGCGAAAAAAATAATGTCATCCTGTGTTTATAGACGATGTACGAAGTATACTGCTATTGTGAGAGATAAAGACGTTTTATTTCATAAATAAAAAATTACGTAACGTAAATCGATATTGTAATTAAGAAATAGTATTTTGATTTATTTTTATTACGCGGTCTAATGGCGGCCGGCGCGCCGTTTTGTAGTGTAATAATGTTCGTATATGGCGTGTCTATGTGTAAAATGTCATTGATTAAAACCCGATTCATATCTACAGACACCGTGCGTCTATGCACTGATGGTCTGTTTACATATGGAAGATTTGAAAAAAGATCATACGTATTATATATAGTATCCAATAATTATATATATTGTGTCTGCCATGGCAAATGTCTGTGAACATTGTAGCAGAAAAACTGTACATATATATAGGCCTTAAAAATCTAGTATATTTTATTTTACCAGTTGTAACCAGAATGGAATAGAATATTCTTTATTGTACACCATTTTAAAAACATCTACTAGGAATCATTTTATGAACAGTAATTGTACAATGGGCGGTCTTATCGCTATTAGCGATTTCTTGCAGACAATTTTGGATGGACAAGAAAAAACTAAAAAGAGGGTATTCCGTGGTGTACTTATTATATTATTACAGTTTACGGTTATAAATCTCACGTGTACAAACGCCCGGACCCGAAACAACTATCTGTAGATCATACAACAATTTATTCAATTGGAGTTTCTTGCCGGCTTCTTCTCCATAAGATCAACTTTTCCGAACCGTGCACCTTAACTTTCGAATTTTCTTAAGTGCCTATTAGGGCCTATATGAAATAAAAACTTTGACTTTGACTTTGATTCCGTGCGTGGGTCCACCCCCGACACGTAGCACATAAAGCCAATTGCTTAGGCACTGTGTCAAACGTGCCGTCTTTGTATTAAAATATTTCAAAAGTCGACTTTCAAAATAAACTGTAAAGGTAGTAGCGGTATAGAGGTCGCGGTTATAGCGTAACTGCCAAGTACGAAGAATGAGAACTCTAAAGGGAATCCGAGGGCATTAAAATAGATTACCAAACTCGATATTAAATTAGGAAACCCTCGATAGATGATTGATGCGGCTGGACCGTTACTTCACCTTAATCGAAGTGGTAGGGATTCGCATTAAACTGGAATATACTGGGGACGGGCCGCCACCTGCCGGGGGTGAGGTCTAATGCTAACAAAGCGGGCATCTTACCCCCAGCCAGAGGTAAGTGAAAGTACACTGTGGGGTTTTAGCCGGCAAGAGTCCGGCATGCCCCTCCACCCTTCCTCAAATGAGGCTTTCCCCATGTTAAAAAAATGTTTAACAGGATATTAAACTCATTTTTAATTAAAGATCATGGCACTTTTACTTTTATGTAGTCAAGGATACTGCCAGTGGTTTTAGCCAGTAGGAGTCCGGACTCCTACTGGCTAAAGCCACTGGAGCGGTATAGCCCTTCCCCGGGGTGAAGGAGGTTCATCTAAAATTTCCACTGGAGACCAATATAGATCTATGTTCAGCGGGCTCAGAAAGTTGTGCATGATCAATATTATAGCATTAATACAAAAATGTATAGTATGTATAATACTATCATATTATAGCAGAATATTACCAATCATACAAATTTCTACACATTTATATGTAGTACAGAACATTGTGATATGAAACAAATGTTGATAACCTGTTGATTTGCCAACAATAAACACATTTTCTCTCAACACAATATCACAGTAGATAAGAATGAATTTAAAGCAATGATTACATGGTTTAAATTACTACTGCGGCTTTTTTTGTTATCGCAATGTCTGTCTATTCTAATTTCATAACAGCAACATCAAAGAGACATAAAATGATTTTTATAATTTTTATGATAGGGTTTGGTGACCTTTGTATAGAACCACATATAGATAGAATAAACTGTATCTTGGGTTCTACTCAACCATTGAAATCACTTGTTTACATTAGAATACTACCTAAAAAGAAGCAAGTCTCATAAAAATTCATCTAGCCACTTACACTTGATGAGCAAGGAGACAAAATTTCTAATAACATGTGTAGAAATATTTTATGCATCAGAATTAATAATGATAGCTTTATGAAATCAGTATAGATCTATAACTATAATATTTATTAGAACTATTCTGTCTGTCTCAGCAAGATATTCAATATTTTCTGCAATGCATTACAAATGGCACACAACATTAGAATAAAGGACAATAAATTAGAAAAGCATCATGATATATCGGATATTTTTTCCAGAATTATAGTATTATATTACTCACCATTTCACCCCCGTTGGGCTGTTCTTTGCGAATTATAGCAATAGCCTCCTTAGCTTTACCAACGTCTCTACAGGCGAATATAACTCGTCCCTTCCTCTTCACCAAAGCTTTAGCCGTCTCCAGACCTATGCCGCTGTTTGCTCCAGTGATAAGGAAGGTTTTCCCTCTCAAACACGTATTGCTGACACATTTAGCCCAGTTCCTTGCTCTCCACTTACGAATCAAGCCTATTGCTACTAAAACAGAGATCGGCACCGCCGCATACATAACACTTGACGACACCATGGTTAAGAAAAAATAACTGATATGTTAAATTGCAAAAAAGCACTACAATTTCGTGGTAATTCACTATTGTTGTGCTTAAAACCACAGTACGGTTCGCCCGTCCGTACCCGTATTTCGCCAAGAACAAATGTCAAAATAATGTCACTCGGTCAAAGGTTAAAAACTTAGTACGTTCGGAAATCCAATCAAATCAATACAAATATTGTATGATTGGCATTCTCGATATTGTAGTAGACATCCAAACTTCTATAAATGGTATGATATTATTTTTGTTGATTTGGGTTGAAAATAAAGTTCTTTTTTAGAGTTATTTCTTAGAGTACTGTAGAAAATAAATGTATCATACAGCATACCTACATCAATAACATGGTCTGAATCAGCCAGCAGTATTACATTAATAAATTATTTGATTATCAGCATTTCAGCCAAAAAACGTCCACTGCTGGACAGAAGCCTCCCCCAAAGATTGCCACAACGTACCGGTATGGGTTTGTGTTGTAATTATTTGATAAACTAGCACAAATATACAATCGTACCTTTAATTTTTTTATACTTTAGTGCCAAATTTTACAATATGTTATGTTGATTATTAAATTATCATTATCCTAAGTCTAAGTATTGATTGGGTTATGTGAAAAAAATGTGCACATAGTGATTAAAGATGATCTCCTGTCAGCATATGAGCTGTAATAAACACCAACAGATAAAATTATTACTCACTGGCGAATATGTATACTGTATACCTATAGATTGTTTATGAAAGTAAATAAACGATTTATTTTATCAAGGCGACCCGATCGGTCCATTTCAATTCAGATAAGTATTCTGGATAAACAGAAACAGGGCAAGAGTAGGTATTGAGTGGCTATTCCGACGGACACAGTTACACGCTATACTTACACATATCGAGACCCCCAGGGAATAATCTTGTATTCGCAAAAATCTAACCTTAAAGAAAAAATAATGTTGTCCTTTTCGGGTACTTATATCTTTGCAAAAATACTTGTCAGTGACGAGGACCCAAAGGCACTCGTCGAAAAAGTAAAAGAATGAATAATATATAGAATGAATCAGCTTACAGCGTGCCAGAGTCAGTCAGTGGGTCAAATTTATGTTATGAAAAAGATTTCGTCGGTAGCACTTTTGAAAACTTTCGTTTTCAGACATTGCGGAATACAAGACGACGAGAAGATCTAACGAAGCTTGCCGAATGCTGCCCAGCCGAAACGTATACTTCTGTCGGCTTCTCTGTCAAAGTTGTATCTACCCAACTGGAGTAATTGTCCGAGGTAGGTGTACTCGTCCACAACTTAGACCACCGTACCTTCGATGCTAATCGGCCTTGGCACAACATGTCTATTTGACATTATCCTTATTTTTTCCAAGTTCATACCAAGGCCAGCAAGTCTTGAGGCTACGTTGAGACTATTCAGCATCCCGCTTAGATAATCCATCGACTGTGCCAAAAATACGACATCGTCGGTGAATCGAAGGTGTGAGATGTACTCGTTGTTTATGTTTATGCACGGTCCACTCCAGTCCAGAGTTTTGAAGACATCTCCCAACGCATAGTGAACAGTTTCGGGGATATAACATCCCCTTGTCTCACTCCCCGACGCAGTTGGATAGGATTCGTCTTGTGATTCTGGATATGGACGGTCATAGCGGCAACGTTGTACAGGCATCTCATCACTTCGACATAACGCCAATCGATACCACAACTCTGCAGAGATTCCAAAACTAAGCTAAAAAGTTTAATTTGCAAAACCTTGTGATTGTTTTCCAGTTGAGTTTTTACTTAAACTTACGTTTAGTTTTTTACTTGTTCATAAGAATGAGAGTTCATTAAATTAAATAAGCATAAATAAAGTAAATCAAAATGTCGCAAGTATTTGTCAGTTGCACATTTGTGATTCATATTATGTTAATAAACTATTTTGGTTCTCATAAAATATTTCGCACAACATCAAATCGTCGAATCACTGTTATACATATTTCCGCTGTGGCCCTGTGGTGCCGGCTACAAATAGCACCAACCCATTACATCCCGTGGGCTTCGTAAAAGGTGGCTATGGGACTAGCTAGAGGATAGGCAGCAGCGTCCTTCGAGTACATTGACAACTCAACTGCGATCGCCAACCCGCCTGTCAATCCTGGCAATTATGGCAAAACCCCACAATGAGTACACAACACACCCAGACCGCTCGTTGTCGCATTCTTGGGGGAGGCCCATGTCCAGCAGTGGACTTATTTCGGCTGAAATGATGATAGTCACTGATGAGCAAGTTAACGTCGCATGTTTTGATATTAATTTTGGTCCGACAGTCTCGACATCAAAATTTACTATAGTAAACCCGTAATCGCCTTTACCAAAAACAGGTGAAATATTTTTCCATTAATGATACTTTACCAAATCGCAGTCCCCTATATCGTAATTTTTTTAAATATAAGTTAGGGAAGTTCCATGAAATAAAAAAGTTTCAAGGTAAATCTTCGTAAATAAAAGGGGAAATAAGGGGGGGGGCATAAGCACGCATATCCCAACCCACAGATGCTGAATTAGACATACTTACTAATATATAAACTTGTCGTTAAAAAGTAACTGTAAAAAACAGATTTTATGCCCCAAGGGCGGGCGTCGATTTTATTTTATAGGTTTCCAATAATGCTGTCGGACGCAATGAATAATAAAACACATTTAGGGTTCCAAGTACTTTTAGGGTTCCGTAGTCAAAAAGGTGCAGCTTGCGGTGACAGGTCGTCCTGCTGACTGTCCATTATATATCATTTACTTTTTATAATCATGTTTCCCTGGGTCCTGGTTAAACTTACTTGACATCTGTTTACCAAGAATATGATAATAGTATGTTATTTCATATGGAAGACTCTTGGACTTTCTCTAGATTTCTCTAGGTCGCAATATATTTAATATTTCAATGTTTGTAAATATAGTAGATAACTTTGAACTTTTCTTAGATAGATTGCGTAATTGTGTGTGCTAGCGGACATGTAGCTATGACAAAGTTACTAAAAGTAACCGTTCTCTTTGATATTTTGTATTTGAAACATATGTACCTATTTTAAAATATTGTACCTATATGACAGACTAACGTGTTGCTGGGGAGTTTGTTGCGCCGTTTCTTCTCCCCAGCTTAAACACTAGGAAGCGGTGAAAGGTGGGCTTATGAGGCGCTGTAAGGTGGGCTTATGAGGCGCTGTCTTTTGTTGACGTTCAAAAAGAACTAATTACTTTGTCTATTTTGAATAAATGATCATTTAATTTAATTTCAAGGAACTCTTATAGTTTCGCCATGTTACAGCCACTTTATTCGCAGACTGCTAGGACTATGGACATAGATAAATATACTAGTATAGCTATGGAGTTGACATTTAACATGGTTATGTATCGTGTATTCTTATGACAGCGGCAAAGTTATAAAATAAAACAAAGAAAAATGTTATTTAGAGTACCTCCCTTTAATGTAAAGTGGGGTGTTTTTTTACGTATCTCATCGTGTAGAGTATTGTTGAATAAGTATTTCAAAAAAATCTAAGAGGTTGTTTTAAAAACTTCTTTGATTAGTCTTCCGTTTACGAACTATTAAGGTTTGAACACGGACCAGATTTTTTCTTAGAAATTCTTTTATTAGAAATCTTTTTTCTAGTCCGTGGGTTTGAAGTGGTCATTTTTGTTAGAGTTACGTTTCCCCTAACCTACAGGATAAACCACTAATTCTGAATACTTGAAACCATCCAATATATTAGAAAATATAACGAATTTAAAACGATCTCTATCACGGATGAGTAGGCTTGTTTCGTTTATCGAGTAATAACCGAGCAACTTAACCATGGAGTTGATTCAGTAAAAAGATCATAGAACGTCAAAGTAAAAGAACGGCAAAATTAAATTTGTATTTAAAAATAAGTATTCAGAAAAGTGGTGGTGAGTTGAGAGTGGGGCAATTTGGATATGGGCAACGGAACCCCAGGGGACAGAGGCTGGCCGACTTTTTGGAAAAGGAGGGACTCTTTATGATGAACTCCTTTTTCCAAAAGCCGCCTCACAGGAAGTGGACCTGGATGAGTCCCGATGGTTCCACGAGGAATGAGATTGACTTCATCATGACCAATAAAAGACAAATATTCAATGATGTCTCTGTGATCCACAGGGTGAAAACCGGTAGTGATCACCGAATGGTAAGAGGCACATTGAATATTAATCTCAAAGTTGAGAGGTCTCGTCTGATGAGGTCTACGCTCCGGCCCTCTAGTGCTCATATCCAAAACCCCGAGAGCTTTCAACTCGAACTCCAAAACCGCTTCGAGTGCCTGGAACATTGCGTATCTGTGGACGATTTAAATGGTAGGTTTGTAGAAACTGTCCAAACGGTTGGGTCTAAGTTCTTTAAAGCCCACCGTAAAGGTAGACCAAAAAAGTTCTCCGATCACACTCTCGACCTTATGGCAGAAAGACGCGCCATGACGCTGCAGTCTTCCGATGATGCTGAAGCATACCGACTGCTCAATAGACGGATATGGAAGTCCTTGCGGCACGATATCCGCACCTTTAACACTAACGGTGTTAAAGAGGCGATTGAGCGGAATCAAGGCTCCAAAGTGTTCGCAAGAGACAAGTCTATTGGGCAAAGTCGTATTATGAAGCTGAAGACCGAGGACGGCAGTGTAGCGTCGACTAAGCCAGAGGTTTTGAGAGAGATTGAGAACTTCTACCGGCAGTTATACACCTCGGTTACTATACCTACCATTGGCTCTGACAAAGACCCGCGAGCCAAACTAACCCGACACTATACCGAGGATATCCCGGACATCAGCCTGTACGAGATTAGGATGGCCTTGAAACAGCTTAAAAATAACAAGGCGCCGGGTGGAGACGGAATTACGACAGAGCTTCTGAAAGCGGGTGGGACACCGGTACTTAAAGTCCTTCAGAAGCTATTCAATTCCGTCTTACTCGAGGGCACAACGCCGGAAGCGTGGAACAGAGGTGAGGTGGTGCTCTTCTTCAAAAAGGGTGATAACACCCTATTGAAGAATTATAGACCCATCTCACTTCTGAGCCATGTTTATAAGCTGTTTTCAAGGGTCATCACGAATCGTCTCGAGCGCAGGTTTGATGACTTCCAGCCTCCCGAACAAGCCGGTTTCCGAAAAGGTTTCAGTACCATAGACCACATCCATACGCTGCGGCAGGTTATACAGAAGACCGAGGAGTATAATCTGCCACTATGCTTGGCGTTTGTGGACTATGAGAAAGCCTTCGATTCGATCGAAACCTGGGCAGTGCTGCAATCTCTGCAGCGGGGCCAGATTGACTATCGGTACATTGAAGTGTTGAAGTGCTTATACAGAAACGCCACCATGTCGGTCCGAGTACATGAACAGAGCACGGGGGCAATTCCATTGCAGAGAGGTGTGAGACAGGGGGACGTCATTTCCCCGAAACTGTTCACCGCTGCAATGGAGGATGCCTTCAAGCTACTGGAGTGGAAAGGATTCGGCATTAACATCAATGGCGAGTATATCACTCACCTTCGATTTGCCGATGACATCGTAGTCATGGCAGAATCGCAGCAAGAGCTCAGCACAATGCTCGATGATCTCAACAGAGTTTCCCAACAGGTGGGCCTTAAAATGAACATGGGCAAGACAAAAGTCATGTCAAATGTCCATGTCGTGCCCACCCCAATATCCGTTGGGAGCTCTGTTCTCGAAGTTGTTGACGAGTATGTCTACCTAGGACAAACTGTCCAGTTAGGTAGGTCCAACTTCGAGAAAGAGGTCAATCGTCGAATCCGACTCGGCTGGGCAGCGTTCGGGAAACTTCGCAACGTCTTTTCGTCAACAATACCGTAATGCCTCAAGACGCAAGTCTTTAACCAGTGTGTGTTACCAGTGATGACATATGGAACAGAGACGTGGTCACTTACAATGGGCCTCATAAGAAAGCTCAAGGTCACTCAGCGAGCTATGGAGAGAGCTATGCTTGGTATTTCTCTACGAGATCGAATCAGAAATGAGGAGATCCGTAGAAGAACTAAAGTTGTCGACATAGCTGAAAGGATTAGTAAACTGAAGTGGCAATGGGCAGGGCACATTGCTCGTAGAACTGATGGCCGTTGGGGCACAAAGGTTCTCGAATGGAGACCGCGCACCGGAAAACGCAGCGTGGGACGACCTCCAACGAGGTGGACAGACGATCTGGTGAAGGTCGCTGGGAGTCGTTGGATGAGAGCGGCATGTGACCGCTCGTTGTGGAAATCTAAGGGGGAGGCCTTTGTTCAGCAGTGGACGTCCTGTGGCTGATATGATGATATGATGATGATTCAGAAAAACCGCGAGCAAGCGTTAAGGATTGCCAATCGTAAATACTGTGCTAATGTTTGTATTTATTTTGTATGGTGTGCAAACTAAGAAGTACCTATTTTAATTCTAATTCCATAGCATACAACCGCAAACAAATATTATAAATCGTAATAATTTGTAGTGTAAAAGTAAAAGTGTAATTCAAAATATTCCATCAAATGAAGGGATTTGTGCGACTTTGAGCTGAAAAGGGTTAAAAATAGTCGAAGAGTTATGTATAGGTAGCCGTACTGACTACGGAACCCTAGACTGTGCATGGTATTACACGCACTAAGTCGATGTTATCCGTTTAAAAACTAAACGGATTACATCACATCATAGTTTTTTTTTTTTTATATTATTTTTCGCTGGCTGGAGACCCAAAACTTTACTAGAGGCGAAGAAAGTCGCAGTCAATAGATATGTGGTGAAAATATGGATTCCCTATCCTGACGGCTGCGTAAGTAGCTGTAGGTCTAATAAAACAAAATTAGTAGCTGGGCCGTTTAATTGAAATAGGTACATAAGGGACAACTAGATAAAAATCTGGATTCCAGACTATGAAAACAATTGATATGGCAACATTATGATTATAATAATGTATGAAAATCTTTATAGGCATTTACAAGTAAGGTAGTATAGTAGATTAGTTTAAAAAATATCTAAATTATAATTTATTATAGAATTATATAGAAAAATGTAATGAGCGTTAGTTTTATATATAAATACAGAAGATAAAACATTCATTTATTTCGAATTATGGGCTCTCAGACTTAAATAGTCCGCATGAGCCATAATATTATTCCTAGATATTAAAATATGAAATTGTTTCTCTGACACATATTCTCAGGCACAAATCACAATGATTTTAAAACTTAATATGACAATGATTTTCAAACATATGTTATAACACAAAAATAATGGTGTTTCTAAGGAACGATTGTATCTATTGTGATTGTGTACAATTTTAGATGATAACCAACTGCGAGTGATGCGTTAAAGGATTATAAATAATAGGATGAGGGTTATTTATCGACAGTTAAGTTTGATGCAGTTAATTGAACAGGTAGGTATCTATTACCAAAAGTTGTTTCAATATTGCTTTCAATGAACCTGTCAGCATAGGTAGATGTACTAAATTCCTTTTGTGAGGTACCTACCTACTAAACTTGCGGCCAAGTTGGCACTTTCTTACAGCACTTAACCTTCCGAGTACTTTCTCCAGATTACCTATTGTTCTGTGTTACGCGAATTACCGTTTTATCATTACGATAATTATAAATCTACCGCATTTCTCACGAGTGCCAACTCAGAGCGCTTGCGAACCAGATACTTTCAGTTACAACCATTATACATGCTTGGATCTTGTTTATATTACAATGAAACCAAAATTAACCAGAACCCGGACCAGAATCTTATCATTAAAGATAATTCTTACCTTTCAGTTACATAACAACGATATATCTAATTATTGACACATTACAGTTTAGTTTACCACACACAACAAATTTGAATTTTGTTTTTAAATTCTTGGAAGAAACCAGTGCCATAGCTCAAAAATTTACATGTGCGGATACGAAAAAAAGCATCTTTCTGTGGTTAATTTTCACTTGAGTGGTGTGTTGCTATATAGATATACATAATATGAAACTACATTTGAGTTGTACATCTGAATAATATTCAAATTCAGAACAAATATCTGCAGGCCATACAACATTGCTCCATGTCGCCGTTGAAATCTAATTACAGACCAAAAAAAAAAAAAATATCGGGTCACATGCATCCATTCTTTTTCGTTACCTCAAGTATTTTCTAGGTTCTGATTTTAGTAATTTACTTTTACTTTTGTGAAGCTTCTGAAATGTACCTACCTGTACTTAAGTTCTATGAGGTTCTATGATGATAACTCAATAATTTTGTGCTCATCCAGACATAACTTCACGTTTCATTGGCACCATATTGTGTTAATTACAAAACTTTTAAATACTGTATGTAATTAATTTTAATGTTTGTGCCATTTCAAATTGTTTAAATGGAATGTAAAGGTTTAGGAATATTTGACACTTGCATATCTATACTGTCGGTTCCCACTCCAGCTGAGACTACATTTTAAACTCGTGGCGTATATCATTAACGGGCGATTAGTATCGATTACCAAACTGCTGAAAAATATGAATCTAGGACTTATTTTAACTTTTGGCGAATCATTTGTGTGTTTCATGCTATCTTCATTTTATTATATTTTATTTTAAAGGAACACCAAGGCATCTAGGAATTTTGTAAATCTCCTGTATCTAGTCACCACGCCACATCACGTTACAAATGTGAGTTATTAGAAACACAATTCGGCTCATTCTCAATAACGTTTTCGACAAATATCTTAAAGTGTAAATTTTCTTTGAAAAAATCTTAATTAGATCATCTATCTAAAGACAAATCACTAAAATTGTTTTATTTGTATTTCTCACTAATCGCTCGCATGCATTCTACGCTTACATTTTGTATAAAAATCACTATTTTTCTAAATAATAAAAACCATACGCCAGCTCTTTAAAAAAAAGGCTTAAATACTTTCCTCTGAGCCGATATGGGCTTGCAATATAAATATTTAAAATTTAAACTATTGTCAAATTGCAGAAACAAGTTCTAAATCCTTATAATAAAAAATGTACTTTTATAACATAGGTCACAACATCTTATATTTCTCTTAAATAAATATGTATCTAACATAAGTGCACATTCATAATAACAAGCACTACTCAGGACACGCTTCGTATATTATGTGTTTAGTTTCTGGTAACTTTGTTCAAAAGTATTTAAATTCTCTTAACTAACTTTAATAAATTGTTAGAAAATTTATGAGAATTTCACAATAACTCTTGCACTATAAATGACTTTTGCACAAAGTTAAAAAAAACTTGGTTTAAGCACATCCTGAATAAATGAGATTGGGTGTCTGTGATGTAGGTAAGATTGCTCAACATAGCTCATTCAAGAGGCGTATAGCCAGCATCTAAAATAATCATATATGTATAAGTTTTAAGGGCACGTTTAACATTACTTCAATTTTACACACGAGATTCATATTTGGAGATAATAATTTAAATAATATTAAAGAAGAATTGGTATTGGGACTACAAGTTCACCAATCACCACAATGTCTTTAATTACTACCATTATCGGTAGATGATAACTGCCAACCGGAACGGCCAATTCTATTAGCTATAAGGTAAACTCTCACATTGGAGTAGACAGCTGGTGTCGTGATCGGTCTACGCCTACGTCTACTGTGGTCACTTTACCGTCCACTGGTGTACCACTCTCCACTTCGCTGTCTGGTATGATCACACACATAAAAGACTTACCACTCGTCACATCTTTCGGATATATGGTCATTGGAATGAACCTGTCGCTCGTACCATCTACATACGCTCCTAATCTCGAGTAAACTTCAGGAAAGTGCTTTTTTAAATTCACACCTCTGGTTTCGAGCTCGTTTGATATGTTCTGGAAACATATTTGTCTGAACTTGTGTGCTGTAGCTGCATTCTTCTCACCCGCGTTGCTTAATTTAGAAGTTAGAATAAGAGTCTCCCTGTCTTCTGGTGTGGACTTGCTGTCTCTTCTGTGGTGTCTTCTATTCTGTTCTTGTATTGCAGCAGTCACCGTTTTACTAAGACGTAGCTTTGCGCATCTTGACACCATCTGCCTTTCCCATTTGACGGCACCTTTTGTCGGAACTTCACTGATAATACACACAGCCACGTATAAAATTACTCTCGTCTCAGGGTTATAAGCTTTACAAAGTTTGACTACTTCAGTGTATAATTCTACACCCATTTCATTTGGCTGGAGAGACGTCCACCTCATATACTCCGGTTCACTTAAATATTGAAAACCATGTGTGGTAAACTTTTCGGCCGCTTCGGGGCTCGTGAAGAATACTTTGACGACACCTCTACCGAGAGCCAGATACCCCTTATGCGCTATGGTGCTAATTTGGTGCAATGCATCCGCGTCTTCCTTAGCCGCTGATATGATCTGTCTGCAAAGGGTGCTCGCTCGGGTGTGCAAGCAAACTTTTCTGTGTTTTTCCCAGTGTGCCCTTCGACATTCTTTTGAGCAATACATCGTGCTGCAGTTGTGGCAAGTCTTGTAGTGCCGTTTGGCATCAGCTAGAGGAGCCCGGGAAGGACATTTTGGATATTTGCACTTGACGAAAGCATCGTCTATACTGTTTTCTGTCTGCAGAGAAATAAGGGAAGCTCGGGAATCATGGTGAGTTAAGTGTGCATCGGTAGGGCGTAGGGCTGCGGCATCGAGGCTGGTGCGACGGTCAAGGGAGACACTTGTATGAGCAAAGGGCTCACTTCTACGTCGAGAATGGTCGCCCTGCGCCGAACGCGGCCGTCTCGATTCTTGCATTTCGGCAGGATTATCAACTGTATCCTTGCCTGAAATGGTAACGGATATCGATTATTTCGGTTTCGAAACGATTCAATAAGCCAATTGGTTAAACATCAAGTAATTTAGTAAGACTCAGAACCAACGTTAAAATAACACCAAAATCAATTCAACAACCATGCCGCGGAGGACACTTCATGCTGCTTGCTCAATGAACAAAAATGTAGGTACGTTGGAAGAGAACCATTTGCACACAACTATACCTAGACAGAACCTTATCTATCAGTCAAATGATAGCGTAACATATATGATAACAAGCAAAATAGAACTCCTATAACTAGTGCTAAATGTAGGTACACTATAGATGGACCTAAGAATTCGTGTATGCGAGGAAATGTAATAGAAAAATTGGAACGGATCAGACTTACATATCGTTCCTACCTGGTCGATCGTGGTCGGGGCTGTCGGTGATGGAGCTGTGCCCGTCGCTGGGCGTGCCGATGAACCTCGACGCGGGGGAAGCGCTGCTGTGTCCACTACTGGCCAGTTGTTCGTACCGGGGACTCTGAGGATGGATATTTAGGACTGGTAGGAACAATTTGGGATGTTATATGGCCCGAACTCCATTTCGTTTATAGAACCTAACAAAAAGTTTATTGCCAATGACGATGTACATATTTGCTAGATTTAGATGTTTTCGCTAATAGCTTTATTGGTAGGATCATCTTAAGCATCTTTTCATCAATTGGTCAATTTATAAATCAAGTGTACAGGTCAAGAGTCCATCTTCACTCAGTGATAAGTTTTCTAGGTACTTAGCTATAATCATAATATTAACTATATAAAGAAACCTAGTATATACCTTGCCGCCCATTAAATAATAGGGGCTTGAAGCCTTCCTAGGGCTGGGCTGAGGCGTGGGTATCCTCGCCGGCTGCGACGGCAACCCCAAGAGCGAGTCCAGCACGTCTTCCAGTGTAGTGGAGCCTGGAGACGGCCTCGTGATACCTAAGTTCAGGGAACGTTGGGAATCTTGCCAGTCTGGAAGTCGGTATTCAATTATTCATTAGAATGGATAAAGGATAGGTGCTTTTTGAAGTTGTATTGTAATTAATTATTTTTTATGGTGGGATAGTAAGATGGTCTATATACCTATACTGTAATGAACTACACAATATCAATGCTATGCATAGTATTATTTAAATTTGAGTTTTCATTATAAGAACTTACCTTGTTATACTTATAACATCTTGCCATAGCGTCAGAACCAACCAAACAGAAAATTCCTCGCGCACGTTTTTGATGTTTCTAAATAAAGAACTGTAGTTATCAGATAAATCCGACGCAAACTTCAAGCGTTTCTTTGCGCATGTCCGAGCGCTAAAGCGCAGAAATGTGCGAGACCTCGCCAGCGTCCTAGAGGCCGTACGAGCACACCCGAACTTGCTCGAGCCTTTCCATACCTTTTTTTTATTTTATTGTTTCCCAGTGGAAATTCGACGTGAACTTCCTTCGCCCCGGGGAAGGGCGAAGGGGTATACTCCTACCGGCTTAAACCACAGCAGCGGTCATCTTCGGCACCCAAGGGAGGGTCCAGGTCCTTGTATGATCACAATAGAGCCGCCCACTGGTGCCAGCCCTTCCAAACCTGCACTACGATTTCGAAGTGGCACGCACTGGTGCCGGTTTCCTCGTGGAGGCGGCGCGTTGTCACGCCGCCTCGATCCTGCTCGAGCATCCTATAAATGCCGCGCGGTGCGCCGCATTTCCATAGCTCTATGCTCTCGGTGTGAATTATGACCAAGAGGATGCTAGAGCGTGCCCGAGGATTTTCCGTTTGGTCGGAACTGAGCCATAGATTACCTACGTATATCGAAAATTTCGTAGTAAAGTTACCATCGGGGAATACCAGAGAAACAAGCGAGTCGTATGTTTTGATTTCTGATTCATGTATAGCCAATAAGCTCTGTAGCTTTTTAATTTTGTCTCTAGTAGAGTCCTGTGTCGTGACAAAAAGCGCATTGAAAATAGTATGTGCGTTAGTTAGTACGAAAAGCTTTGTGTAAATACCAATACGTGTCGCTTTATTTTTTCTCAAAGCAAAATTATAAAAGTAACTCACATTCACAAAAATAAAAAATAAAACAAAACATAAAATAAAAATGAATATATTCAATAATCATTATGATTAAAACGTAACTAAAAGTACAATATTGAAATTGATAATGAAGACAAATATCCTGTTGCCTTCGTAATTAACATGAACAAGGTACCGAGATTCTAACATACAAATATAATATAGCCTATAACTAGGTATTGATATTACATTTTGTTTTAGGTACTGTTTATTTGGAATTTATTAAGATTTTAGAGAGCTGCAATAATCGCTAAGGGTACCGATATTTCGCACTTACTATGTTAATGTAATAAAATCTAGGCGGGCATTAAAAATGTCGTTGACATTTGTTTTTTTTTAAGTCGTCTATAGTTCGTGACGCTTTCGGTGGTGCCAATTTGGAACACTGAACGCAAAAATTATTTGAAATTTTCTAACCTAATCAGAACCTGTATAATTTACTTAGGAGCTGCAGCCCCAATATAAATTACGAGGTGATTTAAGTAGAAGGAACTTGAAACTTCTAGATTTCAGACTCATACCGTCACTTCACCACCACATCATAATATTATGGTTCTGATAACTGTTGGTAATATAAAAAATATGTATAAAATATTATGCGAACGACATAGATTTTTCTACGTAATTCAAATATTTTGTGACATTAATTTAAAGCCTGTGTTTACGATTTTTTTTATTGAAATTTACGTATTGAAGTTTGAAAGCAGGTAAAGTTTGATTTAGCACCTAAAATAAAACATAGCAACATAATATTTTATTTACAAAACTATTTAAATTAACTAGCCATTAAACTAATTACTAGATATTTTGCATTAAAATAAACACACAAACGAAAATAATTTAATCTGTACATCGGACGATATTATTACTAAAAGATAATAACTGGTTCGTATCAGATTACTATTGAAATTATAATTATGGCAATATCTAAAACAAAAAAAAAACTTATCTATGACTATTTTATTTATAATCATATATTTGATAAATACCAGAATTGATTATCGAAACTGGATGTTCGTAACAATGATTAAAATGAATAAGTGGAAAACTTAAATAGTAAACATTGCATTATAATCATGTACCTTTCATATTTTTTATGTTCACGGTATATAAAATAACTAGGCGAGTTTATCATATATACTCCAAACACATCAGTATTTTTTAAACTGGCAATTTTATTCATTATTTCATAGGTTAACGCACCGCCAAGTTGAAATTACATACGAAGCTGTGTGTGAAAAACATATACATTAAAAGTAAGCGTCTACAAGCCAGTGCTTTTTTCCACAATGCAATAAATAAAAACTCTTTTACATAATATCGGGTTCAAAATGGTGCAGAAGTTTACACAAATAATAATAATATAATATAATAATGGTCCTGAGTCTTACACACAGTCTATAAAGCTCTATTACACATAGGTTTTCACAAAATGATATCCTCCAGTTTACGTGAAACTGGACGAATTCATTTCACAAATAACTAAATACACAGAACAGCACAAAAATGAACGCACAGAGTATTAACGTAACGTAAGAAATAACAAAGTGTAGACACTGCAGGTTCAGATTCTTAAAACATAAATGCAAATTTCATGATTTTTCGCAACTATCAAAATTTCTGTACCGTAAGAACTTTGAAAGTTCAAAATCATTGGGAGGACCCAATATGACATTTAAAAATCACGCGTTGCGTTCGTCGTGTCGATTATTTCGATGCGAGCATATGCAATGCTGCTTTTACACGGGAATGTGTCGTTTAGTAATGTAGCAAAACCTGCAGTGTATTTCGTGGCGTGGTCACGCTCTCTCACCGGGCGCCGCGCGGTAGTCGAGGCGCAGCGACGACGGAGGCCGTGGGTGCGGCGGGGGTAACGCTTCCGACACCACCAGCGGCGTCTGCGGCGACTCCAGCGGCTTCGTACCTGGAAATGTTAACATAGCACTAAGTCGAGATTACAGAAAGTATCTTTTTGATGTGAGACATCTAATGCGGCGGGCAGACCGACTGGTGGCGTGGCGACGTCGCCACGTCATGTGTCGCTACATGTATTTATCTATATTATACAATGAAACATCTAATACGGTGCGGTGACGCATCGCCATGCGCAAGTGACTGCAACTTTCTCCCCACTCTTTCTTTCTCATTCTTGTATTAAATCTAGATATTGATACGTGAAGAAAAAACTTTGTACCCCTTTGTAAGCACATTACACGCACGGAGCAGTGTGAAAGTTGTCATAGTTAAAGTTCATATGGAGAAAGAGTGCACAAAGTTTAAATTTATATATAATACGTGTTAGAAATACATAAATTCAGGTTTTTTAAATATGAATTTAGACCTGTGTGCGACTCATCCAAACTTATCAACCAATCGTAGCCGCGCCGAACAGGGTAAACGTGTAGTTTACTATCACGTTTCGATTGCAAAAAGAGACTCGTACTAGGGGTACAGGTTCCTACATCATACCGTTTTTGATTTCCTAAAAACGTTTAGTGTGACTGCAAAGGACGCTGAAGCCCATCCTCCGGCTTATCCCATAGCCACATTTTACGACACCCACGGGATGAGATGGTTTAAAACATAAATACATATTTTAGATAAATACTTTTATCAAACACTCACCAACAAAAGAGCTTTCAAGCCAGCACAACTTCTGACTGGACCTTGGCGAAGGTTGCCTGTCGATGTCACCGTTAGCCGGCTCCAACCCTGAGACGTAGTGTACTATCGCTGACGTCACTTCTTTGATCGATGTTTGAATCTCTTCCGATGCTTTTGATGCCTCAGACGCTTCTGATTTCGGTGTCGACTGGAGTAGCGATGATGCTAGCCTGGAAAATATGGTTTAAAATAGAAATTATTGAGTGTTATTACAGAATAATGTATAACCATGACTACAACCGGATTTTAAGAAGAAAAAAAAATTTATTTCCTCCCAAACCAATAAACCTGTTTATAAAAAAAATACATGTTGATATCGCATAAGTTCTGAGCTCTTACCTCTCACAGGCTGTTTAATCGCTTCTGAGTCTGGCAGCCAAGATAAGGCTGACGAACACTGATCAAAGAGTGCACGATTGACTACCACAGTGACCTGGTACCTCATATGTAAGTAAGCAGTAGTAGACCTTACCTCTCATGTGGCGTTCGCGGGGTGGTGTTAAGTCGCTCCTGACTCCGCCAGCCGAGGTAGGGCTGTCGCGCACTGAACGATGACCGCGCTGAAGGAGAGCACAGCGGACTGGTCCCTCTGATGCTGCTCCGTGTCGAGGAACACGGTGACGTCTGTACAAGGAATTATTTAGTGAAATCATAGTTTTAATAGCAATAACATTCTGTGTGGTTTCCGGATTCAGAGTACTGCATCACTCCGTTTTTCTTCCGTGAATGTCATAAAAGGCGACTAATCTCTAAACCAGAGAGACGGGCAGCACCATCCCTTCTGAGAAACTGTAGCCATACTGAGCTCACCAACCAAGCCAAGCGTGGTCAATACTGGTAAACCCCTCCCCAAAATGTTGACACAGTTGTGGAAATCTGTGGGGAGGCCTTTGTTCAGCAGTGGACGTCCTTTGGCTGATATGATGATGATGATGACGAGCAGTAGTAATCATACCGGTAGAAGATCCCGTCAGATTTTTTAGAGACGTAACGGCTATTAGTATTAATTTATTTTCACTCTTAAACCATCACTTGGCGTTAAAATCAGTATGGCAGCGATAACCATTGCATTGGTCTATGATAAGGGGCGCTAGGTAATTTTGTGTTATTCTCCCCGGGAAGTGCCTGGGGCGCGGCCTTTTTACAGCCGCCTGCCCTCCGCTAGACGGGATGCGTGCCCGCTTTACTGTCATCCCCTCCGAGATGTGCCAAAAGGCGTGGCACCAATGGGCGGCTTTAGTGTGATCTTACAGAGCTCCTCTTCGGTGCCGAAGATGACCACTCCAGTGGTTTTAGCCGGTAGGCATATTCCTTTGCCCTTCCCGGGGCGAAGGAAGTTCATGAAGAATTTCCACTGGACACCAACAAAAAAAAGGTATTTTTGTGTTACTTGTCTGCTACAAGACAAGACTTGATTAACAATAAGAAATTAAAGTGCTTAAATCTCTTTCATTAGCCATTAATAAATTACATTGTCTCAGTAAGGAAGCGTCGCTACGCTTCATTACCTACTTCTAAAATTTTCCTTAAATATTTAACTGCTGGTCATTTAACGGTCGATTGGCCGGTCACCATTAAAATTCAAGCAACACAATCAAGTATCAGTACAATAGACTCGTTTAAATAATAAGAATAAATCGGTAGGTGAACCGTTACCACGGAAATTACGAGAGAAGCCATATGAACACAGCGAGTGTCTTAGAAGTAGATTACGTTTGATAGAGGCGACTGAACTTTGTTAATTGTAGAGAATATAATATAGTAACGGAATAGTAAACGAGAGTAATAGGTACTTCAGTGTATGATAGCTTGTGACGTGTACAAAAACGCCATTCTCTCAGTTTTGCATTATATCACTTACTTGATTAGAATTAAGCCGGCTAGTCGACCACCTGCCGAAGCTGGTGGTGTGGGGGGACAGCTGCGGGGGCGGAGGCTGCTGGTTGCCGCCAAGGCTGCCCAGTGACGTGGTCTTCGAGTTGAGTCCACTCCAGCGCGCCGCCGAAGCGGACGCGTCAGACAGGCGTTTGCGGAGAAGGAAGCCCTCGCGGGGCGCAGGTGCATTTTTGTACCTATGGAACATGGATTTTGTTAAGTCTTAAGACAGGTAGTTGTTCCGGGTCTGGGTGTATTGTATGTGAAATTCATGTCTGTAAACGCACCCACGACACAGGAGAAATACTAGTGTGGGGCAACGTTATAGTCTACGAGCTACGAAAAACGGCTACGACGAGCTCTTTTACAAGTAATTTAGAGTTCTGCCTTACTTATTATATTTTTATACAGTTTACTAGCAATATATTTTGCATATCACTGGTGTTCTTATTAATCCCGCCAGCTAAGCTTAACATGCTTGTGTTAGGGGCAGGGCCGGATTTCGGGTTTGAGCCGCCCTTGATCTGATATAACTGGGGCGCCACGAAATGCCTTTCGTCATCATTATCGAAACATTTATTGAAATAGCATCAAAATATCACATAATTAGACTATTCAAGGTTTTGGATTTGGCGAACTTTTCAACGCTGCAGCTCGTTCCGGGGGGCAACTGGCGCGTCTCCTAACCTGAAGCGGTTTTCTGGTTTCCGATAAATCTTTTCACCCCTTCAATAGCACGCACTGGGGGTGCTCTATTAATTGAAATTGCCTAGATGGTAAATTTGGTTGTAGTTAGGAGTGGGTTTACGTCAGTAGTGCAACGGGTGGAAATAGAATTCACAACCTATCGATCACGCGACGATCAGATTGATACTTTTACTGTTAGGCTGTAGTCACTTCATTCTATTACAGTATAACAGATAAGAAAACATATAAATAGACACACAACTTAGAATCTGTCTCGGAAATTATTTTCCAATCAAAAGCTTAAACAAAAGCAATGCATTACTTTTAAATATAAAACCCGATAAAATATACCCATCCCTTTTACATATCCCTACCTATACCTAGTTAAAATGCTCTCGTATACCTAACAATAAGAAATATATAACGCAAGTTGACGGGTTAAGTTCGTTTTAAACAGACTAATACGAATAAACTTCACCCTATAAGTTCAGCTTAGGTCACTTGAAGTCTAGCTAGACGAGATGCAATTAAGAAATAGTTAATTACAATAAAGACCGACCGGCAGTTCATTATCGTGAGCCTGGGAGACAGCTATGAGTGTATATTATTTCCATTGTCGCATACTATATTTATATTAAACGAGGGCATTCATTAAAAAGTAAACGTTATCTATTTCTTAAGTTTAATTACACCTTATTTAAAGTTTTCAACGATGAACGCAAAAAGGCGACTATCAAACAACATCATAGACATAAACAATCTTATACAAAAAAGGAGGAAAATGCGAAAAATACCAATTGATTTTGTTGAGGAAACATTTTGTCTCGTATAAAAAGTCCAAGCCTAAATCAAACCTTGCAGCAATGCGAATTACGCGGACACGGTGTAAATCCTTGCAAAATGTAAAGCCGGATGTATTTTATTTACGAATATATGGAGAATATCTAAAACACCGACATATGCCAGAATCTCTTTAAAGTAGTACGGATAAAGTCGTGATATAATAATTTATCAAACGCCTTTCCTAAGACCTTGACATGATTGGATTGTGAGTGAAGCGAGACGTGTTTGTAGGGTTAATGCTCATATTTTAAGACTAGCTGGGACCCACGAATTCAACCACCGTTTATTTTTTTAAGAAATTAGATTATTTATAAATAATATAGAGTACTTACGGCATAGACACTTGACATCGAGTTTAAATATTTGATTTCATGGGTTTTAATTTGTTTGCGCACAATCCTAATTATTTTTCTAAAATAAAAGTAGCCTAAGTTATTTCTTATAACATCAGCTATCTGCCAGTGAAAGTCCTGTAAAAATCCGTCCAGCCGTTTCGAAGATTAGCGGGAACAAACAGATAGAGAGACAGAAAAAAAAAATTTTTTTCGTGTAGGTACCGTATATACTTTTATATGCATTTAGTAAAAAGCTGTTATATTGACATTACAAACAGACACTTCAATTTTATTTATTTGTATAGATATACCTTTTTTTTTTTTTATTGATGTCCAGTGGAAATTCTGCATGGAACTTCCTTCACCCCGGGGAAGGGCGAAGGGGTGTGCCGGACTCCTACCGGCTAAAACCACTGGAGCGGTCATCTTCGGCACGTAAGGGAGGCTCCAGGTCCTCGTATGATCACACTAGAGCCGCCCACTGGTGCCACGCCTATTGGCACATCTCGGAGAGGGTGACTGTAAAGCGGTCACCCCCCCAGGGGGATTGTAAAGGATCCCCCAAAGCGTCCCACGGCAGCGCGTGACCACATGCGTGCTACCGTCTTCTCTTGGGTCGCTTGGTGTGGGCATGCAGATTCCCCGATCTACGCACCCGCGAACCCAGAGGTCCCCCACCTTATAGTAACGGCAGGGGTTTTCAGGCGTATCGGAATTAGGCGCCAGGGCGGTTGTTACCCCGGCGCCGTCTCCTTCTTCTACGAGCGGGATCGGCCCTCTCCCGGTCCCGCTCTGCAGTCTCCTTCTGGAGCATGACGGTCTCACAGAAGGAGACCACTGCATTCCAGTTTTCGTGCTCTGCCAACATAGCCGACACTACTGCTGGCAGAGAGAGATCTTGCCCGATCCGATCGACCAGGATCCGCCGCTCGGCGGCCCACGCAGGGCACGCCTCGAGCGTGTGCTGTGCGGTGTCCTGGTCGCTATCACAATGGTGGCATTGTGCCGTGGCCTCGCGTCCTATCCTGTGCAGGTACGCACCGAAACAACCGTGCCCGGTGAGCACCTGCGTCAGGCGGTAGGTGACGCGCTCGCTCCTTCTGAGCCAGGCTCCAAAGAGCGGCAGGACGGCGTCGACGACGCGCTTTGTCGCAAACTGCATCCGCAGGCGGTGACGCCACTTTACAAGTGCGCGTGCGCGAGCCAGCCGCCGCAGCCTGTCCAACGCCCCTGGAGGCGCGTTTTCGCCGCTCTGGCGGAGGGAGCGTGTCTGATCGTAGACCCACGCATCCGTCTCCGCCAGGATGTCGAAAGGCGGAAAACGCGCCAGGAGAGTTGCCGCCTCGTAGGACACCGTTCGGTATCCTCGTGCGATCCGGATAGCCACTCTGCGCTGCAGACCATGAATTTTGTTGTATAGATATACCTATCTAGAATAATATTAACTATTGTATAATTAATATAATTATAATAAGATAATATAACTTGCTGGGTTACACCCAGGCATTTTATTCTCAACAGTTTAAATCAAGTTAATGTACTAGTTGTTAGAAAGCCGTGAGCCCGAGATTAATCTAGTTTAACCTCAAAGTGCGGATTATATTTGTCATTACCCTATTTAGCTCTGCTAGATGTTGATTACCCTTTCGATAACCTATAGTGGACTGGCCTACATGGCAAATTCAGATATGAAATATAAACAAGTTTCTACACTCACCATTCCGGCACATTGAGTTTTTGCAACGATCTCTGGACACGCAATTCGTGCTCAGAAAGCACGCGGTCTGAATTCTTTTGCAGTTCGTTCTCTGGAGGCTGGAACAAATTAAATTACATCACAAATCTCGTTGTGAGAACTTCTCATTTTTAGAACAAAACAATACTTCATAAAATAATCAAAATTACTTAAAAAGCGCTCTATGTATCACAAAGGCATACAACATTTTTGTTAATAATTAGTTGATTTTTTTAGACAAGTTTCTACGTATATTAATGATTTAGGAAGATAGGAATAACAAAAGAACGGTCTCATAAATATTTAGAACATACGTTTATTCATAATTCATTGACAACAAACATAACAATATTTAATATAATATTTGTGTTCACCTACATGATGGTACGTTATTTACCAATTCTTGAATATCATCAATGGGATGAGGAGCTAAACGATACACTTTTCCGAAAAACGAAGGATCTTTATGCGTTCCATTATCTAAATTGCAATCACTTTTACTTAAGTCTTTCATTGATGAGGAATCTATCATGGTTCCTTGAATTTTCATTGTTTGATGTATTTTATAAATAGCAAATCTTGCATAACCAGCATCGTCGTCATCAGTTTCATCATCATAATCTAAATCTTGAATTGTAGCATCTATACAATGTGATTGGCTAATGACCTCTTCAGTTGAAATCAAAGATTCTTTGCTTCGTACTATACTAGAATTTATTTCGCATTCGGTCACTATGTCAGACCAAGATGGGAAATAATCTTGATCATTACCATTGTTGACATTTGCTTCCGAAGTCGATATTATCATATCAGATACACCGTAAATGGAATCAAACCAAGATTCATTGCTTTCGAATTCATCTTTAGTTGTGTTTAAGTTAAAGCTGACTTTTCGTTGAGATTTCTTAAGAGTAGAAGTTGCTGGTAATAAGTTTTGTTCGTTGTCAGTTTGCAGTATCTTATTTTTTTCAAAATCTGCGTATCCCGGTACTTCTATGTCATTGAAGTCAGTGTTTTCTTTCAGTGGTTCTACGATTGAACATGAATTAATATCTGTAGAAGAATTCTGCAAATTTTCTAAAGGTGGCGGAGGTACGCTTTCTAGTAAGCGTTTGAAAAAATCTTGTACTTTTGCGTCGCAACTTTTTGTAGGTAATGTTTTTTTGGTTATGTTGTTGTTATTATTTGAAGAAGATTGAATTTCTCTGGATTGTGTTTCTGACAGAGATTTAACTCTTCTGTTTACGTTATTGAGTGAGCCACTGTTACTTAATTTAACACCGCTCCAACTTACATGCGATTGTCTTGAATTACGTCGTTGCGCATTAAATCTTCTCATGCAGATCTTAGATTTCCATTCTCGGTGCTTGCTTCTAAACCCGTTTAAACTTAAAGAATTTTCGTCATCCGATTCACTTCTAGGTATATCGGGGTATTTTGCATAATATAAGTCTCTTGACAACGGCTTCTTAAACATGTGCTCGTATTTCACTTCTTCAAACGGCTCCATTTCTTCAGTAGTCCATACTGTATCTAAGCAGTACCAAAATCTATTTCTTTCAAGCACCTCCTCGGTTGTTAAAAGCACTATTGACACCATTTTCACTGATCACTTTACAAGATGCGAGACTGAATATAACTGGCACTTCCAACATCTAAGCTAATTAGGAATCCTATATTCACTACAGCGTAAACATGTATTCTTGAAAACATACCCCTAATAAGTTAATCACTATGTAATTAGAATAATTACCAAAACAAAAATATTGTTTACTGCTCAACGGATTAAGCAACAGATAACGATTGAATTTTTTTTACTAAACCGCTCTGTTGCCTACTTTTGTAAAAGGGATGATTCATTGATTTAGTAAAGTAAGCCTTAGACAATATAAAGGGTCACTTAATCTACTCACTAATAACTTTTTATCAGAGGATGTAATTTAAATGAGGCTTCATTGGACAGATTGGACGGAAGTAGAACATTTGACGATGATTTCCTTGGGGTACGGAACTCACCCTGACATCTGACGAAGCGAGTAGCGCACATGGCCCCAGAAGTCCTACACTTTCCCAGCAAGTCATGTCCACTGGCTGTTCCACTCACGTCTAGTGACCGCTCAACTCTACGCACGTATGCCGATCTTATAATAGCATCGCGATGCACAAGTGACTCCGTAATACTAAGTTACGTAAGTCGTCATATCATATTCGATATGAAACATATTGTTTCGATACATATAAAGCAGCTAAACATAAAGCTACGAGAACGCTCAGAGGAAGTGAAAGAAGCAAGCTGCAATATCGAAGCGGAAAGCGTTCGCCAATCAAATCAGAATAACGTTGCTTATCGAACGACAAAATCCAATTACAAGACTGAATCGGAGCAACCGCGGGGCTTCTGAGCTTAAGGTCGCTCTGCGGGCCGGTGCCGGGTCTGGGGCTGGGTCGGGCATGCGGTGTTCGGGTCGGACTTACGCGTCGGGCACTGCGGCACTCCGCATCGTGGTACATAGGAGGGGTGTCCGAGAAGGCAGGCGGCCGCGGCGCTGCCTCCCGCCAGACTGAGGCGCGGCGCGTGTCCTTGGACACAGCGCATGCTCCGTTCACACACCCTTACTATCAGATTCTAGTGCCTTCAACAATCATTTTGTTAAGATGACACATTTCTGCTCTGTTCTATTCCAGTTTCGCTTGGTCAGATGACAATGTCTTTTGAAAGCATGGCTACCATGTAAATCTTTTGAACGTTCAGGATTTGAAATACATTGCTGACTTAAAGGTAATTCGTTAAATTTATTGGATTTACAAAGAGCCATGGATGGCAGTCCTATCGATAGCCGCGAGGAAGCTAAACAGCTGATATTCAGTTGTATAGAGTTCGTTGAAGTGGAGAATTTGTTTGGATGTGGGTGTGGCACGGCATGACAGGTAGATCCTCGTCACCATGACGTCAAGTAGAACCTGAGCATAATTTAGCTTTGTAATAAAACAGTGTTTAATGGTATAAAATATATTAATTATAATATAATGTAATGAAAATACTGAAATCTATGAACAGACTGATCACTATTTTTGCTGTAGGCAACTAAGCAAATTGTGTTCGATTAATCAACTGTTTACTCTAGACCTTAGTCGAGACACATTAGTAAAATGATATAAATTTAATGAGTTAGTATTTGTCTGCATAAATGTAATATACAATCGACGATTATAGGAGAGGCATGTCTAGCCTTGGACCACGATACGCTGATGCATAGTATCAAAACTTTCGGTACATCAGTATCGGTATAAATCGTTTGGGGGTCTTGAAATGCCAAAACTGGACGCATGATATAGAAATGTATTTCCTAAAAATGTGTAACCTCATGTAGGGAGATGAAACCGTGACCCGGTTCTTTAGGTCACACGTAAGTACAGGATGTAAACGGCGCAATATTACGTGTCGCAGAAGGGTTTATGACAAATATAAAATATAGTAGTATATGGCAGCAATCGGGGGTACGAAGGATGTATCAGTCAAAGTGGATGGATGTGGACCATTATATCGTTATAGTGACACAAGAACATTTGTCTTATGTAATTCTCTACATAAGGAAGGGAGTTGTAAACCGTTTGTATCAGATGATGCAGACGGTGCAGAGGAAGACTGAAATAAATCACTATTTTTATTATTGGTGCCGGCTCAGAATCACCACCCCATCTCCTCCCATGGGTGTCGTAAAAGTCGACTAAGGGATTAGCCGGAGGATGGGCAGCAGCGTCCTTCGAGTACATTAACAACTCAACTGCGATCGCCAACCCGTCTGCCAAGCGTGGCGATTATGGCAGAACCCCCCGATGAGCCCACAACACATCCATATCGGTCGTTGTGGACATCTTTGGGGGAGGCCTGTGTCCAGCAGTGGACTTCAGTCGGCCGAAATGATTATTCTGTTTTAAAATATGCTTAGAAATCCAAGGTTGTTATTTTGTAAAAAAAAAAGTTTTGATAAGTGTAATTTCGAAACAATAAGTATTATACTGTTTACGGATGACCTCCTTGATAACGTGACAAAAACATTGGCCGAATAGGTGAGGTCGAATTAAAACAAATAAATGTAAAGAATAATGTCCGACATGACATGCAATTTACACATTAATGCCTAAATAATAAAATTTGATTAGGTGGCCTTTAGTATTACTTTATTAATTCCGTAATACATATGGTAATATCATAGGCCACCTAACAGTTACTACGGAAGCAATGTCTATAGCATCGTATGTTTCTAAATCGGATGACGTGTGTAAACGTAGTTAAAATAACCTTTGTGTTATTTACGTTATCATTGCTAATTTAATTAGGGAATTTCATAATAAGGCATTGTTATATCAATTAGGAGGTATTTACTCCAAAATAAACAGTTTCCGTGTTTTGAATGATTGATACCTACGGTTAGAAAAAATTTAAGAATAACACGTGACGAAGGCAAAAACGCGTGAAGTAGGTACGAGGGAAGAAGCTGTAAAACAAAACAGATTTAGTAAAGAAAAAATTACACGAGGAAGGTGAAACGTTTAAAATTTAATTAATACTGACTATGTTGTATCAGGCGCTAATTTAAATGCAAAGATACAAATATATATTATATTGTGTAAATTTCCATAAACATAGTCGTATAACGCATATTATATGCATACAACAGAGGCATTTATCGCACTCTGTATGCGTGTTAATGACACTGCATTTGCGTCTTCCTCCCGCTAATAGGCACACTGTGGCTTCTAATTGGCAGTTTCTCACACCTCGTCAGTCACCTCGTTACATTAGCGTCTCCGTATGAAATGTAAAGAAGAATTAGGTCAGGTTCGGACAAATATCGGATTAATGTGAAAATTGCTTCGGGATTTCTCTTCAAACCTCGGGGGCGCCGTTGCTAATCACAAAGCGACGGCCCGTGTCGGTGGTATGAAGATAAATAGCACTAGGTGAAAAGGAGTTTTGGCATTTCTTGAAAATAGTTTTATTTTTGTTCCTGTAACCTGGGGAATACACACACTTTCGATTTTGATTAATTTATCAATACATTACATTACAAGCCATGTGGTGCCGGCTACGAATAGCACCAACCCATCTCATACCGTGGGTGTCGTAAAAGCCGACTAAGGGATGAGACGGAGGATGGGCAGCAGCGTCCTTCGAATATATTAACAACTCAACTGCGATCGCCAACCCACCTGCCAAGCGTGTCGATTATGGCAAAACCCCCCAGTAAGCCCACGACAAACGCATATCGGTCGTTGTGGTGATCTTTGGGGGAGGCCCCTGTCCAGCAGTGGACTTCATTCGGCCGACGTGATAATCAATACATTCGTCACTTATGACGTCTCTACTATGTTCAATGAACAGATGGATTCTAAATAAGCAGAGTATAAATTATGTTACAAACTGGCATGTTTTATCTTAAATGGCTCTACTGAATCACATAATACAAACCATAATACCTATTAGTAGAATCGGTAAAATCTCCTTGCTACGGAGTAAATCTTACCACTATTATAATTATAAAAGTTTGTGTTTTTGAATGTATGGGACATAGGATGTCAAGTTCCTTTAATAAGTCTACACGGCTGCCGGGAATAAACACGCGAGAGGATAAGTACGCGTACGAAGGACGATGTCGCGGGTAACAGCTAGTAAAACATAAAAGACGAAAGAGTAATGACAGTTAATACTGTAGCCAAAAAAAAAGAAGTTGTTACCACGTAGCTAAACAATATTGTGCGTATGTTGGTCTACATAAATTAATTGGACACAAAAATTAAAATTATTAACTGAAAAAAATATTGTGATGTGAAATTACATGGAATTATACCAAATGAAACGAACGATACGTTTTCTTCGCTTCATCATTTCGGCCGAATGAAGTCCACTGCTGGACACAGGCCTCCCCCAAAGATCACCACAACTACCGATATGGATGTGTTGTGGGCTTGGCAGGCGGGTTGGCGATCGCAGTTGAGTTGTTAACGTACTCGAAGGATGCTGCTGCCCATTCTCCGCTTTTTTCTTCGCTTGAATAAACATTATACATAAAAGAATTTTGTCAAACACTTGGCAACGTTTATTTTTCGAGCCTTTAAACATCTTTTTAAAGTATTTCGTAATTCATATTTAGAAAAAACGTACCTTACGAAAGAAACACACTTACTTAAAGAACTAAATTTAAATACAGATATTGCGATATGCAGAAAGCGCTATCTCATAAATTCTCGTTCCTTTACAGTCAGTTTCAGTTAGTACAATCGCAGTGATATCTTGCGGAAGACACATCAAAGAACCGCCATATAGGAACTCTGTTCATTTCATTGCAGCCGTATTGCGGCACGGATGCGATCTATTTCTTGGTACGTAAGGTGCACTTGTTTGTTCCCGTTAGCAAGTACTGCGCAGATATAGATATTTCTCTGGCATTTTGAGATCATATGATATAGGTTGTGGTTTTAATCATCAAATCTCTAGTGCAACGATGTATTCGGCTCAATATGTTTAGTAAAAATGATTTGAGTAAAGTCAATATCAAACCGCGCTGATTATGATATGCTAATGTAAATGATTACATTAATCCGAAATAATGGGTGACTTAGTTCGGGAAAGAGGGTCGCACAGTCGTGCATTACAATTGGCAAAAGAGGCCACGAATCAATAGGTTACATTTAAAAAATAAATGTCAAAAATATATGTTAATTGGATGTCAAAATAGTTTAAAAAAACTAAAAAAACACGCTAGGTTGTGCTGAACTGAGTGCCCGAAAGAGCAAGTCTGGAACTGCACGCATGCGTAATTCGCGCACTAGCTCTGTCTCTCTTACTCGCATGCAAAGGATGCGGAAAGAAATTAATTAATCCTGGCGAATCTAATTAGGATAATCGGATATTTTGATCGGATTATTGCATTGTCATCGACCTTTGACAGGTGTGCAAAGTTTGAATCAAATCTGATCGTTCAAAGTAGGGCAAAATCGAGCTCAAAGGAGTCGGTTACAAACAAACATACATACAGGTGAAGCTAATAAAAGCGTGTTAAAAAAGCTATTTTGGTAAAAATTGTGGGTAATATTTTTTTGTATAAATCTTTGGCTTATTCACCTCATTGTATAATCCAGGCGATTAAATCCCCACCCTGGTCTGTTATTTATTTATTTGGTTTACCCACATTTGTACACACCGACACTTCATGAAATACAACGAAAATATAAAACGAAATAAAATAACATAAGTGGATCTCAAAGTCAAAGTATATTCATTGTGGGATAAGATGTAACATGGTGTTATTGCTAAGAAGCATAGAGTGCGATCTCACTACTTGGCCGTGTTAGGGGTACATTCGGCCGAGGGATATCTCCGATCCCCTCAGCAGAAGACACACCGGGCGTCGGCGCCGGGGTGGGGCGCTGGACGATCTCCGGCCACCATGAGGAGCGGCCTGCGGGCGACGAACCAGGGGCGGTCCGTCGCCCGAACAGAAACAGGCCCGAGATGGCGGCGCGCGTGTTCCGCGCGCGCCTCTCCGAAGGATAGGTGCGGGCAACAAGGCCGCACACAGAAGGGGCCCGTCAATAATTGACGGACCGATACCTGCCGGGGGAGCGGTCCAATGCAGAAAAGCGTACAACTCACCCCCGGCTAGAGGTAAGAAGAAGGACACCGTGGGGTTTTAGCCGGTTTGATCCCGGCATGCCCCTCCGCCCTTCCCAAGGCGGAGGAAGCCCAAGAGGATTTCGCCACGCTAAAAAAAAAAAAAAGGGGTACATTCGGCCACGTTTTGACCACGTGCACGCCGCCGTCTTCACGGGGTAGCTTTGTGTGAGCACGGAGACGCAAATCTGCGCGCCCGCAGCTCCCAAGGCTCCCCACCATGTAGCAACGAAAGGAGCTCAGGCGTGTTGGACGTGCGGGATCGGCCCTCTCCCGATTCCGCTCTTTTTTACCTAGGAATCTTATTTTATATTATCAAAGACATCCCAAACAAAAAAAGGGCTTGGAAAAGAGGGCTGTCTTCGACGGCATATTAACTATTTTGTCAGCATGTCGATGGGAGCATAGATTTTCTTCGTTTCGATCAACCTCAAGTCCTCGCGAAAGAGAACCGATATGTACCAAGAATGTTTCGTGAGGCTATTGAAATTAAAAAACACCCTAATTTTAATAGAGAAGATGGCTGGCAGGTACCACTAGTTTGGAATCCTGTTATTAAAATAATAAAGTCGCAAAGTAAATACCACACTAAAAACATCAAGACACTGTGAGTGATTACTGCGTGCATCGAAATAATTTTTGATTATAATTGTACGGTAGATAAAATAAAACAACTTCTTAAACCGTTTAAAAGTGTTTTATTACAAAGCATAGATAACCAAACATATTTTTAATCATTTTAACAAATGTTGCGACTTTTAAAACTATATAGCGCAGTTAATATCTGAATTGTTGAAATACAGCTACCTGGGTTTTGTACGCCACAAATCGCTTTTTATCGCGTTTGTTGTATGATACATTTTTGGGCCCTAAAAGCATGCTCGTTGTCTGTAGCATTTCCCGTACCAACCCGTATCTAAGTATGGATATGGCATGTGCATGATAAGCGATTAGTACTGCTGTTTGATTTACTATCTTTGTAAGTTTATGTAGAACGTAAGAAAATTAATGGAGTTTTTCCAGACAGTACCAATTTGTGTTTTTCTCGGTCTCAGGAGGGTTATTCTAATCCAGTACGACTATATATATGCTATACATGCATATGTGCTTAAAGAGGTTGGGTTGCAGCCCGAAGAAAAGTCTGATGGCCTGATTGCAGTACTGCCATCACTGGCACCCCGGGCCAAATTATCAAGGCGTTCGATTCACTTAAATTGTAAGGGTAGCCTTGTCGTGCCTTACCGATTGAGCGTTCTGGGCGATGACGCCCTAACGCCCCGAGCAATGCACATATGCCTTCAGGCGGCAGAGCGTAAAACATGATAATTGATAACAATTCAGTTGCATCTGCTACGCCTAGAACTCAACACGTGCGTAAAGGAAGGGTGACGGAATATTATACTGTCAATAAAGTCCACTAGAAGTTTGGTCGTATCGGATTAAAGAGTTTAGTTAGTTTATAGACAGACCTTATTGTTTTTTTTATCAAACACAGACGAATTCGAGCCTATTGCACTACTGACATAAACCCACTCTTAGCACACAGAGTTCAATTTATCATATATGTTAAATAGGTCGGAGCCTGGGGGCGCGAGTCATTGAAGTGGAGACGTGATTTGTCAGAAACCAAAAAAATTAGATTTAGAGTTAGGCAGTGTTGGAAAGTTTGTCAAATCCAAATCTTGAATTGTGTAGTTTGACTTTTATGTGTAATTTTGTGTGTTCAACAATGTACTTGAAAGGCATTTCGTGGCGCCCTGTTTATATCAATTTAACTAGTGGTGGGTCTCTTATTGCAAGAATCCGGCCAGGTAGGTACCACCGCAATGCCAGATATTCACCACCGAGCCGAGTTTAAACTTTAAAAATTACTGTGCTCCGGTTAGACAAGCACTGTAGCTAGTGAAGTTACTGGGCAAAGAGACAAAATAACTAATATTTCGAGTTGACGAACGCAGTCGTAGCCCTTGTTGTGGACAGGCGAGACGATTACCACCAGGCAAATGACATGCTCGTTGCGAGTATAAAAACCTACAGGCGGCTCTACCCCAAAATCAGGTTTAGTTGAAGGAATTTACAAGCATATGAGTAATGTTTAACTCATTATAGGTCAAGGTAAAGCTTCCTAGGGGATTTATTTAAGAAACAGAACAAACTTAAAGATCATATAGGTGTACAAAAAATAATCAAAAACATCATCTATTTTTTTTACACCTGCAGCCGATGGGTCAGATATACTCGCAGATCGCTGGATGCCCTACGAGTACAGTATAATAATGGTTTTAGGATGCTGATGGGGCTGTCTCGATATTGTAGCGCATCAGGTATCTTTACTGTGGCAAATACAGACTGCTTTCATGCAGTGCTAAGAAAGAGAGTTGCCTCCCTTATGCGGCGCGTCCGGGACAGTGCCAGCAGCCTCCTAAACACCATACTGTGCAGAACTGATTGTCCCGTGGTGTGCCATTGGAACGCCTTGCATATGGCGTCTAGGACACCTATATTTAATATTAAATAAGTTATTATAGATTGTTATATATATTATAGATTGTTTAATTTAAAAAAAGTTATTATAGATTACTAACATAGGTTAAATTTTAATAACAAATTATGGATTATTATTATCTGAAATAAAGTAAAACATAAATAAAATAAACAACTGTTTCGCTAAAAATAGTTTTAAGCCTGCCTTATATTGGCTCAAGAAAAACGTGAGTACAAAAAGGAATATTGAAAGAAAAGTTAAGGTCAAGTGCTCTCGAGATAAGGGGTTGGAAATGCGAATATTGTACTTGAACTTTGAAGGGAACGGAATTAGCGATAAAATTCCTATAATGGAACTCTTCTCTAAGATTATTATTAGTTTGAATATCAAAGGTGAAGAGATCGCAAGCGTGCGCAAGATTACAATTTATTCCTATATTTAGTATGATTTACAACTGAAAGGCAGAAAAGGCGTACAATATTATTAGTCATGTGATATAACGTAATTCAATCCATACAGTTATTTCCATTTGCATCGCTCGTTTTCCCTTACCTAACCTTTCCCTTTGCCTAGTACGAGTTTCTTTCCACAATCGAAACATAATAGTTAAACTAAACGTGTACCGCATTCGCCACTCCGATTGGCCCGCTCCAAACTCTTCACCCAATCGCAGCGACGAACACGGTAAGCGTGTAGATTACTATTACACTACAATTGTAAAAAGAAACTCGTACTGGGGGTACAGCTTAAGGCAGGAGTACTCAAAAATATATGTTTTATGAAACCGATACTAGTACCCACCACGCTTGGCAGCCGCCAAGAGTGGTGAGTACTGGCAAATTCCCCCAAATTTCGACACACGACAAATAATCGTTCGTTGTGGAAGTCTATGAGGCCTTTGTTTAGCAGTGGACGTTCATTGGCTGATGAGATGATGATATCATACATCCGAACATATAGCAGCTTTTAAAATAAAGTTCAATTGGACTCATACGAAGATACGTGAAGCCCCCGTGACATGCTTATTGGTTTACTTATTAAACAACTATAGCAAAGCTCGGCGACTTGTATGTAAACAACAAATATTTATTTTTATCTAGGCCCACTTTGTAACGGCAATTTTCCCTTCCCTTCATTCGAATGCGCTGGCTATATGCCAACGTTACTCGCGCACTTTACTTAATTTATATTTACATATACCGACGACGCGCGACGGTTTGTCTATGCGTGGAAGATGAATGTCTGGTTGAATTTTCGGAATTGGTAAAATTCTATTTTTAAAAGTGGACTGTTATTAGAATAATATGATTTATTGTATGTAGTAATAAACAAAACATCTGAATGATTTACCATTTTATTTATGTGTCATATTTTCTTTTATATTGTCATATTTAGGAATGGATTCAATGCAATCAGATATTGTTCAAAAACTTTTGTAAACATCTATCTTAAATTTGCACTCTAAAATTGCAAAACTTATCAGTTTGTATGCGAAAACGATATGTGTTAACAGTTCGTTATAGTCTCTAAAGTTAACATAGCAAAGTTGAATTCCTATATATGATTGTCGTAAGAAATATCTGCATATCTACTATTATTACCATAATATCATAAAAAGGGTTTATCTAAACAAAACAACTGCTCACAGTGAGTAATTTAACTTTATCTACGCCGCCGTACATCGTTCTGCAGTAAACTTTAAAAGCCGTGTAATGTTTTAGCTTATCACACGCTATCCATTGAGGCACAAAATAAAGTACAATAAAATGAAATTAAACGTAAACCGGCGATTGCTTCAATTAGGGTTCAAAGACCGAGTTGGCTTTCATATAAATGAATGAAGTTCGTTCACCTTATTATTTTCTAAGATTATTTAACTAATTTATTTTCTAAATTTAAATCCATGTTTTTATTAGAGATGCGCCGAGTACTGATTTTATCGGATAACCGAACACCGAATATTGTTCGGTTTGTCTGAAACCGAATCGAATATCCGGCCCGAATTATTCGGGTTCAGAATAATACGCGGGTTTGAGGAGCCAGCAAGTGAGCGGTACTTTTCCCGCTATCCCGCTGGCGATTAGCTACATTGCACTTATTTATTACTGTGTTAATATTATGTAATGTTAGGTATATGTCACCCAACAATTTAAAAGATGAGTGGGCGAAAAATTCTGCATTTGTTAATTAAATATTAATTTTAATAGGCATTACTATTATATTTATTAGAAAATAAATAGGTAACTTATTCAGATTACTCTTAACCAGTTACCTAACTCATATAAATGTTTTCATTTCTAAGTACTTACTATCACCAGATGGACCTTATAATTTTATTTTTAAATGACGATTATTCATAAATAATGATTATACATAAATGTAATTTATCATTTCGGCCGAATGAAGTCCACTGCCAGCAGTGGACTTCACAGGCCTCCCCCAAAGATCACTACAACGACCGATATGGGTGTGTTGTGGGGCTCATTGGGGGGTTTTGCCATAATCGCCATGATTGGCAGATGGGTTGGCGATCGCAGTTGAGTTGTTAATATACACGAAGGACGCTGCTGCCCACACCTAAAAAAAACATCCTTAAGACTACTTATTTAGTTTCTTATACTCACTTACTTTACTAGATACACTGTCCGTAAAACCGGAACGCAGTAATGTCTAAAGTTTGCATAACTGCTTGACAGATACATTACAGTTGCAGAATAACTGACACTTGCCGGACCCTTGCAATAAGAGATCTTGAGGTGAAGATTGCATTGTGGTTCCACGTAGTCCTGGGTAGCATTTCAATTGATATGGGCAGGCTTGCTACCAAGCAAATGACTTGCTCACCTCGACACTAGGTTACTGCATAAGATTTTTTATAGATTACCAATTAGATTCAGCTTGCCCATTACTAAAATTATTGAAGACAACTAGGCCAAATATTGCTTGTGCTAAACAGCAACTAAGGGCGTGGCAAATCTTTTTCTGGGAGGTTCTAGATTGAACTTGCTGCAGACCGACATTAGGTTATTCTTAATAACTGTATTCAATATAATTCTGGGGTGGGCAAGAAAGGATTCTGGGGAGGGCTCAACCCACCTGCCCCCTCTCCCCATCCTCCGCTACGCCTAGGGTATACTACACACTATAAGTATAACAGGTGATGGCGGTCGAAGTGAGCGGGGGTTGGCTAGATTATTTACAAAATAAAGCATACACAAATGAAAGGTTATCAATTTAAAATAATTATTATGTTGCAACAGAAAACGTTTCGAAGAACGATAAGAGAACAAAAGAACCGCACATTGAATAATGAACGGAAACGATTGTGTGTTAACGATTTATCTTAACATAAATTATCTGACGTATTTCGGAACACTAAGTTTCTTATTGAATACTAGCTGGGACCCGCGGTTTCACCCGCGTTGAATTGAAAAGAAATTTAGAGTACTTCGGCATATACACTTGACATAGAATATATATATTGGATTTCAAGGGTTTTATTTTTTTTGCGCGGAACCCTAATTATTGTTCTAAAATAAAAGTAGCCTAAGTTATACCTTATAACATCAGCTATCTACCAGTGAAAGTCCCGTCAAAATCGGCCCAGCCGTTTCGGAGATTACCCGGAACAAACAGACAGACAGACAAAAAATTTAAAAATTGTTTTTTTGTTGTGGGTATCGTATATACTTTCATATGCATTTAGTAAAAAGCTGTTATTTTGACATTACAAACAGACACTTCAATTTTATTTATTTGTATAGATTAACTTATTGACAAAGACAAAAAATGGGTAGCGTTATTTCAATATGTACCGAAAAGTACGTACGAATTTTAAATTGTTTGGAGAACTAAAGGTACGATATTGGCATTTACGATTATGTACTTTTATCTTCATCCGTGTGGTGTCCGGATTAAGAATATAACAACGCTCCATTTCACAATTGTGGAAGTCTGTAGGGGAGGCCTTTGTTCAGCAGTGGATGTCTTATGGCTGATATGATATATTACCACGAGCTTCCTTATTCCGTTACAATAAACGGTTATAAGGGAAATGCTATAATCACTACGGTTATTAAACAAATAAGTGATCGCGGTCAGTTGTTATTACATACATAATCAACCCCTTACTTTCCTTCCTCTTTCCCTTCGCCGTTAACGCAAGTGATAATCAAATTCTGAAGTTGTTGTTAGGGCAAAGGATTCTGTTATCCGTCTCCTCAGATCAGGGTCTTATTATCCGACGGTGTCTCTAATCAATCGAACAATAAATAATCAGGACTATCTCAAGAATTTTAGTCCATAGACACTAACTAGTATACAAAACTATAGACACCTAATCCCCACATATCCTGCCATCTGTTCGTACCAATCTAGCGTAAGTGGTGGCGTCGGTGATAACATAAATTGGATCAAATTGACCACTGGCTATAGAACCGAACAATTTGTTAACTAAATCCCCCCCTGATGTTAACGATGAGTGATGGCCATTCAACTAGAATGCCAGATGAATGCTTTCAAATAGATTTCCTCTTGAAGTTGATCGGTAATGCTGGTGGTATTTCTCTCGTCCGTATGTTAACCCCTTAACTTCTCGAATGATCTTCGTTAGTTGTGTTCTATTAATAAAATGTGTATGTTTTCTATAAGCAGTAGAATATTAGTAAGTTACGGCTGCTTCCAGATATGTCTTTTGGAATAGTTTCGCTCTAGATGGGCATTTTGGTACCCTCGCTACTAGCAATCATGGTATTGTCGTTGAATAGACTTTTGGGGATGATTTATTATTGCACGAGGAGTTAAGTTGCTCAAGCATGTCATATATATGTAGGTACAATGTTTTACAAAAAGGGTCTGATAGACCCTTGAATGGATAATAGCACTCATCAATACAAACTTAAACTTAAAAGAAGCTGCAGTTCCAAATTACCTATTGCGACATAATTATTATGTACGATTTGTAACAATGTTTTTATTTGTTTCAAACTAATATCGCTTCATACTTTTTAAATAGATAGTGACAAAATCAAACGTCTGAAAAAAATAAACCCTATATAATTCAGTTGCGACAGCTAATATAAAAAGGCGCCCCAGTAAAAAAACACTGCTCCACATAAAAATACTTTTCCAAGATATATAAATTATGTCCACTGGGGCAAGTACCACGTTCCATACATTTTTGCCCATCGTTTTTTATTAGTGACGCTGTTATTGATTTTCTCGCCCATGTTTTGCATCATCTTCTCGAATAGTCTTCGGATAGTAAAAATTATAACTATATTTTTTACAAGTAATGTATACCTTAAAAAGTTTAAAACTATGACATATGTCATTTTAATATAAATTATAAGTATATACGGAACCTTTAAAATGTTTTTATGAATGGTAATATAAAGTAATGGCACATTATATATGTTAAACAAGAATTGGGAAATGTGACAACGATGCCAAAGGTTCACATAAATGTAATAGGAAACGAACAAATTACACTAAACTACCTACATGAAAGTAGTTTTAAGTATAAACAAAAAGAAGAAGCATGTAAATAACCACGCTCCCTACCATCAACATAATCATCTGTCATCGCAACAACACTCTTATGAAGTTGTTAAAAGTTATAGTAAACATGGCTGAGACTTCGTTATAAATAGCGCGGGAGAGATGTAGCGCCCCATTAACTTCAAGTTTGGAACAAGCGATAAATTGTTGTACTTTATAATTTGGCCAGGTTTTGTTTAATATAATATAATCACTTTTATATAGAATATTTTGTACAAATTGTATGACTTGGCATTTCGAGTCATTGACAGCACTCGTAGTATTTGTCGCACATTCTAAACAGGTTATATACCATTAATAAAAGTATATCAACTTCCACGGGATGAACAGTCCCAGCAGGGTTCATTTAAGTTCGCTATGCTTACAATTTGAGTTCGTCATTTTGACAATTAAGAACAAGTTCTAAATTTTAATTACCCGGTGGCTTACCTTTTTATTCTTAGAACCTACTTAGATGTTAGATGTATAAAGTAATGAGTCCTTACGCTATTCAGTAAAAGTCCGTGCATTCTAAACGTCCCACACTGGATCTAAAATCGCGTTTCGAAGACATAATGCCAGTTAATATCAAGTCCCGATTCAACTATTTGAGCCGGCCGGTTTCCTATCGAAATCAGGTTTCTCGAATAGTTAAAGTGGGACTTAACGTTAACTGGCGTTTCAGTATTCGAAAGTTTTAAGTGTCATTTTTTGGGTTTGAAATGGCTTCTGATTAGCATTGCTATGGTCAAAAATGACACTCGAAGTTAATTGAAAGAGAAAGAAAGAAAATGTTTTATTTTGGACTCGTGCATAATGATAATGAAACTTATTATTAACAGTAAAATAGTTATGACTACAGTAGTGATGTACGAGGCAAAAAAAGAAACCTGGCCCTAGAAACATATAAAAATGTCTTTGCTTCTTATTAGGTTTAGAAAACCTAAACAAACAAACAAAACTAAACAAAAACCAGGAATAAACTCATTAGTGTTAGCTCATACCACACCATATAGTTATGAGTCGTAATGAGCTCTTTAGAGCTCATTAATTAACAATGACTTCTATACAATAATTGCAAAATTGTTCTTTGACGAACATACTCTAGGATGCCTTAGTGTTCCACTGCGTGAGCTGCCGGGTGGCGGATCCTGGTCGATCGGATTGGGCGGGATCTATCTCTGCCGGCGGTGGTGACGGCTGTGTTTGCAGAGCATGAAGATTGGAATGCAGTGGTCTCCTGCGGAAGCGTCGTGCTCAGGACTGACACTGCAGAGCGGGATCGTGAAAAGGCTGATCCCGCATGGAGAAGGACGAGACGGTGTCGGGGTAAAAACCGCCCCGGCGCCCATGTCCAACAGGCCTGAGCCCCCTGTGGTCGCTATATGGCAGGGGGGCCTCGGGGGTCGCGGGCGCACTTATTGGGGAGTCTATATAAGAATATATCTAGATACGAATCAAGAGCTATTAATTAAATACCTAAAATATTTTATGAATAATCTCTTAATAAGCTGTAGTTTACAAAAGAATAATTACTAATCACTGATAATACTTCTTTTTCTTACTATACTTAATATGAATGTGTAATAAGTAGATGATTATAAACAAACTAAATAAATAAATATATTATATTAACAGAATAAATAAATATATTACATTATAATTTATAAGTAATAAACAGGCCGAAACATATTTATTTAGTTCAGTTTTTTTTCCGAACTTCTTAACTACTTAAATCAATGAGCGACAATATGGAAAGTTAAACTACTAATTTGGATATAGTCACAATTCTGAAAAATCACGATACTTTATTCAGTCTTAAAATATTGTTTGGTGAGATGGGTAACGCGATTAGGTTTATGGCTTTTCGAGGAAGACAGTATTACTTTCGAAGAACTATCGGATATTTACACTCACTGCTGACGAGAGGTGGCGGATATCCGGCCGGAATGGTGACAGATTTAGAAAACAATACGAACAATGGCTGCGGACTGCGGCTGCTGCGGACGAGCTATACTTTATCAATAGCCAGAAGAGAGACCAAGTGAAGATTTTATTTCTGCAGTACTTTCAACGTCATCCTCAGATATAAGTATTGGAACTTCGATGACAGATTCAATTGCTTCTGAACCTTCAACATCGTCCTCAGTTAGAACATCGACAAAAAGATCTCGGAAACCCTTCGAAGATCTAGGAACGAAGCCTTACTACAAGGTACAAAAGGGCAAAATTGCAGTGCTATCTTCCGAAACAATCGGTGACTGTGACAGATTCTTCAGCTCAGACACCCAGACCTAGAACAAATATCTGTAGGCCAAAAAAATATTTTGTTCCGTTCGAGGATCGAATCCGCGACATGCAGCGCAGCAAACCAAGCGATTAGCCACTGCGCCAAACGTGATGACAACTTAGAAGTCAGCGTATATGGCCCGAAGAAAACAGGTTGGGTATGGCGGTTTTTTTTGTTGACCTTCTCGCATACATTTCTGGGAAATGTGGTTGCTTAACCCGTCATTTCTGGGCGAAGCCAAAAGAGGCCTCCAGCCAGGGGGTATGGGGGCTCTAATGCATTCATATATTATATGAGGTTGAGTTTGACAACGGAGACTATAGATGGTATTTTTCAGTTCATTCTTTCTTTTCATGTGGTTAGTGACCAAACTTGTGTTAGAGTTGTTCAAACCATCCAAAGGCCTCGGACTTGACTTAATGAACGCAGCAATGCTCTAAACCGAGGTTCGAGTCTACCAGGGCGCGCCCTTAGCTGTAGTTGCTTAGATTTAATAGAAAAAAAAAACAAAGCTCCCAGCAACAACAAAAAACGTGTGTGATGGACCGGTGTCGGTATATGTGACGGGCTTAAAAGCTTGCTTTTCGTATCTTTCAATTAGTAGTGAAAATTTCTTGTAAGAATATAAACGATTGCGGCTATAATTTGACTGTAATAAAATTTGATTTATTGTTAATATTGTACTTCTAAATTAGAATCACTAAAGCTCGTAACATAAACGTGGGGACGAAGACACTAAACTCTATTTTCCCTTTGTTAAATTTATATCTCCGCAAAGCACAAACGTCGACGCTTTGAAATAACCATTAAAAGCGAGAAAAGCAGATTAACTGGCAACAATAACTATTATACAGTTGTCGCGAGCTTTCCCACAGGCTCGTATGAAGCTTTTATTCCTCATATGGCAGGAGGCGGATAGAAAAGCGAATCCTTTCAATGCAGCCTGCCTTTGGCTGGGGAATGAAAGAGCGATGAAATGAACGCTGCTGAATGGCTAATGCCTCAGATGAAAAGGAGGCATCTAGGGTTGCCATGGTGAGTTTTTAAAACTAGAAGTTCTTTATTCAAATTTGTTGGCAGTATTATTACCTACTTGCTTGCAAGTTGAGCATTAAAACTGGACCTCTACACATGATCGACATAGCACACCAAAGTAGCAAGCTGAAGTGGCAGTGTGCTGGTCACGTCTGTCGAAGGAACGATGGAGCAGACGGGTCCTAGTGTGGAGACCGCGTATGGGTAAACGTAGTTTGGGACGCCCACCAGCCAGATTGACGGACAATCTGAAGAAGGTTGCTGGGTCCGGCTGGATCCGGAATGCTGATGGCCGGGTGTTGTGGCGCACGCTAGGAAAGACCTATGTGCAGCAGTGGACCGATATAGGCTAATGATGATGATGATGGCACATATGTTGAGAATTCTAGCAATGGACTGCCATGGGTGGATTTGAATGTTTTTTATTTGTACATAAGGTTTTCCGTACAGATCGGCCTTAAATCGTAAGTATTATTTTATAAAAACTTTGCCACACACTAGGATTTCTCCTGTGTCGTGGGTGCGTTTACAGATTCCACACATAGCTCAAGTTATAATCCAAGAATAATGTCACGTTGAAAAAACATACTTAAACAAGGCGGTAGGGAACCCTAGAGCCATCGCTTCAAGATACAGGGATATCATCAGTCTGAAGTGTTGGTGACCTCCTTTTCGCTTCAAATATAACTGGACGGAATAATTTTGCAGATTTGTGCGTTCAAGAAAATCACTGCAACCATATTGCACAATTCGCACGTGGGTGACGCTCTCAAGTGTTTTGGCCTCATTTTGGAGATTAAATATATCTATGAAGAATGAAAATTATTACTTTCATGTATATAGAATAAGAAATATTTATAGATAGCCGTATTAATTAGCTGCTCATTAAATGAGAAACTTTTCGTTAAGATTTAGATTTACCGATGTTTTTCTCATTTATTTCTCCAATAGGTTATTTTTACAAAATACTGATTCTCCTCCGTATAAAAGTTTTTACATCGCAGAATAAGCGTTGCGTAAAATTGTATCGTTAAAAAATGTATCCATCATGATATACTTCTATAAGTGGTACCGTATGAGCGTTTATTGAATGTTCCTATACTGTGCCAGTACGCAGAGCTGCGTAATATTTAAGTATATTTTCAATCCTAGCTGCACGCATCCGTTGCGGAAAGTTACCTAGCTTTACGCATTTAAAACAAGGTATACTTTCTTATCGCATTCTTGTACGAGTACTACAACTGTTATTAAAATGTAATTCTTACCCCAGGGTTGGAGACCTGGTGTCCTGAAATACAGTCCTTACGCCTAGTTTAGGCACCAGTGTCCCACAGTATATTGTTAATCTTACCTTGTACTTTTACATTAAGCTAAACAATGTAATGTGTAGAGAAAAAACACTTTCAACGTTTTTTTTTTCCACATACAATACACCCAGACCCGGAACAACTACCTGCAGATCATGCAAATATTTGTTCCGTGCGGGAACCGAACCCACGACCCGGAGTCGACTGTATCAGCCACTGCACCAACCGAGCCTTTAGTTAACCTATTTTAATTCTTGCTTTAAAATTATATATAAATAAATCAGCCTGTAACTCTCCTACTGCTGGATAAAAGTACTTCCCATGCAGAGAATTTCTGTTCGAAAATTGAATATTTTAAAAATCGGTTAGGTTAGGTTACAACAGTGGCCAATAAATAGTAATATATACAATACTATCATAACATCATGATACTAGCCTAGTATAGTTTCCAAACTTCTTTACGATGAGGCAGTAACTATACTCGAGTATTATGCATAAATCGAGTATGTACACTCTCATGGCATATATTTTTATGGGTGCGTACTGGCACAGTATACATTTTTCGAACGTATCGTAAGTACATTTATGGTGAAGTAAAATCAAATAACGCACAAATCTGTCGTTACAAAAAGGTATCAATTTTAACACGTTTAATATAACCAGTATCATCATTTCGGCCGAATGAAGTCCAACTGCTGGACACAGACCTCCCCCAAAGATCACCACAACGACCGATATGGATGTGTTGTGGGCTTATTGGGGGGTTTTGCCATAATCGTCACGCTTGGCAGACGGGCTGGCGATCGCAGTTGAGTTGTTAATGTACTCGAAGGACGCTGCTGCCCATCCTCCGGTTAATCCCTTATTCGACTTTTACGACACCCATGGGAGGAGATGGGGTGGTGGCATTCTGAGCCGGCACCATACGGCACCATAACCCATATAATCAGTACACACTTAATCAAATTAAAAAGTACTCAATAATCAGCTAATTACATTACTCGTGCACACTGACTTGTGAATTAGAAAGAAATTAGATCTACCTGCGTAGTGCGTCGGAGCGCTAATTGAAGATTGCTTTATATTTACCTGAAACAAATAGAAATAGAATATTAGTATTTCCGTAGTACGTCTTTTGAATCATGCGATAATTGTACTCGTACATGTAATACATATAAGAAAAAGTAAAGGAGGAACAGAACCACATTTCCAATACAATATTATGAATAACAACTACGGATATCGTGGGACAGATATTGAAGAATATTGTAGGAGGCCTATGTCGACGTAGGCCTCCTACAATATGGTTAAGAATAGGTTGAGATGATGATGATGAGTTGATGACGCTATCATATCGGCCAAAGGACACCCGCTGAGAAAAGGCCTCCCCCATAGCTTTCCACAATGGTGTCGTTTTGGGGAAGTTGCCAGTACTCACCACGCTTGGCATGGATTTGATTGATTCGATTGGTGAGCGCAGTACGGCTGCTATCCCACAGATGGGACGTAGTTGCCAATCCCTCTGGTTTAGCGTCCCTTACGGCCGAAAGTAATAATCAATCTAATCCAAAATCTTCAGAATTTAAGATTTTGGAAATTCATCCGTTGTTGTGATCCGATCCGATCACATTTAACACAAAAAACAGACATATCCATAATCCGAAATCCAAAATTTTGATTTGGGCCATTATTAATTTCAGCCGTTAGCCAACATCCGAGGGAGGAGATGAAGTGAGGCGTAAATTCCACATTTGCAATCGGTAAACATAGTCTTCGCCAATTAACACAATGTTGTCACTCTAGTACTAAAGCTAACTACAGATTACTCCTGTCCACCCTTTGAGTTTAATGAATTCATTGCCAGCTTTTGCTTTGTGTGTCTATTTATCTTTCCTCCACGTTTATAAAGAGGTATATTTTAGGAGTTTAAAGTCGGCGGGAATTCTCCTAAATGTTGATGATGTTACAGTTTATAAATAGATGAAACTCTATAAAGTAAATTCTATACAACCCTTCGAGGATAGAGTGTTTTGAAAGTAGGTACATCAAAGGCATGAATAAAATGTTGCCAGATGCATATTAATCCTAGACATTTTTATGCCCACGATCTGACGACATAATGAAATTGATAGACTAAACTTTAACATAGGTACATTATTCAGGTCACATTTGATAATGATAAAATTATGCCCAATACAGAACGGAATATAACATCTGCCAGAATATCAAGAAGCAATAAACTGATTAATAATCTAATACAATATATCATATTCCATATGGTATTAGTTTATACCTAATGTGCACGCCATATGGCGCACTTGCAAAATAGTTTATTACTGGCAATGCACCGACAAACGACGTGGGAAGTTACGCCTATGAATATCCTTACCGTTGCTAAATAAACTTGTTTTACACAGACTATTGTGGAGCATAAATGAAAGATTATGATTTAAATTGACTTGTGCGCTTGCGTTTTTCTATTTTCGACCTATTGATGATAATTGAATCGAAGTTATAGTCATCTACTGTACATAGGGTTGCGAGCTCTCATGGAATTCCGGGATTCTCGCGGAAATAGGCTCTTGGTTTTTTAAACCTGTCGGTCGAGATACGTAGCCATAATCCCCCTGATCTCATCCCTATCCTCATTCGCATCACTCGCTCGCTCGGCTTTGCTCGGTGACGTTTGACAATCAACGCCCACGAGAGGTACATAAAGTTGTTGCAACAAAAACAAAGACGGTAGACGTACGTTGGGTTAATTTGTTAAAAAAATGTGTGGATGAATTTTTGAAATTGCCTACAATGAAATAAAAATAATTGTTTCATTCGCTCTATTCTATTCCTATTGCAAACGCCGCCGCTGAGCGTGTTTTCAGCGTAGTTAACGAACTTTGGTCAAAAAGTGTTGGTTTGGTTTTTTTTAAATGTCGTAAATCCTTTAATTAAACTCATGTTAAATCTGAAATACAGCTGTGCACAAATTTAAAAAAAAATACGCATGGAAAGTATTAGTAACTGGGATGTTAGTGGACTGTAAACGCAAGTTTTATATGTAAAAATATATTAAAATTTAAGGAAACAAACAAGAAACCATTACAAGGTAAAAAGCTGAAGTAGAAGACCAAGCTGACAGACAATACTTTTTAAACATTTGTCAAAATATATAAAAATAAAATAAAACCTTAGCTGCCAGTAAAACTTTAGCTGTCAGTTCGCAACACTCTCCCCTCCCGTGGGAAGACTATACTAATTACAACATAATATAACATTTTGAAAGTAACAGAACTTAATAGGTAACATAGTAATAAAGTTTACATGCATAGGTAAGAAAAATGAAAAGTATCATGCACATACATACAAAGTAAAAATAATAAAAACAATATTTTTTTGCAATTAAAATAACTTATCTAATCATTAATTCCTACAGGCAACCGCACCAACTTCTTTGCCGGTCTTCGAAGTGTCCCTCCGGCAGTTACTACCTCTGCTACCCGCACCGAACCATCTTTTCCAGGGTATATAGCAGACACTCGTCCTTTGGGCCAAGTACCCCGAGGAAGGTTTCCATCTACAATTACTACAATGTCCCCTACCTCGAGATTTCGTTGGTTGGTTCGACTGGGCTGTTTTGGTATGAGTGTAGGCAGATATTCGCGAAGCCAGCGTTGCCAAAAATGGTCAGACAAACGGATGACTTTTTTCCAATTTGACCGGCCAACGAGATGTAGGTCAGTCAGTGAAATAGATGCCGGCGCTCCAGAGGACGAACCTAAAAGAAAATGGTTCGGCGTGAGTGTCTCCTCAGTAGAGTCGGTAGCTACATAAGTCAGTGGACGACTGTTAATGAGTGCTTCTGCTTCTGCTAGGAGTGTCACCAACAGCTCATCTCGCGGCTTCTTCTCGTTAAGCGTTACTCTAAGAGCTACTTTAACAGACCTGACTAGCCTTTCCCAAGCACCTCCCATAAATGGTGCCGCTGGAGGAATGAAGCGCCAAGCAATGCTAGAATTTGTAGCGAAGTCCTTAACTGGAGTATCATATAGCTGTCTTAGTTCTTTAACTGCACCGACAAAGGCGGTTCCATTATCGCTCCAAATTTCGGTTGGCGTGCCACGTCTAGCCGTGAAACGACGTAAAGCCATAACTGCAGAATCTGCTGAAAAGCTGTGTACCACTTCTAAGTGAATGGCTATTATGGTAAGGCATGTGAATAGGGCCACGTACCTCTTCTCAGACCGTCTTCCGACGCTTACTGCAACAGGTCCGAAATAATCTAAACCAGCGTAGGAAAAAGCGCGATGATGATGTGCCAGACGAGCTTGGGGAAGATTTCCAAACGGTGGATTACATACCATTGCTTTTCGGTTTTTGCAGTATTGGCAGTCATGAGTAACCTTTCTAATTACGCTCCTTAAACGAAATATGAAGAATTTCTGACGCATTTCGTTCAATACTGTTTCATTATTTGCATGAGCTGCCTTCTTGTGATAATGGGTTATAAGTAGATGTGTAACTCGGTGATTTCCATCTAGCACTATGGGTGTTTTTACTATTTCTTCAACAGCTTGAATCGATCCAATACGTCCAACTAAACGCATAAGGCCGTCGTCATCCAAAAAAACTTGGCAATTCTTTAGCTTGGAGTCTCGAGAAAGTGGCTTTGTAGCATATAGACACCTTAATTCGTGTGTGAAGGATTCTAACTGCGTGACCCGAAAGATGTGCAGCTGTGCAAGATGAAGATCTTCTGACGTTAAAGAGCTACTGAAGAAGGTGCGGGTGCAAGAGGAAGAAGAATTTAACCGAAAAGTAGCTATAAAACCCGGTAACCATTCTAAATTATTTATGTCTAATCTCTTTCTACGAATTGCTCGAAATCTTAAAATTCGTATGTATTTATGCGCCATTGCTGTAGAACGCACAAACTTTAACCAAGAGCTGAATCTACTGGCCTCTGCCACGAGACAGCTTTTACTTAAAGCTTCATTATAAAAAATACTAGCCGAATTGAAATATTTTGTTGCTTTTTTTAACTCGTCGATAGGGAATGGCTTAGCGAGATCTATCTCTTTTGGCCATTCGTTTGGAGAAGAACGAAGAAATTTTGGACCTTGAAACCATCTGTCGCTGTAGGATAAACTTCCTGACCCGAATCGAGTAGCAATGTCAGCGACGTTTGATAAGGTCGGAACCCAATGCCACTCGTCGGGTGAAGAAATTTCACTAATCTCTCCAACCCTGTGAGCGACATATGGCTTGAAATTTCGCGCGTCGTTGCGTAACCAAGCGAGTACGTTTCTGGAATCGCACCAGAAGTAGCGCTGATGAGGTTTATGGGTTACCGCACAACATACTGTAGCTGCAAGACGCGCTGCGATTAAAGCTCCTTGCAGCTCCAATCGTGGAATAGAAACGGGTTTGAGGGGAGCTACACGAGCCTTGCTACATATCAAAGAAATCTGAATTTCGCCACTAGGGAAAACAAAGCGCCAATATGCAACAGCCGCAAATGCATGCTGACTTGCATCACAAAACACATGTAGCTCCCGCTTTACGTCAGATGAATATGTTTGGAAATACCAACGCGGAATTTTTAGTGAAACTACAGAAGAAATATCTGCAAACCACTGCTTCCACTTAGCATTATCCTCTTTAGAAACCTCCTCATCCCAATTCAGACCCGTTCGCCACGCTTCCTGAAATAGCATACGACCTCTTATGGTCAATGGTGATAATATACCTAAGGGGTCAAAAACACGCATAAGCTGTGATAAAACTGTTCGTTTAGTGAGTTTTTGCGGAATAGGACAAGAAGAACTAATATTGAAACCTATCATATCAGTACAAGGGTGCCATATTAAACCTAAAGTTCGAACGCTACCAGAGAAATTCCCCAAGCCAATCTCAGACCCCTGTGCCAAACGCAGGTGAGGGGCCAAAAGCTCCAATGCTGCGGCGGCGTTAGACACCCAGGCTCGCATTTCAAAACCTGCTTGCTGATGGACATAAACGATTTCACGGGCAATCTTTGCTGCAGCTTCGACACTGTCTAGGCTACCCAGATAGTCGTCCATATAATGGTTATTTAAAATAGCTTGCACTGCTTCAGGATACTGACTTTGGTATTCTAGTGCATTTTTGTTTTTAATATATAGTGCAGTGAACGGACTCGAGGCTGCACCGAAAATCATGGATGACATTCGGTACGTCGTTACAGGAGACTCTGGAGACTTACGCCACAGAAAACGTTGGGCATCCCTATCTTCCATCCTAATTTTTATTTGAGGAAACATTTCCCGAATATCAGCAGAAAGGGCAACCCTCCCCTCCCGAAATCTTATTAATATGTCAAAAAGGGATACAAGTAAGTCTGGACCAGGTAATAACATTGAGTTCAAACTAACTCCGTCGCACTTGGCTGCCGCATCATGAACAACCCTTAGTTTCCCTGGCTTGTTGGGATTCATCACACCAAAATGTGGCAAATACCACGTAACATGTTTCCCTGCTATTGAGGGGCATGTTTCGGCATAACCCTTGTCGATTGTAGCTTGAACATTACATCTGTATTGTTCCGCGTATTTGGGATCTTTAGAAAACTTCTTCTCTAAAGTTGTCAACCTATTCCTGGCTAAGTTGTAACTAGATTTTGGAAACTCCATGGCATCAACTTGCCACAGTAAACCTACTTCATAATGGCCATTTGGAAGACGACGGGTAGTATTATCCAAAATACCTATAGCGCGATCGACATCAGCCGAATGAAGCTCCCTTTTAGTAATACCAATAGAGTCTAGTTTGTAGTATTCGTTAATCATGGAGTCAATTTCATCAAGCTTAGAGCTAACACAATGGTTCACGAACTGAACTACATTGGTCTTACTATGAGCAAATCCAAAAATTACCCAACCAATTGCAGTACGACAAGCGACAGGTTGCGATCGTGAACCCTTTCGAATTTCTTTCGGAACAGAAAGATGCCAGTTAGAGTTACCAATAAGAAGCATTGGTTTGGCATTTTCGTACGAAACTAAATCACACAGATCAGATAGATGAGAAAATTGTTTTAATTCCTGCACGGAAATAGACTGCAGCGGGCCTAAATTAAGATCTTTAATAGATCGAGCTTTTTGTACACGGTATGTTTCATTACACTGTCGACCTCTTATTTCAAAATCAACGAATTGTATCGGAGAATTTTTGGACAAGCCATTAATGCAATCCATAGGTCGCTGGTTCATATCTGGCTCGAAGGACCAAAAATATTAGTAACTGGGATGTTAGTGGACTGTAAACGCAAGTTTTATATGTAAAAATATATTAAAATTTAAGGAAACAAACAAGAAACCATTACAAGGTAAAAAGCTGAAGTAGAAGACCAAGCTGACAGACAATACTTTTTAAACATTTGTCAAAATATATAAAAATAAAATAAAACCTTAGCTGCCAGTAAAACTTTAGCTGCCAGTTCGCAACAGAAAGAGTTTTATGATTTTATCACCTCTAATCAAAAGGCACTGCAAGCTGCATGCGCTTTAAAAAATAAACAACTAAGAAAAGAAAAGAAGACAACAGGGCTTAAATAATTGTTACGATTGTGAATTTTCATTTTATTTTAAAGAATTATCTTTCGAAAGTGCAATTTGTTACTTTTTAATAACATTTGATTTTTATTACTTTTATTCTGTACATTTCATCTCCAAGGGATTTGTGATCCACTGAGTTACCAAGCCTAGTTGTACATATTAATCTTAAGTAATGTTTTAATTTAGGTTTTAACTGATGAACAGGGATGGGAGGTGTGAGGAGTTGTGCTGTGGAGGGTTCAATTTACAGATTATAACACACAATGGAAGGAAGAAATATAAATGCAATACTCTTGGCTACTGACCGACTACTTTGTTATTTACATTATTTTTCCTTTTATTGGATTTTAAACTCTATGATTAAAGATTATTTAACTATTCAATGCAAAAAAAAAAATTAAGTCATGTATGTCCAAGACATCAGGGCAATATTTCATCAACACTTAACGAAGTCAGTTTGTAGTACATCAAGTTTTTTATTTATTTATACAACACGATTCAATGTCAAGTCAATGTCAAATATTTTTATTTCAAATAAACCAATTACCTACTGGCCCTTATGAAACGTCAGAATTTACGTTGCACGTTTCCAATAATAAGTAGATCCTACGGAGAAGAGACTGCAAGAAACTCTATGGATACTCTTTTAAAATACTTGAGATTACATTATTAAGAACATATACAAGGTGTTTAAAACTTAGTAATACACTTTTTTTTAATACGTTGCCCCATATTATGTTTTCTCCTGTGTCGTGGGTGCGTTCACAGACATACATTTCACACACAATACACCCAGACCCGGAACAACTACCTGTAGATCATACAAATATTTGTTCCGTGCGGGAATCGAACTCGCGACCCGGTGCGCAGCAGCCGACTTTTATCAGCCATTCATATATATTAGGTTATCAGGGAAGCCACATGTGCAGAAAAGAGCTTACGCCATATGTCTTTATCGTCAACATAGACTTTAATCTTATAGTAGGCTTTGGCGATGACGAGACAAGCAAATCATTCGCTTGGTGGTAAGCGTGATGGCGGCCCATACAATAGTTAGCTATTGATCAAGCTAGAAAGCTGGATCGAGAATATGTACGATTTAGAGACATACCGGCTCCAGCAAGGGTCAGCGGATGATGATGATGAGTTTAATCCTCTTGATATACTCCTATCTTACACAAACATAAGTCAACCTAACCATAGACATACACTGCTGAGCATGGGCCTCCTAATGGTCACTGAGCGGTCATATAACGATAATCACGACTCTTGGCAGGTGGATTGGTGATCGGAATATGTTAACATTAGCATACTGGGAGTATCGAGTATCACCTTTTACATTAGAGACGCGAGAAGAATAAGTAGCCTTTCTTTGCCCGGAACTTTATTTGGATACGACTGGAATTTATTTATTCAAATATAATTGGGGAAGCAGAAGTCTTGAGGTCTTTCCTGTTTAAAAATAAGTTCATCTCCTCGCTTGGATGTGGTAGAAGACGACAAGGGACCCAAAGGGATAGGCAGCAGTGTCGCTTTTGTGGAACAGTGGCCATAATGCGCTCACCAACCCGCCTGTCAAGCGCGGTTAGCTTTAGCAAATTCCTCCCAGAACGATGACACAATTGTAGAAAGCTATGGGAGAGGCCTTTGTTCGGCAGTGGACGTCCTTTGTAATTTCCTTTTAAGTTCCTTAGTAATTTCAATACATATAAAACATTGTGGCACACCATTATTAAAATGTGAGGATAATTAATGAATGTAACATTCTTGGATGATAAATGAATAAAAAAGAAATGATCCAGCCCATATTTAATTGCATTTATTCATGAATGCTGGTAACATCTATAAAAATGCCAATGCCGGTTTCAGAAGCGTTCCTTGTTTAACACATATTTCCGGAATCACAGAAATTTTGTTTTCCTTACAACACGAAATCTATGTCGACTTAAACAAAGACATCTAACTCCTACACGTGTAATCCTGCTTTAATGTCTCATTAAGCAGTAGCAGCACCTACTGCCAGAGATTTACGACGTCTATTTACAACTCTGTATGCAAATTTGTTCGATACTATCAGGTTCAGATAAATTGTTACACTATCAGGTTACCGCAATGCTGGAAAAAAAATACGACATCAATCAACAGTCTCATGTCGAAATAATTTGGGTTTATGGTAAATATGAAAATGTATTCTTACAAACGAGTTGTAAATTTAAGAGCTTAGATTTTTATTACGTATGTCAGCTGTATTCTAGTGTTTCCTGGTTTATTCCTAGGATACGAAGATATTGATGATCGTTTTGACAGCTTTTGACTGGCTTTGACAGCTGACAAAAGGTTTTAGATTTGGAGTACTGTAAGTTCCTTGAACAGCATTAAAATGTATAGTGCTGCCAAATAACCTGACTGGAACTAATCTCGCCGCAGAATTTTCATTATTATACAATAACAGTTCGCTACTGCGATCGAGATGACAGCGACGGTAGCGATGCATTTGCTTCGTCACGTTCGCAGAAAGGGTGGTGGCTTTGTACTGGATTATATACCTACATAATCCGTCGACTGGTCACGTGATTCATTAATGTCATCCGACCCGTCCATATATTTTATTAATATTTCATTCCCTTGACAATTGGAGTTTATTTCTTGTGGCTGATCTTTCTTACGTATTAGTTCGAATCAGATTCTCATAGCTTATAGTTCAATATTTAGAGTTCTCTTGAAACATAATGAGAGTTAAACTGCGGTAAAATACTTAACACTAGTTTTCATTATTATGGACATAATAAAATAAGTCCTTGGTATTTCCGTTACATTGTGCGGTTATCTACTTTTATTTGTGGTATAAACAATAGAATGTTGCTACGTTAATTATAACAATAGAATGTCAAGAGATAATTATGACAGTGACATTAAAAAAAGGCTACAGACTATAAATTTAATTTTTTACTAAGTATCAAAAATGCTGATCAGTAAGTTGCTAATGTTTCCGTGTCTATGGTAAAATTGTCAAAGACGTTATTAGGAACGATGTGACGACGTAGCTCTAGTCTAATATTGCAGCAAATTTCAGATCAAACAATCTTGGTTATTTACATTGAAGAAATTAACTATTTGCAAATAAAACCCGATAGGTACAAGTCCGGAACTATCCATAGATACTTAAAAGTATAGTTATAGTTCCTTCTCAAAATTGTTTCTTTTGAATATCCATTAATTATCGAAATTATTTATTAAACCCCTCGTGAACAGATCCATCTATGAATTAACTCTGGCCGTAATATACGGAGATTTTATAAACAACAATATGTAGGAAAATATATCTTAAAATGTACTCTGTTATCTGTTGACCAGTTTGTACCGATTCATGTATCATAGCATTCGTAGCAGTGCCAGCTAAGCTACAAGTCTCGATCATGCATAAGGAAGCTAATCCAGCGGAATGCATTGATAACAAGCATGGGAGGTCTTGTGAAGGGTTCTAGATAACTTTGTATGCGGATTAAGTGCTTATGATTGAGTAATTATATGAGAAACAGATACTACTTCTTTATAAACTGCTCGAGCTAATGAAGGGGGATTTGCTAATAGCAAACATATTTAAAAATAAGGGCTTTGTCACAAACGTGCACTTCTCATAAAAGGCACTTCTCATTATTCTAACCTGACCTATCAAAGTCAAACTGCTCTGACTATGTACTATGATTATGAGAAGTGCCCTTTATGAAACATGAACTGGTTGAACGGGAATTGCGAAATGCATGTTTGCTGTCCAGTGCACATTTTGCTAAGAAGCTGTGCATTGTATAATTTCAAAGTGGCTGAATTAAGCATATACATAGATAAACCACACAAAATAATATGTTTTTTTGTACACAACCTAGTGGCGATAATTGCATGTAATTCGCCTGTATGGAAGCGTCAGCCCATAACAATTGTAATGCTACCCAGGACTAGACCTGCGTGGCACTGCACTGAGTTATTTACCTCGAGACATTGGTTATTTAGCATCTTATACGCAGTAATTTAACTAGTTACAATGCCCTTCAAACCGGAGCACAGTAGTGCTTGGCATAACCGCTTTACAGTCACCCTCTCAGGGATGTGCCTATAGGCGTGGCACCAGTGGGCGGCTCTAGTGTGATCATACGAGGACCTGGAGCCTCCCTTAGGTGCCGAAGATGACCGCTCCAGTGGTTTTAGCCGGTAGGAGACCGGCATACCCCTTCGCCCTTCCCCGGGGCGAAGGAAGTTCATGAAGAATTTCCACTGGGCACCATAAAAAAAAAAGACAGAATATCTGGCACTGTAGTAGTACCTAAATAACAATGGAATAAGGGACCTACCATCAGTTAAAACAATATTAAAGGTACTACAATAACATTATCAAATCTTAAACATGAATCAGCACCTTTTGATAACACCTACCATTACGATAATTCTATGAACTAGTGCTCTGCACTAGTTAATAATAAAAACTAAAGCGAATCTCATGTGCTTATTTTCGAGTCAATTGAAAGTTAACTGAATATTTTAATTTAACTAAATATAATAATGTCTTAGGTTTTCGCGAGTATTACACATTATAATAAAACTGTCACCTTAGTCATCCTGCGACCACGAACCCTGCAAAGTGTTCGAAACGTCAGGAAAAACAAAAATGTAAAATATACGCGATAGAATCCGTTTAAAAGTGTTTTATCATAATTAACTAAATATGTTATTTAAATTAACGGTAGTCTCCCATTTAAGAAACCTCGGCCGACTGCCGACCTCTTTTCTAGGTATTGTAAAAGGCAAAAATATCATAGCCTTTACATAAAGGTCAGACGAAAGCTAACCCCACTATTTTAGAATCATCATATTTAGGACTGTTTCCTTTTCCTTTAATAGAAAAGATGCTGCCAGAAGGACCGGAAAACGCAAGGTAAGGATGATTTTATATAAATACAAAAACGGCTGACCTTTCGCCGTGCAAAATGTCACACAACATCGGCAATATATGATAGTAGTCGTCGTAGTCGACCCTCTCAATACCCTTTCTATAAGTATGACATCGTCACCGGTCCTTTGGGAAACAACTTTCTATTGGCTATAGGGGAAATTGCTTAGAAATCTATTATAGGTAAGTTTGGCAATATCTTTTGCGTATCAAAAATGGTAACATAAAGTACAAAGTTTTCGAGGATAAGAGGCGTACCAGCCAGTGAGCTATTATTTTCAAAAATGACAGACTGAAGGTCTTGTTGCCAATTTTAATACACGAATATATTTAGCTGCAATTTTAAAATAGATTAGGTAAAAACTGCTCTTTTCATTTGTATTGTAAAAAATGTTATTCATATTTAAATCATAGCCACAAGCCGCAGTGTCTAGGAACGCTAACAGAACAATCGACAAACAAAAGCAGACAGTTCAAACAAAAGCTGGACGTGTTCTAAATTCGCACGAAACAGCAAAAACAAAACGCGACGTAGGCCGTCCCAGGGCTAATAGGTAGTCAAACATCAAACACTGCGTTGAAACTGGAATGAAACGAGAAATTTGTTTACAAATATATGTATACGAAAGCACGTAAATCATGCAGTTTGAACATTGAGTTCGAGGCGGAAACCACAGATCATCGGTGAGCGCCGGCTATAAATACTTCTGCACACGTGTGATCTTTCATATGGGTCAACTTATAACACTTCGCTATACAAAATATTGTTGTCTTATATGTAACGAAGGTTTTTCCTTAAAGTTTTTAATATTGCTCTGTGCTATTGATATGCAGAAACATAATCGCTCGATAATAGCTATGGTTGTCGGCAAAAAGTAGGCCACCTCCTTGAGTGCCGTAGAATGTGACTAATGGTTAATATCAGGGGATGTACAGCAACCTCCTCCTATGTGTTAATAACAACACATTCATCATCTTCATTATATAAGCCAAAGGACGTCCACTGCTGAATAATTGCCTCCCCCATAGGTTTACATAACGACCGGTTACATGCCGCCCGCATCCAACGACTCCCAGTGACTTTCAGGTCGTCTGTCCACCTCTTTGGAGGTCGCCCCACGCTGCGTTTTCCTGTGGGCGGTCTCCACTCGAGAACCTTTTTGCCCCAACGGCCATCAGTTCTACGAGCAATGTGCCCCGCTCATTGCCACTTCAGCTTACTTATCCTTTCAGCTATGTCTGCAATTTTAGTTCTTCTACGGATCTCCTCATTTCTGATTCGATCTCGTTGAGAATGGTGTTCTCTACGCATAGCATAGCTCTATCCATAGCTCGCTGAGTGACCTTGAGCTTTCTTATGAGGCCCAACACTTTAAAATCGCCAATATTTATTGCCAAGCTCAATGATTATGGCATTATTATTATCTTACTATCATTAATTACTTATAATTAAAGAAATAAAAGCTCATTCAGCAGTGGACGTTTACGAGCTGATATAACTGGCAGTGAAGAACTGCTAAAGATGCCTTAGAGACAATGATGCGATGGACATTGAAAAATGTCCCATATGAATAAATGCGTGTCAGGGAGTCTTAAAACCTACCGTTCCTGGAGCCCCCTTAGGTGCCGAAGATGACCGCCCCATTACCACTGAGATTTTTGTTAAACTCAGATGACATGTGTTTATTATTTCAAACATTTGTATATTTTATCATCCGTCCTTTGCCTAGTACCTTGTTCTCATACCATTCAATGAGATATTAATTAAAGAGATATGATGCCATTAATTAACTGGTCCTTGTAGCTATAACAAATTTTAATAACTAGTAAAATAGGTACCTATTGTTAATGGTGAAGGTTATACAAAAATAGACATATACATTAAAAGTATTGTTTACGTGTAATTTCACATAATATGCGACAGTAGTTATGTTTGTTTTACAATTTTTATTAGAATTGACTAAAAGTGTTTTGAAACTGAGATTTACGATTACTAGTTAGTTAAAATGACGACACAATTGGGGAAATCTATGGGGCTTTGTTCAGCAGTGGACGTCATTTGGCTGATATAATGATGATTATGTCCGTTCCAACGTTTAAATCTATCCAATATTGGCCATAATTATAAACAGCCCATTATTGTCCCACTGTTGGGCACGGGCCTTTTCTCACGATGAAAAAGGTAACGCCTTAGTCTACCACGCGGGCCTAACGCGGGTTGCAGGACTGGACTAGACACACCATTGCGGAATGTTTTTTTCGATCCTCGGGATTTTACTCAGGAGTGCAGGTTACCTCGCTATGTTTTCCTTCACCGTTACGCAAGTGATAATCAAATCATGTTCCGCACATGAATCCCAAAATTCAGAGGTGCGGGCCGGGATCGAACTCAGACCTTCCTGTATGGAAGGCAAGCGTTCAACCACTAGGCTATCACTGCTATTGGCTATAATGTATATATTATCATAAAAATTATGACTCACTATATCTAAGTAAGAATATTTCATATTCGAATCATTTCTAATCTAGCATTTACTCATATATCAATGTTTAAACATTTGGCTTTATTTGGCTATAAGTCATTACTCATTATACATAATGATTATTATAAAACTGTAGTAGTAGGACATAGTGTAGGGTATACACACGACAGAAAAAATCATGAATATTTGAATTTTGATCGATGTAAACCTTAACCTTAACCTTTTTGACTTCAAGCAGCATAATAATAAGACAAGGCAGCTACATGCTATATAGGTAGCGGATTGTAAAATCTCAAATATACTACAAATACTTTTAATATATAAGTACCTTAAAAATTTCAAAAATTATCGCAGTATCAATCAAAATATAACATTAATATAATAGATTAAAATATATTTTCCTCTACATTCTTTTTTCATAGTCGAGTACGAAAATTTCACATAGATCATATGACAAAATTTGCAGGATTTACGTAATGTTTTGGTATTATCTTCAACTAAAATTAATTAAGATTGAATAAAATTACTAGAACTGGGAATATTCAATTTTACCAATCAATTAACGTCCATCATTGACAAATTACTGAATATCATACTGATAACCCTCCTGTGTAATATAGGACCGGGGGATACCGAGTCGCGTAAGTCCATCAAATACAGAAGCCCAAACGAAATGAACTAGAATCATAAATTTATTTCTGTGAGCATAAAGATAAACGAAGAAATCTATTAAAAAAGGCATTTCGATAGTCGAAAAATTTACATGTCCAACCACACCTGTCCATAAATAAGCAATTACGAATTCCAATAGCAGAATCGATTCGTTCGAATGCTATTCGATCATTAATCGAGAGAGAGCGTGCCGACCGCAAATAGATGAACTCGCGATCAAGGTGGCCATCGAATGAAGGCCGAAAGTTTGGCAAACAGTATATCAACATGTAGGCTGAATGGATTTGATTTTGTTGCATTTAATTTTAGAATCTCTGAATGGGTTTTGGTGAGAACGTTCGTTCATAGAGTCATCAATCATCATACTCATTTATTTTTGTAGATTGTACAATTTTCGATAAGAAATTTATAATTTCTTCTCAGAGGTTGTCATGCAGCAAATGTGTCACACCGATGTGTAACCGTCGGTTGGGACTTAATTATTGAATAAGTGTTTTTTTCTATTCTATTCTAAACTCAGATTCTAAAGCTGGTGTCAGTACCCTAGGGGTACGAGTTTCGTGTAAACGTGTAGTTTACTGTTACGCTTCGATTGCAAAAAGAAACTCGTGCTAGGGGTACAGCCTACCGCAGGCAGACCACTGTTCGACATATCTATCATCCACAAATCAAAACATTGTTCCTGGAAAAATTAAGCTGTACTTAAAAGCTAGGCTACTTAGGCTTTGACAATTTGACGTGCATTAGAGTCCTGTGTGCTTAAATAATAATCTACTGCCTTAGAATAATACACATAGAAGGATACGATATAGTTTTTAGACCCGAACTTAAAATAAACTTGTTTTTGTTGAACAACACTAAGCTTGAAAAATGGTGCTTTTTAATGTCTTGTAATTACGCAAGTGGCCCCCTATTAAACGTTTGTGTTTTGTGTTTGTATTGTGAGTGCAGATCATTTTGCGTGAATAACAAAAACTTCTCTCTTTTTAGTGACATCGGGACAAGCAAATAACTCAGTTTGGTGATCTCAAGTATCTTGATTTCCAAGTTATTTAGAAGTAATATTTTTATATTACAATTTGGTAGATATTACAAGGGTCCCACTGAATGTTTTTAGAATTGGGCAGGAATGAAAGTTGCTGAGGTTTATTTTTTTAAGTTTCGAATTAAGAACTCTTTGGGAAGTTGTAGATATACATTGAATTCATAGGTCATTTAATTTTACAAATATTAGCGGCAAAATAAAAATTTCGTGTCGTGGGTCGAAATTAATTTGACACGGGAAAATTTTGGTTCCATCATCCATTACGATTTTCGTTGCGGTCTTAATCAACACCTATATTATTAATTATAGACTTCGATTGGAATTTCATGATGATGCCCCATCCAATGCCACTGTTTATAACGGGTTTTAAACTTAAACGTGATCAAATCAATTTCACTGATAATTTTCGCGAAGGATGTCTACGACGGCGATGCTACGGCGAACACTGAACATAACGTAAGTGCTGTACGGCTAATGATAAAAGAGTCACATATCAACAGAGTCGGAAAAGTTTAGGTATTGGTATGGGTCAAGTGCAAAAAGAATAATAAACAAACAATTAACATGTTCGTATACAACAAAGCCATTTAGGTGCAAAATAATAAAAATCTACTAATACATGTAAACACGCCTGAATATTATTTTCCCTATAGCCTCTGCTATAAGAAAAAAGGCCATACCTAATAATCAAAACCACAAAAGGAACAGTATATGCAGATAATACACCTGGACCTAAACCACGAACCAAATTGAAAGTGCAGCACAGTGGTAGTGGTTTGAATTCTGAAGCGCATGTTTGTCTATGGCTAAGCACCGTAAAGCTACCTTCAAAAGAAATGGCCGACTATAAACTTTGCGGCTTTCTCTACAAATACAGGCTGTAAACAATAAGTCTAGACGCAATGGCGGGCGATGGAATTGAATTATCTCTTTGCGAAAGGTATTGGCCGGTAAATGGCTTAGTAATCTTCTACAGCTTGTGGGATAGGTAGAAGAAGAAAACCAGTGTACCAGATGCTTAATATTCGGTATAAGTACGTTTCAGTTGGAAACTGAGATTCAACTATATGTAATCTGCTCCAATTGTCAGAGATTGTAAACCGGGTTTCTATACAGGGCGTAAGTGACTTAGGGCACGTACATAGCAGTGGTAAGACCCGTAATGGCGTGGATGAAGCGGCGGCTGCCGCCCTGACTCCGACTGACGCAGATATTGGAAAGTAGTTGTTGCCCCCGTTGTTATTATTAACCTTAACACCGTGTTGTCATCGCGGCAGTCGAAGGTAGTGACCTCTCGCAGCCGGCCGTGGTTCAGTCCATCCGTCCGCAGCAAGACAGTTGAGTTGCGAGTTAATGGGCTTCTATACCTGCCGGAGGTGCGGCCCATTACCTCCCGACGACAAAAAATATCTACTTTAAGGCTTGTATCTTGGATCCGAAATAAAGGTACACAAAGGTGTACCTATCAGAGTTCACAATATTTACTTACAAGCAGTAGGTGACATTATTAATTTAAACAATGCCACTGATTTATGAAAACAAAAAATGAATAGAATCGCAACCGACCGCGATGCCGACGTGAATTCATTGTTCAATACTTCAATAGCCCCATTTCATGAACCCAACTTATTTAAATGTAGAATGCCTAAATGTCATTTGTCTGTGGTATTTGTTAAAATATTTATTATTTATGTGCCGTCGGGGGTAATTAATGTTATATGAACGCGATCGATTCCAATCTGTTAAATACTTATGCTTCCGTCGATCGATAGGCATATGATTGTAATCTGCATGAGGACAAATATTTGTGAGGCCTACTTACTGATATTTGTTCCAACTATTGATGTTTGTACATTTTGGCAGCCATGGCACAAACAATCTCTATAGGGGGAACAATTAATCTCAAATGCTTATTTTTGTATACTTCAAATATTATTATTATTTAAATGTAATAAAATTTACTCAACAGGCTTGTTAAATAATTTCCCATGAGCGCTTCAACTGCAAAACACTGCACCAACAACCCACTCTTCGCTGCTCATCGGCTCCACTTCAAAGGGGTTCACGCATGTGGGAGCAATACCACCGGATGGCTGCGAAACCCAACCGAGTGTGCACGCTTCACGAAAGCCATTAGCTTTTCTCCTTATATCCCCACAAATAGACGACTATTTCTAATCCAATGACTTTTTGGACTTTTTGATCGTTACGGGATATTTTTGGAAGACTATTAGGTGATGTGTTTTGGTCAAAGATATTGGAAGAAAGGAGATATGCCATGTAGTTCAAAATGTATGCGACCCTAGAAATCCAGTTTTCCTCTACCATTCTTCATAAAAACACACTAATGCACGCAGTTACAAGTTCTTATCCAATGAACTCAATAAACACAACATTGTAATGGGCAATCGGTCAACTTTTCAGAAAGTGTTAAAATTTAATCATTGTGGATTTATAAAGCCATTAAAAATATAATTTTACATTTAAAAAGCTTTTTAAGTACATAAAATAATGTCTAAATATATTTTTTGTAATTGCCGCGCAAACGTCACACCACTTGACCCTAGAGCGCGTGACGTCATACGTGGGTAAACAAACGTCTGTCAACTTACGAAATCAAGGTGCAAACTGCAAAGTGCAAGGTGATTTAATGTTGATTATTGATATAGTATCCAATTAAATATGAGGATCAGGAATAAAAGGAAACAAACAACAGATAGACTCGACGACGCGTTGGTTATTGTTTGTTTACCTACGTATGTCGTCACGTGCTGTGATTAATGTTTCGTTTGACATGAAGAAGAGTTTAAAAATTAGATTTTATTTTGTTGATTTTAAATTGAAATCAATATTATTTCACAAAAAATTTGATCGAATGACCAATATAATATAGAAAATATTATTTTTAAGTATGTTTTAGATTTTTTTGTGATTACTGTCCGATTGCCCATTGGCTACTCAAACTAAAATACACCCACAACTTTGTTTTACCCAATCAAGCTGAGCGTACGAACTGCATACGGTGGCCGTTCCACGCGACGCGTACGTTTATTGGGAGTATAATTCGCTGTTGTATTCATTGCGTTTGTTATACACCGATTGCTAGTTAAAGTGGTAGATAAGAAGCATTGTATTTTGTACAAAAATAATAATGTCGTTCTGCTCCATCAATCCAAATGTAACATAATAAAGAAAACAATAATTTTTAATTTATTATTTTAATAGACAAATACTTAAAACATCTTACATTTACATATGATACACGGTTGATAAAGCTATTATTTTCGCTTCGGCTTTTGCATGTTATCGCCGAACAACACGGCATTTTAACAAAGTTTCACATACGCGATTGAATCTCAATTGATGTTATAAAATGGTCATTTATCCCGACAAGAGCAGATTGCACCTGTCGCGGTGGCGCGGTTACGCCCCCGTACCACTTCTCCTTATTTCCTATTTATGTGGTTTTGGTGCATGCTTCTAAATTGTTACATATGGATTCAGTGCTTTTTATTTGTAATGAGATGTATTGTATTAAAAAGTCTTGATTTATTCCTCATAGAACCTCAGTACCTAATAGATAACTACATTCTTAATTTTTTGAATATACATTATGAAGGTTCATCGTTTAATTTTTACAGGACATATGAGACTGAATAAATTTCAAAGCTTGGGTAACGTGTCCAACATTTCCTCCATTTTCTTGCCACCTTAAAAAGTGGAATCATATTTGAACACAAGAGCACATTCATTCACATTTAACGCGTGCATCTAACACCTACCTCACATTCGGAAATGCCTGTGTTAATATGGCGGGCAAACAGTCGGCTAGCGGTGGAATGCGACCGATCCAACGTTTAAACTATTTTTGGACGAACACGGAACTGCACTGTTTGGAATCTATGGTAGCATGGAATTGTTATGTCGAATTTATCACGTTTTTATTGCATTTGTGGGAATCTAGGCCGGAGATGTAATATATTAACGTCTATTTAGTTTGACTATAAGAATGAAGAAATACACAATTAAAAAGACACTCTAGGAAAATCATTTATATCTCCAATTCAAAGAGTTTCTACTATGGAAAGTTGTTTTAAAAAGATAAACCGTATATACCTAACTATGTAATAAAAAAATGAATGACGAAACCATTCTTAATTTTTTTAAACACATTGACGTACAGCACAGCGTTTAGTCAGATATAGACATTGTATTTATATAAATATGAACATTTGTGAGATAATGACTGATTACAGTGCGAAACTGTTAAAACTGTGATTTAATACAAAAAAAGATGTAACTAATAAAACATTTTTCGTTTTTTAGTGTTTTGATAAGACAGCGACTTCGTCGTAGCAATAAAGCTCATCGTATATAAATTATAGTCAATGCACCTATTGAACTATGTTATTGTTAGATCATATATTTTTTACTACACAAGTCCAAAAATACATAAAAAAATGTATCATGTTGAATCAGTTGCTTGCTATGTGCCGTCCCTACAGAGTTCAAAAGTTCGTACTCAGAATAAAAAACAGTAGTCTTTATACTTAAAACAAACAAACAAAACGGCCTATAGATCCACAATGGAGCTCATTAAAAAGTACAGTTTACCATAATGAAAGCTTCATGTTCTACAACGGCTGTCTATTCGTTAGTCGATATATTATTAATTTGAATTGGAAGTCCGCCAGGTAACTGTTACATGTTCATAATTAAATGATTGATTGGTATCTTTGTGGTCGTATTTGATTATCTACTTTCTTTTTGCCGTGCATTTTTTGACAGCATTCTCAAATCTATCGTACATATCAAACTAAAACTACGAACTCTAAATTAAAACTTGGCGCGAAGTGGACCACAGACACAAAAACTGAACGCGTTACATCTTCACCAGGAAGTAAGTCGTAAAGTCACATGCAGTGACATTTACACAATTACTTCAGCATTTAACGATGGCATGAGTTTCTTATTTTTATCCTTACTCGAAATCCTTCTTTCTCCTACGAACCAGACAAAAAAAAACATTTTCTCAATTAAGCATACTGACAGAGTGAGTTAGATGTCCCAGCCCACGTTCCTCCTTTGTTTATTACGTCACTACATTATGAGAATATTTCCGTGAAAAGGGCTGGAAATTCGAGGGGCTAAGGTGAGAAAGGGGTCGATTTGAGAATGTAAAGTACTTTATACATATTATAATAAAACACTTTTAAACTGATTAAGTCGCATATATTATAGATCTGTTTTTCCCGACGGTTCGAACACTGCAGCATTTATTTAGTTTGTTTTCACACTATATTATTTATGAAGTATTCCTCTTTGGACATCTTAGGTATTCCTTGAGCACCAATCGGTATATTAGGTTGGTACTGAATGTGGACAAAAAAAACAAGTGCAGTTGCACTAGAAAATTGCCAATGTTATTCTATCCGGCCACAAAGCGAGATCACTATAGCTAAAAGACAACAGCTGCGCGTAGCTACGGGACATCAACAATTCAGAACATTGTAATAGAATATATCATAGAATCGCATTTACTTCCAGTATAATGCTGGAATACGAAAAAGAGTATTCTGAAAATAATATCGTATTTACCTTAAATACATAAATATTTAGTTTAGTTAACCAGAGTTCGAAAACCAAAATGCCGATCACAGTACTAGACGAGCGCCATGACAATTTTTCCAAATGAGGTATCAATATCATAATAACTGACATCCTTATTCGTATGTTCACAGCATTTTAATTAGACTCGTTCGCCATTGCGCAACTTGAAACGCCAGTAACATACCTATAACCCTATTACATACCTACCTACAATGTGGATTTATGTTATTTTAAACTATACCTCTTTGCTAGGCTCATATAATGACAAGCCAGTAAAGATGTGGTGAATGCACATAGCTACCGCTTGCACCCCAATCCACACGTATAATTGCTGTTATTACTAACGGGCTCTGTCGAATTCAATAAACTTTTCAGTCTTGTTAAAACACATTTCAGAATGGATATACAATATACAAAATAATACTTATTTAACAACCGTTCGTAAAATATTTAAAAAAAGAGCAAATTTTTAACCCAAACAATGCAATAGTGATAAAAATCACAATTTATTTTGTTCTACAAAAACTGGCGCGAACGTGTTTGTATATACGTACAGACAATCATAAAATATTATTTCTGCTTATTACTTGAGCACGGTAGAGCTCAGCGTACCGGGCGGTAAAGTGCTTAGAAGTAGATCTGAAAAATTGGACCTGAAAATGCATTGGAGAGCACTCGGCCCCGAATCCAAATTTCCTATTTGGTAAATTGCCAAACTTCGACGAGGCTTCACTGTTGAATACTATTTACAGTGTTAGATTCGTGACTAACCTTTAACTTCGTGTTCGATGTAGGAATATAATTGTTCGAATTATACGATCTTTGTTATATAGATGAAAACACAATTTGAAAGACAGTAATTATAGAGAACAGTGAACATCAATTATCTTGGACTAAAATTACCAATAGTCTATACATTTTATGATAATGCGAAACAAATTCTTCTAATGTAATGTTTTCTCTGCAACGTCCCTTAAAACAAGCAAACGTAAAATATGCTATGGATAATGTTAAAAAACCTGTTCTATTTCTATATATAGGTACGATCCATTTCACGATGCATGTTAAACTTTTATCTACACAGTTATGGAATTCGTTTTAGCTCGACAAGTTAATACTCTGGGAGAGAAAACAAAGTGACCTACAAACAAATATGCCGCACAGATATGAGAGGGATTGTTTGACATACCTACGCATATTGCAATTTTTTGTCGGTATCACAAAGATAATAAATAACCTATAAAAAGAATCCGTGCCATAATGTTGTCTTTCAGAACTGTAACACGTGAGACTTAAGTAACAGGATACATAATAAAATAGCTTACAGATGTGTAGGTAATAAGTAGTAACGATTTAAGGCCCTTATTTAAGTTGAAGCTGTGTGGTGCCAGCTAAGAATACCACCACCCCATCTCATCCCGTGGATGTCGTAAAAGGCGGCTATGAGATTAGCCGGAGGATGGGCAGCAGCATCTTTCGAGTACATTAACAACTCAACTGTGATCGTCAACCCGTCTGCCAAGCGTGGCGATTATGGCAAGACCGCCCAATGAGCACACAACATTTTGAATAAGACTTTAAGTATGCTTCCTGAAGGAGGGTGATTTCATCGACCCGGCCGTAGAGGACGTGCCTCGGAAGGCGTAGAACGTACACGAGGTCCGTATCGAGCAGCCGTTACCACTACAGGATTCGGATGGTGCGAAGCCGAGACCTAGTAGCATTTAGACGTTAGTTTCTTGAACTGCTGGATGGTCGGCAGATTTAGGTTTATTTGAAGTTGTTTATTGCAGGATCCCTTTCGCATAAATCGATTTAGGAGGGTATCCGAATGTGCATTCTACGGATTTGGGGGTTGGTATAGGTCATCTCATTATTTATAGTTCTGCTATAAACTTCAATCACGATGACAAACAACTAATGATCTCAAAGCGTAGCGCAATCCATCAAAATTTACGCTTAAAGGTTCGTTTTAAATGACACAATAATTTTCTATAACGTTTACTTGCTCCTGTTTGTAGATTAAAAACTTTTATAGCCGTTTTATGACGTAAGAAGAATAATCTCGGCGATTAAATGCTAGAGAGCGATGAGTGGTCGTTACTTTTTTTATCGCTCCGTGAAACAGCTGACTTCAATTTTGCAAAGATTGTAAAGGAACTCCGATACGAATCAGTGGAGTCGGCACATTGCAATGATGTAGATGAAATTAGAAATGGCTTTGAAGGAAATATAGACTATGTCTGTAATCTATACAAATAAATAAAATTGAAGTGTCTGTTTGTAATGTCAAAATAACAGCTTTTTACTAAATGCATATGAAAGTATATACGGTACCTGTAACAAAAAAACCATTTTAAAAATGTTTGTCTGTCTGTCTATCTGTCTGTTTGTTCCGGGTAATCTCCGAAACGGCTGGACCGATTTTGACGGGACTTTCACTGGCAGATAGCTGATGTTATAAGAAATAACTTAGGCTGCTTTTATTTAAAAAAATAATTAGGGTTCCGCGCAAAAAAAATAAAACCCTTGAAATCCAATATATATATTCTATGTCAAGTGTCTATGTCGAAGTACTCTAAATTTCTTTTAAATAAAACGCGGGTAAAACCTCGGGACCCAGCTAGTTATACATAAAAGAAGGCCAAATTCTAAGACTGGTTACCTAAAAGTTTCATATTTGTAAATGAAAGTTTACAACCTACAATAGAATGTTTATTTATTTGATTTTAATCAACATATGGCGATCTTCATCACAATCGGATAACAACATGTTTGTTGCTTCCAGCCATATTGACACGTTTTCATTTCCTTATTAGTATCAAAGAGATGCATGATGACTTTCGCAGAGGAAGAATACAAGATCAAATTAGAGTCCGCTTCTCCGGGAATAAGCGTACATTACTTAATATCTGTAACTGAATACCTCTTCATCCCACTCGGCTGGCCATGATACGACGACGATTGTTGGTTAATGCAATTTGAAATGGACGACGGCTAAATTGAAAAATAGCTTCCGACCGCCTGTGTTAACCGTTTTGAGATAGTGGCATGAATAAAAGTGTCGACAAAGCTTTGTGACATGGTTTTAAAATGTAATTTAATGGTAGTCTCAGATGGAATTTCAAGTAATGGGATGTACCGAGATTCTTTATTAGAATAGAAATTTGTTTATCGTTGTACAGAACAAGCTAAGTATTAAATTTGAATTTTTAATATTAATTCCAGTCGAATGATGTCTTTTTTTGTATATTTCGTGGCCAACCTTTTGACAGAGTTGTTCAAGCCGCCCAAAGGCCTCCGACTTGGTGATGATGATTTTACGTGCCCTCCGGACGCACGGAGCACGGAAGCGCTAAGTTCTGATACCACTGCGCTCACCTACCCATAAATTGAACGTGCCAAGCATTGCTTAACCTCGCCGGTCATTAACCGAGTGGTTATGTGCTAAATAAAATTGAATTAGGTATTTTCCTTTAATGCGTAGATATTATTAAACTGTTAATGCATCAAACCGTTCCTTACTTTTTGTTTTCAGTTAAAACCCTCTTTTGATGATTACTGTTTATTCAAAACGCAAATATTAAGTAGCTTTAGTGGCAGTGCAAGTTTGTAATGGCAGTGCAAGTTTGAAATAGATTTTAGCCGAAAACATTCCAAACTGACATAAAGAAACAGTCGTTAACAACGGTTTAAGCTCCGCTTTAACAATTATTGCGAGAGTAACAAAACGGACGTAAAAATACTGTTGCATTCTTCGAATTTATGTTAAAGCTTCATTCGCCGTTCGAAGAGCATCACTCAACAGGAACGTCCCGAATTCAAATGGAATAGCTGTAGAATTAGCATTCGACTATTGTCTGCGTGGATACGATGTTATTCCAAATTTAAACCAAGCTTCCGCCACTGAATATGGCAGCCCACATACCGCTAGGAACGTAACTCATTGGTACCTACTTATTGTTATGAAAGTGATGTATATGCAACAGAAAAAACTACTTTGGAATAGTACTTTTTCCGAATCTCATAGTTAGCAAAATAAAATGGCCTTCTAAGTCAAAAAACGTTATTCCTAAACAGCAACCAGTATAATTATTGTAATTCCAATATTTAAACATTATTTCAGGCAGGTGAGAGAGAGAAAAACATCAAATGCGAAGCAATTTACTAAATTTACTGTCCGATTTCTGATTGATATTAATTAATATTAAACATTTTTTTCTTGAAACTACTGTACAATTATCTGATAAAAATCACACATCACAATTATAAAAATACTCAATAGACCAATATTAGTTATAATAAAGATAGTAAAATAACAGGAAATTGACTCGATTGATAACAAATTACAGGTAATGACCTATTTACCGCCATTCTTAGTACTTGTCAAACGACATGTCACGAAACGCGTTATCGTCGAAAGTGGAAAATGTTAACGGTGCTAATAGTAATCAAAATGCATTCTAAATTAAACACTTTTCTTCCAATTATAAAGTTCGATATTGAATGGCAGGGGAGCCAAATCGTATATTTGACGGGTAAATTCTTTAGAAAGAAGAATAAATTGAAGTAATGTAGTAACTGCAATAGAGGTGGAAGTAACACGTAAAGCGAGTCCTTATCGACATTTATAGCGTAATATTTACTTCTCGTGTTTTGAATTACAATGAAGCACAAGCAATTGAGCTTTCAAAAGTCGTCCCACGCTCCTTTGACACTATATTTATGGGCCAACAATGAGTACATTATTAGGAAGTGCCCACGATATCCTAAAGAACTTAGTACTCCTAAGGATAACGTGGGAGCCTCTACGTATATATTATATGCAATATATTCTAGTGCCTCTCACTACAAAGAAAATATAAATTTCTCTCTAAATTCACGAATAGCAACCAGCTCCGGAGAATATTTTCAAAAGAAATAACAATTTTTTTAAGAAGTTTACGTTACGTTGAACGTACTAATCAAACAAATAACATTCCTTGGAATTCAATGATGTAGAGTAACAAGCACACATACTGTAAATGTTTACACGTCTGAACTCTAAAATAGAAATGGTTCAGAGCTTTGAAATTTTAAAATTATGACTATAACAAATATAAGTGTTACTGCTAGCCATAGAGCTCTAGACAGTCGGTGTATAGACTACACCATTGGCTAAAATGTCTGCGAATTGCTACGATGAATGATTTATGATGAGTATATTCAGGCCTTGAATAAGACGTCTCGTTTAGCATTTTTGACAGATTTATTGAGTCTTAGTTCTAAAATCAAATAACAGACGGTACACTTTGACGCGGGTAGTGGGGTAGGATAAGTGTGCAAGAAAAAATCGAGTGCGTGCAAGTGACAGAAATCGCATTCGATGAAGCACACGTGACATAATTGAAATTTGTTTATTTGTATACATTACTAAACTATTGCTTAACTAACCGTTACCAGCCCGCTTCGTTACATTCATATCTCCTGAACAACAAGATATCGAAATAGAACATACACGAAAATTTAGGTTAAAATACATGTTTAAATCACAAAATAAATTTGAAATGGGTTGAGTGATCAGTTTCGGAGCCTATTAGAAACAAACTCTCCGGCAGACCGACATACAAACACTCTAAAAATGGTTTTTTTATGATTAGGCATCGTATAAATAGCAGTTTAGCACTAACATTGGATTTATTTTTAAATCACAGACGGACACATCAATTTTAGAATATTAGTATAAAATATCAGTCTTATGGACCGACTACCAGTGGACGCCCTTAACATAGTCCACTGGGGTATACGATATACCTATATCCTTAGGGTAGACCGGTTGTCAGAATGTCGGGCTTCTGACTCCGCGTAACGACTATAGTAGATATTCGTATGACAGCCGGGATCTTCAAGCTTCAAAAAGGTAATTTACAAGTCTAGATACCATTAAACTTGGTAAGTCAAATTAGACTATGAATTCGGGACTTTTCGCGCACAGATAAATCAAAACAATAGAAGAGTCAGTCTTCTCGTGACCACGGTCAATGCAACTTGGCCGAAACGTTGAGGTTAGTCAAAATATTGTTTTGATTTATCTGTGCGCGAAAAGTCCCGAAATCATAGTCTAATTTGACTTACCAATTTTTATGGTATCTCGACTTGTAAATTACCTTTTTAATTAAAATTACCATACGCTATCATTTTATGAATATTATTTAGAAAAGGATTTAATCATTCAGTTTACATAAATTAATCGACACGAGGACAAGGAGCTACGCGTGTTATGACGTGGGGCAGCCGCAAATACTGACAACACTTTTATAAACAGCCAGCAATGACTAACATAGTTTTTACGTGGTTCTGGATGATGTGGTCAATGAGTCAGCTACTGAATCCCGTTTGTTACGAACATCCCAACATGTGGCGGGTGCTGTATGATTTCACTTTTACACACGTAACATAAATGTGTGCGTTGTGTCCATCTGTTTGTAATGCGCAAATGGCGTAATTGTCAAGTCTTACTTCGGAGATAATTTGCGTCTGCGTCAATTGCAGTTCATAGTTTTAAAGCATAACAATTCCAAATATATGCTTTATATGAAATAATACAGCTTGAAAATGTTGAAATATTAGACTGTGTTTAAGCAAATAGTCCGTGTGGTGTCCGGATTAAGAATATAGCACCACTCCATCTCCTCCCGTGGATGTCGTAAAAGGCGACTAAGGGAATCTAAACCAGAGGGATGGGCAGCAGCGTCCCTTCTGAGAAACAGTAGCCATACTGCGCTCACCAACCCGTCTGCCAAGCGTGGTGAGTATTGGCAAATACCCCCCATAATGATGACACAGTTGTGAAAATCTATGGGGGAGGCCTTTGTTCAGCAGTGGACGTATAAATGGCCTACATGATGCACATGAAGCAAATAATAACTAAGTACCTACAGGGTTAGCGCAGATTGTGTATTTCCAACTTATGCTTTGAAATACCTAAATAACTGCCTTCACAAACAGAATTTAAATTATTCAAGTGAAATGTCTGAACATATTTCTAATTATGTGTATGTATATTATATACTGTGTAATATTGCATGAATTAGGTCCATCAGTGTATTTACATATTCAAATAGTATATCCGTTTCCTTTCAAACAAGTCAATGTACTCCGACCAAATTCGATTTATTAAGTTTATAGAGATATTTCCTCCTTGCAACTATACTCAGAGAATATAACTTTATCTGTACGAGTCGGCGCAGAATGCAGGATACGGTGGATTAAATTTAACCGCCACCGTCCGGACAGGTATTCGGATGTCCGCTCATTGCTTGGACATATCCGTACTATATATATGTATAGATCGGTTTTTGGGATAATCTCTAATTAGGATGACAATCTGTGTTATATATTAGAGGATGACAATCTGTGTTATATTAGATTCTTAGATTCTCAGAGCGATTATTAGATTCTCAGTTGCAAATGATCGAAAACATATAGCTTATCTCATATGAGATGAGAGGTGGCGTCGTGTATCGGGTCGTCCGGTTCCCTACAATATGGTTGAGCTAAGCGATGCTGATGCATGCGTCATGCTCGTGAACGGGTGCCGTCTGTTGCGACTGGTCAGCCGTTAACTGCCACGGCAAATAATTTATTATTATTATATTATTGTGGTATGTTCCATCTTTACACATTGTCCTACATTTTTCTCGGTATATGTATTACAATAATTTGTATCAATCAACATTGTAATCTCAATTATTTTAAAAGAGTATCCATGGAGTTTCTTGCCGGCTCTTCTCCACGAGATCAACTATTTGGAACCGTGCAAATTAGATTGTGACGTTTCATAAGTGCCAATATTTGGTTATTTGTAATAAAAAACTTTGACTTTGACTTTGAGATTACATCGAAATGATTGAGTTTTCTGGAGCTTTTTAATAGTTTGATTATAAAAGCAACTGATGCTATAGGTATAAATTAAGTGGACATTTGTGCATCTAGATCTATGTTAAACCTCCAATGTGTTAACTTGTAATCAACCATAGATTATACCACCGAATCCACGTCAGAAATGTATAAACTTCATCCCGCTTGAATATTCCCGAAAAAATAGGTCAAATCAATAGTTGGAAAGCTGGTTATCATGTGTTTATAGCCTATCAATTATTCAACGTTTTTCATTTTGAGAACTTGTCCTAGATTTTAGCGTTATTCGTATATAAATACCAAGCCGTTCTCTGAACTCGGACGAATCGTTGTTTTAAATATAATTAAATATGAAACCTCAAATATAACTAACAGCCGCTTCATTCCGCGCAAGTCATAAGTCTGAGGTTTATTATATTTATTATATCAATCATCATCATCATTTCGGCCGAATGAAGTCCACTGCTGAACACAGGCCTCCACAGGCCGATATATATTTATCATTGCCGTGTGGTGCCGGCTCAGAATACCACCACCCCATCTCCTCCCGTGGGTGTCGTAAAAGTCGACTAAGGGATTATCCGGATGATGGGCAGCAGCGTCCTTCGAGTACAATAACAACTCAATTGCGATCGCCAACCAAGCGTGGCGTTTATGGAAAAACCCCCCAATGAGCCCACAACACACCCGTATCCGTCGTTGTGGAGATTTTTGGGGGAAGGCTGTGTCCAGCAGTAGACTTCATTCGGCCGAAATGATGATATATTATTATATATGATGTTAAATGGATGGGTGAAACAACATCCTCCTTTGGGCTAATCAAAACAAATCATCCACTTAATTGTTTGACATACTAAGGTATAACAAGTAGTGGGGAGAGCTCTGAGCAACTGATCAAACATGCTTCCACGCGCTGATTTCCACCATCGCACTACCTGCCTCAGGTCAAAATGCCATCTCCACATCCATCAAGGCTGGCGGTCCACATTTGCTCGTTACTTCTTGCCGCGTACGACGAAAATATGCAACCAGCTTCGTCAGCGGTTTTCCCGAACATCTATGACATGAAGACCTTCAAGAAAAGAGTGTACGTCTCCTTAAAAGGTCGGCAAAGCATCAGACACTTCATTTGTGTTGCAGATGAACTTACTTACTTTTGTTTGCTAACTTTGTAATGTATCATCATCTCGGCCGAATGAAGTCCACTGCTGGACACAGGCCTGCCCCAAAGATCACCACAACGACCGATATGGGTGTGTTGTGGGCTCATTGGGAGGTTTTGCCATAATCGCCACGCTTCGCAGACGGGTTGGCGATCGCAGTTGAGTTGTTAATGTACTCGAAGGACGCTGCTGCCCATCCTCCGGCTAATCCCTTAGTCGACTTTTACGACACCCACGGGAGGAAATGGGGTGGTGGTATTCTGAGCCGGCACCACACGGCATATGTGTTTTTGTATTGTAATGTATATTTAAAAAATACCAAGAAAATATAGAGCTATAGTAATTATGGCATTGGAATACAGTCTATGACAACATTACACATATTTTTGAACTTCGGAAAATCCTTATGGATTTCCTCCGCCCTGGGAAACGCTGAGGGGTGTGCCGGATACTTAGGTACCGGCTAAAACCTCACGGTTTCCCTTCGACCTACCGCTTTAGGTATCGCTGGGGGTGTGGGATTCTATCGCGCATTCGCCACACCCCCGGCCTATCAATATTACGCTATGACTGTACCTACAATACAAGTTTTTATAACTTTGTCCCTCTCTCTGATTTCTTCTGTGTTGTGGGTACAGTTCACAGACATATCTTACAAGCACATTTATCAGGATGCTCACGTTATCAGTACCAACAAATACCTTTTTTTTTTTTTTTTATGTAGGGCTTCTCGCAGTAATCCCAAGGGGGATATATCTGCTTAACCGGGCAAATTGGCGAAGCATTAAGTAGCCTCCAGCCTAGCTTTCTTTATATTTAAGTAACTGCGCCTGAGGGCGTCCCCTGCGGGACACGGACCTCGGCTCAGGGAGTTACTGGGATAGTAATAATCATAAGGGACTGCTGGATCAATGATTAATTGGGGTTTATAGGGATCTTTAGTTACTACTCGATTTCTCGGCACGGGCCGGCGCGAGCAAGGGTCGGGGGGGGCGACTTTAACGTTAATCGGGTGCTCGCGAATTTAGGCTTCCGCGACGGCGTAGAAGCGGGCCCCGGCGGCGGGGTCGATATGTCGGTTTGTTTGTTGATTGAGACTGCGCGAGTCTCTTCATGTGAGCTACGTGATGGATAGTGATAAGATCATCGGGATCTTCTAGTGCGTGCCTTGGTCGGCGGCATTTACTAATTTTGGAGGGCCTATAGTTAGCGGCCGCTACTACTAGGGGATTCGGGTGATGAAGGGCAGAGTCGAAAAAGCGTTTACTCGCTAATTTCATGAACTGCTTTATAGTGGGCAAGTTCAAGTCGGTGTGTAGTTGGATATTGCGCACATACCAGGGACTACCTGTGGCTTTGCGCATGAATCGATTTTGGAGGACTTGGAGTTTCTTAATATGGGTGTGGGCAGCGTGTGAGAACACGACACTTGCGTAAGTGAAAATGGGCCTTATGCACGTTGTGTAAATACGCACCTTATAGTTAAGGGGTAATTTACTACGTGCATTTAACATAGGGTGAAGTCGTCCGAGTGCAAAAGCGGCGCGGGCTCGCACCGTCTTTATGTGCTCACGGAACGACAAGTTACGGTCTAGTGTAACACCTAAGTATTTGGCGTGGGGTTGCCAGGGAATGGGCTTATCAAACATCGTGATTTGTTTGAAGCGCGTATGTTGGTCGCCGTCCACCAACAAATACAAACTGATACGATATTTTATACTGAATCTGTTTTAGCTACTTCATTTCACCGCGTTACGCCATTAAACATGTCGTATTTATTTTTTATTCTGGGCCTCCCACATTGTACACGTTTCGGTTTCTCAAAGTGCACCACAAATTACGGAGTCTTTAATTAGCCAGCCAGCCGATGTACTCATAACATCACGCGCGATACCGCACAGTGCGCCGATGTTAGCATTCTATGTGTATGTCTAATATACATGCATAATCACATCAAGTGTGCGTCGTGCGCATGACGAAATTGTTGACCTTTGACGCGTGCGTTTTTGTTCCGTTGTTATTTGTTAATTGGCTGTGACCTATGTCGGGACATTAAGTTAGAGTCGAATATAACATGTGAGGAGAACGTAGAGAGACTTCCATAGTTATGTCATTCTCTAAGCCTTATTGTCCGTCTCCTGCTATTGCCGCTCACCATTGGACTTAAAGTACCTATAGTATATTAAATATAAAGATTACATAGGAATGAAGAGTATACAGTAATTGCTTATTTCCAAGAGATGTCGCTTCCAGCAGAGCTGAGGGAGTAGAGTTTGAAGGCAAGATATGTAGATGCAGTACTAAGAAACGATTGTGTATCATAAAGTACACAAATTTTTAAACATACAAATACATACCATCATCGCCATTATCACATCAGCCAAAGTAAGTCCTATGCTGAACAAAGGCCTGCCCCATAGATTTCCACAATTATGTCATCATTTTGAGGGAAACTAGTACTCACCACACTTGGCGTCTGGGTCAGTGAGCGCAGTATGGCTACTGTTCCACAGAAGGGACGCTGCTGCCCATTCCTCTGGTAAAGACGCCTTTTACGAACTATTTTATATATTTTATGTTTTTTTTTTGCTTTTGTTTTTTTTAAACCTTGCCACACTAGGATTTCTCCTGTGTCGTGGGTGCGTTTACAGACATGAATTCCACGTACAATACAGCCAGACCCGGAACAACTACCTGCAGATCATAGAAATATTTGTTCCGTGCGGGTATCGAACCCACGACCCGGAGCGCAGCAGCCGACTGTGTCAGCCACTGCACCAACCGTGCCGTCAAACTATAATAATACAAAAATAACCTACCTAAATCGTTAATGCAGAAAAACAATGCTCTGGTAGGCAGGTATTATTAGTAAATTATACCTATTATGCGTTTCATGAGCTCTACTTTCTGTGTTAACACTGATAGAGGTTACCGTAGAGCATAATATTTTGCAATACATAATGTACGGATCGCCAATCTCATCAAATTAAATGTTACTTAATAATATAGTAATGTAACCTATTGTTTGTTACTACATAATGACTGCAAGAGCTGAGCTCTATCTGCTAAAACTCACGATTTTCGTGCAGTAAGTTGCAACAAGGTCGCTTAATAAAACGCTGATGTGAACCAACCGGTTGTAATGGATCGTCCTGTCTTGTGTGGCCTGGCCGTTGACATAACGAGCTTTGAAATAAATCAGCCAAATGCATCTGAAGAAAAATATGCCCTCGCTCGAAGTCTCCATAAGGAATGTATGCTTTTAAAGGGAGAGAAATTCTTAAGGATTATTTTAGACACGCTTGCTTTGTTTTTGTAGGTGTCAGAATAAAGTAGCTGACTTGAATTAGTAAGATTTTATGAAGTTAAAAATACGCCTATCATCCCTCCCAAGTAGGTATATATAGGTATATGTAGGTATATAAGGAAAGTGGATCAACACTAATAGCATTTTAAAAAATATCCAATTTTATCTAAATACATTTGGAATATTCTGTGAGAAGATAATAATATATTCAAAGCTGACCTCTTAAAAGTATTATGTGAGATAATATACATTTACGTATGATAATGATTTGTTGTGTGATAAGGGGGTAATTACAAGTAGAATATGGTTGGCGACAAAGGATAGACCACCGTTCTTCACCCATGCGTGTTGTAAAAGAAGACTAAGGGTTTGTATCAAGAGGACGGCTCGGCTTTAGTTGCCTTAGTCGAATTTTACAGTGGCAGCATCCTAACTTGTGCTAACAACACATTACGATAACCAAGCCGCCCGCCAAGCGTGGTAATTATGGAAATATTTCCCCTATTATCGCTCATTGCAGTGAACATTGATAGGCCGATGTTCAGCGGTAAATGTTTACGGGCTGTGTGTGTTTAACTACAAGTATATTGTTCCTTTGTGAAAGACTGGAGTTTGTAATACTTACTAAAGAAGTCCCGAGTGATGGATCACTTTATCTTAAATCCGTTTCCTTCGACCTGAACCCAATATTGGGTGATAGAGAAATGTAATATTTTTGAACGATGGAACGGCGCAATACCTGTCGCCAGACGTGTGAAATTAATATGGTGCCTACAATGGTGTTGGCGATAGTAGCCGTAATTGAGCTGAGCGCTGATAGCAATTTGCTATATATTTTATTAGAAAAATCGCGTTACATTCTAGATATATACCGTCCTGCAAAAATAGTGAAGGTAATTTCAAGGGGACGATCAGTACGTAAAGCAAGTTGCTCTAGTGTGATCATACAACGACCTGGAGCCTTAGGTGCCAAAGATCACCGCTCCAGTGGTTTTAGCCGGTAGCAGTCCGGCACGCCCCTTCCACCTTCCCCGGGGCGGAGGAAGTTCAGGTAGAATTTCCACAAGGCCAAATAAAAAAAAGGATAAAGCAAGTTGTAATTTCCATATATTATTGCATTATTACACTCATTACATTATTTATTGATTATTATAAATAATGTTGCTATCGAGCACTACTTTATTGTGTGCGTTTTCGTCATAAGATGGTTGAAAATAAAGTTTGTTCTTCAATAAGTTTTGGGCTGTACTCAAGAGCCTTTCGCCGCAACGGTCATCAGTTCTATATGTGAAAATTGTAAACCTTCGGAAGCAGTACATTGCATTGAATTGTCCTGATACATATAGGCAAACGTAACTTTTTATCGAAAAAATATAATGTAAATATTTGGCAGTCTAATACCTAACCGTAGCTTTATATGTGCACAAATAAATACCTATTTCAAATTCTATTTATCACAGACATGTACGAGGTCAGATTTGTTCCAAGTCGGACAGGGTTAGTAGAAATTTCTAATCAATGAATAAGAAGAATGTCCATGGCCTTTGGTCGTTATTGTTTTTCATGCAGAGAAACAAAGGTAAGATTTTTGCCCATGCATATATTACATCAATGCGTGTGACATATCCGGGGATTATTTTGAGAAACGCAATTAAGACATGTAAAACTGGCAAAACGGCGTTCAGTTGCTTTCTTATTTATGAGTAGTCATTGTAACGAAGGCCCCCTGAAAAAGAATCTTAGGAATACAATTATGTTGGCTGGCCACACGTTAGGTATACTTACTCATTTTTACTGCGCACAATATGACGAAAGGTCTTGAATTAACAACATAAGAATTAGCTTATTAGTACTACACGACACTCACGCCTCTTCTGGCAGTTTGTATTTAACCTTAAGGAAATAATGTACTAATGCATGAGGAATTATTCACGACGGCGTAGAGTGACATCACGTAGAATGCCGATTAGTATGTCATGGGCAGAAATTACTTAAGTGTTTCAACCAAGACAAGTTACTGAATAGATAAGCAAATAGGTGCACCGGTGCATTTGCACGATCCGTTTTGCAACTTTTCTACACTGTGTACATGCTGCTTTTGAATATATTGTCGTGACGATTATGTCATGCGTGTTCATAAGTGGCACGAAATTACCCCTGATTGCCGTGAGAAACATGTAGAATAGTTTTTGTCGAATGTAATGCTCTCCGTATTGTGTTCAATGCGGTAGTGGCAAAATGGCACGACGGCACAGTTGGTGCAGTGGCTGATACAGTAGGCTGCTGCGCTCCGGTTCGCGGGTTCAATTCCCATACGGGACAAATATTTGTATTATCTGCAAGTAGTTGTTCCGGGTCTGGGAGTATTGTGTGTGAAATTCATGTCTGTAAACGCACCCTCGACACAGGAGAAATCCTAGTAACCCAATGTTTTTTTAAAATGAACAGAAAAGTAAATATTAGTATACGAAGACGTAAAGAAAATCTGCCCGTGTCTAAAGTCACAATGAGACTTCTCTTTCTGATATTACCTTAGGAGTCGTACAAAACGCTTGTGGAGTAATTCAATGCTTAGCGATAGACGAACCTTTATATTAAGCTATAAACCTTTTCACAGGTCTGTCTTATAAGCCGCATTATACGAAATAACTGAAGACCAGACGTTTTTAGTTTGAATACATGAATTTGATCTTAAGCATTGTTCTCACCAAGGCCTTATTTATGTTCTGAATTACGTAACACGACTTGGCCTAAGATTTTGTCTAGTGCCGAGCGCTGAACGTATAAATTCCTTAAGTCGCTGACATCCGCTCCCTTTGATCCGTTTGTTATCTCATCTGATGCTAGTAAGCTCCCCGAACCTTTTATATATTTCTACTTTGCGTCATTATCTCGAGGGTATGGGGAGTATTGCCGAAGGACACGCAGATGAAAAATTATTGACCGCTGAAAATCGATTAGTAAGAGAGATGTTGCGGATATCTATTGTTAACGTGTGCCATAGTTTGATTAATTTACATAGAGATACGCCCACTGGTGTTGTTGCGACGGATATGGAGTGCGAACATAATGCCTAGTATCTAACGGCGTGCAGATGTGAGCACTTTCACCTCCGCCCTGTTCAAATGTATCGCGTGTGAACTGTGAATACGACCCGTATAGTGTCGTAATGTCCCTCCGGGGATAGCGGGGCCGGCAGTAATTTATTACGCAGTTAACGGACTAGATAAATTGTGCCTATTTAGTCAGCTTATTAGAGTGCTATTTTTTGAGTGACGTTGAATCGTCGATCGAGGACAGTTTCTAAGCTCACCCCAGCCTACGTAATTACGGTATCACAAAGTACGTAGCGATATGGAATGTGACCTATGCTTTCGTTCACAATATTAATCGGGAGTCGAAAGACGTGTAAATTATATGCATAAAGTTGTCAACAGTACTTCACTGTGGGGGCGGGGAAGCGTCACTGGGCAGTCGCCCGGCATCGAACGCGCTGTTTGTAAACATTGGTGCTCGAGTCGTCGCCAAATAAAAGCTGTATATTAAGGTCTGGGGGCTCACCTGTACTATCTGCACGTTGTCCTTGTCGAGCAGGAACTCCATGGACTTGTGCGGTCGGGGGGCGCGCTGGTCGGGCGGCGCCAGTGCTAGCAGGGAGCGCGCGTGCAGCACGGTGCGCTGCGTGTCCACGTCGGTCTCCAGCACGCCGGCCGGCGGCGCGGGCGGCGGGCGCGGCCGCGGCGGCTTGTGCGCCACGCCGCCCGCCACCGGGGGTGCCGCCGCTCGCGACACACCCTCCTCCTTCAGCGGGATGCGCACATACTGCGGCCCGCCGGCCGCCCCACGCGGTCCCTGCCCCGCGTCTGCCGCTGTCGCCGGACCGTTCACGGAGGGTCGCGCGTTCGCGCCTGCGCCCCTTGTTTTTTTCTCTTTGCGCCCCGAGAATCGGAAGTTTGCGAATCGCGAGAGGAAACCGGCAATGCGACTGCGCGGCGCGCGCGCGCCCGCTTCCGTCATGGCGGCAACGCGCTCTGCGGCCGGCGCGCGCGGCACTTCACCTCCCCCCTCCACCTCTACCACCTCTGCGTCGTCCGCGTCGTCGCTAGCGGTCGTTTCGCTCTCTGTGGTGGTCGTGCTCGTCTCTCGCCAGCTGACTTCTGCAACTACTGGCGAAAACGTCACTCCCTTTGAGCCCGTGGATACAGAGCGCATAGGCGGGGCCGCGTCGGGTGGCGCCGGCGCTACTAGTTGCAGTGATGCGCGTAGTTCCTCCGGCGTTTCGCGGTGAGGGGTAGCGCGTGCGCGCAACTCCGGTGTGGATCTAACCCGAGCGTCGCACGATGATCTTAGCGGTGAAGATGTGAACACTGGTTCTCTGATAGGATCGGGCGAAGGCGTTCGCGGCGGAGAAGGAGATGGTGACGGGGCGTCTATGCGGCGCCGCAGCTCATCGAGCACGTCGTCCCAGGCGCCCCATGAGTCGTGTAATCGCCTCGCTGTCATCACTGACAGTTCGCGGTCGTAATTTTCACTTTCAGCGAGCGCTCGCCTCGCTGTCTCGTCTAGGCGATGCGCTGTCGCTTCCATCTCACGAGCGAAGGCACGCTCCGACTCAGTGGTAGAATCGCTGCTGGCACTAGGTTCACGCACGGGAGATTCGGTAGGTTGACGGACCACCACTTCAACCAGGGGTGGCGGTGCGGGTACATTTTTTGGCGTTCTCGGGGGTGGCGGAGGGGGCGGGAGGCGCGGGCGCCTCGGACCGCCCCGATAGTCGAGTGCGGTGAGGTCGGCCACGCTGACGGTGAGGCTGTCGGTGACTTCAAACGTCTGTCGAAAGCGCGCGCGGTGCGCGGCGTGACGTCGTGGCTCTGCGCACACGTCGAGCTCGGCGGGGAGCGAAAGAGCGCGCGCGGCGCGGGGCGGGCGGCGCTCGGCACTGGGCGAGGCAACGAGGCAGGGCGCGCTGCCGGCGGTCGACCGGTGCGCTATTTCGGGCGGGCGGCCCACCGCGGGCGGGGGCGGCCGCCGCGACCGCTCGCTGTAGCCGCTGTCTTCGCTTAGGTTCTCGGCCGACAGGTGGGTACGAGGCGCGGGAACACGTGTTGGTGGTGGGGACGGCGGCGGAGACTCCAGGGAGTCTGGCGATAGGCTCGGCGAGGTGGGGGCTGCGCAGGACCGCTCGAGCGATTCGAACTGCGCGAGGCTGGAGGAGCGCGAAAGCGAGCCTGAACTGGCAGGTGAAGTAGCGCGCTCGCGTCGTCTTCGCTTCGCTGGGCACGCCCACTCTCGCTCCGACTCGCTGTCGCACTCCGACCCTGACGAAAGAAACTCCGTCAGGAACTAAATATGAAATATAAAAAACTACCCGACGCGCGGCACGTCGTGTCGGAACGTTCACACGGCGGCAATGACAATGACACCAAATTGAAATCGGTATTCTTTATATTACTTGGACTAAGTCCAACAGATATGTAGGATTATATTCAATGTAGTTGCCAAAGCCGGTGTAGACACAATGAGGGATTCCAATAGAGTTTTAGTTAGTTTTGTCATAATACACAAGTACTCTGTAACATTAGGATAACTCCACATAATTAGATGTGAAATTACCCTAATGTTTTTATTTAGTGATACGCCATCTATATGCTTTAGATGTAACTCTTATAAACTTGTTAGTTCTCTAAAGTATTACTATTGTCCGCTAGATGGCGCTAAATAAAACCTTTTTGGTAGGCGGTTTTTTAGGTTAGATGCATTTTATAGATTATGCAATACTACTACTACATTTAATCGAAATCTCTATATCAGCCTAAGGACGTTCACTATTTAACAAAGGCCTCCTCTATCGATTTCCACAATTGTTGTCATTTTGAGAGGAATTTGCCATTGCTCACTACGCTTGACAGGCTGGTTGGTGATCATTTATATGGATAGTATGGCTATTGTTCTATAGAATTAGGCTTGCTAACCTTCCTGCCAATGTTTCTAGAGCAAGGAGGAAGGCGTCCCTCACACATCTTTCGCTTTCACAATTGCTTCCTTTTATAGTACGGTTAATCACAAGAAAAATAATATTTTTAAAAGAAATAATTTTAATTATCTCAGTTGACCCCGAAAGGATAGATTTAATACTTTCTTTTTAATGAAATAAGTAGTTTAATTCATTATTTACTTTTTTATGCCAGAGTGAAAAAACGACATATCCATTTTTATTTATGTTTGTAAAAGTAAAGAAACAATTTATGAAATTAAATTTCAAATGAATGTGGTTATAGTTTTAATTATAAAAACAAAGTGATGGAAGACTTCATAGTCATCGCACTTATTTTTAGTTTGCCTAATTATATCAACGTATGCCACAGAACTAAAGTTGCCGATATAGCTGAAAGGATTAGTAAACTGAAGTGGCAATGGGCGGAGCACATTGCTCGTAGAACTGATGGCCGTTAAGGTAAAAAGGTCCTCGAGTGGAGACCGCGCTTCAGAAAACGCAGCGTGGGACGATATGCAACGAGGTGGACAGACGACCTGGTGAAGGTAGCTGTTGGAGAGTCGTGGGATGAGTGCGGCATGTAACCGCTCGTTGTGGGAATCTGTGAGTGAGGCCTTTGTTCAGAAGTGTCCGCACGTCCTTTGTCTGATATGATTATAATGATGTTGCCACATTAAAATATATTCAATAAAAAAACTATTTGAAATGTAAAAGCTAAATCTGATTTCTAATTGCATTTCACACCTTCCTTATGTTGACAGCAGAGTCCCACTTTTGTAGCCACACCCCGCATTATGATTGCAAATTTTGCAAATATTCTGTACTAAGGTTGGCAAGCCTACGCAGATGGGACGCTGCTGCCCATCCCTGCGGTTAAGTCCCTTATTCGCCTTTCATGACATCCACGGGGGGAGATGGAGTGGTGCAATATTCTTAAACCGGACACCACACGGCGTAATAGTTAAACGATTAAGTCAAATCAAAGGTTGGTGCAATATATAAAGATACTAGCTGTTGCCCGCGACTTCCCACGCGTGGAATTTGGAAATCCACATCATGGATATTGTTCATACAAAAGTACTAAAATCACGATAAAAAAATGGGGGTAGGAGGGTGAAAAGTACTTTACGACCTAACAAATATACAAAAAAAACATTAAAATCGGTCGAGCGATTTCGCAGGAGTGTGACCACAAACACCGTGACACGAGATATTTGTATATTAGTTATGGAGTGTGTTGTGCTCATAATAAAAAAAAACTGATTTAAAATATACTAAATACATAACAGTGTCGTAGTTTTTATCAATAAAACATTTAAATGTTACATTTACACCTACGTTTTAAGGATAGACTTCCCCCGTTCGAACAGGGCTTTATATTATGGTCATTAACTCTGTACTGATACTGATGCAGTACGCCACTGCCTAAACCTTTTAGAAAAACAAGCGTGACTGTAACATATTATACATATATTTGAGTACATGTTACATCATCATGTCGGCCATACAACGTCCACTACTGAACAAAGGCCTCCCCCATAGAATTTCACAATTGTGTCATCATATTGGGGGGAATTTGCCAGTACTCACCACGCTTGGCTGGCGGATTGGTGGGCGCACACACAGAAGGGACGCTGCTGCCCATCCCTCTGGTTTAGTCCCTTAGTCGCCTTTTACGACATCCACGGGAGGGGATGGAGTGGTGCTTTATTCTTAATCCGGACACCACACGGACATGTTACATATTATACATATATTTTAATGATCACAACTCACTTCAGATAGGTACCTAGCTAATTGGTTTCATATCGGTGTGTTTAAGCTAGTGTTTAAGTATTCGTTTTAATTACCTGGAGCACCCCGCACATGGATAACTGAGTCTGCATCTGAATCTGAGAGCCATGTTGCGGCAGAAGAACGTTCGGATCGCAAATCATCGCTCGTTTCCTCGACTATCGTTTCGAGGTATAAAGCGTGAGTGCTGCCATTGTCACCTGTGGAAAAAAAAGGTTTAATCAAGCAAAATGCTAATAGAACCATAACAGACATATATTTTTGGCTATACTTTTATTGAATATTATTTGTGCTACTTGACGCTAGATGGCGCTGCGCACCATTAAACGAACAGCTCAGAAATATTACAATTCTGATGAAAATATATTTTGTATTAAGAAAACCGGAATAATTTAACACTCATGAATGAAGACATTTTTAATTTAGGGATGCGTAAGATGTATCGCGAATTCATGCTCCAATTTGATTCTACTAAAGTTCAACTCTACAAGTCATGTGCTCCGCCCATTGTCACTCCACTTTACAGATTTTTGAGCCATGTCGGCAACTTTTTGTTTCTACTGTAAACCGATGGATTTATAAATTGTTATCAGAATCTTGTTCGATGGGATAAGTCTTACGGTGCTTGAAGACCAAATGAACCTAGATCAAGAAGAATGCTAAAGCTAGGACACCTCTGTTAAATTTAATATCGTCACCTACCGTTAATCAAAACGCACATAACATGTAATTAACCTGACTAATCAACGAACATAAATCTGATTGTTCCTATTTTCTTTATGAACGGAAAGCGACAATTTCTTCAATCATTTACGCTATGAACATATATTAATTCGACCAACAGACAGTTGTTCCTGTGAGGACTTATGTCTGTAAGCTGTACCTACTTATACAGGAGAAATAATAGTGTGGAACAACGTTTAAAAAATAATTATGGCATGATAGTACGCATGTTATTTCGCTACAGAGAAAAAAAAACTCAAAAGAAATAAAAAACATGGTAAATATCCCGTTTTCAGTTCTAATAATAATATTTATCCAGTTAGAATGTTAAGTACATCCACAATCACACCTACATTAAACAAGTTATATTTAATTTCTCGCATAAAATTATAATAATAGATGTGTTGGACGACAATGGAGCTTTCTCTGGTTGCCTCATTGGGTGATGTAAGTATTCAGATACACCTCTAGTGCAGTTTAGATAAGTATCCTACGTATTATAATACCCGCCTTATAAACAAATGTGTAAAGTTGAAGATGAGTTGTTTTTATCACTATTAGTATTATTACGGTTGCAACCATATTGTATAAAAAAAAAAAAAATACTTAAGTAAATTTGTGTTTACTTGCAATGGAAACACTAAGGAAGAATTAGTTGGTTTTGACCGATTAGATTGATTACGTAATGATAAAACGATTACTAACAAAATACTTATCACACTAGATAAGGCATGTTGTAGTGTGGTGCCGGCTAACAATATCACCAACCCATTTCATTTTCATTAGAAAGCGACTATGGGATTAGTCGAAGGGCGGGCAGTAGTGTCCTTCGCGTACATTTACAACTCAACTGCGATCGCCAACCCGTATGCCAAACGTGGCGATTATGCCAATACCCCCCAATGACCACACAACACACCCATACCGGTCGTTGTGACGATCTTTGGGGGAGGCCTCTTTCAGTGGATTTTATTCAGCCAAAATGATGACTACAGATAAACCATGCGAGAGTCGATTGAATTTGCTGCGATACCGTACACCATGTTAGGATGCCATAAACCAACTTTAGGAATGTATTGACGAGGTAAAGTGAATATCTAATCGGCAAAATAAATGATTTTTTATAATGTTTTATTGCTTCTATGTACCTGTCCGTGTGGTGTCCGGATTAAGAATATAGCACCACTCCATCTCCTCCCGTGGATGACGTAAAAGGCGACTAAGGGACTATAAACCAGAGGGATGGCCAGCAGCATCTTTACTGTGAAACAGTAGCCATACTGCGCTCACCAACCCGCCTGTCAAGCGTGGTGAGTATTGGCAAATATCCCCCAAAATGATGGAACAATTGTGTAAATCTATGAGGGAGGCCTTTGTTCAGCAGTGGACGTATAAAAGGCTGAATTGATGATGAAAATTATGTAAAAAATTAGATAAAACCAGTACAAAAGCTCGCATTAACTGAACAAAAGCTCAAAGGTTTAAAAAAACTTTACCGGCAAGGTTTAAAATAAGATGACGTACGTAATAGCATTTCGCCAAGTCTAGACAATTGTTTAGATATTCTACCATGGTTTTATGTTACAAAATAATTAAAACATGCTAATGTCATTCTTTATTTAAACTATACGGCATTCTAAATTTAAACTATTGGAATTTATTGAGTTGAAACTGTTACAATTGATGAAATGGCTGTTGATGATTTTAATATCGTCATTATTTTTATATATTTATACAAAAGACGCATAATAATAATGAAAATCCAATAATGGTGTGTGCTAAAATATTTTAACTTAGTCTTTGAATAATTGTAATTGGTTTGTACCGTTTTAATTACAATAAATGAAAAACTAAATTAAGAACAGAATATATCATGGACAGATTTTTCAAAATTGTCGCTCCATTACACACATACATTTTGGAACTCTTAAGTAATTTGCCACTTGTAACTTAGATCACATTATTCGCATGAGCCACAAATATTACAAAGAAACTGATATCTTTATAAGATCATGGTCATAAAAGCGCAGGCATTTAGCATTACCTTGAGGATGCAAAAAAAGTCAAACACCTCCACAAAAAAAAAAAAAAAGTTTTGACAATAACCGGTTTTTTATAACGACTCGCGACGTAACGTTCCTGTTGCAGAAAAAAGCCTGTTTAAAATAACATATTATATACAATATAAATAATAGTAACTGGTTATTACGCATATATGTTGAAAAACATACGCCGTGTTTCCGTTTCTATGCTACCTAGCTCCAGTGTTTCCTAGCTAAATGACCTCATAAGAAAAACCTAGTAAGAAACTCAGGGCCATGGTCACATTTAAATATTATTGTTTTAAAATCCAGACAATAGAGAGACTCCGGTTATTGTCCGATTACAGTTTAGATTACACTGTTCTAAAAGGCCTCTGCGTTTTGGAACTATTTCCCTGTTTGAGCCCTTCAGAACACCCGGTTCCTCTTGGCGGAAGATGTAAAGCTGTGAAGAGAAACAAAAAGACTGGTGCCAATATAGTCACCTTTCACATTACAATGCGGTAGAGCACTGATCCCATTAATTATAATACGTTTTAAAAAATCTAATTCATACCAATAAAAAGCACTCGATAATGGAATAAGTATCCAACCAAAACACTTTCCAGCTGCACATAGTACATAATATGCACCCGTCTCATACAATGACCGAGCGCGAGGCGGGCTCTGCAAAGATGTTTGGTTCCTTTTTATATTTAGTTTTATTGGTCCCCAGTGGAGATTCATCATGAACTTCCTCCGCCCCGGGGAAGAGCGAAGGGGCATGCCGGATTCCTACGGGCTAAAACCACTTGACCAGTCATCTTTGGCACCGAACGGGGCTCCAAGTCCTCGTAAGATCACACTAGAGCCGCTCGTTGGTGCTACGCCTTTAGGTACATCTTGGAGGGGATGACTGTAAAGGCGACTGTAAAACGGCCGCCCCCCAGGCACTTCTCGAGAAGGGTTGTAAAGGACCCCCTGCCAAGCCTCGCTGTGCGCAGTGCTGCCCACACGGCAGGTCGCGCACATGGTCACGTGCCGCCATCTTCCCGGGAACATACCACCCTATTATAATGGTAGGGACATAGACCGCCGGCTGATATGCATTGACTGTGTTAGAAAATGAATGGTTTTTTTTTTCTTTATTTACTTATTCAGGCGGAGAGCCGTGGGCTGATTCACCGCTTATAAGGTTACGGGTGATTGCATCATCACCCAGTGATTATAAATTATTAACATGACATGGTATTTGTAGAACTAAATTACTATAATAACAAGTGTTTGCGAAACGCATCAGTCCACTATTTGCAAGTTGTTATGCATCCCGTGCAGGTCGTACAAGTAGATTAAGCTTATACAAAGTCCAAGTCCACGTGGGTTATACTAGAATATCAAGGTTCGATTGGTTGGGTTATAACTTATAACATCATAAAGGTGCGGTCTAACCACATCATTTAAATAATAGTTCACCTCTAGCTTTCTCTAGGCTTCCCATTGTAATCAAAGCGTAGTGACGCTTTAATCTTTATCGATAAAATGTAAGTATATTAATATATCTCTGAGCTCTATAAAAACTTATCATGAGTAAAGATCAAATATGAAAATAATGAGTATTTAAATATTACGTGACAGCTGTGTACATTTAAACATGATTCACGATATCACATACTTAATAAACCATTGTTAATAATGATGTTGCCATGTGTGTCTGTTCCAAAATTCTATGATTATCTTAACCTTTGTACAAAAAACTGTCGACCTTATTGAAACAAAAGCATTCATGATAATGTCTTGTATCTAGTAATCATTAAAACCAAACTAATTTTAAGTATGTTATTAATATGACACAAATTTAACTAATTATGTTATACAGAAACTATTTAACCTTCCTAAAAATGTTTTATATTTAACCAGACTATTGATTATTCTGAATTATTTTAGTTTCAATCTAATTATTCTTTTCTTCAACGACTATATTATATAAGAATTGAGATCTAACACATATTTTAACGATATCCTAAATGGATTTTTTTCATATGAACCTGGCAACATATACACATGAGACTGGCAGGTTGGGGTGAACGGCCCGCAGCAGGTGAGACTCAGCTGACCGCGGGCACGGAACTGCGCATGCGTGGTCACCGGTGGTTTAGTATTAATTCCATTAAATGGCGCCATTTAGTGTAAATGAGATCAATGTTTTATGTTACCCTGTTAAACTTTATTTATATTGCTTTAGTTACTATATTTTAAAGTTATTGTATGTTAATCGTAATAACAGGTGAATAGAGCAGTTTTTACCTACACCGATGACGTAATAGTGCCATAAACTAACTAGTTATGAAGTTATCTCCTCCGAATCTGTAATTTTAACAGTCCTTGGCGACTGGCGAATGCTACTGTATACTGCGAAAGATATTAATTTGGGTAAATGTTAAAAACTGACTACATTGAATTACTACATACTTATATTGATACGAAGATACATAAAGGTTATTAAAATGGCTATATTAGAATTAAAATCAATGTAAGTAGGTATCGTGCCAGAATCGCATTACTCGTGAACATGGCTCGAAACTAAAACAATGATTTGTCGTCATAAACAACCACTAACAATCAATGTACACCTGTTTCTCGATTATGCAAGGATAGTTGAATGTATGGCAAGCGGTCAAGATTGTAAATGTGCTAGCAAATAAACACTTACGCCTAGAATACGAATTCATATTGCAATTGCGTGGCGTTCTAAAATTGTGTCTACTTTTTGATCGAACATACACTAACTTTATCCGAAAAAATATAAATATTGTCTGATGGATGAAAAGTTCAAATTACGTCATTATAAATGACAACAACAACAACAAACAACACACCCATATCGATCGTTGTGGTGGTATTTGGGGGAGGCCTGTGTCCAGCAGTGGACTTCATTCGGCCGAAATTATGTCGATAAATTCAATAATGTTAATGTGTTAGAAAGATTAATGATGACGGTATTGAAGGACATTTTTTTTTGGGTAACGATTTTATTGACCGAGACGTTTTGTAACGCAAGTTGGAAGAAGCCTGTGTCTAGGCAGTAGCTAGGCGTGCTAGCAGTGGGCTAGGCGAAGTCGAAAAAATACATTTTATTAATAACGTTACATTTGTTCTTTGTAATTTCGAATACAACTTTCTAGAAAATAAAGTTTACTGTAAAGTTTTTTTTTTTTTAAGCATTGGCCCACACTAACATTTCTCCTGTGTGGTGCGTTTACAGACACAAAGTAAGTTATGACCATACCGAATTAAATCGAATGAAAATCTCGAGTCAAACTTAAGATCAAACCTAAAAAGTACTCCAGTATACTGAATAACCTTGGTAACGTGAAATAAATACAGCAGGTATGTAAATACGACCAAGAGTTTATGTTACGAGGATACGTAGGAATCTCATGAGCGTTGCGCTAACAACACTAACACATACACATCAGTTTGGCAGTTGTAAATATTTATTTGATCAATCAATTATAACGAGTATATAGTTTCAGCCAAAGCAGGTCCGGGGGAGCGGTCTAATGCATAAAAGCGTACAACTCACCCCCGGCTAGAGGTAAGAAGAAGGACACCGTGGGGTTTTAGCCGGTTTGATCCCGGCATGCCCCTCCGCCCTTCCCAAGGCTAAGAGGATTTACCCATGTTAAAAAAAAAAAAACTGTGTCGTCATATTAGGGGGAATTTGCCAGTACTCACCACGCTTGGCATGTGGGTTGGTGAGTGCAATATGGCTACTGTTCCACAGAAGGGACGCTGCTGCCCATCTCTCTGGTTTAGAGGCCCTTAGTCGCCTTTTACGACATCCTCGGGAGGAAATGGAGTGGTGCTATATTCTTAATCCGGACACCACACGAACGATAATAATTTCAGTAATGCATATAAAAAAGGAATTTAAACACACAGAATTAAGTCTAGCTCACATTTATACATAAATAATATCACAAATTCATTGCATCCGTGAATACATCGTAATGGCGATACTCCTTTATTGCAGTTCGTTGTAGACATCTATTTACGGCCGAAATTATTAATTTCGGCCGTAAATAGATCACTCTAATCCGAAATCACCAGATTCACATTTAACACAAAAAACAGACATTCGAAATGCGAAATCCAAATACTTTGGATTATATCGATTATTACTTTAGGTCGTTAGAGGTCCATATTCACCAGTCTAATCTACGGACTGATATGAAGAGAAAAAAATAAACATTTTATCTCTAAACATGCAACACATTCTTAATTTGCGGTACGGTTGGCGCAGTGGGTAACCAGTTGGCTTTCTGCGCTACGTGCCGCGGGTTCGATCCCCGATTCTCCGCACGGCCTAAATATTTGTTTGATCTACAGATAGTCGTTTCGGATCTGGGTGTTTGTGTATGTGATATTTATGTCTGTAAACTGTACCCACGTTACAGGAGAAAACCGAGTGAGGGACATTGTTTAAAAAAAACGTTTGAGATCCATAATCACCAGCCTAATAAAGTCTACGAAAAAAAAAACAAGTTTCTGTTTATCTCTAAACATGTAATACATAAAGCTCCAATCATAATTCCCAGCGCGTTACTTGTGGGAAGCTGCCACAATAAAACCAAGGGTCAACTGTCACTTCTCTGGGTCATACGTGTACTGGGTGAACACCTGACGGACACATGTTCTAACGGTTAGCCCTCGATCAGGGTTCAATTCTGAGCACGTTGCGTTTGGAATCCGTAATACCGTACAGAATGCTAGCGGCAAATTGTCTGATAGACATAATCGGGCCGAAAGTAGGTAAATCTGTTTCTATTAAGCCAGTCGCGGTTGATAGAATCTGTGGTAATGCGTGCAATATTTAGTGTTGCGACTTGTTTTTAGAACACGGTATCGATGGAGGAATTCATAATACTATAGTAACCCTGGCAGTTCTTCTTGAGATAGAAGAATGAAAAGATCTAACTATGGACTTTGCATATATAACGGCCTACATAAATAGTAAAGTTTATTTGAAGGGGGAAATCAGTAGGATACAAGGGGCAATTATAGGGAAGTTGCGTTTATTAAAAAAGAGTTTAATTTCTTTTAATTTTGCATTAATTAATATGTAAATAGATATTCGAGCGCTTAAACGCTGCGGCCCGTTTATTAATGCAATTATTAAAAATGTTTTTTTGTCTTAAATAGCAACTCGATTAATAATTTAATCAAAATAATTGCTTTAAAGAAATCAGGAGCGCAACTTTTTTATATAAACGCTGTCCCGCTGATTGTTTGTTTATAAAGTTCGCTATTTTTATAGGAAACTGTAATTTATTTAAAAATGTTGCGTTTATGAATACACATACCTAAGTATTATGTTTATTACCAAAATATGTATTGAAAATAAAACTGTACAAATCATATTCTTTTTTTAAACCTCTGTAAAATAGACTCCGACAAAATAACGTTGTTTATTTTATACAAAATAACAGGTAGTTAGAGATCGAGATACATGCATAAATCTGCTTGGAATTTCGTTCAATTAAAACGTGGAATTCAGAAACTATTTCGTTTATCATTTATAATTAAAATATCGCTTCCTAAGAATTTGAGATTATTAAGAGTTAATCGTTCCACTACATGCCGTGCCGTTTATTATTCTACTAAACGGTAGTGGAACGGATAAGACCCAGTTACACGAAATTGTTTCGCCGACTAGATAAAACCCGGTTTTCTATGATGTACGGTTCATTTGTTTGTTATACCGATTCGTTATTCACACCGGGTTTAATTATAGTTCGTCGACATCAATGATATGTGTAAAACCATTCTACGTGACCAAACACTATGCAGGAAAGTGACAGTACTTCTGTTCCGCATTACAGGCCATTGGCGCTGTGTTAACAACCCAAGAGTTAAATTTTAGGCCTATCAGATCGAGAATCAAAACTCAAGTAGAACTTGAGTCGACATTGGATCAATTGGATATAAATGCTGGATCTATTACGTAGGGCTCATATTTGATATTTGCCCTTAAACTTAAGTAACTTATGCAAAACTTTGGTATGTCTGACTTATCACTCAGGGAATGTAATTTTATTAATAATAGAATATGATAATTTCGACATATCCTCTAATTGATATTATGTGATCGTTTTATCTTGTGAATGTTTACATGTGTTGTGACATTTATTCTTTTATGACTGATCTTATGTGTGACATGTTAATTGGTTAATTTAAATTGTAAGTGTCCTAAAACTTTGTACGCCATCTATTGGCCAAACATAGTGATTCTTCTTTACTTATACAAAAACATCTCACCTTTGTATAGGTACAAAGGTGAGATGTTTTTGTATAAGTAAAGAAGAATCACTTACAAAAATAAATGATTGATTGATTGATTGATTGATTGATTAACGTAATCTCGACTCAAGTTTTACTTGAGGCTGGGTTCTCGATCTGCAATACGGGCGTCATGGCCGAAAACTGAAACGGCACATAATATTAAGTCCCTACATTATATATATACTTACGCTTCAACAGGGTATGTAAATTTCAGAATACTAGAATCAAAAATCCCTACACAGCTTATGGCCCGATCCAACAAAAACGACACCCAAAAATTGACCATAGCTGTTGACTCGAGATCGAACCACTGGATCGAGTTACGCAACCCTCAGGTAATCTCGACAGATCGCCACTATATACCTAGACTGGTAAGAGAAGGTATCGAGATTACCAAATATAAGAACTTTAACCGGGAGGACGGGTTTCAACTGTCAAAGGCCTGGAGTCCTGTGGTTCGATTGTGTAAAGATCGACAAAGTGCGCGATAAGTTCGCGAGCAGACACAGTGAGTTTCGTGTGTCGGAAAAAAGTCGAGTTGTGACGGTCTTAAGTGATAGTGGCAGCGGACTCAGCGCACAAAACGTTTAAGAAAGAGGGTAGATCGCTTTTGTCTGCTCATAAGCACCCACCCGCAATCACTTCAGTTTATCCGTAAACATGGCGCTTGCAAGAGCACCGAAATATCGGAAACTGGAAACAAATAATAACATGGTAAATATCCCGTTTTCTGTTCAAATAAAATAATAGTGTTAGTGACCATGTCAGTTCAAAATGAAAGATAAGCGTTAAAAATCGAGGGTTACAACGTAAGGTAGTCGACCTGCATCGGTTTTCTAAATCGAAAATTATAATTATTAGTCCTTTCGATAGATAACGTATTAGATTGGGCACACAGCTGTGTTTACAAGTCAGAAGTGCCTACAATAATTATAGACGCACAACTATAATCGTAGGTAAACATGCCCGTCTCATAAGGATAAGATATAATATGTCGTACTGTGTCAACGTCTAGACAAACATTGTGCCTTACCATAATTATGTTCCGTAATCTCGTCCTCATTTAGTACTATGTAGTTTGCACCTTGCACAACTCACTGCATCACAATTTTAAAGATGAACACTTTCATCAAAAATTTTAATATAGTCTGTGGTTCCTACGCGCTCTTTCGCTATCTGTAATGTACATGTCATTGTACTTTTTTGTGCCGCTCGCTGTATACGCAACTCAAGAAAATCTTCCAATTATCCTCCTTTTTCTTCAAAAATAGGGAAACACTGGCGGAGGAGTAAGGATGAGGCAATAGAAAAGCTAAATAATCGATTGTGGGAGCCCAAAAAAAGCGGGAGTCTACACGACCGTACCGGTAAGTTACTAACTACATGTTTCACAGGAGATGGATCCGCAGTGTCGCAGCAATATACACTATATGCACGTAAATCTAAACGACACCACCAATAGAGCTTTCACGAGAGGTCAGCCGGTGGAGGTTATTCGTTTACAAGGAAGAAGACAGGTCAACGGTGACAAGTTTATAGTGCCTTATTTTAAAAATAAACGACACCACCAATAGAGCTTTCACGAGAGGTCAGCCGGTGAGAAGTTTATAGTGCCTTATTTAAAAAATAAACGACACCACCAATAGAGCTTTCACGAGAGGTCAGCCGGTCGTGTATTCGTTTACAAGCATGAACTCGAGGTCAATCGTGACAAGTTTAAAACGACACCACCAATAGAGCTTTCACGAGAGGTAAGCCGGTGCAGTATTCGTTAACAAGCGAAGAACGAGGGAGCGTCCACGAGAGGCTAGCCAGTTAAGTATCTTTTATTAGCAAGATAAAACGCTATTTGATGCATCCTTAGAGCTTTCACGAGGGGTTATCCTTGGATTTGCAGTCAGGAGCCTAGATGATTACGAAGACCTCTTCAGTCGAAGCCGAGGTAGTTTACCACATGGACAAGGACAATGTTTTTCATTACATGAGCGGAGCTGATGCAGTGAAGCTCTAATGAACCAGGTGCAAACACCTTTCCGTCACCTATCATAAGTGGCTACAAATATAGTGTCTCACCTAGTGATGAAATCAGATAAAAGAAAGGAGGGGGGCAGACTTGCAAAAATAGTGCTCACCTCTGAGATAATTCAGTAGGAATAACACGCAATATACAAAAAAAAAAAGACTAATCATGCAGAATGGCCTTAAGATCTAGATCCACTATAATCAAGAAACATGGCCCTATAAATAAAGCATACAAGCATTTATGCAAAAGTCAAATCAATGCTATTATGAGACACTTAGTACTATCTCAACCCTTGAAAAGATTTTCAACAACATGATTGTACACAATGAGATGAAAACCACATTTCGCAATCAGTGATTCAACTGGATTGCTATGCAACTTATTGTATGAAGTTATAGCCTGCACATCATTGATAAATTGATATCAGAGAAGCCTGCAATCTCATAATACCTGTTTGGGAACAAACTATAGGATAAAGTAAATACCATAAAACTGTTCAAAATCTGGGTGAGATTGAAAGAATACTCCCAGTGAAGGTCCTATCCCTATCAAAATCCCCTAAAACTTGAAACTAAAAGGGGGGAGCACAACAGCTATAAATGTCTTTCCAAGCGGGCAAAACCATGTCGAGTCCAACAACATATGTGAATAAATTGCTGGTGGTTTTCGTGATATTCTGGCGGAGACACCACTATCCCTGTTGCTGAGGCCCTAGCCTGGATCCTGATCAATGATGAATAAGGTACATACCAATCAACTGAAATACTTTTCCTACTACTGCGATACTAGGTATCACTAAAAGTCCTACCATACACAAAAGGTTTAAAGGTTATACTATACCTTTCACTAATGTTCCTGTACAAACTACTGCTCCATTAAATAACCAGGTTACTCAGAAACTGAGTAAATTTGTATCAAAATGAGAAAAGATTTTAAAAATTGTTGCAACAAATTTTTTGTAAGATTTAAAAAAATGCATATTGTACTGTCAATAAGGGAATCTGATAGGAAACACTCATGTTCCCTATTTCCAGATTATTTGTATGAATTTACATGCCATCCCTTCAAGCTTAGTACAGCACCATATGATTTTACCTAGATCATGAAACTGCTAATTTTTACATGAGATCATTGCATCGGTTATCAATAATAATTCTTGTCTTGCTGACTCCTATGAAAAGTGTAAACTAAATGTGTCCACCAACCAAAATTTCTTAGAAAATCTTGGTGTTTTCATATCAAAGAAAATATGCCTAAATGCTAAACAAAAATAGCAGAATTTGGGACCCATATTAGATTCCATGCAATTTTTTCTATCTTGCTCTCCCAGAAGAAGATAATATTTTATTTCTAAATTCTAGAGAAACCATAAACGGGTGCAAAATAATAATTATCTCAACCATAAGGTGTCCTTGTTTCAACATAGCTTAACATTGTGCATGGCCCAGCTATAGAATACATTTGACTTTATACCTACCAATGTCATGGAAAAATCTTACAACAGTAGCCCTGAAAAAGTAATAGTGCAATCTTATGTATATAGGATACATTTGCACATACTTAAATGGTGGCCTCCTATATTGAAAGGAATTAAAACTAAATGAATTTACCTACACTTATAAGCACAGAAACCAGTTGCTTTTGAAATAAAACAAGGTAACATTTCACTTGGAATAGATATGAACCATAACCTATATTAATAAGATATGGGCAGACACTTCAATGGCAAAGAAGCTGTGGTAGTTTTGTAGTGGTTTGATCATATTATATGTGTAGAACGCTATTGCTAATAAAGAATGAAAGTGTTTCATTCGGAAATTGAAATGGAACTATGTGGCCGTAGCCTTTGAACCACTTATAGCTAATCTTGGTGAACGATAGAATGATGTTTGCAAATGGATGTATTGCTAATTGCATCAAATATGTATCATGGGTTCCTGACCTAGATACACCATAGATGCCTCTACTCTTGAATGGCATGGGACATTCTTCTGTGTTCCCTCCATTTGCACTCATAGTAGATTTTTATTTTTTCGGAAAATAAAAACAGAGCATTGTAATTATATATATATGGGTGTATAGTAAGATATATATGTATATATATATATATAATAAAAACTAAAAGATGTGTATATACATATATTATTCTGCGACCTAGTATATAAAAAAAAAAAAAAAAAAAAAGAAACATGTCTATATACATACAATATACTGCGACCTAGTCGTGACTTACTGTCGTATCCTTCCAGGGAATATCAATCCTTTACACAGGATTCTAACACTGATTACCACCACATTTTACCATACCACACAGTATACCATCCTCTTCAACGGACAAAATGTTAGCTTCGTTATAGAACAAAACAGGATGGCAATATTAATCTGCAATAATCAGAGAATCCCCAACTGTAAAAGTTATGATGTGCATCCCCTGGTTATATTATTCTTAGCATCGAAGTTTAATTAATAATTAAAGTTTTTCCTATAGCTCACTCAACACTGAGGTCAACAATTTTTTTTTTCTCTTCCTACACTTAGGATCGCACTTGAGTAGAGATGAGAGAAGAACAAAGTTCTTTAAGCAAATATTTAAAGGTAGGGCAACAAACCCTAAGTATTATGTTGTACCTATGTGACTTTAACATTAAGAATAATTATTGTTGAATATGTTTCCCAATGCAAGCCTGTGTGGAATTACCCAAACACAGGATCAAACCTTGTTGCTGATTTGTATAGATAAAATTACCGTTAAAGTAGATAATATCAACATAAAAATTACAAAATGGTAAAAACATCTAGATCTTACCTTTTGTCTTACCATTGATCTTAACCATTTTTAATACTAGCATTTCTTATCAATTATTTTAAAGATAATTGCCATTAATATTTGTCCTGCAACAACCTTACTTTGTTATTTAGATGTTAATAAAATAAAGGACGAACTGTAATACATAATTATTACATTAAGGAAGCCTTATTACGGCGCCTCCACCGCATCTATTAAGCAGATGGTTGAAGTAAGTTTTAACTAATAATGGATTGGATACTAGTAAATCTACAGCATACTACACAAAAGCAAGAAACGCCTCAACTTGGCTTGGTTTTGCAAGAGGCCAAATGTTTATTTATGATCCCAATGGCTCAAGCTATGTGTTCTATATGGATATTTCTTAAATAAATAATAAACACAAACTAAAATAAGAGCCAACTTATGTGATGAATAGGTATTATAAGTACACCATATAATCATATAAATTAGAAATGCAAAGAATTGCACTTTTGGGAGTACGGCAGTGCTTCCGCCAAGTTTATTTTTATATGAATAATGCGAAACGTATTTATTTATACCTGTTCATCTACTATAAGTCTTAGAGGACACAAGACTGAGGTTCATAAATAATTATAATAAATTGTAACAATGTTTATTAACGAATAAACAAGGTTGATTATTAACACAACTTTCTTCTTTGAACATCTACATAGTACTAAATGAGGACGAGATTACGGAACATAATTACAAAGATCGGACTAACTTACCTAGTGACGTCCGATCCTCAATTATGTGAAGTAATCTCGTCCTCATCGAGTCCCAACCCATCCCAAATAAATCTAAAATTATATAAAATTGCAATCTAGATCCCTGCTGAAAGTTGTGTTCTTATGCTTTGAATTAATGACATGTACATTACAGATAGCGAAAGAGCGCGTAGGAACCACAGACTATATTAAAATTTTTGATGAAAGTGTTCATCTTTAAAATTGTGATGCAGTGAGTTGTGCAAGGTGCAAACTACATAGTACTAAATGAGGACGAGATTACTTCACATAATTGAGGATCGGACGTCACTAGGTAAGTTAGTCCGATCTTTGTAATTATATATGTGCGATTTTGTGGATCGACACATTGCGGTCGACAAAAATCTAAAACGGACGATCTTTTTCATAGATTTTAATAGATAGCTCGTTAAAATTGATGTACAAAACAAATATGTAATCTCTGAGGCTATGGTTGGCGGGTTAGAGGTGGTGCAGCAGCGTTGCGGTTTTTTTTATGGCTTCTTGCATACTGTTCCGAGATATGTGGCTGCTTAACCGGGCGAATTCTGGCAAAGCCGAAAGAGGCCTCCAGCCAGGCTAAAAATTAATTTTATAAACTAAGCAACTGCTGTTAGGGCCGCCCCCTGCGCGACTCGAACCTCGGCTTAGTGCGGTGCTGGGGGGTACAAGCTAAGTACGGACAGCTGGAGCGGTATTATTTAAATATTTTAGTGGATTAAGACTAGGTACAGGCACGGGCTGGCGCGAGCAACAGACGGGGGAGAGATGATTGAACGGGATAGTGGCGCGGCTACAGGTTTCCGCGACGTCGGTGTGGCGGGTAGTTGCGGGCCCCGGGCATCCTTATTTATATAGGCTAATACGAGATACTTCACACAGAAAGGGAGTCGAGGGCGGCACCTGCACAGCTCTCAGAATGCATACATGACAGTAATTTACAAAGCTGTGAATCCCGCGCCATGCGATCTTTCCAGTCCGCTACCGAACCGAGTACTACATAGCGGAGCCATTATGCCAGTATTATGATAATGTCATTGTTGTTTAGTGCGGAAAATGTCTGCGATTATAATATCCACGGATTTTCTCCGAATTAATCAAGTTTGCGTACAGATAACAAAGATTGGGATATCGTACCATGCAGCTTACATGACGTCAATGTTAATTCTTTATCTACCAACAAACACATTAATATTATCTGCTATATCTTTATCATGTCACTTAAGTACTTAGTCTTGATTTGAACAAAGGTAGATTGTTCGGTAGTTATGGTTATTAGTTTAGATTTTCTTTGTACTTTATGTATTAGATTGATGGAAAAAATATACGTATATTTACGCAGTTGAGTTGTTTATGCACTCGAAGGACACTGCTGCCCATTCTCCAATCGCCTTTTACGACACCCACTGGATGAGATGGGTTAGTGCTAATCGTAGCCGGCACAACACGGCTTAGTCCTTACACTGAATACTTGTACTTATGTAATTTATTTGTCACATACTTCTTAATTGATATATTACTGATATTTTATGTGAAACATGTGCATGTAAGCGGTTAAAACCTTACGAGTGGTTGGTACATTTCTATCCTAACATACGTGCCGTGTGGTACCGGCTGCGAACAGCACCAACCCATCTCATCCCATGGGTGAAATGATGATGACATACGTGAGCCCATTCAAACTGAATTCCGTATCATTTTTAGGGTTCCGAACGTCCGAAGAAAAAAACGGCGGAACACTTATAGGATTACTCGTGTGTCTGTCTGCCTGTCCGTCTGTCACAGCCAATTTTCTCCGAATCTACTTGACCGCTTAAGTTGAAATTTGGTACACCTATGGATTTCTACGACCCAAACACGGACTTGTATCGTAAATAAATGAATTGTGAATATGGGGGTCACTTTTGGGGAGTAATATAGAAAATTTAAGACTGAAGTTTTGCAAACTGTACCGTCTAACACATTACATTGGGCTTGTTGTGAAGGTCTTAAATATATTTATTTTATAGTTTTAATATATATAATTTTAAAGCTATTTAATAAAATAGGCGAAAATTTAACGTCCTTTTTCATATGGTAGCCATTACCGTCACGTCTCTGTGACCTTATGAGAGTTAAGCATACACAGTTCGCCGATGACAGCGGCTCTATCATCGAGTGCTACGTACTCGTATGCACTCTGTGGGCGAAACGTTCATCACACATTTTCCGGGACTACAGGCTCTTCGCAATGCACTTGACCCTTCGAGATGAGTCAAGCGTCAAATGGCATAACAATAACTCTTTAAACTAGACAATGATGTAGTTTTGTTACACAATAGCTACGTGAGACCGAATTAACAAAAGATCTGTTGCAACAGTGCTGGAATCAAGCTTATTTACCGTCTCATTAATTTTGATGTAGAACAATGCCAGTGTTTACGCATGAAACTTATCACTGAACAAAGTTGCGGAGGTGGGCCCGTGGATGTTCGCGGCATAGCGCCCCAGACGCACCATAACCCGCTGTGACAGTGGTTGTACTTGAGGATAATATAACTGAACATTAGAAACAATATTTGCTGTATAAGTTTTTTTTTTTGGGCTTCTCGTATACATTTCTGGGAAATGTGGTTGCTTAACCGGTCATTTCTGGCGAAGCCAAAAGAGGCCTCCAGCCAGGCTTAAAATTATTATTTAAAATTAATTAACGATCAACAACACGGTTTTCTTCCTGGTAGATCAACCACATCGAACTTACTTGGTTACGTTAGCGATATAGTCCAGGCAATGGAAAACAATACTGAAGTGCACGCAATATATACAGACTTCTCCAAAGCGTTCGATATCGTGGACCACGATATCCTTATTCACAAACTTGATCACGCTGGCATATGTGGCACATTGCTGAGGTGGTGTGAATCATATCTTCAAAATCGCTCTCAGCTTGTTGTAATTCGTGGTTTTAAGTCACCAGTTGCTATGGTTCCCTCTGGCGTACCTCAAGGTTCGCATCTTGGGCCTCTTTTTTTTCTCCTTTTTATAAACGACCTCAGCATCGCTATAACCTCAAAATTTAAAATGTACGCCGATGACTTGAAGATATACAGAGTAATTGGCTGTATAGAAGATGCCAAATATCTACAGAATGATCTCAATTCTGTAAGTCACTGGTGCCACAAAAATAAAATGATATTAAACTCGTCGAAATGTTTCCACATAAAATTTAGTCGGAAAAGAAACCCCTCGGATGCTGTTTATTTATTGAACGATATGCCGTTAACAGAAGTCACGAGCACGCGTGATTTGGGAGTTGTTGTGGACCAGAAATTGGATTTCCGTGAACACATCGATCATATTGCTAAAAAGGGGGGAAGAATGGCGGGCTTTGTTGTCAGGCAAACCAAAATTTTTAAGGATCCAGAAATTCCCATTACCCTTTTCAACTGCTATGTTCGGAGCTTACTGGAATATTGCAGCCCAATTTGGAGCCCATCTTACGCGATCCACGTAACCAGAATCGAAAGGCTTCAAAAGCAATTCCTTTATCATCTTTCTTACGCCAGCAATCTTTGCAGCAGTCTAGACACCTATGACTCTAGACTCGAACATTATAAATTGGTCCCACTTGCCCACAGACGTAAGATAGCCGATGTCGTCTTTCTTTATAAGATCATGCTTGGGAAAGTAGATAGCCCTGACATATTAGAAAAATTGCAATTAAGTATACCACGAGCTGGAAGCCGCTTACAAAATCGCAAATTGTTCGCTTTACCATCATGCCGTACTAATTATGGTCAACATTCGCCGCTATATCGGATGTGTTCAACTTTTAATCAGGTGTGCCAAGAACTCGATCCATTCAATGCATCGGTCAAAACTATCAAACAATCTTGCCTCCTTAAATTATAATTTATTTTGTTATAGTGAATATTCGTATGCATGCTGTGTTCGCACTTAGAAGGTGGTTAAACTATCTTGTTTTTTACTTGTTAGGTATTTTCTATTGCATGTTAGTTGTAATTGCCAGTTTGCGAGCCATTAATAAAAAAAAAAAAAAAAAAAAAAAAAAACTTTCGCTAAGGGCGCCGCCTGCGGGACACGGACCTCGGCTTAGGGCGTTGCTGGGGATAACAAGCTATTGTTTTGGGGACAGCTGGACCGGTATTATTTAAATTGTATTAGGGGACATTTAAAGCTACAGGCTCGGCACGGGCCGGCGCGAGCAAGAGACGGGGGGGAGAAGTGCTAACTTGAACGGGAAGGTGACGCGGCGATAGGCCTCCGCGACGTTGGTGAGGCGGGAATTCTCGGCGGCGAGGACGGTACAACAGTCGGGTGTTGAGTGAACGAAACAACGCGAGTCTCTTTATGTGATCTAACGTGATTTTGTCGTGCCTCGGGCCACACTGCGTTATAAAAACCACCACCGTAAAAAAACTTAGGTTTACTCGCTCTTCTGACATTAGCCGTAAGACAAAATATGATTATTTCCTTTATAATTTGCTTTTGCCTTTTTGGCCAATCCTTGCAGTTATAAATCTGTAGACCCAGAGAGAGTTTAAATTTTTGTGGCTCATGATTTAAATAAACTACCCTCAATTACTTTCGATCATATAGATGTAACTCGACTTTTAAAAGATATTGTTATTCTACAAAATGAAATGAAATTGATCAAAAGTTCATATGTGACGATGGATTAACTACTACAAACAATGGGGGAGTAGATGAAAAGCAAAAATTACGGTGTTACAGGGAAGGAAACTTAAAATCATGTAGTGGAGAATTCTAAAAGAAAACATTAACTGTCGAAGAGGTGCATGCTTAGCTTGTTTTGATTATGATGGTGGTCCATTGGGTCTTCCACATATGTCCTCAAAGTCAATGACCGCTAAAAACTTAACACCAACAAATATGAATTATTGAGTAAGCCAGTGTCGCGGTGGTTGGACGCACTAATTAGTTCATTGGACACCGCTTCACGTAATTTCTAAAAGTCAGTGGCGAAATATGCGATAGTAATTAATGTCAACACTTGTAAATATAAAATCATATAACTAGAATAAGCTTTAGTATACATATATTTAACTTTACCCTGGACCCTGCGCAATGAATGGTTATGTGCATGTGAAAGAAGTAATTAAAAAGTTACGCCCACCAAACCCTATGACCGATTGTAATTCGTTTAGAGATTTTTATCTTTGTAGTAAAGGAATATGTTAGTTCGAACAGTTTATATTTATAAGTACACTAACACTATTCACAGTATAAACATATGGGTAATTTGCAAAAAGTTGGATACCTTAAATGCCGCCAGCATTGCCGCGTTGCATTGCGTTGCTGTTTAACAATCTCTGTGCTTAAAGTTCTTAGAACTTTAAAGAGATAGGAATATGACATAAACTAGCAAGCTATTTCATTTAAAACTGCAATAAAAACGACATAATTGTACAGTAATGCATGAAATTAAATAAAATACATATTATTAATTTAGTATTGAAGCTATATAATATATTTCGCCAATACTTAACTATTTCTGCCTAAAGTAATTCTATAATTTTTTAAATGTAAAATCAAAGTAAACGTTATAAAAGTGGGCATTTGGCGTCAAAGTACTCCTCATCGCTGTCAACTGGTAATGTTTCCTTCTTCTCTTGGATTATGGTTTCTGTAGAGTATCTTCCACAATTTCGCCAATTTCAAGTATGTGACAACGTTGTACGGTGTTCAGATTAATCAATCTTCAGTAAGTTATTGAAATAAACATTGTTATTATTAATCTTTACATATTCATAAAATAATTCTCAAAAATGAAAGAAATCTACAAAAATATGTCGGCATCGTCGTACGGTTCAATAGTTTTTTTCTTTTCAGTAACTTTTCGAGAAACCTGGCAGCACTGACACGTTGAATGACAATGTGTATTCTTTAGAAACGGCCAGCCCTGTGCTCACGCGCAGTGTCGACCAACCGTCTTGGCAATATCTATAAAAAGAATACGTAGATACGAAGACTCGGACCCCATGACCAATGCGTTTCGACCCGAACCGGTTCAAAACAATAATTTCTGATGAGGTTACTATAATTGCGCCGTTTGAGGGCTTCTGCAGCACATCCAGCCGTGCTTGGAAGATGTAAAGGGGCAATTGTGTCGACACAAATAGACCCTATTTGTGTCGACACTCTTGCCCTTTCCTTTGCCCCAAAACAAGAGGCCACTCATTCTTCACGGCAGTAACGACGTACCGTCCGGTCTTTTGCCATCGTCGCGTGCCAAGCCGTTAGGTTCTAACACAGCTGGAACTCTGTGATAAGATTACGATGAATAATGTCATTAATATTGGCATGCCATGCAACCTATGTGACCTGCACTGTTACTGCAAGATAGGCCTGATATCCGAAAGCGCGGACAGCTTCTCCACAGTGCAACTGATGAGGAGTACCACGAGGAAGACCACAATATATAGATACAACTGGAACTCGATTCGGAAAGATGAACAATTTAGATGATTAAAAACATGCCATTGATGATAGGAATCATTTCCCCATCGCTATTACCGAGTATTTCATTATCCAAAAATGGTTTATGCTGTCAAATAATTTCACGCAGAATGATCACGTCAGATGGTAATAGTGTGAAAATAGTTAATTTAACGCCACGTAATTTAAAGAGATAGATCCATAGTTTCCTGACATTTCACACATGTTGAGAAGAAAATCCTGCTTATCGGAACACGCATAGAGTAGGGTTCTGTTATAGTCATATACTACTGTGTCCATCATATATCAGCCAAATGACGCCCACTGTTGAACAAAGGCCTCTCCCATAAACGACCTGTTACATGCCTTGTGTCGTCGTTTTGTAGGGAATTTTCCAATACTTACCACGCATGGCAGGCGGGCGGTTTCTTTTTAATTAAACGGCGGGTGAGAAACCGTGGCGCATAGCTAGTAATTTGTATAAAGCTAGTTGACGACTGCTGCAATTTTTTTATTTGTGCCAATGTAAATTCTTCATGAACTTCCTCCGCCCTGGGAAAGAGCGAAGGGGCTAAAACCACTGGGGCGATCATCTTCGGCACCTAAGGGGGCTCCAGGTCCTCGTGTGATCACATTAGAGCCATCCCACTGGTGCCAAGCCTATAGGCACATCTCGGAAAGGGTGACTGTAAAGTGGTCATCCTCCCCGAGGATATTGTACAGGATCCCCCCGAAGTCTCACTGTGCGCTGTACTGTGTTGTGCACACGGCGGCGCGTGACCACATGCGCGCCACCGTCCCCGGAACGAATACCTGCAGATCATACAAATATTTGTTTCGTGTTGGAATCGAACCCACGACCCGGAGCACAGCAGTCGACTGTACCAGCCTCTGCAGCAACCGTGCCGTATTGTTTGTAGCACCTCCCTATTTCCAATCTGGTGTTAGGGTAGGTTAGGTTTGGTTTGTAACCTAATTCTTAGTTCTATCTTAGGACTTTATTTACATATAAACAAAGTAACATTTACGCCACTTATAATGTTATGTACTCAGTGTATCGCACAGTGCACAGTTATCGGCGACCTTTATCCACTTCTTTTGTACAATGACCCACATAATTAACAGGTTTCGCCCTACTATTGTTGACGAACAATGTACAATGCAGAACATAATAACGAATGCGCAATATGATTATACGTAACTTGTTTAATTCATTTTAACGGTTGAAATACAAGAGGCCTAAATACAATAAAGGCAATGGAAATTAGAATCGGTGCATAACCGACCGAAAATGCAGTCTTCTGTAAAATCCGTGTTAGCGTGTTTAGCGATATGGCTTATCACGCTCGGCAGGTGGAATCACCATGTAATTTTACCGCGTAAACATCCACTGCTAAGCAAGGATCTTCTGCTAACAATGTCATATTCACCACGTTTCTTATACGTGCTCCCAGTATGTTGTTAGCACACAGATGCCGAAGCACATTCTCTCGATCTTCCAACCCCCTTCGACTGTTTCACACAAGGCAGTGAAGGCATACTGCCCCAAAGCACGCGGCATACTTGTGGCAGAGTAAGCATTATTGAATAGGTGTTGTTATAAGGCCCGACTTCACCACTCATGCGGAGGTCACGAAATACATGGATTAAAGCGCAATGGAGACTTTTTTTCGTGGAGAAATCCTCCTGGACTCCCTCCGCCTTGGGAGGGGCGACTCTTTCTTGCTAAAACCCCACGATGTGCTTCCACTTACTTGTGGCTAGGGGAGACGACCGGGTTCGCCTTGTCAGCATTAGAAAACATTAGTCACATGGTACGACGGGCCCCGTCATTGTGCGACCTGGCCAGCCGCACATCCCTTAAGAGAAGCGTGCGCAGAACACAATGCGCTGCCATCTCGGGCCTGTTTCTGTTCGGGCGACAGACTGCCCCTAGTTTGTCGCCCGCAGGCCGCTACTAATGGAGGCTGGAGATCGTTCAGCGCCCTCCGCTAGCGCCCGCACCCGTTGCCTTTTCTGTGGTTGTGGGTGGTGGGAAGTCGCAATGGACCCTGAAGTTCGGGAAGTTGGGGCCGGGCCAGAACCTTAATGTCAAATCGTTTGTGGTGCGTGTTCCAACTCGTTAATGGCAGACCCTCATAAAGGAGGCGTTCTGGCCGAAAGGTGTTGTGTAACGGCTTCTGTGAAAGGTCACGCGACAAGACATTGCAACACAATACGTCGGGCCGTCACACCGTGCACAAATTTGACGGTGTGGTTGGCGCCGTGGCTAAGCAATTATATTTCCGTGCTACGGGTCGCGGCTTGGATCCCAGCATGGAACAAATATTGATCTACAGATAGTTGCGTTGGGTCTAGATGTTTCTGCATGTGACCACAACATGGGAGAAATCCCAGAGTGGGGCATTGATTAAAGAAAACAACACACAAATGAGTTTACACCCAGGCCTATTATAAAATTCGGAAAGCTATTTATCTCGGAAATAATAGGTTACAGTTTTTGTCATTTTGATATGACAATTTGTGCTACTGCGAGCGATGACCTCATTTGTGAACAGTAGCGAAACAGCCGTTTAATTTAATGTTTTATGTCAAAATAATAGATTTCATTCAAAATAGCGTTAGGATAGACGAAAACAATTATTTTATACTGTAATAAATAAATAAGCTGGAAGAAATCTGACTATTCATGAAAACACCGACGCAAAACTAACGCTGTTGGTTCCAGAATAATGTACTGAATCCACGATATCAGTTAACGTTATGATGTCACTTACACTCGTTATATGGGCATTTGTTGGCTGAATATGACATACGTGGGTACCTACTAAAGGTACGGCTAGTCCACAAATTTAAAGTTAATCTGCGATGGAGAGGGCTATGCTTGGCGTTTCTCATAAGGACCGAATCCGGAACGAGGTGATCCAACAAAGAACCAATATCACCGACGTAGCCCATCGGATTAGCAAGCTGAAGAGGAAATGGGCTGGCCATATTAGCCGTTGTCGAGGCCTTTGGGGCAAACGTGTTTTATAGTGTAGACCGCTACACGGCAAACGTAATGTAACCGGGGAAGTGATGATGGCTGAAGTGTTGTCGACCTTTAGAGCAGACATAAAGGCCCCCATTTTTTTATACAACTTGGTGCCAAAACTTGCAAGTCATTTCACCTGCTGGTAACGTTTATGCTTGCCCATAACAATTGTAGTAATGCTACACAGCACTAGTTCTGCGTGGCACCACACTACGCTCGTTACCGAGACATGAAATTATTTAGTTTTCTATGCTCATAAATTTCATTAGCTACAGTACCCTTCTAACCGGAACACAGCATTGCTTAGCGGCGCATATCTGGTACTGGGGTGGTACCTGCCTAGCTGACCTCTTGCAATAAGAGATCTACAACCAGTTAATGTCTGCCAAATTTTTGGTCGTCGGGTTTACGGTATTCGTCAACTCTCCGTACAAAACGCAGCAACAATGCTGCCAACAACGTTGCTACTTTACGGTATTCTGTGATAAATAATCATCACTTCAGCCGAAAAAAGTCCACTGCTGGATAGAAGCCTCCGCCAAAAAATGGCCACAACGACCGGTATGAGTTTGTGTTGTGTGCTCATTGGGGGGTTTTGTCATAATCGCCACGCTTGGCAGACGGGTTGGCGATCGCAGTTGTGTTACAAATGTACTCGAAGGACGCTGCCGCCCATCCTCCGGCTAATCCCATAGTCGCCTATTACGACACCCGCGGGATGAGATTGGGTGGTAACATTGTTAGCCGGCACTACACGGAAAATAATTATGTGATGGTAATCAAATATGATGAACAAAGTTACGTAAGGAAACAATATAACATTAAATACTAATCCTATACGGAAAGAGTGTTATGTTATTTATTACAACATAATAATTGCCGTGCATTAACCGTGGATATAGATCAACCGGTCGGATGTCCGCGTATTACGTACGGTTGCGCGCCATCGATCATTTCTTTTATCTTTATTACTTATTCAGTAAAACCGCGATACATCCGGATTATGAGTAACAACAAAATTGTTGCTTGTATCCAGTTTTTGATGTGTAACATATTTTCTCTCGCTTTCCTGCAATCTGTAGCAGTGATTTCGTCAAAAGGGACGGAAGTTTGTAACATGAAGCTGGGAAGCGCGCGCTATTTGATTTGACCAATGATCGCGCGCGGAAAATGTTGCTAATTGCCGAGGTGAGATGTCAAATGTTACACATCGTATGCGACTACTGCAAGGCTCGCTCGTTTTTTTCCATGAAAGATCCCATTAAAAGTAAAAGCCACAAAGAATAATGTTAATGAGGTAAAGATATATATACAGAGGTTGAAGTAAGCATGTCAAACAAATTAATTTAAAAAAATATGCCTCTAAGATAACTCTGACCAACGTTTCTAATTGTACTGCAATAAGTTGCATAATGCTTTTGCGACAAATAAAATTGCAAGTGCAACATGTGACAAGAACAAGAAAGAGGTAAGCAAAACTCACATATAGAAACTACTAGGGTTGCGATGCTTAAACATAAGAATAAATAAATGTACCGTTTTTATATTTTCAGAATTTGATTTATGAAGTATCGAATACGAGTTATGAAGTATCGATTACGAGTAAATAATATTGCCCGATTCTGTAGTCGGTGCCAAATGCCAAACTACTAAACCATTTGTTATTGATTTAAATCCCCCGTTATACTGTGACTTGGCACCGACTTCATAAACAGTGAATAGGTATATTTATTTGAATTCAATAATCAATTAATCTATTTTTTGCTGTGATTGTAGGTGTTCGTTTCACTTATTTAAAGACTACAGATGTCACAAGTCTTTACATAAAAACATATTTCGAAGTCTTTACTCTAAAAGTCGTGGATGAAAAGTCATTTCTTATATGGTATGCTACGAGTAGTATAATCCCCTCTTAAACTTTTTCTCACCATAAAACACGATGAACAAGTTCTATTATATCAAAAGAATTTATTAATGTCAATTTGCAATAGTGTTGCCTAATTACGATATTGAATAGGTGTAAAATCGTTTCGATTCAATTATCATTTCGGCCGAATGAAGTCCACTGCTGGACACAGGCCTCCCCCAAAGATCACCACAACGCCCGATATGGGTGAGTTGAGAAAGAGAAATCTAATACACAATTAATTTGAACAAAAAAACGTGTGTGTATGTTGCAGTTAAAGAAAAATAAAGAAGGGTAAAGAAAAGTAAACACAAACACATGATTTTTCCATACATTTTGATCACGTTCGTGGCTGTATGAGCTAAGATCCCTTTGCCTTCTCTGCACGGGAAATCAATATTATCTATGTAAACCAATGATGTTACATATTAAAAGAGGTAGATATGTTACATATGCGCCAAAAGTAAGAACCAAAACTCCCCCAATTGTAGCACTTTGCAATCAGTTCGGCCAAAACAGAACAACGAGCACACGCTGTCATAATCTCTATTTTTATTAATTAAGTGATAACAATGCCGTTGTGCGTATATAGACAATGCAGAAACTATCAAGCAAACATGAATAAAGAACTATGGATATGATACCACACGTGAGTAACAAATAAAATAAAATATTTGAATAAAAATACTATTCAAATTACTTATAGAATAATATTCTCGAAAAAACCCCAGGACAATCAAAGAAAAGAGACAAAACATATATTCTATCACAAGTGCGACACAGACATCGAGTATTCATGTTGTCATTTTAGATAGCTATCTCTTTTATTTTTCTCGTAGTTTTTGTATCTTCTTTCTTACAGCATAGTAGTGCAGTTTTATAGGTTTATACCTACATACAAAGAGACTTAATTTTGCGCGCCATTTAATATGAACTTAACATATCTATGGTGTAATATCATTGATGTAAACAAAAAAGTTATGCAAACATTACATAGCAAATGTATGTACATGGCGTTATTTTCATTTATTTCTTATTGAATTATCACTTAATTGTATTAAGTTATGCCGTTTAATAGTTGAGTTGTTCACTTCTAAGGAATTTCATACTTAATTCCCATAAGCTTCTTCTTTCCCATTCTTTTACTTATAACGTCAAAGTAAGTGTTAAGAATTTGCATACAATAAATTCCAATTAATTATATAAAACAACTTAAATTTATTTACTTTACTTGAATTTCGACCACAGGCGATAGGTACTGGTAATAATTAAAACGAAAATACGCCAGTCGAGGAATGAGATTATTAACTTAACATAGTTAAATGTTAAGTTAATGTGCTTCGAACACAAACTGACGTCGTACGCTTTGGTTTGCTAAGTTTTGAAAGAGGAAGTATAAATTACCTAGTACTTTATTATTATATTTTGTAACTGTGCCTACAGGGAAACGGACGAAGAAATTGGCACGAGACCAAGGATTAATATAGCTATCTACTTCCTAAGCAGGAATATAAATGTACCGAAGAGCATGGATAAGCTTTATGTTATTGATTTTATTTTAACTCGTGAAGCTCCATTGCTTTTAAATTTAGAACATTTACACTAACGGGGTACCTATGTACACCGATTTCCACACTGGTGGTCTCTGTGAGGAGTAGATGAATATTAAACTATATTAATGGGTAAGGCAGTAAGTATTAATAAAATCATGCTACGATATAACAATAAGTCTACTTAGAGTGGAAAGTAAGGGACACAATAACTAAAAAATTACATACTAATTAATTATTACGTGTAGAAGATGATAGTGGATTCTTTCTGCACGACCGTTATAGTTCAGAAGGAGGCCACGAAGCGCGACCGGGTAAGACCAAGAACGCAACCTCGACACCAGCCTCGCGCATAGCCTGTTTTATCGTGGGTAAATCCCTGGTCGTACTCCGACTCGGGGAACACAGAGGGGACTCCAGACACGTACCTGCTACAACCACCACGTTCCTTCGACTTATTTACGCCGGGGGCAGGGGTAGTGTAGGACGACTACTATACACCCCTACCAGAAGCAGGAAGAATTTAAGATCATCTCCCCAAAAATATTGTTTAGGAGGTAATCGGCTGCAACGTGGACGGCTATTTCTGTCAATGGAACGGTTCTCAATTCTAATAGAATACTTAAGTCAGATTATTTTTGTGTATGTAGGCTTCAGGCAACGTTTCTACAAAATATTCAAAACAAATTCGTACATGCCATTACGATGGTCACACTGAATATTAAAATTTCCGATAAAAATATTATTTAAATTTCGAATAATGAATTTTTGGGAAGCCGTAGACATCGGCCGTAGATATAAATTGAATTCATATGTCATTTGTTTTTATAAATTGGCGGCAAATTTGCGTGTCGACTGTCGTCTGTCGAAATGAATTGACTAGAGAAAATTTTCGCTGCATGATTTGTTATGGCAGACTTCGATTGGCCTTTCATGATGAAGCCCCTACTCGTGCCACTATTTATAACTGGTTTAACAATAGAAGCTGATAAAAGGTCATATCAACAGATCCGGGCAAGTGCAAAAAGTCTTACACGAATATTTTAGGCGTCAGAAATCTTGGATACCTCATAATTTGCACGAATATCAAAAATTATCGTTCAATTAGTGACGTGAAATGCTTGAAAAGTATAATAAGTATATTGTTACGAGCCAAAAGACAATCTGCCCAATTGATGTTTCCATTCTAAGATTTGCCAACAATAGTAAAGACGGGCAGACGTTAAGGTAAAAAGAAGACTACCTCATTATTTGGGCGGAAGGGTTTATTCGGAACAAATTTTTTTCCGTTTATTTTCGTTTATTGATGGCGCTAGAAATTAAAAGGACTGTTACTATAGATTGGTAGGTTAATCATTGTTTATCGGTTGTTTTGGAAAATGTTCGACATCAACGCCCCCAAAATAAAAGATAAACTTAGAGGAATTCGCTTTATGATCCCCAAATATGCCGTGGCTGCGTTCTAAAAAAACGTGGAAGGGATCTCTAAAGAAGAGTGGGCTCACTGCTTCAGTAATGGTTCCATCGGCATGGGGTGTGCTTGGAAAGGAACGGAGATTATTTCGAAAAACAATAAATATATGATCGGATACGGACCTTCCGTGTGGTGTCCGGATTAAGAATATAGCACCACTCCATCTCCTCCCGTGGATGTCGTAAAAAGCGACTAAGGGACTCTAAACCAGAGGGATGGGCAGCAGCGTCCTTTCTGTAGAACAGTAGCTATTCTGCGCTCACCAACCCGCCTGCCAAGCGTGGTGAGTACTGGCAAATTCCCCCTAATATGATGACACAGTTGTGGAAATCTATGGGGGAGGCCTTTGTTCAGTAGTGGACGTTGTATGGCCGACATGAAAGGTCCTATATCAATCCGTTTTTTATATTATAAGAACTTGTTACATACAAGTACATACATATATACATGGACATTATTCATTATGTATCTGTGTGCACCATCAACTGCATATATTATCCAGTTAAGTATTTCTCCATCCTAAGGTTGCCTGGAAGAAATTGCCGAGCGCGATAAGGCCGCCCATTGTACACTAAAAATACTTATAAGCACTTCTGTTTTTATTACCTTTAACGATTGGTGTACAATAAAGAGTGTAATAAATAAATAAATAAATAGACACGCCAATGATCAAAGATCGGCTAGTAAGTCTTGATAAAATGTTGATATTTAAACATTTCTACATACTTCCGAAATATCTAAACGCACATTAAAACTTTAAAAATAGAATACTCATAATAAAGGAGTGTAAAAACGTCGGCATAGATAACTATCTCTAACAAAATAGCTGCTTACAGTATCAACACGCGCCGGTTATTTATTAGAACCATAAGGTAGATTCAAAACATGAGAAATTATGATGCTGCTGGTTAAACTGACATGTCATTTTCTATACATAGCATTTATATGGTGGACGGACATTTATTTCCCATTGTTCCTGAGTCGCGTCTACAGTTTAAAGACATATGTCTCACATGCAGAAACACCAAGACCCGAAACAACTACCTGTTCCTGGGGTCGAACACGCCACACGTAGCTTAGAAAGCCACAGCGCCTACCACAGGACATAAAACTAAAGGTTCTGTTTTTAAGCGCCAACCGTGTCGTTTATCATGTTATTGGCGAAAAATGTAGATTTTATTTCTAAAAGGCAATCAATAGTCGACAATTTCAGTTATCATTATTATGATTAATAAGATATAATACGTACCTACTGTATGTAGTATCTTTCATTTGCTGTATTTAACTTATGTAGGTTTATATTTTACCGTATTTATAGTATGTAAATTTGTATGTAAATATTGATATCATTGAAATTTTTGTTTTTGTACCTCCTTCGATGTATTTCTTTCTAACCGACTTCAAAAAGGAGAAGGTTCTCAATTCAATGCGTATTTTTTTTCAACCCAAACGTGTATCGGTATAAAATCCCACATGGCATTAAGTCCTCCTTGTATACCACCATTGTACATGAAAGTGTAAATAAATAAATAAATAGCTTATTGAGATCGCGTTTATTAAGAACCAGATGTCATTCAAGATATCATTGCTAAATCATATCAGCCAAAGAATGTCCACTGCTGAACAAAGTCCTCCTAGATTTCCACAAAGTCCGGTCACATGTCGCTCGCATCCAACGGCACCCAGCTATCACGACCCGGTTGTCGTCCATCCACCTCGTTGGAGGTCGTCCTACGCTGCGTTTTCCGGTGCGCAGTCTCCATTCTAGAAACTTTTTGCCCCAAGGGCCATCAGTTCTACCAGCAATGTTGCCCCGCCCATTGCCATTTCAGCTTACTTATCCTTTCAACTACGTCGGCAACTTTAGTTCTTCTGTGGATCTCCTCATTCCTGATTCGATCTCGTAGAGAAATACTAAGCATAGCTCTCTCCATAGCTCGCTGAGTGACTTTGAGCTTTCTTACGAGGCCCATAGTGAGTGACCACATCTCCGTGCCATATATTATCATCGCTGGTAAATTAAATAGTTACGGAGCACTTCAAAAATATTTCTTCACCGAATTATTACGAGAACTTATACAATAAAAGAGCACACACAATGTGAATAGAGATTACACCTTATTTTATTAATCAATGCGATTCCTATTACCAGTTTGTTTAATAAAATTTCACAAAAAAGCAAAGGTGTTAGAAATGTGAAATATTAATAATCATCACCATATTACGGCTTACGCCATCCAAATCTTAGAGCAATTCAAATTCTGTTAAATTAATTAATTGCGTATATTCTAATTATATTAAAAATACTATACCTAAATAAGAATGGAAATAGTTCATATTTAAAATTACTCTCATCAGGATATTTTCTACAGTATAGTAAGCTTTTTCCACGAATAATTTCTTAAGTTTACTCTTTAACGTATTACAAGAACTAGAAATTCAAATGATTGCACAATGTAGGAGTCATAATACAGAACAAACTAATGCAGACGGCACGGTTGGTGCAGTGGCTGATACAGTCGGTTGCTACGCTCCGGGTCGTGGGTTCGATTCCCACACGGAACAAATATTTGTACGATCTGCTGGTAGTTGTTCCAGGTCTGGGTATAATGTATGTGGAATTCATGTTTGTAAACGCACCCACGACACAGGAGAAAATGAAGTGTGGGGCAACGTTTAAAAAAAACACTTCTCACTAACTGAACTTAAAAAACTTATACAGAGCAGTTTTGTTGGACATGATGTTTATTTTTTTATTGTCTTTGACTTTTATGTTTATCAATATGCTCGTGTCGTAAAGGGCGACTATGGAATTAGCCGGAGAGTGCACAATAATCGGCTGAAATGATGATGATGATGAACTCTGTTTGTTTCATTCTAAACATGGGCTATGCACTCACGCATCTCTTTTGTGCCTTAAAATCAACTTCTTTTCCTATGGTTTCCCCAGAACATACGAATACATTAAAAGAGGAGCAACATTTCCATGGTAAGTACGTTGTTTGAACTATACGTCAATATATCGATGACGTTTTTCGGTAACATAGAGCACGTATGAATGTTGACATCGTTTTGAACACAATGCCTTTTTGAAACTTGAAATAAAGTTCACTGTTCTTTGTAGGACGTTATAATTATATCAATAGAAATATAGTTATCGGTAGCGCAGTGACCATCAAAGATGTCAAATTACAATGTTTCTTTTTTAAAATCGTGCTCGCACTAGGATTTCTCCTGTATCGTGCGTTTACACACATGAATTCCACATACAATACACCCAGACCCGGAACAACTACCTGCAGATCATACTAATATTTGTTCCGTGCGGGAATCGAACCCACGACCCGGAGCGCAGCAGCCGACTGTATCAGCCACTGCACCAACCGTGCCGTCAAATATCCCAACGAATCGTATACCAAACATTTTTGTTAATAACAGAAAGTATTGCCTCGACATAGGATTTAATAAGTACCTACTATCAAACACGGAACCCAAAAACACTGGTAACCTACGGCTGCCAAGAAAACGATTACGAAATACCCCTTAACCTACATACAAACATTTTAAGTTTATTAAGCCAGTTGTGAGCTTTTTATAGCTTTTCTCTTCGACCACACGATCGAACGCGCCTTTTGTTGTGAGAATTCAAAGCATTCGGATGCATTCCTCGAATACCTAATTTATTTTAGCTCTGAATCACCGTTTACAAGTCAGGAATTCATAAAAAAGTTCTACTATAAATTTAAAATAATAATAATATCATCATGAAACCGTACCAATATTTTTTTTTGTGTGTTATGTATATATATTATTTTTGTTTTTTAATATATAGCATTGAAAGTACATAATCGGTACATAAATATTGCGTAAAGTAATATATTATGTTATGTTTTTTTAAGTCTGTAGGCGCAAGGTTCAAACTCAAACTCATTTTTTTTATTTCATATAGGCCCTATTAGGCTCTTACGAAAAGTCAAGTTAAGTGCACGGTTCGGAAAAGTCGGTCCTATGGAGAAGAGCCGGCAAAAAACTCCATGCTCTTTTCAAAAAAACTCATATTACTATTTTGTTATTACATTGTAATAAACTAGGAATGTGCGAACAAAGTAGACTAATTAAATGTAAAATACACACAATAACAAAAAAGACAATTCAAGGTCTGGTGAGTATGACGGAGAGCTTCCGACACTAGCTCTTGTAGCTTGGAGACCCTCTGTTGTGCAGTATGGGGTCGCGCGTTGTCGTGCAGGAGCAGAGGGGCGAGCGATTGACCAAAGCTGGTTGTAGATGTGCGAGTATCTCCATAGTAGTGTTCAATTCTTCACAGTACACATCTGCAGCAATACTCATCCCGTTTGGTAAGAAGCTGTGGTGAATCACACCGGCACTAGACCTCCAAACAGTGACCATCACTTTTCTAGCGGTCATTTTTCGTTTAGGGCATTGATTAGGTGCTGAACTAAGATCCAACCAACTTTCTGAGCGCTTGCGATTGGCAAACAGAATCCATTTTTCGTCGCAGGTAAAAATGCGGTTCAAAATTACTTCGCTTCTGTGCCTATTGAGAAGCGCAAGCCAGGCCTCGGCGCGCACGTTGCGCTGATGATCGTTAAGTTCGTGAGGCACCCATTTGTCAAGCTTTTTTACCTTGCCTATTTGACGCAAATGGACCAATATTGTTTTGATGCTAATGTCGAAAGCTGCGGCAAATTCAACCGTAGATTGAGTACAACTATCAACTTCCACAATCGCCTTTAATTCGTCATTGTCAACCAAGTTTTCGGACGACCACGGGGTTCATTTTTCAGATCGACATTTTCAGAACGGAAGTGCGCAAACCAATAACCGTTTGTGCGTTAGTCTTTAGTGTTCGCTCCGTAAACGTTGTTGATGTTGCATACCGCTTGTGCCGCGTTGCTGCCATGACGGTACTCATATTCCATAATTACTCGAATTTTCAACGTATCCATGACGACGAAAAAGATTCAAACATGATGAAAACATTTAACACTAATCAATACACATAAGACTTATTTTTAATAATAAATACCATGTTTATAAAATAAAATAAATTTGAAATTAGAATTCATAGCCAAACATTTTTAACAAATGTTTTTTTTGAAATGGCCAGTACTGCAGAACGGCATTTTGTATTTTGCTACGGCGTTTTTAGTAATAAATAATGCAAATAACTATGGGTCCTTGACCACTTTATCAAAGGGAAAAGTATTAAACACACCATTAAAGTAGCTTTAAAAAAACACAATAAGTGAATAAATAAATAATACCGGCTTTTGGAACGGATATAGGACCATAGTTTCTGTCCTTTTCCCCAAAGGAATTTATATGAAGTTACTATGTCGTGACGTCATTACAAAGCAATCGCATCTCTATCCTCAAAGCAATTTTAAAACGCTCATAACTTACGGTGTTACAAAATTTCAAGTTCTTTTTTCACTGCTAAGGGTTTTGGAAAACATATAGTGTCATTGCGCTGGTAGCCCGTCCGGCTTAGGTTTTTGGCATTTTGGGGAAGGCGCTGCAGTAAAATTGAGGTAATATCGATTGAATAACAGTTTGTTGTACAAAACTATGTTCGCAGCAACCAAAAATAGTTGATTATTTAGGCTATCAAATAACATAAATAATCAAAGGATCAAATAGAACAATATTTTTTTCTGGTGTTAAAGTTTATCTGCGCTAAAACTTACGTACACACAAAAACTTCTATTAAAAATACACTCATTGCCCTATTACGTACCTGTTATGGCTTGTTTACAAAAACGACCATAAAATCTTAAGGATATGCAGAATCAATATTCGGAATTCAAATCCACTGCATATCCATACCGAAACAAAAATGTCCTTTTTAATCAAGACATAAAAATTCCGGGCCTTAATACTTATGTAGAATTGACGCACGTGTCCACACACTGAGTGATTAAATAAATTGGACCTTATTGAACGTTCATTCTTTTATCCTGATCTGAATATCAGTCTGGAACTAACGAGAGGATGACAGCTTGATCTTAACTCTCGCATTCCGCGACTTTTTACCGGTCTAAGTGACCGACCGCTATACGGTCACGGTTGGGAGCGATCTTACTGTTTGCGGTAACCTCGTCAACCCAGACGACGGTGTTTGAATGAGCTCAAAAGGTTATGGTTTTTACCTACCGCAACTGGTTCTAGTCGGTTAACGAGCCTAGCTTTAAATCGTATTTCACACTAGTTTGTTATGATTGTTAACTAACTACCTAAGCGATTACGTAAAATATTTTTCCTTTAACGTGTATTTAATTTATCATCTAAAACTGCAGTTGGCCCCCCACAACTGCACACTTAACGTGCAGTGTTCTACATTATTATTACCGGGAAGATACTCGTTTCCTGACACCACTTCCAAACATACTGTGTCCGGATTAAGAATATAGCACCACTCCATGTCACAAGTGACTCTAAACTAGAGGGATGGGCAACAGCGGTCTGCGCTCACCAACCATCCATCCATCTCCTTGCGTGAATGTCGTAAAAGGCGACTAAGGTACTCTAAACCAGAGGGATGGGCAGCAGCATCCCTTTTGGAACAGTAGCAATTCTGCGCTCACCAACCAGCCTGCCAAGCGCGGGGTGTGCTGGCAAATTCCCCCCAAAATTACGACATGATTGTAGAAATCAATGGAGGTGGCCTTTGTTTAGAGGTGTTCAAAAACGCTATATGGCAATAGCGCGCTATATACTATTTGCTATAATAAAATAGCGCGCTATTTTACACGCTATAGTTATAACGAACTGGGCGTACGTGAATGACGCGATAAAAACGCGGTGAATATTCTTGAATCATGCTAAATGTCGTTGCACAGATAGCGCGCTGTGTTAAGACAGCGATTATTTACTTTTCCTCATACTTTCCAGGCTTAGGATAATAGATTTTTGTGTACTAATTAATATAGGATAGGGTTATATTTCTTTTATTATAAATTTCTTACAAATTTAAGTCGAAATTATGTTAAACTAGCCCTTAGACTTAGGTCAGGACACTATCCATCAGCAAAGTTTGCATACTTGATGAAAAAAACAAATTCACCCAACTGTGTTATTTGCAATAAAATTGAAGATGTACAGCATTTGCTGATGGAATGTGTCCGAAATAAAGATGAACGCGACTCACTGCTGGACGAATTTAAGCTAAATAGGCTGGATGTAGGACTCATTCAAAGTGTTTTATCAAGGCCAAAATCGGAGGCAGCTAAAAGACTTTGTCGTTTGGTTCAGCAGTGATTCGTTTCATTAAAGTTAGTAATTATAATTAAGATATTTATTTTTTAAGCTGTGGATTATTATGTAAAAAGGTATGATGGGGTTGACATGTCCTTAATGGATAAAAACCCCTAAAAAAAAAGATAAAAAAAAAAAAAAAAAAAAACTTACAGCAGTTTTCACGGGACGGAATTGTTAATGTTGTGTATGCCTATTATTGACGTCATCAAATGTCATGTATGTTAATATTTTTATTTTATGAAATTTTAATGTACGTACATTGTTAGCATATCTAAAACAAATAAATATTATAATCAACGCGTTAGATAACGATCGATAGCCCGCGAATTCACGCGATGATTGCCGCCCGGCTCGCCACGTCCGCGCTATGCCATTGCTCGCGCGATTATCCTCGCTACTCGTTATTTTTTAATGGCGCGATTTTTATAGCGTCAAGATGGAGCAGGCATAGCGTGCGTTGCGTACATTTAGCGCGCTATTTAATCGCGCTAGACGCTATATTAACCACCACTACCTTTGTTCAACAGAGGACTTCCTTTGGTTGACGTGTGTCAATCAACATTACAAATTAATAAAAATGTTGGACGATTTTAATTTGCCATGGTCGTCTTGCACTATAACATGAATCCAGTTAAATTGTATTCACCTTGAATCGATCAGTAAGTCAATCCGATGTGCGGGCGCAAGCTGCCTTGTGAAACACGTCAAACATTTTAATTGTCGGCTGTTTCGTGACGCGAATTGTTTTCATTTATGCCGTTTCTATCACATATAGTACTCCTATACATAACATGTATCTATAAAAGCTATTCAGTTGTGCATCTGCCAATGTATCTACTGAATATTGGAAAGATTAGGTTTATGTATGCATCCAAATTCTTGCTCCATTGACGCACGGACAATGGAAGAATATTGCAACAAATAATTTGTTATGTGAAATTAATCGCATAAAGAAATATTCCATAAAATTTAAAATGACACGTACATGCAATTTGATTGATATAATTTAAATTCGCAATAGGTAGGTACTTAATTGCGATGATATTCAATTATGTTTAGATTATTATTTGTTTGCATATGGTTGTATCAATTTGTTTTATCATAAAGTTGGAAACTGGTTCTTGTAAATTATTAGACCATAATTTGACTTATAAAGGCTTTGGTATCCATTTACTATATATTTGCTTATACTCGATAACTGCATTATGTTTAAGCTGTCTGTAAGTATATGCTGACATTAGATATTGTAAAACATTTACTGGATTTGAATTCTGAAATATTCAGACCGTAATGAGTGTAATGACAGACAACATAGCAATTTATCCTAGTTGCGTGTAGAATTATTATTTGAGTTGCACACCTAATCTACCTAACCTAACCTATAACCCTAATATGCTATGTTGCAGCACTAGGAAACGTAAGTTGCGTGCTCGATTTGACCCCAAGATAACTGTGGGCCTCTTGCAATATTTCAATAATATTTCTAATCATAAACGTTGTATGTAGCTGGAGTTACATCAAATAACTTGCACGTTCTTAGAATATACGTACATTTTCAACCAGAAGATTGATTTAAACGACGATCCATTTAGACGACTATTTATATAGCGATATTATATATCTATATATTGAGGTTGAGTTTGTTCTCAAAATAATAGTCACCGGGGCACTTGTAATATAAATTGGTGTAATTATAGAGCCCGTGTTGTGAGATGAGAGCCTCCATACATTCCCATACGATTCGCCATGCTACTAGATACAGGTTACTTAATAGCTTTCAGAAGGTTAACGAGCTTCGTTAACTACTATTTCTTAGTAATAAATAATATTTAAATACATATTGTGTGGTGCCTGCTAAGAATAGCACCAATGCACCACGCAGGTAGTTGTGGCAATCTTTGGGGGAGGACGTGCCCAGCAATGGACTTTATATGGCTGAAATGATAATGATATGTGTTAGGTTAAAAGAACGAAAACGCTCATTGGTTAAAAAAAACCATGACACATACAGTTTTTTAGAATCACTCACACAAGTTGTGTGTAATGTTCGCAGCATTGGGGTGACCCAAGCCGCACCTTAACCTCAGTAACTACGGTTAACTATAACATTTATAGCTTACGGATATTACTTTTGTGCTTACCAATTTTATCACTGCAACGCTTTGTTGCAATTACATATAAAAAACATCTTAGCTTTGTTGGAGATTTATTTACATAATTACAACTAACATTCCTACCAGGAGAGGGGCGTTGATAGCTGCGCCACAGTTTCATACTTTTGTAGCTATCATCGTTTCAGTTTTATTTTAGTATTGTATTGTTTTTGTTCCAAATAAACGAATTAGCATATTAAGTACGTAATACAAGATTCTAAGAGCTGTCATTGTTCAATATATAATATTTGGTAAGATTTGAAGCCGCCCTTAATATATTAAGTAACATTTCGAAACGTCAATCAACGTAGTTATTATTCGATAAATGTACATCAAAAAGGCATTATATTCCAGTATGTATAACCAAATCACGAGGGCAAATTTCGTAACTAGGTACTCGTGTTGATTGAGTACTCATATTTCGCTAACAAATTGTCGACTGAACAAAGCGAGTGTTGTGTTCATATCCGCGGTTGTGTCGATATCAGGAAGTTTGTTCATATTAGCAATAATATCAATCATAATGTCTGTCAAACTCGCGCTTGTCGACTTCCAGCTAACTATAATTTTGTTGATACGCACTATGTCTTATTCAACAACCACTTGTGGATTACTTTACATATACTTTAGGCGCGATTGGGGCAATTCTCATTTCGTCCAATTCTTCGCATTCGTAGTTAATCCAATTCACGGATGGGCCTATTTGTGGATGGTCCAATTCACGGGTGGTCCAATAGGTATGTATATATATAGGTTAGGTTAGGACTGTGTTAGTGACGACAAATTTCGTAGTTGTGGTATGTGGTGTATTGTTTTATAGTTACCAGTTGTGACTTATATTTTTAAATTGGACCACTGTCATATATATATAGGATATTTGTGAATAGGACTATTTCCGAAATGGACCATTCACGGCATGGGCCTTATACGAACTGGAACGTTGACTGTTGCTTGGATGTTATGAGAATTGGTCGAACCGCACCGAACGTATATTATAAATTATAATCATCGATTCATCAAACTGAGAAAATAAACGATACTTTACGATTGTTTTTGATAAACTAAAGACTTAAAAAAATATAAAATTATCAACCACAATGTCCTAGAAGAGTATAATTGTAATTTTTGTCGCTGAGATTCATACCATTCACCAGTGTAATTAAAGTACATGGAACTCTCTAACAGCCATGACAAAAAAAGGCGGTACGATGAAAATTGAACGCTAGCCGCAACCAATCAAGGATGACGGTTGCAGCTGCGTTCAGGAATTCGTTGAGAAATCGCCGCGGTTTGAATAATTTATCATTAGAACGTCAACGCGTCTAGCGCTCAGTCAACGCGAGTTCAATGAGCATTTATTATGACTATGACTATTGCTTATGAATATTAAGTTGTAACTAGTCAACAACCAGCCGCTTGAAACTTGTCAAGCGACATCATAAATAATATTACGATTTTATTTGCGACAATGTTTGAAGCACCTTCTATTATTTTCACATACATTACAAGTACAAGCAGATTTTTTTTAAAGCTTACTATTATGAATCTAAATAAAATGATTTAATTTTGATGTATTTTTTTATAATATTTATTTATATACCTATGGTTACCAACAGCTAAACATGGAAAATATATATTGCAATAGCGATCTTAGAACTACTGCACATATAGGTAAATACCGCATACAATCTGAACAAAAGGGATTACGGCACTGCCAAAAGTTGATTTGGCACTTAAACTTGCAGTTCACGACAACGCAATATTAAATTGCACGCGCATTGGTCCTCGAAAACCATTGATATGGAAATGTGGTATGAGATAAGAGTTACCGCTGCAACAAAGGTTCTTCGAAACCACGAGAACTTTATAGAAATTAGAAATAAATAATAATAAGGTTGTACAGCCAGATGGGGTCTTACCATACTGGTCTGAGATAAGAAGTTGCTGCATGAATTATAGGCTATAAGAACGCTCAGCTTGAGGTCCAATTAAACTGTTGAGATAAAAAGCTGCTTGCAGCAAAAAATACCACAAACCCGAGGCACTAACAAAAATACCGAGTTTTCAAAACTTACAGCAATGCGCATAAAAGTGAAGATAGATTTTTTTCGTTATATTTAATGTAAAAGCGTGGGGCGATTTTTTAATAAATTAGAATGATAGGCAGTGTCAATACTTCAATGGCCCGCATGGCATACATTTACATAACATTTTTCAAATAAGTTTATGAACACATTAAACACGCATTTCTTGTGCGATGATTGTTATGAGTTTAAATTAGTGTTGACCAGAACAAGGTCATCGCCAACGGCATTGTTACTGAAAATGCCGAGTAGCCAAGTTTACCAGACAAGTCTTAAGTGCAAGTGTTGGTGTATAGGAAACAGCGTAAGCCATCGTCTGTGTCACACTCCAGCTACATTGTGTCTCTTTAGAAGTATACCCATTTGCCTAACTTGTACTCGCAGTGGCCCTCATAGATCGGAGTTCACTCAGAGATTGCCAGATGACCATAGCAGTTAGTACCTGTCCGGTAAATAATAGAATTAATTTTTTAGTTCTTCGAAACAAATTATATTAGATTAATTAAGTAATTACATTAGATTATGCTCTTTTTTTCCAATCAGTGGATTATTATTAAGAACATCAATTAAATATCACATCGAATTGCGACAGAAACAGTTTTGTGAGTACCAGGAATTATTAGAAGGAACCCCTACCCGTCTTTCTTCGTTGCAGCATATTGCGCAAAGCTGGTGCTTAGGAACGAACGTCATCACCGCAGATCAGAACCTAGGTAAGTACGTAGTACACCACAACGTTCCCCCTACACACGTCACGTTCGCCATTTATGGGAGATTGTCCCAGTTACGGTTGGTGTAGCAGGGTTTTGACACGAAACGACAAACACATTTCGTCATTTTGGGGTCAATTCACCAGTACTCACCACGACAGGCAGGTGGGTAGGTGAGTACAGAATGGCTGCTGTCCAAAGAAGGGATGCTGCTGCCCATCCCTCTGGTTTACAGTCCCTTAGTCGCCTTTTACGACGAGAACGAGATGAAGTGGTGCTATATTCTTAATCTGGACACCACACGGGTTTACTCACAACTAAAGTCGTTACGGTTGGCGCAGTGGCTTAGCAATTGGCGTTCGGCGTAACGTGTCGCGGGTTCGATCCCCGCACGAAACAAAAACTACATATCTGTAGGTCATACAATGACCCACAGATATGTAGTTTTTGGGTCGGGGTGTTTATGCATGTAAAATGTATGTATGTAAACTGTACCCATGACACAGGCAAACTCTACCATGGGGCAATGTATTAAAAAAGAACGGTATATACAATAATTCATTCATATGTCCTTCGGCTGATGATGATAAGATCTTTTAAAGTCTAAATAAGCATTGGCACACATAACTAAAACTAAAAACTAACTAAAAAAAAGAGGGGTCTTAAATAGTGGACATGGTAACTTCAGCAGTCTGTTAGTCGTCGGTGCGTCACTAAAACTGGCTACGGCGACCTTAATGAAGTAGTTTCGTAGCCGGCTCCTAGACATATAAGGTAAAATATTTAAATACTGCATCACTGTAGTATTGTAGACACAAAGTTTGACAAGTTTTTTTTTTATGAATTAAAATACCGAGAGTTGGCAATGTAACTCAAATTTCAAGATTGGTTTCTTGCGCTAGCTTTACATGTTTATTTAGTCGTTCACACGAACTAGTGCTTGTGCTCACGCTCTACGAAACACAATCATGGGTGGCCATCATCATCATCATCATCATGTCCGCTAAAATTACGTGCTCAGCTGAACAAAGGCCTCATCTATAGATTTCCACAATGGCCGGTTACATGCAGTAGCGGTTACAGTTAGTGTAGACATTTAGGGGGGATTTGCCAGTACTCACCACGCTTGGCAGGCGGGTTGGTGAGCTCAGAATAAGGATTCTGTATCACAGAAAGGACCGTGTTGCCCAGCCCTCTGGTTTAGTGTAACTTGGTCGCCTTTTACGACATTCACGGGAGGAGATGGAGTGGTGCTATATTCTTAATCTGGACAATACGGACAGACGGGTAGACAATAAAATAAATCTCTCCCGCTTTTTGCTAAATAATGTCATTTTTTTAAGAAAAAAATTCCACATAGGTGTCCCCCTAAAATCGTCACAAAGACCGGTCTAGATTTGTATTGTGCTTATTGGGGGGTTTTTCATAATGGCCACGCTTGGCAGGCGGATTGGCAATAGTAGTTGAGTTTTAAATGTCACGGAAGGACGTTGCTAGCCTTTCTTCTGAAAAATGAACGCTTAACGATTTGGCGTATCATCCTTGCATCCAATAAGTAAAATTATTTAGTTTGATCCTATTCATTAATCAATGACAATCTCGTTTCGTGTCCGGATTAAGAATATAGAAATTCTCCATCTCCTCCCGTGGATGTCCTAAAAGGCGACTAAGGGACTCTGAACCATAGGGATGGGCAGTAGCATCCTTTCTGTAGAACAGCACTTCTGCGCTCACCAACCCGCCTGCCTTTTTTTTTTTTTATTGATGTCCAGTGGAAATTTTACATGGAACTTCCTTCACCCCGGGGAAGGGCGAAGGGGTATGCCGGACTCCTACCGGCTAAAACCACTGGAGCGGTCATCTTCGGCACCGAAGGGGGGGCTCCAGGTCCTCGTAAGATCACACTAGAGCACCAACCCGCCTGCCTAGCGTGGTGAGTACTGGAAAATCCCACCCAATATGATGACACAATTGTGGAAATCTATGGGGGACGCCTTCGTTCAGCAGTGGACGCTGTATGGCCGATATGGTGATGATGATGAAAATTTTGTTTGGCCATTTTACAGCACCTCGATTTTACGCTAGTTTGCCTGTCAAATCCCCTTAGATAAAAAGACGGAACCGGACTATTATTGTGATCTATATTAACATGATACCCGTCAGCAATTTTCAATAATTAATGCACCAATCTTAAACTCAAGGCCAGATCGCTTGACACAATGCTGACATCGGCTCAAGTGTACCTTTTGAACTCGAGGTTGCGGGTTCGATTCCCACAACGGCACAATTCATATTTGTACAACTTACGGATATTTGTTCAGTCTGTTGTTTGTTTGTGTCATATGTGGGTATAATGGCATTCACGAAGTATATATAATTTGATGCCCATAACAGCGAAGCCATGAGTGAACTTTTGACTGGTTTTTTTAAACACTTTTCGGATATTAACATCGTGTCAATAAACAACGCATGTTACAAATATTTTATGCAAACTTTATTCAAAGAAAGCTGAGCCAAAACTTTTTTTGTTTAGGTCTACTTAGGTAGGTAATTGCGGACTCCTCCAGCCAATGTATGTGAGTATATTCTTATTTCTAAAATATATAATTCTTCAATAATATCTTAGCGGAAGAAGGAAATATTCAATCATATTTATTTGAATTGCTCAATCAGTTCCTGTTTTGTAGTGCCTATAATAGCACACAATGAAAATATTACTATGATATCTACAACTTTACCAAGAAAGACATTAATGTTGCCAGACAGTAAATTCTTTTTTCTTCAGACTTCAGCCAAATGCATGTTAAAAAAATAGTAAATATGGGCTTTCAAAAACCGGCAAAAGTATTCCATACAAAACAAACAAAGACATGGCCTCGAAGGATGTAAGTGGAACCGGTTCCTTATATGTAATGGCAACTGATTCTTGATACCGCTCGGCATCCGAGGAATGCGACCTGCAATGCTAGTCGCTTTTATGATTAGAATAGATAATAACAACACGACTGCATTTTAAGATAACGTTTGTATTCGATGTATCGATAAGAATATTCCATTCGATTTTTAATAGGTCGGAGTTCACTAATCTAGGATATTGCGTGAGCGTTGTGGAATTTTTATGTATGAGATTTGACTTTGTGTGCGCAGAGTTTAATTAGAGGCTCATATATCCTGATCATGTGTGGGTTTTTGCAAGTATGGACAACACTTAATTAACAAAGAGGAACCAAACATGTGATTTAAGCAAATTATCCAATGTGGCGTTTCAAGGATGTTTTGCAAAGTCAAGTTCTGCTGTATTGACACGAGATGACATACTGAAGAAACGAACACCAGACAAACTTATCAGAGGAGCTAATGCTAAACTGAGTCGCGGAACACAATGATACAATATATGTATTGTACTTCCAACTGGCACCATATTGTCACGTATAGCTCACAAACAATGCTTCCTATATCAAACACTAACTACATTTCATTGTCTATAATATTTTAATTAAATCAACATTCGATAACACTTGCCTGGTCTTCGCCGGCCCGACATTTAGCACAAAACACACCAATCACATCACTAAAACGCGCGAGTCGCTACATTGTATTCGATTTTTTAATTTACTTTTCGAATTATGATTTGGCGACAAAAGGCGAGTGTTCCTGGTCATACCTCGCGTTCGACTCGTAAAGTAAATGGTTGAACTATAGTGATGTGAATTGTGAATCACTTAGTCTATTAATATGCGTAGCGAGTGACCGCGTGTCAAGAGCAAGGCTTGACTGTTTGTGTACTAGTGATTCTACGCCCGTCACTAATGGTCTGTTATGTAAATCTTCTTGTTTCCACATTGGAATGTGTTATACATACGTCGTGTTATACAATTTTTGTTATTTATTATTAAATGTACATAATTATAAAACTGGCTACGAAGTATGTTCTCTGTTTATAAGAATGTAAGAGAGTAAAGCTTATGATACTAATTAATTATGGAAAAGTTATGCACATAGTCTCTAGCTTTTTTATGTCATTCATTCATTCATATCATAAATTCTGGTTCTATTAAATATAATTCTCCAATCGAGTGAGTGTGTTCCTAAATTCTCTTTGACTATAATCTATACATATAAAAATGTAATGTTCGTTTGTTCAAAATCGCAAATCTGCTAAAGTTCTTTACTGATCGTTTTGAAACTCTTACACATTCATATACACGCTAGTTTTGATTAAATCAGGGGACTCATATTTTATTTATTTGTTCATAATTAAATTCATCTTGTAAGTAGCATCTAGCCACAGCAACGCGAGGCAGAGTAAAACTAGTAATAAATAAAATAAAATGCTTTTATTTCAGGTAAGCCATATACACAAATTTACTAAATATTATATGCTAGCCGGCATTATAGGCAACAAGTCTGCCACGGCAATGCCGAATGGAGGGGCAATCCAACCTACCTGCAATCATCGCCAGGACGGTATTGGAGCTGACCCGAACCCTGCCCACCAAGGACGCATACCGCTTGCGCATGGTGCTGTGAAAGCAGTCCGTATGCACTTCCGCAAAACATGACGAGGTGCTGCAGAAGCGAGGCAGTCCCGGCACCGCCCTAAACGCGTTGTTGTACTGGACACGGAGAGCGCTGTAGCTAGCCCACAGGCTGCACGTATTATAGTGGTGTACTCTGTACAGTTAGCTTTATCGTTCATTTGAACAATTGCATGTTGTTCTGCCCGACCTGCCTAAAGCTATATTTTTCTGGGTTCTTTTTTTTACGTTATGTAGCGTGATAACCTGTATTTTTAGTGTGATGTCTTGTGAAGCTATAATGATATATGCATAAGTAACTAATACCTACTTTGTGTTGCCGATATTATAATGGAGTACCGTCTTAGCCTAAGAAACACAGTGACCCGACGAAGACACCGACTTTGTTCCAAAGTTCCTAAAAAAGGAATTAAAGAGAATAATATATTGTTATTTCCTAAGTAGTCTAGGTCTATCTTCTAGCTCGACGTCGGCCAGTATAAGAGATCACACGTTGGCATTTTTGACGTTTAAGGACGGGACGTTGTGCGATTTTTAATTTTTACGAACTCTAATTGCGAACCAATTTTTACGAGTCCGCTTTTTGAATTGTTGTATAAGGGCGGGCATACAAGTACACGGCTGTTTGAGGGCCTCCCAATGACTTCTACTATAAACGGTTATACCAACGTACTATCAATGGTAGGACGTTGCCTTTGTATCTATCCAGACCATAAAAGACAATTTAGAGTCTACCCTATACTTCTTCAGTCTTTTATGGGGGTTGATAGGGCTTGGATTTGTGGGCAATAATTTTCTTAGAACGAGCTCGTCGTTTGAAAATCTGCCAAGCAAAGTGCTCATTTTCATTCGCCTCAAACTTTCTTTACGCAATGATAATAAGAAGAAAAAAATACAGTTATGCGGTTGTCTGTAAGCCGCGTAACTGTACGACTGCGAACGCTCGCAAAATAACCGCAGCCACAGAGTCACGTAGTGATCGTTATTGGACTGTTATTTTTACACGTACCAATAGTTATTATATGCCTGTTATTATTTACCGAAAAGCACGACTTGCTATAAAGGAAAACGTAAACAGATATGTTGATTGATGAAGAAATGTATCGTTTTTTTACGTGGAATGACGTTTGTATATCAGAATAAGTGAAGATATAATGTCACTCAGATGGTCAGAAATTTGCGGGAATTTGTAATTTTTTTACGAATCGTAGTGATGGGGATTAGCTTAGATTAAGCATTAATTTTTATATTTTATAAATTTGATAATATTAATTTCAGAACATTGAGATTATCTTGTTTTCCAATGGTTCATCATCATTTCGGCCAAATGAAGTCCACTGCTGGACACAGGCCTCCCCCAAAGATCACCACAACGACCGATATGGGTGTGTTGTGGGCTCATTGGGGGGTTTTGACATAATCGCCACGCTTGGCAGACGGGTTGGCGATCGCAGTTGAGTTGTTAATTTACTCGGAGGACACTGCTGCCCATCCTCCAGCTGATCCCTTGGATGGATCCCTTGATTAGATGGGGTGGTGGTGGTGGGCCGGCACCACACGGCATTTCCAATGGTTACCTAAGAATAGTCAGCGACGTCGCAGAAAATCTAGACAAAGATGGCTAGCAACAGCCCACAGTGGCCTACGGTAGCATCAGCAGCGCGAAGTGTAGAAGGAAATGGAAAGACCTTTGCCTAGGCGTAGAATAATAAGTTTTAAAAAATACTCGAGTAACAAAATTTGACAGACAGAAATACCGGCTCCATGCGTCATGCATTCTTATTAACTTTAAAACTGGTTGAGAAAAGTAAACATGAAACTTTGTGTGTTGATAAATGATATTGTTGACTTATGACATTAAAACATTATTGTACCATTAGGTATATTGTTTTACATCTTATGATATAAGACAAGTACCGTCTTCAGTTTATACCTCACCTCAATCATTTTGTATAATGTCAATCAGTTCAATGAACCCACTTTCTCTTTGAAGCCCATACTAACTTTCTGAATTACATTAATGCAGGTAATGTAGCATTAAACATATTTCTCAATGTTTATGTATGAAACAAGAGACGCGTTGAATTCAATGGTCTATTAAGCGAAATTTATGCGCAGATATTTTCGACATTTTGGAAAGATCTGAAAGTGTTATAGTACAATTTCATTCTTTTAAATCTTAGTAACACGAATAAAACTGTATAAAAGCAACACAAGGCACTTTCAAGTTTAATTTATCCTGCGTAAATAAAAAATTACTCGACTCTTATTTTATATTGGTACTTAGAATTATCTACCAACATAACAGTGGCTGGTATAGGGTTCCGATTACTCCCCGGCAATGACGGCCCTTTACAATCCTCCCTGAGAAATGCCTGGGCGGGCGACCCTTTTTACAGTCGCACTAAGCCTTTAGGCACATCTCGGAGATGACTGTAAAGCGGTCACCCCCTCTAGCATAGGGAAGGCCCCTTCAATACTTCGCGCTCCCAGGCTCTAGCCTATTTAGTTTATATTGTAAGTCGGGCTCTGCTGATAACGTAGAATGGTAACAACGCGTTGGATCTTGAGCTACTCTAGGTGGTATACATCAAGATCAGCCCAACTAAGATGAAGTCGGCTTCCATCCTAACTAGATGTGGATGACTATCAGTATTTAACAGTTTCACCTCCGCAACTCAATAACTGGGTAATGACGATATCCTTGCGTTAGATCCGTGGTCAGACTTTCTGACTTTTCGGTATTTGTAAGACAACCGGAACCAAAAGCTTAACATGCTCTACGAATGACTGAGGGATCTTTAAAAAGAATAATCAAAAATCCAAGTTTTGACTACGTTAAAGGTAGCTTAACATCGCAAATCGATCGTTCTGCATGGTTGCCATATAGCAAAAATGTGACAGACATATGAAATGTCAAAATATGAAATTAAAGATACTTTTTTCGGCTAACTAAAAGTAAATAGAAAAACACAATTCAGCCGTACGACGCTGCCGACATATTTTTGTAGACTTTTTTCAATTTTGAGAAACATTTTATGAATATGTAAAGATTGATTGAACACCGTACAACGTTGCCTTATACTTGACATTGGCGAAATTATGGAAGATACTCTACAGAGGCCATAATCTAAGAGAAGTAGAAGATGATACTTTTTTTCGAGAACAACGTGAGCTTGGTCAATCAAGATGCGAGTCCTTTACAACAATACACTACAATATGCAAACCACAATCACAAATATCCTTATTGAAATGATTAAATATAGTTTCTGGAGCGGTCTCGAGAGCATGCTAAGAGCGTACTAACGAAGGAGACTTTGATATATCGATATCCGCAACGGGTACACCAGTTAATCAATTAATTAGGGCACATGCAAAATCCATCCAAGAAAGGAACGGCTGAGGGCAATTTTTCCGATTTGCTTCTCGAGATAAAGTGGCTAGAAGAGATATTGAGAGAAGATATTGAAGCTTTCAGAAGCTCTAAGTACTTTTGCGCTCGTACCAAACACATTACGACCGACTAACATAGTGCGTCAGCGAAGTAAGTTATGGTTGCACCTGTAACAACTTTTATTCCCCGTAAAATAGTAAAAGTGCATTATTTGCTTTAAGATTGACATTAGACACAATGAGAAACGGTGTGATAAGATCTTTGTGATTTGAAGATGTAGTGAGAAAAATTGTCAAAGTTTATTTATCGACTTACGCTTCGCGGTGATCGAAGAGCGAGATACAGAGTTATAGTTTATTGAGCGAGTTAAATTCAAATCAATCTGTCGATCTATTAGTCTTTCGTTCAGAGGTGATGGATGAGCGACATACGGAGTAACGCTCCAATGAATAATGTATGTGATGAATTAAAAAATGTAAGTTTGTACTCCGCACCACAGTATGCACAGCAAATTCACGATGAATTTATAACATTAGATTGTAGCGACATTATTAGGGCAAATTTTATGAAGTTAACATTAATTTTCTATCCAGTCACTCTTTGCAACAACAGCCCCGATAGAGATACAAAATATTCAAAGATATAATTGAAATGAAGGTGAGCGATTCGCTCTTTGTGTGAGATATATATCTTTTATATCACTCAGTCGCGAGCGGCTCATCTCTAGTGTGGTCCAATGCCTGCACGGCGAAAAGCCCCCAGCCATAGGTAATTGGAAGGAACACCGTGGAGTTTTAGCCGGTAAGACTCCGATTTGCCCCTACGTACCTCCCAAGGCAGAGGAAGTCCGTGTGGATTTCCCCACGACAAAAAGAAGGCGCCAACACTGCCTCTCTGACAACCACTCAAAATGACAGTAATGTATATCATAAATTATGCTTCGATAGTTTGGCCATGTGGAATGAATGGGAGATAATTAACAAAAGGAATTTATAGCCCGTATGGTAAGTGAAAATGCCGGAAGTGACCAGCTTACATTCGCCCTAAAAGCACTTACTACTTATCTTACTGCTGCTTTCCTTTAAAAGGGACAGGTAGGTAGTATGTAGGTACTGTAGTAAAGAGATTAGAGATAAAAAATTGATTTCACTTTTCAACTAAGTAAAATGAAACTAAAACGTACAGCAAAAAGAAAATATTTTTTATGAAAGTATGATTTTCAATACATTTGTAACGCATTCATGAGCTACTGAACGCCTCATTAGACGTATTTCCTAACCACTGCATCGAACGATACTCCTTAGGCAATCGAGAATAATAAATAGATTAGAAATATTTACGCTTAACTTTTTATAAAGAAGCAAAAGTGGATTTTATTTACGTTTAATTGATTTTTAACGCAATAAACTCCATTGTTTATTCATTATTTTCGTCGGAGAATCTGGGACTTGAGTTGCCAATGAATTCTACCAAATTTTGTGATAAATCCTTCACCGTTCAGGCTGTCCGATTATGGAATGCACTGCCTGTGTCAATCAAACGTGCCCAGTCATTGGTTACTTTTAAAAAACTAGGTAGTAAAAGAATATTACTTGTCTGTTTAAATGTTTGTTCTATTTACCAATATATTACTTTCGTCTTATTGTGTATTTTCCATATATTTATTATATTTATGTACGATATCCAATATTCTTAAGGATTATTTATATTGTATTATATAAAGTATAGTATATGGTTGTATATATGTGTATAAGTACACCACGGAAATCCCCCTTTGTCTTTTTCCATATTTTTATTGTCCATCCAAAGGTTGTCTGTAAGAAATCGCTAATAACGATAAGACCGCCCATTGTATAATTACTGTTCATAAAATGATTCCTAATAGTTGTTTTTAAAATGGTGTACAATAAAGAATATTCTATTCTATTATTTTTCTTGTTGACTCATACCTAATTCGGGTCCAGACATTTTATCCAATGCTGGATATAGTTATCATAAAGCAGGCCCACATCGCAATTAGAATTAGCTAATTATTATCATTAATATTCAATAAAAATCAAATCCACTTTAACTGAGAAATGCCCAAGGCCGAGCGCAGTGTTCCGCGCGAAGAACAGATCACCCGTCTCACATGGTTGCCGTTATAAGCGACTAAGAGTTGATATCAAGCTGGATGAGCAACAGCATCTTCCCGTGCGCTAATAACATACTGCGATCACCAATCCACCTGTCAAGCGTGGTGATTATGGCGATACCCCGCATGTGCTAATTCGCTTGATGTGTGAGCGCAGTGCAAAAGCGACCATAGATATGACCATATTCCGTATCACCGAGATCAGCCTATACTGGAAATTTATTGCTTGATATCTAGCCGTATGTACATATAATCAAAACAAATCAGTTGAGGTCTTCAATTGACTCGTATTAAGAGCTCATGGTAAGCCACCAAGGCAGCAGGCGGGGATAAATCAAATCTGAATAAAATACATAGCTTTCCGTGTGTTATCAAGATTAAGGATATAGAACCACTCGCATCATCTACTGTGGATGTCATTTAAGGCGACTAAGGAACTCTAAACCAGAGGCAGAGGCATAGACAGCAGCGTCACCTTTGTGGAACAGTAGCCATACTGCGTACCCACAAAATGACGACACAATTGTGCAAATATGGGGGAGGCCTTTGTTTAGCAGTGAATGTCCTTTGGCTGATATGATTAAGATGACATAGCTATAAAATTTTATACTCTGTAAAGAGCACAATACTACCTCCGCCCACATGTGTCAGCTTCCTCTAAGGCTTGTGAAACAAGTTCAAAATATTTTTATAGTAGCCATCCAACTGCCCGCCCACGCTTTTAACTTAAATGGCAACGACGCTATGTCAAGAATTATACTAGATAAGAAATCCTCGGCACAGCACCTGCTACATCCAGTAAATAAATTAGTTTATTTAAACATTTGTATGTGTAAGCAAACAATCAGCGGGACAGCGTTTATGTAAAAAAGTTGCGATCCCAATTTAATTATTGCAATTATTTTGAATAATTTTGCCGTGTGGTGCCGGCTAAGAATACCAGCACCCCATCTCATCCCGTCGGTGGCGTAAAAGGCGACTATGGGATTAGTTGGAGGATGTACAGCAGCGTCCTTCGAGTGCTAACACAACTGCGATCGCCAAACCGTCTGCTAAGCGTGGCGATTATGGCAAAACCCCTCAACGAGTACACAACACATACTCATACCAGTAGTTGTGGCAATCTTTGGCGAAGGATTCTGTCCACCAGTGGACGTTTTTCGGCTGAAATGATGATGTGTTTACTACTTTCAGTTTTTGGAAACAAGGTTTTGTTTTAGGTAGTATTGGACCAAGCTGAAATGGTCTAATACGCATGGCTCCTATTTATTTTACTGTCGGGAAGTTTTTATGCATCGCCGCTTCGCAAACATTGCCACTCTGCGTTCTCGTCAATATCGTGAAGCCTGTCGTGCGCTGACACCCACATCGACGCCCCCAGAAGGACTTCTACCACCCTGGGAAAGGTGGACGGGTGTACCCGATCCTTACCGGCCAAAACCGACACAGTGACCATCTTCAGCGCATACGGAAGTTTTTTTTTTTTTTTTAGTATAATACGTTACCTATGTAGGATTTCTCCTGTGTCGTGGGTGCGTTTACAGACATACATGTCACACACAATACACCCAGACCCGGAACAACTACCTGCAGATCATACAAATATTTGTTCCGTGCGGGAATCGAACCCGCGACCCGGAGCGCAGCAGTCGACTGTATCAGCCACTGCACCAACCGTGTCGTCAAGAAGTCGGAAGTGCACCGGGATCATCAATGGAAAGTACCGGTGCCCGTCCTTTGCTGTGCTTGCAGTGGTTTTGTCTCCAACGATGCATTCTGCCCGACACTGAGACTGTCCAGGCAGGATACCAACTTCGCTAAGGTCACCTAATGGGTGCCTCCTAATAAGTTTATAGTTAACACTTATTCAGTATCACCAGTTTGCCAAATATGTTTTTATAGTGTCCATTTAAACCTCACTTTCTACTCATAGCTAACATGTGAACGATTATAAACGCTCTTGTTTATTTATTCCTAGGTTCTCTAATTACCCTACGTATCTCTACCCAATGTTTGTATTTTATTAGCAGACTGCAGCAAAGCACTTGCAGTTAATTATGATAATATGTTTGAACGTCTATATTGTAACCTTCAACTAACGGTAATGAATTGTTAATTAAAGAACAAACCTCAAAATACACAACCTGCTTTAGTTTCTATTACGAGCACAGGAAAGAAATCGATGCTGCCTCTCATTCGATGCAACGTCAGGATGTTGTGAAATAGAGAAAAATGTGTCAACCTACTTACGGACACGGTCCGCGAGCGGAGACGCGCGCGAAAGCTAGATAATCTTTAAATAGCTCACATGCACTCACGTAGATCACACTCGCTTATATCGCGTTTCATCTGTATTCAATAATTAATTACGTTTGGAACCAGTGACAAAAACAAAGACCTGCTTGGTTTACCAGCAAGTTTGAATAGGTGGAAATACTCAAAATATTCTTATAACAATATAAGTGCAAAATTGCTTTCTTACGTCTGATTTTATTATTGAGCAGAAGATGTCCGGAATTTTTGTCGTTATAATTTTAATGTTTTAAGGGCTTCATAATCATCATCATATTAGTCGAAGGACGTCCACGGATGATGAATAGATTTCCACACCGACTGGTTACATGCCACCAATCCAACGAGGTGTTATAATTTTAATGTATCCAAGGCTTCATCATTTCGTCCGAATGAAGTCCACTGCTGGACACAGGCCTCCCCCAAAGATCACCACAACGATCGATATGGGTGTGTTATGGGCTCATTGTTTTGCCATAATCGCCACGCTTCGCTTACGGGTTGGCGATCGCACTTGAGTTGTTAATGTACTCGAAGGACGCTGCTGCCCATTCTCCGGCTAATCCTTTAGTCGACTTTTAGGACACCCACGGGAGGAGATGGGGTGGTGGTATTCTGAGCCGGTACCACACGGCAAATCCAAGGCTTAGTGCTTTTGAAACATATAACTGTAACGACAAGAAATTTGAAGAACCCCTATCCAAATATTTTTTGACCATTAGGAGATAAACTTTTGAGCAGAATAAAATAAAGTTGCAACTCAGATTAATTTAGGCTTGATTAGAACTACCCGTAAAGATAAAAAGAAGAAGAAGATCAAGAGTTCTATCCACGATCTTTAAGGGCAAGTAATAATCAGCTGATGGAAAAAGGTACTATTAAACTTATAGAGGCAGACAATTGTCACTAACACCAATTTCTAATTCAACACGTTACATGTTTACGTACATCAAGCTGCGCCAACACTTGTTGGCTCTCTAGTACTTACTTGAGGTAAAATTACATTACTCAATTATTTCGCAATTATAAGAGACATTTTCTTGCACAACACAGGGAGAAAATATCTCAGATCTAGCAGTCGCCATGGGAACCTTCATAGAAACTATCTGATCACGAGAATACATAGTGCATCCTAGAATAATGTTACCATTAAATGAGGGGATTTTGTGTTTTAATTATATTTTTACCTAAGATGATCGTAAAAATCGTTATTCGATATTTGAGTTGTTATTTTGTATTTTCTGGAAACTCTAGTATTTAAACTACATTTATAAAACAAATATTAAATATAACAACTTATTGAAATGAGTACTTATATTTTTGCAATTATTACGCTTTTTCGTTCTTTCAGTCATTATGATTTAATGATGCGCTCCATGTTAAGTAATTAATTTATTTAAGTTCATTGAGCGCGTTGAATGATGACTATGAATAAATTAAAGTTGAATAACGAGTAGCTATGCTAATTCTATTATTTTATCATCATCATATCAGCCAAAGACGTCCACTGGTGGATTCTATAGTTTTTTTTTTTAATCTTTGCCCCACACTAGGATTTCTCCTGTGTCGTGGGTGCGTTTACAGACACAAATTCCACACACAATACACCCAGACCCGGAACAACTACCGGCAATCGTACAAACATTTGTTCCGTGCGGGAATCGAACCCACAACCCGGTGCGCAGCAGCCGACTGTATCAGCCACTGCACCAACCGTGCCGTCAAACCACCAAAATTGCCGGTACGTTTGGTATGCGGGTTGGTGAGTGCAGAATGGCTAATGTTCCACAAAAGTGAGCCTGCCACCTATACCTCTGGTTAAGCGTCCCTTAGTCGCCATTTACGCAAGAAGTCTACATGATGTGTTTGTCGTCATGGTGTGTTTGTCGGGTTGCTTGTGCAACTTGCTGTAATTATTTGTTTTTAAATATTTCCTTTATATATTTAAGTCACTTCAACTAACTACAATTAAGTTCAATTAACTACAAATGTGTGGTGCCGGCTCAGAATGCCACCACCCCATCTCCTCCCATGGGTGTCGTAAAAGTCGACTAAGGGATTAGCCGGAGGATGGGCAGCAGCGTCCTTCGAGTACATTAACAACTCAACTGCGATCGCCAACCCGCCTGCCAAGCGTGGCGATTATGGCAAAACCCCCCAATGAACCCACAACACATCCATATCTGTGGTTGTGGTGATCTTTTGGGGAGGCCTGTGTCCAGCAGTGGACTTCATTCGGCCGAAATTATAACTACAAATCAAGTAGTTAAATAAAAACTTTGTATTTTCACGAATATCTTAGGCGAAATAAGGCCTTTCTAAGCCCACCTCCTTTATGATTTGAACACTCGTTTACTGCTTTGTTTATTTGTGATATATATTTATATATTATATATATATATATATATATATGTATATATATATATATATATATACTTATACATATATATATACTTATACATGATATATATTCCATTGATTTCATTTAGTTACATATCAATCGCTCTACTTACGAGTACGAGGAGCACATTGAATGTTTTTATAATTGGCCAGTATGAAAAGTTGCCGATGAAAAAATTATTTAAATAACTTTTTGGGAAGCTGCTGAATTTTACATTGAGAACATTGAATTCATATGTCATATGTTTTTATAAATTGGCGGCAATTTAAAAAGTGCGTTTCGTGCGTCGAGGTAAATTTGACTAGAGAAAATTTTCGCCCTATGATTACTTACGACTTTCGCTGCGGTCTTAATTAACAACTATGTTATGATAGACTTCGATTGGCATTTCATGATGAGGCGCTATCTCGTGCCTCTGTTTATAAATGATTTAATTAGTTTAAACGTAGTCGAAGCAATCTCACTGAAGATTTGCGCGAAGGACATCCTTCTACAGCGACCACTGAAGATAACCTGAGTGCTGTCCGGCTAATGATAGAAGCTGATAAAAGATCCGGGCAAGTTAAGGCATTGGTACCACTCAAGTGCAAAAATACTTACATGAACATTTTGGCGTTAGAGAGCTTTGCACCAGATAATTTGACGAAAGATAAAAAACGCACTTGGATTTGTCCCGCTAAGTGCTTGAAAAGTATAACGGAGCTGACTCGAATGCTGTTTGAATCTGCATTCAGCTGATGAAGCTGGATACTGTTCCGAGCCCGAAATCAAAAGACAATCTGCCCAATGGATGTTTCCATTTGAAGATTTTCCAACTAAAGTAAAGAAGGGCAGAGGTCAAAGGAAAAATATGTTGCGTCATTCTTTGGACGGTCGGACGGACGGGTTATTTCGCAGCAACTGCGCTAGAGGATAAAATGACTGTTACTGCAGATTGGTAAGTTAGTCATTGTTTGCCAGTTATCTTGGAAAATGTTCGACAGCAGCGCCCATGAAGCAGGATCCACCATTACGATAACGCTCTAGCTCACTCCGCCAGACGGACCACCGAATATTTCTCTATGGAAGGTGTGGAATTAGTGAGTCATCCTCTTTACAGTCCTGATCTGGCACTTTACGACTTTTATAAAATAAAAGAAAAACTCAGGAGAATTCGCTTTATGAATCCCGAAGATGCCGTGGCTACTTAAGAAAAAAACGTGGAAGAGAGATCCCTAAAGAAGAGTGGGCTTACTGCTTCAGTCGATGGTCCATCTTATGCGACGGTGCTTAGAAACGGACGGAGACCACTTCGAAAAACAATAAAGAAAACTTTAAATTTTAGTTATACCTACCTAATCGTATATACCAGAGGTATTATTAGCCGATGCTAAACAGTTACCATAAGAAAGTCTTAGTAGATTTTACCTATGGATGGTACCATCGGATTAGAGGTTGTTATACTATATGGAAACTACGTTTTATTACAGGTAAACATACACAAGTAATAATTTTAGGCAATGCTAGATGAATGGATGCCTGGATGGTGGACCTATAAAGTTAAGGCAGTCAAATTAAGAAGTACACATTGAAATAGGTTTTGTGTATGGTGTTACATAGTTGATTACAATCATAAATAATATTAGTAATAGAAATTTAAAAAAAAATGTAAAAGATTCTTACCGTTTTTGGCCGTTAACAACAAAGGTCGTGTCTCCATGATGTGTAAAAATGTTCACTATTTATAAGATTTAACTCTGTATTAATAACTCAAAAATGTTTTCTGTCATAATGGATTCAGACATAGTAGGTAGCGGATTGGGTAACTAACACGATCTTAGTCAAATATCTGCAATTAACTCATATTAGTTGTTAGTACAATGAACTCTTCATTCCAAATGTTATCAAGGTGCAACAAAACGCATTCCACCTGAGAAATCATAATCAATTTCACAGTACCTACATACAATAGATTTTTCTTAACATTCTTGGTTGCACAGAACTTTGACAGCAATTTTAAATAGTGTTTATTTTCAAAATGGGCGTGACATGATTTTCGGATTCGGCAACGCGCGAAGGAGCCCACTGAGGGCCAATTCTCGTAATTTAAAAATGTTCAATATATAGTTCCGGTCTAGTCTCAGTGTCATAAATGTCACAAATGGTATTCTCCTAAAACTAACCAACAACGTCAAAAGTGAACTTACACTGTGATGAGATCGAAAATGGATCCAAAGTTGATCGAAGTCAAAACGGTATTCTGCTAACATTTCGAACTGTCACATGTACTAAATTGTTATTAAATAAACGTCAAAATTGAGATTGAAATGAGACTAGATCGAGATTACACCGCAATCCGACTGAACTTTAAGAGTAGCAGAATACCATTTTTTCGGTCAATTCATAATTTAATCTCAGTTCGGTCATGTTTCAGTCATAGTGTAAATTAATTACGAGAATTGGCCCTCTGGTGTTGCAATCGTTCATAGTTTACCTTAACCGCTTACCATCGAGCGGGTCGTATGCTCGTTTGCCACATTAGTGGTATAAATATAAGTTTCCTAGAAAGTTAGGTTTGAACTTATGGTTTAATGCAAACAGGCATTAGTGTCGGTAGTTACGAATATCGATTTCGAAATCTGATATTCGAATTCTCACATAGTTAATAAGTACGTACCTACTGATCGAATGAATATGGATTCGGGTATTAAAGTTTGATAAGCTTTCCAGGGATTCTTTTTTAAACATAATTTTAATATTATTAGGTGTAAAATATATTTATAGACTAACAGAAAATGATATTCAGTATGTATTATATTGTTTTATTCAGAAGAATATTATGGATGTCAATTGAAAAAAAATATTTTTTTTTTAAGTATTTCATTTTCATTGCGTGTTTTAAGTACATGCGTAGACTAAACCTTCGAATAATATACATTGAGGTGACTACACACTATCTTACCTGGTTAGGATAGTGGTTGGCACGTGCAAAATATCGCGTAGTTTTATTGCTTACACCTACGGATACATTAAATGGTATCTTTAGTGTTTCGTGTCGGATGGCAATAAAATCAAATCAATGTGCGATCAATGAAGCGTAATGAATACGACTGTACCAATATTGTGTACGTTTTGTCTGGGGCTGCCAACCCTACTATGTAAAAAGCCCCCTTTTGTATTGGGGGTCGTAGTATAATTATATTATTTTGATGAAAACTCTTTTAATCAGTCCTACTAAAAACTTTAGAGTACAATAACAGTCACGAAACTCCATAAAAGTGGCATTTAAAACTCAATCATATGAATAAAAACAATATTACATATAAATGTTTTCTACTATATTATACGAGTATTAGTAATATCTTAGGCTTCCGCTTATTACTATACAAATTGAAATAAAATACTTTTTAACTAATTATATCGCGTATTATATGTAGATTATTGTTTCTTCTAAGGTCTCCAATAACTGAGACTAAAAATAAATACGCGATGTAATCCATTCGGGTCCGTGTAGTGTCCGGATTTAGAATAAAGCACCACGCCATGCCCTTCCGTGGATATCGTATAAGGTACTGAGGGGCTAAAAACTAGAGGGATGGGCAGCAGCGTCCCTTCTGTGGAACAATAACATACCACGCTCACTAACCCGCCTGCTAAGCGTGGCTACTGGCAAATTTCGCCGAAAATGATGATACAATTGTGGAAATAAATTGGTTGATCTGATGATCTGATCGGTTGATGAATAAATTTGTTAACGGACTTATTATCATTATCTTGATGATAATGAGTCCATTAACTATTTTTTATTATTGTTAATTTACATGTTTTCTACTACTTATATTTTATGGATCCTGGGCTACAAAATACTCTATATGAGCAATAAATTAATTAGTTGGAACAGACAAGTTTTACTATGAGAAATCGTTTTGCACCTTTGTACCGTTATTCTGCCATACACTCTGTTTGTTGGGTGTAAAGATCGCGAAGCCAACACATATACACCTGCTAGTGAAACCGTGAAACGAATGTAACAATAATCTCTTTCACTAAATCGTTTTTACGACTCATGCGGAATTGCTATAGAATATTTAGTGTGTTGACCAGATTAAGAATATAGCACCACGAAGAAGGGGATAGCCTTCCGTTGATGTCGTATAACTGGTGACTAAGGTACTAAAAACAAGAGGGATGGGCAGCAGCGTCCCTTCTGTGGAACAGCAGCCATTCCGCATTCACCAACCCGCCTGCCAAGCGTGGTGAGTACTAGCGAATTGCCCCCCAAAAATGATACAGTTGTTTTGGAAATCTATTATGGGGCTTTATTCAGTAGTAGACGACCTTTGGCTGATATGATGATGATGATTCAGGTTGTCTTCTATTCCGTAATTCGCATAAAAATAATTTCGTTATTGCAGTAATTACAAAAATCTTTATAAGACTCATAGAAGTAGTAGAGGCTCAGAAGTTTGCTTAAAAGACATTACTACTTTCGACTCTTCTAATATGTTTTAAGAAATCTGCAAAACAATCGACAGCAACTTCCTATAACCTACAACACGTGTGAATGTTACTTTCCACAACAGCATGCTAATAAGTAAGCTCTATTTCACAGTTTATAGGCCGTGCCGATCTCGCTATATTTCAAACAAAGGCTCGCCCACGTGTGTATTCGTAAACTTAGTAATTAGTCGAAAGTGGGCTATTACAAATCTCAACGTATCCTAAGTTTACGCACAGTTGCCGTACGTACGTACGTTTTAAAAAAGTAATACGTAGATATGACTCGTAAAACCGGTCTAGTGTGTGATGTGGTTGAGGTAGTAAAAGTGTCGATGCACGGGAGTAATCTCCGAATAGACTTGATGGGTTTTTGATGTGTTTCACATTGTTGTTTCCTGCTTGTGAATTAACTTTGATACCAGAGGTACTGTGTTGTTGCATACATGTTTATGAAACCGATCTGTTACAATGTAAGACATTGATTGCATTTAATTACATATCTACTTCATTATTTTACATATTGGAGACTTACAGCGAGCACCTAGAATAGAGCTGAATTGACTACTAATAATAACTTTAATGACCACCTGAGTAAAGCGTCATCATCATCATAATCGCCCATTACTGTACTACTGGGCACGGGCCTTTTCCTCGTGAAGAGAAAGGTTAGGTTAAGTCCACCACGCTAGCCTAGTGCAGGTTTGCGGACTACACACACTTTTGAGAACATTTTTGAGTCCTCTCAGGTGCGCAGGTTTCGTCACGATGTTCTCCTACTCCTTCCTTCACTATATTATCACTTATAATCAAACTCTGATCCGCATACGAATCCGAAAATAAGTGGTGCAGGCCGGGATCAAACTCAGACCCTCCTGTATGGAAGGCAAGTGTTCAATCACTAGGCTATCAACTATAGGGTCACAAGTTTACAATTCGTTTCCACAGAAAAGATGTTGACAGAATTTCGTCCTCAATTAAAAATCCGTGGGTATATTTTGTGTAACTTTTATCTGAACATCTACATTTAATTCAGAAACAGATATGAATTCAAACTGTTACATTAATAAGCGTCTAACTAGCCTTCAACGCGAACATTTTTGCGAATGTTCCAACATGATGGCCGAACAATGCGTAAGCGCAAAATATCCGTGAAATTAATTGTTACGGCCACAATTGTTTTTGGTCGAGTCGCCGCCACGTACTGTTCACTCACTGAACAGATTTCATCTATGAACAGATTGTTCCCAATTATATTTGCAACGTTCTTTGATGTCTGTTGCTAAGTATTGTGTTCTGAAACCGAATGTGAACTCACTTCCATTCATTAATTAGTCCGGTCATTGAACAAGATAATGGTGTATATTATACGTACAGATGTATATACGTGCTGCATACCTGTGACAATAAGGTAAGATGAGCTGCTATTAGTGTTAAAATAGAACTTGAAACCACATAAAGCATGAAGTGGGGTTTTCACTAGCCGTAAACTGTATTAAGATACTAGCTGTGTCCCGCGGTTTTACCCGCCGTTTAATTTAAAATAAATCGGATTACTTCGGCATATACAGTTAATTTATACATAGAGTATAATTAATATAATTATATTGGATTTTCTGGGTAAAATTTTTTTGCAAGGAAACCTAATTCTTTCGCTTTTTAAAAAAAAAAGTAGCCTAATTTACTCCTTATAACATCTATCTGCCAGAGCGTTTCGTAGATTAGCTGGAACAAACAGACAGACAGACACACAAAAAATATAAAAATGTTGTTATCATAAGTACCATATATACTTTCATATGCATTCAATATAAAGCTGTTATTTTGACATTACAAACAAACACTTCAATTTTATTTATTTGTATGTATGTAAAGATAATTCTGTGGTATCACTTCTGTTAATCCAAACATTATTTCGCCACAGGATATTAATACAATTTGACGTCTCGACCACACCGGCAATATATTAGACTCTTTTATAATTTTATTATTCTTAAATACTTTATTGTACAAAAAGAAAATACCAATCGCACAGTCAATGTAAATGTTATGTACAAAGACGAGCTTAACTCAGACTAAGTTTTCTACCAACAAAATTTTTGAGTGATAGAGAGTGGTGATAAAAAGTGGGCAAAGTCACGTGTACAATACATGTATTGAAACAGTTATTTAATAAAAACTGAAAATAAAAAGATATATACTAATAAATAATATATGTGCGCATATAAACAAATACATATATATTTATACATATACATAGACTATCATATATATTTTATACAAATATATTACACATTGACATATAACATATAGCAAACCTAAAAGTCACATAGCAAGGTAATGCTTCTTAATTCTAGTCTTAAAAAGGTCCAGAGTACGGTAGTCCAGAGTAGGGCATCTGGTAAGGAATTCCATAATCGTACGGCACGAATAGTAAAGGAACCCTTATAATATAACATAACGGCTAGAAGTGTGATGAGGAGTCCGGAGAAGGAGAGAAGAATCGATCCGATCGACAGGGTTTTCCCCTAGGAACAAGATACTCAAATCGCTCACGAAGATGGGAGAATTTGGGTTATGAAGAATAGAGTACAGTAGGGAAAGAATATGACAGAAAAAACTGCCTGGATTACCTGGGACCCCTGTCGTTTTGGACGCCGCATATTGCGAACGTATGGCCCTGGTCATACTACAAAGAACTTGTTAATAAAATTGTCCTACGCCTTGCCCGTTGTCATCACAGTGGCTATTTACTGGTTGAACATATCCCCTATAAATTAGGTATAATCTGATAATTATGAAAATGTCTTACTTCCTGTAATTTCCCGGTTAACTTGTTTACTGGCTATTACGTTAATTACTGATTAAAGCAAGCGTTTACGGGAATTATGTCGCAGAAGTGTTAATGGTGACTGACGGTTAAATCGAGCCGTTCATTTAGAATATATAAAAAGAAACAGAATCATTTATTCATTAAGTAGGTCCTAACAGATACTACACGTCTTATTGAAAAAAAAAAAAGTCTTTTTTTGGTCATTATTGGTTTTTATTATATTATTTTAACAGTTTACATGAGTTAATCTACCATACAAATGATTATACTACTAATAATAAAATAATTACATTACATTTTAGATTTAAATTCTCTAATAGGTCTCTGCGTGACAAAACGCCCGCGTTAGCATATCAAAAGACCGGGCTCCCTTTTACTGGGAATATAAACCCGTGAATATAATGACCTAATATATTAATAATAAAATTTCAACTAAAAAAGGTGTACAAAGATCTACAATTGGGTTCATATTCAAAGGGCATTATCAGTAATGTTGTAACGTTAACGTACCTATCTTATATATATAATTCTTTCGTACGTGTGTATGTCACTGAACTTCAAATCGGCCGCAACGATTTTGATGTTTTTTTTGCGTATGCTTGAGTGGGATGGTGACCCTGGATGGTTTAGATTCACAATTGGACTCGGTATGTGGCGCTACAATCGGGTTTGCATGTACCTGCATGAGCGAAGCTGGGGCGGGCAGCTAGTAATAATGTAAAACACTGTATGCGTGTATAAAAATAAAGGTATATCTATACTAGGTGCCGATTTGATCACCTGTAAACTTTAAGGAGGTGAATCAGACCACGATTCATCAGTAAAATAAATAGTACTTTATTATTTACCAAAAATTCAATTTATTTTCTAACAGAGTCAATCCAAAGCAGATGGGGGTCAATGACCTCATACGCCTCCCATATGGTCGGGTGGTACCAAAGGCGTATGTATGTGCTGCTAGTGTATTGGATAATTAATGATTATTTTAGCGCATATTTTTATTATTAAATAGGATCAGTGCTGAAACACATAGTTGAAGGTGACTAAATCAGTCCCCAGTGTATTATGTTAGGTATTAATTGATCAGTAGACATCGAAGGAGTGTCTTCCTATCTCCATATATATGTACAGTGCCTATGGCTCCTGATATACCGCTATAGCTACAATGAATCATAATACCAGCCAAAGCACATTCACCGCTAAATACAGACCTCCAAAAGATTTCCAAAATTGTGTCGTCACTTTGGGGTAATTTTGATTTCCACCGGATCAAAAAAAAGGTGTCGGTAGGTTGGTGGGACGCTGCTGGCGTCAGCTTAGTCTGTTACGCTGATGACACTCTGGTGTTGGCCAGCAGGGAGTCCTTCGAGGGAACCATCCGGCTTGCGGAGCAAGCGGTGGCAATTGTCGTGGCCAAAATCCACGCCCTGGGTCTGCGGATAGCGCCTCAGAAAACCGAGGCGCTATGGTTCCACAAACTGCCGAGAAGCAGAGAACCACCCAGTTCGTGGATACGCGTTGGTGACGCGCAAATCGGGGTGGGCCGGTACATGAAATACCTGGGGCTCACCCTGGATAGTCGTTGGGGCTTCAAAGAGCACTTCCAGCGCCTCGTCCCCCGAGTCGAGAGGGTAGTGGGTGCTCTACACCGGCTGCTGCCCAATCTCGGGGGACCATGTGAGGAAGTTCGCCGTCTCTACGGAGGAGTCGTGCGGTCCGTGGTCCTATACGGGGCGCCTGTATGGTCAGCTCGACTATCAGGCGCCCAGCGCTGCAGAACCAAAATTCACGGTCTGCAGCGCAGAGTGGCTATCCGGATCGCACGAGGATACCGAACGGTGTCCTACGAGGCGGCAACTCTCCTAGCGCGTTTTCCGCCTTTTGACATCCTGGCGGAGATGGATACGTGGGTCTACGATCAGACACGCTCCCTCCGCCAGAGCGGCGAAGGCGCGCCTCCAGGGGCGTTGGACAAGCTGCGGCGGCTAGCTCGGCGGCGCGCACTTGTAAAGTGGCGTCATCGCCTGCGGATGCAGTTTGCAACCAAGCAAGTCGTCGAGGCCGTCCTGCCGCTCTTTGGAGCCTGGCTCCAAAGGAGCGAGCGCGTCACCTACCGCCTGACGCAGGTGCTCACCGGGCATGGTTGTTTCGGCGCGTACCTGCACAGGATAGGACGCGAGGCCACGGCACAATGCCACCATTGTGATAGCGACCAGGACACCGCACAGCACACGCTCGAGGCGTGCCCTGCGTGGGCCGCCGAGCGGCGGATCCTGGTCGATCGGATCGGGCAAGATCTCTCTCTGCCAGCAGTAGTGTCGGCTATGTTGGCAGAGCACGAAAATTGGAATGCAGTGGTCTCCTTCTGTGAGAGCGTCATGCTCCAGAAGGAGACCGCAGAGCGGGATCGGGAGAGGGCCGATCCCGCTCGAAGAAGAAGGAGACGGCGTCGGGGTAACAACCGCCCTGGCGCCTAATTCCGATACGCCTGAAAATCCCTGCCGTTGCTATAAGGTGGGGGACCTCTGGGTTCGCGGGTGCGTAGATTGGGGAATCTGCGTGCCCACACCAAGCGACCCAAGAGAAGACGGTAGCACGCATGTGGTCACGCGCTGCCGTGGGACGCTTTGGGGGATACTTTACAATCCCCCTGGGGGGGTGACCGCTTTACAATCACCCTCTCCGAGATGTGCCGATAGGCGTGGCACCAGTGGGTGGCTCTAGTGTGATCATACGAGGACCTGGAGCCTCCCTTAGGTGCCGAATATGACCGCCCCAGTGGTTTTAGCCGGTAGGAGTCCGGCATACCCCTTCGTCCTTCCCCGGGGCGAAGGAAGTTCATGATGAATTTCCACTGGGCACCAATAAAAAAAAAAAAAAAAAAAAGGTTGGTGGGACGCTGCTGCCCAACTTTCTGGTTAAGACCCCCTTAGTCACCTTTTATGACATCAATATAGCGAGGGATGACCTCCAACGAGATGGACCGACGACTTGGTGAAGGTAGCTGGGAGTCGTTAGATGCGGACGGCGTGTAACCGGTTGTTGTAGAAATATATGGGGGAGGACGTTCTTTGGCTGATATGATGATGATGGTGATGAAAGGAAATCGAATTCCTCCAGTGTAGAAACACCTTCTATACATATGAATTGGATTGTGAGCGATCTTTCAAGTGCACAATTGTTAGGACCTTGACTTGTCAGTAGGATACTCGTGCGTATACTATGAACTTGTCACGATTTCTTACAGCTTGTAATCTATGTGCCATTGTGCCATGTTCTTTGTTTTGTAATGCCCTGAGAAGGACTGACAGACGGACGCTATTTACAATCCGTTATCTTTTGAAGATTATTTGGTCGATTTAAAATAGTTCTCGTCAAGGTGACAAGAAGTTCTTTTGCGAAGTTTAGTTTTTATTGTAGAGATGTAAATTGGATGATGTATGTGCTAATGAATTCAGTCTGTCAGTATGAATCTTTATCGGTTTTCGGCGCTAATTCATTGAGCTGATTCAGCCAATGTTATCTCTCATCATATAAGCTAAAGTCTAATGCTGAATGGCAACTGCAGAACAAAGGCCTCCCGCATAATTCACCGATAAGATGCCACGTGTCGTAATTTTGAGGATAATTCGACAGTACTCCTCACGCTTGGCAGAAGGGTTGGTGAGCGCAGAATGGCTGCTGTTCCATAGAAGTGACGCTGCAGCCCATCCCTCCGGTTTAGAGTTCCTTTGTCGCCTTTCGTTCACCTTACGACGTCCATAGGAGGAGATGGAGAGGTGCTGCATTCTTATCCGGACACCACACGGATTCCTATCTACGTTATGTCTATATACGTTAGTATATTTTCTGTGTATATCTTTTACTAAAACCATGCTCACGTTTGATGACAGCAAATACGACCGCAGATTTTGAGTACTTCAGGTTTCAATTTAAATAGAAATGAATTGAAATCGGCTTTTTTTGGGGTTCAACTTCTCAGCCAAAAGATTTCTACCTACGGCAACAATGCAAGTATCTTAAACATTTGAAGAAAATAAGCGTGACCGTTATGCTTAAAACATAAGCAATCATAATATTCATAATAAGTGTTGCTACTGAAATATAGAGATAAAAATCAGTTGCATGTGCACGACAGTGTAATCTGTAGAACAGTGTTTTATTTTTATTCGCATTGTATGCTTGGGAATCGTGCGGCTTCCAATGCACGTGAAGCGTATTATGAGGTTTTTAGACTTAATACTTAGGATCGCGTTTGTGATTTCCAAGTAAGGGGAGAGTTTTGGTAGCCTTCCATGTTATAGAGAGGGAACCCGTAAAATATATCACATACACGCAAATAAGCCCGTAAACGTCCACTTTTGAACTTGGTCCAATAGTCACGAGAATGAGCAGTCATAGGAGATATTGTGGTTAAAAAATGTATTTGCCTCAGAAGAATTCCAAATTTACTTCTGAGGCTACAAAGAAAATATGTATAAATTAACTTTACAATGTTTGCCTTGATGGCGTGGCTTATTAGTACAAATAAATAATAATTCTAATAAGCGATTGCTGTAATTAACTTAAATTATATTGAATAACATACTAACTTATTAGCTACTTAACAAAATAAGGAAGGTAGTTGCATTTAGTGCATTGCTTATGAGCGGCGACGGGTACGACGCACTGTTTGTTTACTATGGCCTATACTATAGTGGTCAACAAGGATCATGTTTCAGAAGATCGCAGTGTGATGTTATAAGCACGCGGAAGGATGCTGTTGCCCATCCTCTTGATATCAATCGTAGTCGCCTTTTACGACACTTATATGGAGAGGGTGGCTTTTCCTTGCCGGTAACCACCATCTTCTGTATGTTAATATTGTATCCTCTATTTTTGGACAAAGCCTATGTGTTGCTGTAATAAGCAGGCTTAACAAGAAGGTGGAAATATGTGGTGTGCGCAATCTTTATCTATATAATTATTACATTATACAGAGAAATGTCCTGACTGATTAATAGAGTAATTAATCAACGCAGAACCTAAACCACTGAAGTTGGAAATAGGATATTTGGAAATACTACCCCTAAAATAGGTGATGAAAGTAAAATCAATGAAATTGGTGTTTGGGCTTTCGGGGAAAACAATGAAACACCTTTTCCCGGATTTTTTAAAATTATACCTTAAATGGGGTAGTAAAATTTTTCGTAACTTTATAAACGAGGCAAAACATGTTGCACGATTTTAGAAAATTCTATCCCTAATGGGTTAAAATAGGAAGGATTAAATTGAATAAAGTATGTATGAAAATGAAAACTTTTTTTGTCAAAAGATATGATTTTAGACACCGGTAAAAGAAATTAGAACCTGGAAGAACATATAATAGTTTCTAGTTTCGCAATAAACGTGGCAATTTATTTGTCAATTATTAAAATGTCGCAGTCACAAGTTCTTAGACGACTTTAGGTAAACTGAATAAGAATAAGAGAAAACATTTAAACAATGATGCAACATCAGATTTTATTATCTATATAGGTATATGGACAATTAACAACCCAAGCGCAATATTACGCACTAACCACACGACCTCCTTTGGATTAAACCCATATTATAAATGGATTAAGGTTAAATTCTAGTACATGACACTGACTAATTAACAGTGCTAAAATTAAAGGATATCGTTTTTTTTGTTGGAAGAATTTATGTTTGCACCTTAATTCATTATATGAATTTATAAATCTTTAATTCCTGAAAGGAAACTTTAGACATTACTGTGGTCCAGTTAGAAGGGCACTCTATGCATAAGCATGAAAAACTTCATGTCTCGAGCTGACGAGGGCATTCTGGTGCCACGTAGGACTAGTCCTGGGTACCACTATAATTGATATCGGCAGGCAATGAGGCGAAAGCCTTGCGCGTTTCGTCACAATGTTGGAAAAAAAAGAATTATGACTGTGTAGCTTGAGACACCGCAAATTTATTCTACCAATGATTGATGAATGTTAAAGAAGAAAATGCGATATCTGATGATGATGATGGTGATATCAATCAATCATCAGTCTATATCGGTCCACTGCTGGACGTAGGGCTCTCCCAGCGTGCGCCACAACACCCGGTCATCAGCATTCCGCATCCAGCCGGACCCAGCAACCTTCTTCGGGTCGTCCGTCCATCTGGCCGGTAGGCGTCCCATACTAAGTTTTACGCGGTCTCCATGTTGGTGATAATATCATATTAAAACACGTCACGCTATTAGATATAAGAAAGAACAAAGATGTCAAGAAACCGCGTTTCTATTAAATTTAACAATCTTATTAAAAATAGCAGTTACCTTGAATTAAATTGAGTATTTTTTACAATACAAACAAAAACACAGATATTGGCAAATCATCACAAAAACAGAATGACGTAAGCAAGTCACTGACCCGAAGCGAAACTATGAGTAACGCGAAAAATAAACAAAGATTGTACATACCACAGCAGTTTTCATTATTGTGTCTGGTTGACAATGTGAATTGGAAACCATTTAAACTCAATGCAGAATACTTTACTGTGTTTCCACGGGCCCTAATATATGCCATAAACTGGCATATATTTAGCTTTAAGCATGTTGTACCTGGACCTTGATGGCAATAAGAGCTTGTAATAAGCCCCAGTTCTACAGAATACAAGAGCACCAAAAAGCGCTGTATGTTCTGTTTGTGATCAGGCCAACGCTTACGGCAGACGCCGTTTTCCCGCTTTTCGAAGTATGCAATCCATTTAGCACCCATTGCAATTGCAATAGACCTTATAATTGTAGTTTCGATCTCATACAATAGTTTTACACCTCCGGAGACAATCCAAAACTGCATTTTTATAGTGCAGCCATGGCGAGTTAGTGTTAGCCCCGGTTAGTGTCCCATTCCATTTTAGATTAAAATTCTCTAATGTGCCTCTGCCCCTTGAATAGATTAGAGAGAGTAGTAGAGTGACATGTAAATAATTATATCATGTTTGATAGTGTTAGGTGCATTGCACTGCAAAGAGCTCTTCTTACGTGGATCACACTGAAACTGAACCAGTTATTATACTCTTTGAACTGAACTTTAGAACAGCCCAGTAAGAAAATACACAGATAAAAAAAACCAATAAAAACCTCTTTGGAAAGCTGAAGGTATGTAAACAATTTTTTTTTTGTAATAATTATAATTTATTGGCTTAATTCATATGTTTGTTTCTACAAATTGGCGGCAATTTAAAAAGTGCGTGTCGTGTGTCGAAATGAATTTGACTAGAGAAATTTTCGCGCCATAACTTATTACGAATTTCATTATGGTCATATGGCCGAAATGAATAATCGATCTAATCCAAAATCTTTGAATTTCGGATTATGGATAGGTATGTTTGTTTTTGTGTTAAATGTGACAACGGATGAATATCAAAATCTTAAATCTCAAGATTTTGGTATAGATTGATTATTAATTTCGGGCTTTAATTAACAACTATGTTATGATAGAATTCGATTGGTATTTCATGATGAAGCCCCATCTCGTACCACAGTTCATAACTGGTTTAATGAGTTTAAACGTGGTCAAAGCAATCTCACTGATGATTTACGCGAATCGCAATCGCTCGCAATCTCCAGTAAAATACAATTACTTATGACGTCAAGCGAGTCAGATTTAATCCAAATATAATCGTAGATCAAAACGACTGTCGAATAAAAACAATTATATTAGGTCCTTCTATTATTTATTAGTTTCGATTTAATATTGATAAGAATCTAGCTCTTATAACTGTGCTGTGAAAGCATAATTTTGCATGTGGCATAAAATAACGTCTAATATATATTAGTTTCATTTTGATAGGAATCTAGCTCTTATGACTACAAACTGAAAGCACAATTTTGCATGTGGCACCTGATGAAATATGTGACGTCGGGGAAGCTGTGGTCGTTTAGTAATAAAAATAATAGGGCAACATAAATAACCGTTATCTGGATTAATAAATAATAGGTGATATGATTATTTTAAAATAATCGATTATATATTCAGCTACCTAATATATCGAACACTCCTAAACATTAAGGCGTTAGAAAGCTTTGCACCAGATGGTTACCTCATAATTTCTATTAGTGCCGTCAAATGCTTGAAAAGTTTAACCGGTGGTGACTCGAATGCTGTGTTTGACATCATCGCAAGTGATGAAAGCTGGATATATAGCTTGCTATGCTTAGGAAGGAATGGAGACTGCTTCGAAAAGCAATAAAATATTAACAGATTCCTGCATCATTCCGTTTTGATTCTCTAAAAACTTTTAGTGTGACCTTGTACACAGAGAAGGAAAGAGCATTGATGACGCTCTGGTTCACTGTTTGCTCACAATTTCAAACCATGTATCGAGGTTTACTCTCGATGTATACTTTTACCTTAAGTCAGTAGTGTCGTAGATAAGCGATAACTAAAAACATATATATGACGTTAATAAAGTCACAGTGGCATGCCAGATGTTGAACCCGCAATCTGGTGCTTATTAACCACTCCGGCAACCTTTAGGCCAACACAATCGATAAATTGATTTGTGATTTCTTATTCTAGTGATGTACTATGATGAAATGGGTACTTCGTAGCTAACATTGTCAAGACCTTCACCTGTCTACAGTTTAACAGAAATGCCGCTGGTTCTCACATTCTTAGAATTAAATGCTACCGTATAACTAATGTGTGATTCACAAGTTGCGGTGTTTCGTATTTGCATTCAGACCGTGTACTTAGTGACATCCTTTTTCTTGAAATGTATCGCATTAGAGTGGAATACATCTAGCTTTATTTGGAAATAGCTTTCAATTAAACCTGCAACCTCTTTATGGCTACTGAAAAGGGGAAAAGAACGTAACGAAGTTGCACTGTGCAAAACTGAATATTTTATTTCTGTCAGCTAAAATAAAATTGCTGGAAGTCGAAGGTCTTTGCTTTAAAAAAGCCATCTTGTGATCCAATGGGAAGCTACGAGTATTCTATTGCTTGATATTTGTGTGATACTTGTTAATTTAATAGATTGCAGCGTAACAACAGTAACCAATTGTCTTCGTCGTTTATTTAATCAATACGAACATTTCCCACAGCTACCACTTATAACCTGCATGAGAAGAAATCCATATGTGTACGATAAATTAACTGGGCACTCATCGTTTCTTTTTAAAACACTTTGCGTTGATAATGAACCAAACCAAGGTCAGGCACAAGTTACTCATTCGCGATAATAAAACTCAAATATAAATTAATAATATTATCTGGAATGTTTTTTTCACCAGCTTCATCGACCTTAATGAACAACTGTTATCAAAAGCAGCCAGGGGTCTAAAATTGGGACTTGTTATCATCAATAGCCCCCTTTTAAACGTATAAAACGTGAGTGTACTGCAAGTACCCTTTCGCTTCAATCTACGTAAAATGCTATGATAAAAATAACTCCATCCTACTGCTTTCCTAATCTATTGCTTCAGTCCGGCTGAAGTAGAAAAGGAACCAGTCGTGCGCTAACAATCACGGTCAGTTATTTTAACCGTAATGTATATTATCAGCAATATCTACTAATGATTTCATCAAGCCATTCGCAAATAATTATATTTCGTACACGATGCAATATTTTTCTATCACTATTCATTATGCATAAAATTGTATTTGTTTGGCAGTCGATTAAGGAAGAAGACTTAATGGAAGCTATATTGAGTTTATTGCGTCGTAAAAATCTTTTATAATATCCTTTTCTTTGGCCAACCATCAAGAAGAAAAAATGGTTAGAATTCAAAAGCTTTTTACTTCAGTGCTTTTGATTTATTTTTAGACCCTGTCCTATTGGCAATGGTCTTTTAATCCGCTATTAACATTTTTTTTATTTGCTATATATAGGGAACTTTTATGATAAGTAGTGAATAGAGGTATTTATCAGGAAAGTTTGAAGCACTACACTATCATGTGCAGTGGGCGCATACGAGGTTTTATAATATTTAATATTATTTATTAAAAATAAAATACTGACACTACCCTCTCTTTATATTTTACAATGCTCAATGTTCGTGAGAAATAATAGGGATTTTTTTAAGTCAAATGACCAAATATGTATAAATTATAACCGTAGGAATAAACATAAACTGTTGCCACCGACCATTAATCTAGAAATAATGAAAAGTAGCCCGGATTATAGAATCATTACTATTTATAACAAGCTCCCCGAACACTTAAAAAATGAAGAAAAGGATCAAATATTCAATAGAAAATTAAAAACACTGTTGATTAATAAATGTTACTATACAGTAGAACAATTTAAATTGGATAAATACATATATTCATAACACAGTCCTAAACACAATTTTAAACATTTAATAAAAGAAAGGTAATTGAATTTCTGACATTCCATTTACAATTTTATTGATAACAAGCGACATTATTAATACAAAACAGCTGACATAGTAATACTAATACGTGTCCTATTTAATGTCATTTCAACACACTGACTGTAAATCTATTACATAAAGTCTATAATTAAATCCTGTTTCCTTAATGTGAAATCTTATATTGTTTAATGACTCAATGGCTATTCAAATGTTATGTTGCAGTGCCCTTACAGGGTTTATGTACTCCAATTTTATTGGATAGTTATAATGACTGAAATGAATTGTGATGTGCATGATGGCAAATAAACAATAAATAAATAAATAATATAAAACAAAATAAAAGTATTCGTACCTACATCTAATATTTTCTTTGTATTTATATACACAATCAATGATGGTAGTGATAATATAAAATCAGATAAGAAATTTATTCGCTAAGGATATGGTCAAGAAGTTGTTACATTTAGATTTACACGTCCGCCTTTTCAAAGGTATACGAATTTATATTAGATTTTGTTAAATATAGGCCTGCAGCTTGTTATAGGTCTTGCCCCGGTTATTGCTTTTATGCATTTCTTATGCACTAAAAAGCTCTCTTGATATGTGAAGAGTTACCCCATAGCAGAATGCCGGATCTCAAAACAGATCCTACGTAACCATGACAGACATTAAGAGCTGCTTTTTCATTAGCGCTAATACGTAGTTTTATTAAAACATACACAAATATGTTATTTTGTTGCATATATTATTGATATGTGAACCTCAATCATTTTATCTAGTTTGAATCCTAAAAATTGTCCAGTTTTATCTCTGGTAATCTTATTGAAGATTGAATAACATAGGTACTTATTCGATAAATGAATGAATCCATTTCAAGTTTATTTTCTATGCTGGTTTGATTTATCGCATTTATAAAAACTAATCTATAAAACAATGTGAATGTATTGAACATCATTATTGTGCGTGATTGTAATTATAATAAAGCCACTTTATTGCACACCAAAAACAGAGTATAAGTAATAATACAAAAATCAAGTACTATTGGCGGTCTTATTGCATCTCAGCTATCTCTTCCAGACACCCATTTGGGAGAAATGGATATCTTGGTGATGCACAAGGGAAGTCTGCAGTGAACTAATAATTATTATATATACTATGAATTATTATGTAGTACTTAACATAGCCCACTTCATATAATTGCTTATCCGCACAAACTTTACCAAGCTCCAGGTTTAGAAAGTTCTTTTACGTTCAATAAATTGGAGAATACAATTTTCTTCGCGGGAATTTGTAACACTATAGCACAATTATTCGTGATTTATGTAATTTACTGACCTAAATAGTTAGAATATTGTCACGATAGGTAATTTCTTCACTCAAAAATGCCTTTGATTACATTCAATTCGATACGGACAAATAGATCGATTAATTGCGCAATCGTTGAAATTCTCCGCTTTCGAGATTTTACAATCGATATACCTTGCGTCACGATATTTTGATTACAGTAATAAAATAGGCACAATTATAGCAAAAGGTAACGAAAATCGTGTGTTTTCCATTGTGTGTAATAAAATAATTATGGTAAAAGATAGTATGTCAAGGGCCACACGCGCAAAGAGTATTAAAAATAAGGCCAAACCAGAATTGCTCACAATAGAACAGATTTTAAGAGTTCATACATTTTTAAGAAATCCGCAACATTCTGTGACCTGGCACAAAATGCGTTATAGCAAAGAGAAATAATATTCATCATTGTGTTATTGGGCTGTGTAGTGCAGGCTACGAATAGCACCAATCCTTAGAATAAGTATACTCTAAGCACCAATCCATCTCATCTCGTGGGTAACGTAAAGGGCGATTATGAGATTAGCCCGAGGATGGGCAGCAGCGGCCTTCGAGTACATCAACTTAACTGCGATCGTCTGCCTCCCATGCGAGGCGATTAACGCAAAACCCCTTAATGGGCCCACAACGCACCCAGATCGGTCGTTGTGACGATCTTTAAGGGAGGCCTGTGTCCTATAATCATTATATTCGTAGCTGAGGCCAGTATTAATCAATTTCTACTTACTAATTACTTTGCTGGTTTGTTAGTGTGGAAGAATGGACACACTTGCTTTTTACTTATATTTATAGTCCTTTCGGGTATAATTGAAATTTCACTTTCTTGACATCATCATCATATCAGCTGAAGGACGTCCACTGCTGAACAAAAGCCTCCTCCATAGATCTACAACGATCTGTTACAAGCCGCCTGCAACCAACGACTCCCATCTACCTTACTACTTCACCAGGTCGTCTATCCAAGCCTATGTTATACTTTCTTGGCATATGAACAACGAATCGTTCTTACGTTCAGAATTACTTTATAAGACATTGCTACGTGTAAATTTGTACATGTTTGTATTGTTTTAACTTAATTCTATAATGTTTATTAATTAACCTTAGGTACAATTGACGTGTACATTTTTACCCGATTACGGCGCAGCTAATGATTTATGGTTTTAGCAGTCTATGTATGTATTCATAAATTGTACGAACACAGTGAAGAAAACATTAGGTAACCTCAAGAAATAGCCGATAACAGTATTGTTTCGTTACTACAAAAACAATTATTTCGATCGTATAACGACCTACGTAATGAAAAACGAAACAAAGGAAATCCGGAATTTTATTTAATCGCAAATGCTTTTGCACGTAATATAATTTAATTTGAAGAGCAGTAATGTAAACCAATACAAAACAGACACTTTAATGCCAATACTGATTGTTGTCATTAAAACAGCTCACACATTCGTCGGCCCGTAAAATATTAGCTGACTACAGTGCGGCCGCCAAGAGAATACGTTTCTGACATCTGTGGGTCTAGCAACAATATTTTCGCTAATGCAAGTAAATTTTGAATTGAAAATGATTGTTTCACACATAATTTATATTTAAATTGAAGACTTTATTCATAATTATATTATATGATACAAATTGTGTTTGTCGCATAAATTTAAACGAAAATTCTATAGCATAGTTGTATATTCGATTCCAAATTAACTCACATTTACGTTTCGTTTACTTTACTATACGTCAAAGCATTCGTGCTAGGCCTACTGTTAATTGGTCTAGTTTCTGTTATGTTAAAGATGTAATTTAGCGCTAAACTATTTATAAAAGTTTATTGTGTGTTGACGTTACTGCATTAAAATTATATTGTACATGAAATTTAATCTTTAATGTAAAATAAACCAGACCAAATAATAAAAAAATGGCAGGAACGCATTCTCTCGTTGGCCGCACTTTAAACATATTTTACTTACAATAGCACACAAAATACTCAAAATTATCGCCTGTCACATTTAGTATTCGCTATCCCGAGTTATCTATCTGGCTTAGGTTTTATCTAACAGTGAGAGACAACTCAAGGCCTACAATAAACGTGGAATTAGTTAAACAAGTTATAGATGTATCTGATAAATGAAAATAATCAAGACCGTCTAACGTTTGGTATTCGTTACTATTGACACAAATGCTTCAGCAGTGCTGTGTTTGTAAAAGTCGTAACCCTGGCATTGAAATTATAAACAGAAAATAGTAAACGAGTAGTAAGTAGAAATTATTATTAAAGAAATTTTAACAATGCAGAAACACTTTTTGTTTATAGTTTTATGAGTGTAATTTTCGGCGTTGATATAATAATATTATCTACGGTCTATATGAACGTCATAAACCCTCATCAAAATATTACGCAAGGTACAAATTGCCAAGAATGAATAAATGTTAATAATAGCTTCTACTAGGATTATTGTCGGCTCTTCTCTATTAGATTTATCTACCGAATTAGAAGTGTTGTTACGTCATAAACGTTTTTAGGATTTCATAGGAAATCATTTTTTGTAAAAAAATTAAAAACGTTTAACAAAGAAATTATATAATTTTCTACTACTCCAAATTTATCTTCGCGCTATGATATTTTAAATATTCAGGTCCAAAACACATCCTTGTGGTATCCCACAGTTTCTTAGAAATGACTCGACGCTGTCCCAAGCATGCGATTCGCCTGCGGATAAGAAATGACCTTTAGGGCGGGGGACTGGTCAGACCGCATGCTTCTGCACTCGGTCCCATGTGGAATTTATAACACGACGCTAAAACCGGCTTGCCGTCATAAAAATTTAACATTAAAATATTTATTTATGTTTTAATTGAAATTCTCTTTGTTGTCTGTGTGTTTCAAAGTATTTTGAGTGTTGATATTAGTTTTTGGTAGTTTTTAGCAATGTGTATATTGAAACGAGCTGCGTCCTTTATTCCGTTCCGTAGGTAGTGTACCTATAATAAATGCATTAATGATAAGTATCGATTCTTGTAGAAATTTTGTATTTTGTGCAACCTGAGAAAACTGCACTTTAGAAGTTTCTACCAACGTTTAACGTAATCGTTTTAATAAAAGCAATCAATATCATATTTTTATTATGGAATTTCATAAATACTTCATTAGTTACTAGATCAATGAGTTTAAATTAATTTATAGGAACAAACGAAACTATCACTCAGTAAATTCGTGCTGGGATAAAGTGTTAATAAACCATATCTTTACATATTTATCAAATATGTTTGTGGCAATTCCAAAGGTGTTCGGAGCTATTTTGCGCCTAGAAATTATGTAGGGTAATATAAATGTTACAACTTATGCAAATAGTCATAATTCTACCAAATTATACACATAATCCTAATTATTAATTTAAGGACATATTGAAACAGTGAAGGGCAATTTAAGTTCTAAGCAGGTTTAGTTGGAGCAGCTTTGTACGATTAACAGCGTGGGTATATTATTAATAATAATAGGTCTTGTTAACTTACAAGGATTACTAGATAAATTGCAAGGTTGCACCAGCAGTACTGGCAGACTGAACTGGCGCAGATTTATATGTTGATCATTGAACATACTTGGCTTGCTTTGAAATTGAGTTAGTTTTTGGAGGAGAACTTTCACTCCAAACCCATATAGGTACATACCTCGTTAGAACGATAGTAATAAAAGTATTCAGCTATCTAATAATGACTTAAATAGCGACAATCATGTAACATGGATATTTCTTGATACATAAGAATGTCTTGTTGCCATATTAACTGTGAATAACATGAATAATTTGCGTGGAAAGTTGAGTGCTGACGTCAGACTAATCTCATTTATGTGTGATGTATATTCATACATGTTATAAGGACATTGAGCCTAAGACTAAGGTGACTTTTTTGCCGATGAGCAGATTATATATACTTATTTAAATATTAATCGAAAATTGTGTACCTACAAAATCAAGATCAAAAAGTTAAGGTTGATAATGTTGATTGTCCGCTAAAAATAAACAAAATAAGTACCTAGTGTTTAGTAAGATCTTTCTTTAGCTGAGAAGAAGAGATAAATAAAAGTCAAGTTATATATATTGGACAAGAAATTCAATACAACATGAAATATAACTTAGATATTATACAAATATCAATTTGTTAGTAAGTAACGATAAATTGTGTTGTGTTGTGTCCGCATTTATAATATAGCACCTGTCGTAAAAGTCGCCAAGGGACTCTGAAGGAAGGTCAGCAACGTTCCTTTTGTGAAACAGCAGGCATTCTGCGCTCAGTAACCCTTCTGCCAAGCGTGGTGCAAATTCCTCCCCAAAATAACAGCACCCAGCATGTAATGAAATCTATGGTGCACGTGATTATGATGATAATGAAAACTACATAACACTTTTTTCTGCATGAATTGAATATCAATAAACAAGGAAATTACATAAAAAAACACTACTGACATTTTAGAGGACATCGTCTTTATATTTTTCCTCTTATGGAATATCGAAAGTAAGAAGAAAGGCGATATCCCTCTATGTAATTATAGATGCGTCTAAATCCAATGATTTGTGATAAAACTTCATACATCTTAAATTACTAATTACATACTTTCTCTGCTTTTCTCTACACCCAGAGATTGAAGCAAAAATGCAATCTACTATTAAAATGAATGATCGCCGTTTCCTTCGAAACATGAAGAAACGCTCTCACTTTTGTATCGAATTGGCTCGCTTTGTTATTAGCGAAGAAATTATTGTTCTGTATGCATTTTAATATTAAATGGATTTACGAAACACCATAAGGCTTTAATAATAAATTTAAACATGGTCACATACCCAACATTTTTAATGTCTAAACTTGTCGAATATTGTAATGCAAGTCATAAGAAGATCTTTGCTTTGCTATATTATGTAATTGGCAAGTTGAAACACTAGCCTACCTACGTTACCTACTTAAAAATAGAAGTATACTTCTTGACTTAACTTGGAAATATTTTAATTACAAATTCCTTTATGAGTATTAATATCACCCTACCCTAGTTACATTATTTTTTACAAATTGTTTTATGTGACGAGTTTTTGTTTTTATTACAGTTTTATTGATCACTCTGTTTTTGTGTGGGAATCACGAATTTTACATACCACTGCTAGTTGTGTCGGTTTACCTCATCAGGTGAACCGAAGACAGTTGTTATTTTAATTTGCATCAAATAATTATTAGTTTCTTTAACAAAACCTAATTCTGCGATAAACCCAACAATGAATTACTCGACACCATGGATTCATGTATGTATTGTTTTTGCTTAACAAATTTATTTAATTGACTTTTTGTCTTTTGTAAATCGCAAAATGGTATTGTAATTCGTCTGCGAACAACATAGTTTATTTAGCAGTAACGTCGACCAACCATAACACTATCACTTCCTCAGTTTTGTCAGTGAAAAACAGTTATGGTATTAGTAAGGAAGACATTTTTGACATTGAACTATCTGCACAATGCAAGTGAGTCGACATGTGCATAAAAACGTTGCGTTCAAACGAAATCATTTCCTAGCCCAATTACTGTAACACGAGTCTGTTAACAATTTTTATAAAGATTCGTCAACGACAGATCTGATGGCGATACATATTAATTGAGGGAAACGAGTTACAAAACCTGCACGTATTTAAATATACGTTCTTAAAGTGGACCTAGTAAGTTAATTATTGAAATGACTTCGTCCGTACTGTTAAAAGTTACTAACAAAGCAATCTGCCAAGCCATTTTAGCAAACCAAACAGCCTGTTTCATCACATCACAGTCACGACTTTGTCGAACTTAACGACATGGCATTCAAATTCCAACTTTTGAATGCTCTAAAAGGTCTAGGCTACACGGCACTCACCGTTTGAGTCAAAATAGTCATCCTTATCCATTAAGTCATGCTGGAAACCATAAGCAGGGAGCCATGCATGGGAGCCCGGTGGCTCAGGCCAATCCGAAATCCGGACCTCCTCCATTTGGACATAAACACAACACTGCACTCCACCAGTTAGTTCACACTGTAAGCACAATCATGCATGGACTACCTCTTCGTTCGTTCATTAGGTGGTCATTTAGGGCGATAACGGTTAGTTGTGCGAGCTGTGCACGGGCCAGGTGTACTTGTTCTTTCACCGAGACGCGCGCGCGCGGTGGGGAACGGCGGTTGACTGGCGCGCCGGCCGCAGTGGCGCGCGCGCTGCGATCTCTCCAATTCTCCAACCGATATCTATTGCTGTAAAAAAACGCCAGACGCCATCATGCCGCGCCTCAGCTGGGCTTTTGCTTGCTGCCCCTTGAACGGAAACTGAATCGTCAAACGCGAAACTAGATTTACGGGCTGGGAACCAGTTGTATACGTGTTTGGCTTATTTGGTAATTTATTATGAGGACATTTTACCGCCTACACAGCCAAAATTCGGAACCAGTATTGATGAAGGTGTAGCAGAACGCTTACCTGTTTTGTTTATGTTATAACATATTTTATGTGCGTGCTGCAGTTTACCTAGTAACATCGATCGACCTTTTAGATTTATTTACTTCTATTAAGTTCATTTCATCCCCTAATTTCCTGTCTATCATCATGGTTTTTCGGAATACAAGTCAAGCTTTAGAATTTTTACTAGTTGTCTAAATGTTCCAAAGTAGGTATATCTCGTAAGTACAGCTTTGCCCAACTCTTTGGGATTCCTAGTGAAGGCTGTAAAAAGCGTCATTTTTGGAACGTCACTAGGAATTTAGGATGGGATTCAGCTGAATTTAGATCTTATTTAGATTTGTATCTGTAAGTTATTGTAGATCATTAAGTACCTTTCATGCATTAACCCCACGGCCAAATCCGAGCATATAAGCCCCAAACAGGATCATCTAGCCAGATTGTATGTTTTGCTTTAGGTTATATTTAATCTTCAGTTCAGCATATCGTATGAGAGAGAGAGCTTCCTTTTACTTGTAATTTAACGTTTTCATCAGTACAGTTTAATGAGTCCTTCAGAACCATTCCTTGAGTTATTCCAACGTTGCAATAACATATTAAAGCAGTGACCTTTAACCACCATTATTCTCAAACATATACAGTTACTCCAAACATTATCTCCATACAACTGCCGAATTAATCGTCGTTCAGATCACGATTACCTTACTTTCGTTGAATTACAGCACGCCATAGTAAACAGAGACAGTATGGCAAGACATAGAAAAAAAGGTACGTGAGGCTATGCCCAAATTAGATTAAAGTAATGTAGATCACGTAAGAACGCTTTTCCTAATAATAACAATTTCATACTTTTGAAACGTGAAATATTAGGTAACAGTTTCTAATATTTAAGTTCTTATGTAATATTGGACCATTTAGGTTTTCTTTTTTATCTTTCCGTGCAGAATTGTTTTGGTTTAAAGCTTTAATAAATAAATGTACTTATGTTATATCAGCTATTAACATTTTCATCATATCATGTAATTTACATTAGATTTCTCTCTATGTCTCTCTCACATATCATAACTGAGCAATGAAATGGAACTGGAAAGTTTACAAAACAAAAGACTGTTTAACGTCTAGTAACGTCTGTCTTTGAGAGCTCTATGGTAGGTACCAAAGTACCAAGCATTTTAGAAATTCATTCACATCCTTTACAGTTCCCGATTGGACGCATAGTCATTAGATGAACATTAAATGATTCCACAATGAAGCTGTGCGACTATAAAAACAACATTTCCATTGTAAAAGTTAATGTAAAAATAATGTATTGTAGCGTTCTCCTGCCTGTACTTTCTGCTTTTGACGGTAACGGCGCGAGCAACACTTACTTACTTTGACCTTTTAGGCAAAGTTCATGGTCCTAATTCTGTACGTTAGTATTAAGAAAAGTTCAGCTCACCTTTTCAAGACCGAGGAAATAAGATGTATCAAGTGGACGGGCAGCACCATTACCATATACATAACTCTGTTCTTGAATATTACCCAGTTTTTGTTGGTTTGATACTATGTAAAAAATATCAATTATGCTTAGTGAGATTAAACCAATATATTTTTAACTGTTTTGTAAATACGGTTTAAAAACACACTAGGGTTGATAAATGAAAAATAAAAATGGGTTGTTTACATGTTTATTTTCTACACTAAATTTGGCTATAATTTTATTAATATCGTTTTTTTCCATGATTATATCTGGGTAAAACAAATGGCAACCGTTGTTATTTATACAAAGTATTATGCTGATCAAAGCATGTCAATCAAGATATGTCAGTCATATGCATTAGCCTGAAACAGAAATACTAAAAGATTACTGGGACACGCAGACAATAATTTGTACAAGGTGCAGAAATTGTTAAACAAGAACAATTAAGTATTTAGCCAACCGTAGAGGTATCATTGATGGTAAAACAAATGAGGATTTATTTAGAACTTCTGTTTATAAAAATAAATTAAGAAATTATGTTGAATAAATAATACATCAGGTCAGACCGAAAAGAACTCCTTTACACACTGTGTCTACATTTCTTATTCAAACTCTCCTCTCGCAGGTCTGCTGGAAGAGATTTCTTAAGAAATAAGCGGTATCTTTGTACCTTTTAGTCCTATTTCATTTTTCTTTATTTTTATGTTTCGGTGTGTGCATAAAATATAAAATAAATAAACATCTGAAGCATTGAACAATAGCACTCACAAAAAAAATTTTTACTCATTACAATTTTTTGTAAGAGCTCTAAATAATTTCTAAAGTTCAATTAGGCATCTAACTATTATATGTAGCTTTAGTCCATTTTTCATAAAACACATAACAATATTATATTTAGAAATAAGGAACTCAGTTTATTTTTTTACTTTACCTACTACCTACTACTGGTACCTTAAATTCCCTTTACTGCGTAAAAATTTGAATGAAGAATATAAAAAGCTTTCTGGCTGGGCGCCAGTTCCCTGATGTATTCCTAGAACTATTTTAGGGGTTTCATATCGATATATTATGCGCAAATTGGCCTTTGTTCTAGTATTTAGATACATTTTAAAAGGCTTGGAGTTATTTAAAAAATCTATTGAGTCGGCTTGTAAAGTTGGCACCCGAACTTCGCGCGTGCATTTTATTTATCTTTTGTATTTCAGTGAATTGTTTACGTTTTCAGCAGGACGGGCCGAAATATGTTTGCGAATGATTGATCATCGATATGTAGGAAGTTATCGCGTTATGCTTTATTTGCTGCAATCACATGCCAGTGCAATCGGTACGTCATTTTTTTTTGTTACAGTTTGCGTCGTAATTTTTATTGTGTTTGTAATTAAAGTTCGCCATTGTATCAAACTTATATCACTGACTGGTGGGAAGTACTACCTAACTCTCAAATGCACGACCAACTCCTTCATCAATCGTACGTTGTACGAAGAGCAACTTACCTTACCTTACTTACCTCTGAAGTAGGTACTCCTGAGGGAACTAGGCCTTCGCTGCATGATGCAACCAGTGTGATCCCACGGAAGGTTCCAACTCTGGTACATTCCTAACGCAAGAGAACAAGGAAGCAAAGCAAGGTGCTCATAGTAGTTCCCAAATATTCTAAGAACATCATTTAACGAAAAGAGAAAACACTGAACACTTCTTTAATCAAAATGATACATATTCACTCATGTTTCGGAAGCGAATTTTGAAAGAAACTAGCTATCACAATGATGCATTACATTCCCACACAATAGCCACTGGCGCGACGCCAACGTAACCACGACAAAGTATTTTGTCGTATGTTTGTTTTGAACCAATCCTGGTCGCATTCAGCAAACTACTGTGTTATTAAGGGGAAGACATAATTCCACTTATATTAGTCATTTTTACGGTACTTTGACTAGAAGATGAATATCGTGTATCGAAGTATTGACTTTTACGCTGATCTGTAAAAGATAAAAAAATATGCTCAGGCTTGCCTTTTGGCGTGCTTGGTACAATGTTAGTTTGCTAAACTATTAAAAGTGAATAAAATAACACTTTATATCAGAAGAAAATTCTACAAGTCAAGCCGATCACTACAAGTATTAGGTACACACGGCTACACATCAAGCTATATAAAACCAGTATAAGCTGATCTCGCATTGTATAGGCTTTCGGTATGATGAGAGGTCAGGGTAAACTGTTTGTTTAGATTGATACGTAACCGTGTGTACATAAAGCTAATATAACTTGAATTACAGATTGTGTGGGGTATCCACATATCCAAAGATATGTTTCCTATTTCTGTGGGATACCCTGTGGGATGCTCCGTACTGTAATGCAAGAACGTTCGAGTAAGGCGCGTCTATTGGTAAAATGTCATCGGGGATACCAGACTTCATAAATATTTAGACATTTCTTTTATTCGTTGTCATCTTGGCAACATTATAGCAGAAACCGAAGGAGGTTACCTAACAATTCGTTGGAATTGAGCTAAAGTGTAACCACAGTAAGGAAATAAACTAGGGTTTGTTGATTAGTTTTATTTATCAGATTGCATGCACCTGCAACATTAAGATATTATCTATATATTAATACGTGAAGAAAAAACTTTGTACCCCTTTTAGGCATAGTTAAAGGTCATAAGGAGGAGGAGTGCAGAAAGTTAAAATGTATATACAATATGTGTTACAAATACATTCAACTGAATTTAAAAATTTAATTATTCACATTCCAATGTCGACCCCTGGGCGACCACTAGTTATAATAGAACATGTTTTTATTATAATGAGTAATAATCGCGCATACCTGAGACATTAAGATAAGTTATATATTTCGTTAGATATTTTGCATTTGTGACTGTAAAATAACTTTGAAGTTAACATTTTTCTTTATCATCATCATAGTAGCCAAAGAACGTTCACTACTGAACAAAGGCCTCCCCCATAGATTTCCACAGTTGTGTCATCATTTTTGGGGGGAATTTGCCATTACTCACCACGCTTGGCAGGCGGGTTGGAGATCGTTGGTTACCATGGTTGTCTTGTGGATGATAAGTACATCGTGGTTGTGGTACCTAATGGTATACAGATGTTTAAAGCAGGCATTGTTGTAGCGCCAACTGGAATAAACCCACAAATGTGCAGCATTACCAGTAAGCCTAGAAACGCAGCGGTCGCAAATCACGCGGGAAAGTCAGCCGGTCCTATTCTGACATGTTTTAAAGACTATGTTGACGATACGGACGAATGGCGGATATGCCATTTGGCATTCATATTTCTAGTAGTATTTGTATTGTATGACTGTCAATATATATTATTCGATTTACAGGGAACTGTTTGAAATTCTTTGTTAAGGACCGATTTATAAAAAAAAAGAGAATGAACAAAAAGTAACCAAATAAAAGCAAGGACAGACAAGGAACGAGTATTAATCACAAATTCACAACAAATTAGATCCAGGTTTCCTCATAATGTTTTTCCTACAAAGTTAATCGTGTTTTAGATTAAATAAAAAAGTATACGACATAGCGTTATGTATCGGGTGGATAAGTACTCTGTAATACGGATAGCTCAGCGACGCTAAAGCCTGCTGCGTCATGCTCGTGAAAGAGACCGTCAGTCGGGGCCTAACGTCATGAAATCTTACAAAACTGCATTATTATTGCACTTCATTAATTTCTCATTGTACATTATTCTCACATTACACTTCTCAAAATTCTATTGTCATCATCATCATATCGGCCATTTATACGTCCACTGCTGAACAAAGGCCTCCCCCATAGATTTTCACAACTGTGTCATCATTTTAGGGGGTATTTGCCAATACTCACCACGCTTGGCAGGCGGGTGGGTGAGCGCAGTATGGCTACCGTTTCACAGAAGGGACGCTGCTGCCCATCCCTCTGGTTTAGATTCCCTTAGTCGCCTTTTACGACATCCACGGGAGGAGATGGAGTGGTGCTATATTCTTAATCCGGACACCACACGGAAAATTAAATCAAGAATATAATATTTTTTAAAATCTCCCAAGAGTTCCTTTCCGGCTCTTCTCCATATGAACAACTTGTAACCGTGCATCTGCCTAAATTCTGGTGATGGTCTTAAATGGTTTATATGAAAAACAATAATTTCGATTTGATTTGATTTGATTTTAAGCTTCCACAACTTGAAGTCTGAATATAAGTTTGTTAAAGTTGTACAAAACAAACAGACATTTAATATTTAAACAATCATATTAAGTTTCTACAACTCTAATCCTCCACACGTTTCTCCTAATCCGTGAACAAATAGCTAACGTATCACTTGTCGAATACGTGTGGAATTTAACACAGAATAAGGCAGTGACAGCATTTACGTTATGTCGTAAGGTTTCCCGTCGGAAAAAAACTCGCGAAGTAACGAGAAAATGAGGAAACTATTCCACTTTCATTATGAAACCTACCACGAATCAGAGTAAGTACGTATTTAATCAGTAATTAAACACAGACTTAGGTATGTTTTACATTTTCCTGCTGCGGTATATGGGTATTTAAGTGCAAACGATGTTACATCTGGTAACAGTGCACTTATATGGTTTGAATGCTGGAGTCGTAAATGTGATTGCTTCAGTGCGAAATTTTATTGAAAATTGCTTTTTCACTGATCATACTCGTTTAGAATGGGCGTTACTCTTAGCAGTTATAATTAACACCAAACGTCGGCAACGTTTGAAGTCTTGGCAACAGCAATGTTTTATGTCGATGGTCCCAATTGTTAATTGATAGAGCCGTCTCTCTCGTGCTCACCAGTATAAAATATAGAATTTAGTTTAGCTGCGCAAGTCAATAGCGGTTTAGAGATGCATGGGTATATCTTTCTTACTTGTCAACCATCCTACTATCTTATATGAACTTGAACCAAGAAACCCTTCTTTTTCTGTGGGTCTCATAAAACTACATTAAGAGCAAATTTTTCGCTTTTAATGTTTTACACGAGTTTAGTTTGCCAAGTGTGGTTAATATGGCAATATTCTCTGATGACTGTTTGTTGTAGCAGTTTATTTCAAAACCTTTGCAATCGAGCAAACGAACAAATATATGAATTTGCCAAACATAGTTTGAACTATATTTCGAAACTGGTATAATTGTATTGTCTTTCATATTTAGAAATGTCTAGAATATCTCACATCTTAGTTAATTAGCCACAGAACAAATTGATTCACGAATTCATTAAACTAAAACAGTTCTAGGATACTGAAGCGAAGATGATTTATTTCGCTACTAAAAAGTATCTCACCGTCAGATCGCAGCTGAAATATTGATGTCAAAATATATCAAATCGTAAATCATCACGACGACAGGGTCAGAGTACTTTCAAGCAGATAAGGGACTCTGTAAGTCACCTGATTAGAGTTTTGACAGTTGCAAACTGACGTAGAAACAATAGGAGAAATGTTTTCACTTTTATCTGTTAAATGTAACGCCTCGTCTACAGTAGAAACTGGTTTAAGGTCGTTTCTACTTTTTTGCCTGAAGTAAACCTAAAGCCTCGTCTACAGTAGAAACTGGTTTATGGTCGTTTATACTTTCTTTGCGTCTTGTAGGATTTAAGCAATAATTCAAGTATTTCAGCAATGTCTACGTAACCTTCAGCATTAACCTTGGACTTCGACTTCGTCGTGGGTACAGTTTACAGACTTAAATGTCGCATGTCGCACTAACACCCAGACCCGGAGTTATCTGTAGGTCATACTAATAGTTGTTCCGTACGGACATGGAGCCCGCGATATGATGAGCAGAAAGCTAAGCGACTACTGCTAAAAAAATGCCGCACAAGAAAACAAATAAAAGGCGCTTACCTTCCTGACTACTCTGAAGTTGGAGGTCATCAGGTCATCTACAGAAAAAAGTAGTACAGTAATCTGTACGGATGCTCACACACACATGCAGTAGGCGATCATTACTGATGTGTGACCACGCACGACACGGTACCCTGCACTATAACTTTCCTACGCATGCCTAAAAATTCACTATTGAACAGGTCCCATATTCTAAGCGACAAAGAAGTTTGGCCGAAGATGTACCATGCAATAACAGCACACTGCGAAAATATGGCTACTGAATGTAATGCGATCACGTGACAGAAAATATTAATTAAAGGAACAACATGCACAAGGAACAAAGATTTGAGAACCCTCCGTGAAAAAAGCTGTGAAGACTATCCATCATTTTATTCAAATCAAGTACCTTATTACCTACGTAAGTAAATCTTGGAAAATATGTTTTTATTTATCAATTTGATCACATATTAATAGATAAGTACGTAATACTTATCTATTAATACGTGATCACTATTGTGAATATGATTATAATATGTAGAAGTAAACAATCAATGAATAATTTTAAAACGTTCTCCTTCTTTGAAGTTAGTTCTGTAGTTCAGAAATGAAAGTGTTATAAACTTATAAGTCACTTCGTTTATATACCCACTCAGAACTCAGTCACCTTCATCAATTGGGTGTTCCGAGCATTGCCACAGTTTCTAAAATAAAAAAAATTTATGCTATCTAATAATATAATTTCTTTTAGCCCGAAACTGGATACGCTTATGCTCATAGACATCAAGTCCGTGTGTCCGGATTAAGAATATAGCACCACTTCATCTCCTCCCTCTGATATCGTAAAAGGTGACTATGGGACTCTAAACCAGAGGGACGGGCAGCAACGTATCTTCCGGGGAAGAGCAGCTATACTGCGCTCACCATCCCTAAGTACTGACGGATTACCCTCAAAATGACGACACAATTTTGGAAATCTATTAGGGAGGCCTCTGTTCAGCAGTGGACGTGCTTTGGCTGATATGATGATGATGAAGATCGAGTCCTCTAAATTCAAACTCTCCTGTTTATCTAATAATGATGACTGACAAAACATACTGTATACCTCGTGTGCTGTACCTCTGAAGTACAGTGTATTTTTGGAGTTTATTGGAGTTTACTCCTTAAGAATCGATTTATATATAAGACCAAAATTTATGAGGAGTGAAATTTTGTCGACCATTAACTAAGTCATGTATGTGTCAAATGTCGTTTGATGTCAAAGTTTTATGTTATTTCATGAATTGAATCGTACGACGTTGGCGACATATTTTTTTGATTTTTGAGAAATATTTTATGAATATGTATAGATTTATTAATACCGTATACCGTACGACGTTGCCTTATACTTGACATTGGCGAAATTGTGGAAGATATTCTACAGAAGCCATAATCTAAGAGAAGAAGAAGTATATTATTTCATTGAATATATATATAAATATTGATATTGAATATGTTTCACCCCTCTGGGCAAACGTTATCTCACTATGGGATAAGGTAATCCTGGAGGGCAGATTTAAGTAGCTGCTTGATTTCTTCCCACCTTCTGATATAAAAAAAAAGTATATCATAAGAAAAAAAAGTATATTAAGTAGCTTACAGAACGCAGGGCAGTTTGTGGCGAGCTGAATGTGAGTGACGACACTGCGTACCCGAATGCTTCAGAGAGTTGGTCAGGGCCTCGTCTCCGGATTGCCTTTATTGGTTGGTTGGAGTGGATATTTAATATCATTATTATTAATTATTAATATGCAGTGGTGTGATTCAGTAAATATATATAAAATATGGAAATATCTAGTTGAAGTGAAGGTGGAAGAAAATCCTACGAATACGTAGATGCAGTTACTAGGTAGGTTATAATTCATTTTTATATCATACATATATCGTCCATTAAAAACATGCGTGCTTTTTATTCTTTAACTACTTTACTTACTTTAACTTTTTTGATGCAAAAATGTCGAGTGTGTAATATCCCATCTTATGGTGATATGTACAGGAGACTTAATCGAATCGCTTGATTGTGTACTTGCCAATAGAAATCTACGACAAACACGCGTTCTTACAAGCATACTGCAATAATCATTACCATTTCAGCCTAATAAATTCCACTGCTGGACTCCACTATAACCGTGGCATTACCCTTGTCGGCACGAAGGGTAGTCAGATTTGGGTCTTCATTAGGGTTTTTAGCGCAAGAGATTCATCGCGAGACAGATTCGGTTTCGGCGGTTGCGGCGGAAAAACCGATATGAAAGGGAACCGATATGTATGTACCGTGAAGCTATTGAAATTAAAAAACACCCTAATTTTAATAGTAGTGATGGTTAGCAGGTACCACCCGTTTAGAATCCAGTTGTTAAAATATTAAAGTTCTAAACAATATACCACACTAAAAAACATCAAGACACTGTGAGTGATTACTGCGTGAAGCAAAACAATGTTTGATTAGTTTTGTACTTCGGTAAAATGACTTTTAAATCTGTAATGACGCTTGTCAACTTAGTTATCCTGCGACCACGAACCCTGCTGTGTTCGAAACGTCAGGAAAAACAAAAATCTAATAATATACGCGATGTAGTCCGTTTAAAAGTGTTTTATTAATAGTTAATTTATTCTAAATGTTTATTAAATATTCAACCTTAAAGAACATTTTATCAAGAATTAAAATTAAATAAAAAACAATGCTAGCACTAAAACATGTATTTAACTTTCGCACGTCAATCTGGATTTAGTTGAAGTTGTTGGTAATGCAATTACGTTAATAGAAATCTGGGAGAAAATTCAATAATATTATTTTTGTACATGATGGACATCTTGTTAAATCCATCGCTCCAGTTATTACACCTGGTCCTATACAGTAGAACTCATCAGAAGCGGTTAATATCTGGGTGATATAAAATACTCAGTTCGTGCCTCTATATCAGAGAGGACCTTATATTTCCGATTTACTAGACTGAGATTCCAGGGGCTGTCTAAAGTTCGAATTACTATGGGTCTTTCGATCGTGATCCACATTTTTATTCAGATATAGAGATGAGGCGAGCACAGAACCAAGAATAATCTAAAGCAAATTACCGCAAGCATGTGATGGATTACCTACTCAACAGTAGAGTTAAACCACGGATCAATGTATTAAATACATGGGCCCGGCCTAAAACGAGCAAAATTTGCACGCGCCGGTCCAAGTTGAGACTGGACCAACTAATCCTAATTGGTTGCCATGTCTTAAAGAGAAAGAGCGCGTCCAAACGATTCGTTTTACCTCCCTTGTTATCTACTAGTGACAGCTGTCGTCAGATATCCGAAAAAACAATGCGCGACTCAAAAATATCGCTTTATCAAGATAACGTGGCAAGTGCAGTGGGTTCTTTACACAAAATAAGGATCTATAAAATGCATTAAAATATATGTGTTGTACTTTCGATACATCTGTGTATACATATGTTTCAGGGTAGCGGTAGGTGACCAGCTTACTTTTGAATGAAACACTATAACAATACAGTAAGTTTTCATTATGCCGTGTGGTGCCGGCTAAGAATACCACCACCCCATCTCCTCCCATGGGTGTCGTAAAAGTCGACTAAGGGTTTAGCCGGAGGATGGGCAGCAGCGTCCTTCGAGTACATTAACAACTCAACTGCGATCGCCAACCCGTCTGCCAAGCGTGGCGATTATGGCAAAACCCCCCAATGAACCCACAACACAGCCTTATCCGTCGTTGTGGTGATCTTTGGGAGGGGCCTGTGTCCAGCAGTAGACTTCATTCGGCAGAAAAAAAAAAAAAAGTTTTCATTGGTCCCGGACAATACAGGCCTGTATCTTGCACATCATAAACATTTTTACCATTCCAAACCTTTTACTACTTTGACAAATTTTCATTGCGAAACTTTGTGGTTGCTTATATTCTCTTTGGTGAAATGGTTAACATTGCAAACAATAACAATTTTATAGCAGCAAACAATATTATATGAATATTAAATATTAATATTATTATTTCAGTAATATATATATAGATATATCCTCTTAATTATAACATGATCATAATCATGTGGTAAAATGTACTTCCAACGTAAAATATGGTTTTTCCTTTACCTTCAACACTAAGCATCGCAATGAAGTTTAAGGACAAAACATATTTTCCATAAACTCGGTATCAACAACGTTATATCTTAATATGAATAAGAGGGATCCATTATACAGAGCTATATAAATAGAGTATTCCATTGCGGAATCCTAAAATTTGTACGGAATAATGTTCAACTTCGAAAGCTGTTCTCCATTTTGATTAAGATAAACTAAAATAAATAAGATTAATGTAGTGCCTAGACATCAAGTGAAAGTAATTATCTTTGTTGTCTTTAAATAACTCTTCTGTTTACAAAGTCATTTAAAATATTCCATTCTATGTTAAAAGTTTAAAGTAAAATATTTTATTTATTGTAAGTGGACGATTATAAACCTCAAAATAAAATCGAATAAACAATTACAAATATGTTCGAATAAAAAGACAGCATGAATACGCTTTACGCCCTTTCCCAATCCTGATATCAACTCTTTATCAAAATCGCAATCGATTTGTCGAATTGGTAGTTGAAGATAAATCGAATCATGCATAACCTTCACAATATCATATATAGTATTGTAACGATGGTTACCGCTTTGGTATAAGATGCTGACTATACTATAAAAATACATAGATTTAAATTAAGTATTAATTTGAAAATGCTCTGATATGATAAAGAATTCTATCTTGTCGATTGATAAACAGAGACGTATTATAAATTATTTAAAAGTTAAAAGTTATCTGATAGATAACTTATTTTAATTTACAAAAACCCGGTATCAAGCACTACCTCAAGAGTACGTTTCTCACAGTACATAGGTATTGAAATTTACATATTTTTAAAGTTGAGTTATAGGTTCTTAATTACGACCAAAGAAACAACAGAAAAATTCTAATTACGATTTTCATTATCTCAATCAATTATTCCAAATAATCGCATGACTCATTGACACATTAATTTTATTGTAGTGAACACATTTTTAATACTTTCTTTATCATCGTCACGTTTTTCCAGCACGAGGTACCGACCGTAGCTAATGTATCTAAAATGCCTACTTCAGAATTCCACGCCCCAAGTCGAATCGCGTCGGACACACAGAGTCGGCCTACTAATAATTATCCAAATTCCGAATTGCATGACCCTGATTACACTAACCTTGAAACAACATTCAAAGCTTATAATTACACGAATATCGTCTCCTTTTAATCTTCAAGTATTTTATCTAACACAATAGTTTATAACCTCCAATTATCACAATGACATGCGCAACATGACACTGTCACCTCTCTTCAAATTCAAATCAATGGAATGATAGGTTTTTAATATTATTACTTTACTCTGTGTAGGTAATCATTTCATTACACTGACCCTTTGTGATTAAACGTAAGAAAACTAACTCCGTGGGCTCAACGGCACAGAATGCATATTAGCCTCCATTTCCACATTTTGCCACACATACTGATTTTCCAGAATTCCTGGCCGAAACTAATTATTTGATTATAATAAAAATACAATTTTACTTAATATAAAAATAAAAATAATCGTTTTACATATCATGAATGTTTCTGTGTTTGTCGGCGAAAGCGTGCCTTCAGGGGCGTACGACAGATTGACGCGGCTGGCTCGACGACGCGCCGTCGAGATTAACGACACCGCTTACGGTTAAAGTTTGCGACCGAGCACGTCGTCGAGGCCATTCTGCCGCCCTTCGGAGCCTGACTACTTCGGCATAGACACTTAACATAGAGTATATATATTGGATTTCATTAGTATTAATTTTATTGCGTGGAACCCTAATTATATTTCTAAAATAATAGTAGCCTAAGTTATTCCTTAACATCAACTATCTGCCAGTGAAAGTCCCGTAGAAATCAGTCCAGCCGTTTCGCATAGCGGGAACAAACAGACAGACAGCCAAAAAAAAAATAGTTTCTTTGGTGTAGGTACCGTATATACTTTGATATGTATTTAGTAAAATGCTGTTATTTTGACATTACAAACAGACACTTATATTTTATTTATTTGTATGTATAGACACTTCAATTTTATTTTGTATGTAATATAGAGAGTTCGCTACTGACCCCGAGCAGAGCATGTTATTGCAAACTACATGATGTGTGCGGGATCCAACCCACGATCCGAGGCGCAGAAACCTAATTGCTTTTTACCAAACCCAATTGCAATTCGCGCCAACCGTGCCCTCAATTTCTTTTATATGCTCTACACAATTCGGATGATCCACTTTGGCGTCCCTGAAACATAATTTCAATATCTTATCGTGTTCTCGTGATGTCGTGACGGCCGGCAGTATACATTTCAATCATCCGCAGTTTTGATCGATGATCTCATTCCAACAGGTGCCTTATGCTTATTGACTGGCGCAGTTAGGCGATTTCTTTTGTCATCAGCAATGATGACCCGTTTTACTGTGCTACTTTGAACGCTTAGATTTACTTGCATGTTGAAAAAGAATTTGCATCTCAAAATACTTCAATCTTTCTTTTTGTTGGGCTTCTCGCATACATTTCTGGGAAATGTGGTTGCTTAACCGCTCATTTTCTGGCGAAGCCAAAAGAGGCCTCCAGCCAGGCTTAAATTTAGTATTAAAAACTAAGCAACTTTCGCTAAGGGCGCCCCCTGCGGGACACGGACCTCGGCTTAGGGCGTTGCTGGGGATAACAAGCTATTGTATTGGGGACAGCTGGATCATTATTTAAAATGTGTTAAGGGACATTTAAAGCTACAGGCTCGGCGCGGGCCGGCGCGGGCCGGCGCGAGCAAGAGACGGGAGGGAGAAGTGCTAACTTGAACGGGAAGGTGACGCGGCGATAGGCCTCCGCGACGTCGGTGAGGCGGGCATCCTCGGCGGCGAGGGCGGTACAACGGTCGGGTGTTGAGTGAAGGAGACAACGCGAGTCTCTTTATGTGATCTAACGTGATTTTATCGTCTGGATCGACCAGAACGTGCCTTGGGCGGCGTACTCTACTGATACGGGAGGGTTGGTAATCGGCGGCTGATACCACAAGGGGATTTGGGTGGGACAGGGCAGAATCGAGATAGCGTTTAGACGCTTGTTTCATAAATTGCCTGATGGTCGGCAAGTTAAGATCGAAATACCGAAAGGATGGATATGATTTTAGTGTCTATGTATATTCATCTATTCCCTCAGATTACTCGAATTTTGACAAATTAGGTATCGTTGGAAGCAATCTGCTATATATTTCGCAGGTTATATGTCGTCACATAAAATCCAAAATGGGAGTTCAAAGCGGCCATAAAATGCAACCAAAAAAAAATACCTGCGTCAGCTGAAAGGTGGGTGGTGGGAGACATCCCACCACTCCTCCATTACGGGACTTATCGCCGCTATCGCACCGTGTCCTCCTACCTTGATCTCCTCCACCTTGGGGAAGACGAAGGGAAGTGCTGCGCCAACTAAAACCACCAGGATGATCCTTTGACCTGCATTATGCCAGGAGTGGGATTCGCTTGCGCGTTCACACCACCCCGAATTACCTAGTCTTGAGAAATTGTTTTATTCATAAAACGAAACGACTTACGCACATTTAATTATAACGAAAAAGCGCGAATTGCGCGGTGAAATAACGAGAAATCTTGATAGCACTGACATATAACGACATCATGTGTCGCAACCAATGCTACTAAAATGGGGCAAAAAATAAAATTATGAACAATAGAGTGAATGTATTTTAAAAGGCGACTATGGGATTAGCCGGAGGACGGGCAACAGCGTCCTTCGAGTTAATTAACAACTGAACTGCCATCGCCAACCCGCCTGCCAAGCGTGGCGATTATGTCAAAACCCCCCAATGAGCACACAACACACCCATATCGGTCGTTGTAGTGATCTTTGGGGGAGGCCTGTGTCCAGCAGTGGACTTTATTCGGCTATTTTAATAACATGTAATATAATAAAATACTTTTAAACGGATTACATCGTGTATATTATAGATTTTTGTTGAATGCTGACAGTCATCTAGCGACCACGAATACTGCAAAGTGTCAGGAAAAACAAAATCACACGCAATGTTAAAACGCCTTTTAAAAGTGTTTTATTATAATAAGTAATAATCGCGAAAACTTAAGACATTAACATGTAACATATTAGTTTGTTGATATTTACGCGAATGATGTATAGAACTATAATAAGTTCACGGAATTTTTGGCGTTATTAATATTATCAGTCTGCCCGTGACCATGAACGCTGTTAAGGGTTCGAAACGCCAGGAAATTAATAAATAATTATGAACTGGCTGAAAGCATGTGCATGTGTGTTCAAATTAGATATGTATATAATTAATACCGCGAAAGAGTCAGCAAGTATTTTTTAGTTCTAAACATGTAATACACACATACTTACGTCTTTACTTCAATCTTACTTCATAGCCGTATGCTATCGCCGCTCAAATAAAATGTGGGTCAATAACAGGCAAATTTGGATAATCCCTGGATTTAAATTAAAAACATGGTTCAAACAAAGGTTCCTATAGATTTTGGCAAGTATTTCCAAGAACTTTCTTCCAATATTTTGCGCTAGAGAACTATATCTGCCCTGTGATGGACGCGGGGTGGCCTTTTTACAGTCCCCTGCCCACCGCTAAAGGGGGTGACCGCTTTACAAGCATGCCCTCCGAAAGGTGCCTAAAGGCGGGGCGTCAATGGGTGACTCTCGTATGATTGAATCGAGGACCTGGAGCCCCCTTTCGGTGACGAAGATGCCGTTGTGCCGGTTTTAGCCGGTAGAAGTCCGGCATGCCCCTCGGCCTTTCGTCGGGACGAAGGAAGTACATGATGTAGTAATAAAAAAGGTAACTATATTATCGTTTTTTGTCGAAAACCATACTGTTTACCATAACTGCCACATGAACGCCATTAAACTATTTTATGTAAGTATATTCAGGGTATCTTAATGCCTCTATAAACTATGGTTGCAACATCCACACAGATTGGGAACGCATTTTGTCACCTCCTTGCGCAAACGCATACAAGAATCAAGATGGTGTTCTAATTATCTAAGTCGAACGTTGGGAAACTGAGATTTTCGGAATGGCACTTTAACCCGAATTCTTTCGTTCAATTTTATCTTTTTAGAACACACATGGCAGCCTGTAAGCGTTATAAGTAGTCGCCTTACTATAAGTTTTGTAGGTGGTGTTTTAGTTTTATACCAGTATGGGCAAACGAAGTGTCAGCTGAAAGTAAGCGATCATCGCCTGCCTTGAACATTCCCAACACTAAAGCAGATGCGTTGCCGAACTTTCAGGGAGACGTATTCTGTTTTTGCTTTGAAAGACTATCATATGTGAAAACCACTGACGCAAGCTGGTTCCATATTATCGTCCTACGGGAAAAAAAGTAACGAGTAAATCGTATTGTGCTAGACCGCCAGCCAGCAAGGTGGTGAGGATGGAATTTTTACCTGAGGCGAGATCGAAGTCAGCAGCTGGAACACTGAACAGTTCCCCGAAGCACTTTCCATTACGGAGGATCAAGTCGATTGAAAAGCGCCAGTTCACTGATAATTCGGGCGTCTCCAAGTTAAATGCGGTCAGTGAAAGATGAGAGCTGTATTCCATGTGCGACTTGTGCCATTGTGGTCAGACTCGCGCGGCGGGACTGAACATAGACAAACCAGCACATAGATAGTTGCAAAAAACGATCACCGAACCCCTTGACTCACGTTTTGAAAACGGAATAGTGATCGCAGTAGATACAGTGTTATCTGTATACAGGTGAATGCTTCTGTTATACTCTTGATCAGATCTATTAGTTACGTTACGTCATCCATAGGAAGAGAAGCCTCCTTTCTAATCATGCCGTGCTGTCATAATTTAGGAGATGCCACCGTTGCTGCACCTACATCTTCGTCTGAGAGGTCATAAACTAATTGGCACGACACATGCAACATGTCTAGATTCGCCACACATCATGCGCACGCGCATACGGCACACAAATGCCTCGGTTTGCCAAACAGACGTCTTCGTGTTGGAAACATGACGCATCAGGTCAAATTGTCTGACTGGGTTTATGATATTTGTAACAGGTTTGCAGTATGTAAGATAAAAAACGGTATATTTTTATTGGCTGGAAACATATCTGACAAGCCTTCGATAAACTTTCTGTTTTCAAAATTATGCAACGCTGTTTTTAATACAAATCCTTATGTTTATTTTTATTTTGATCAGAAGATAAGGTATCTAATTCTACATACCTAAATTGAAGATACGAGTATATTTCAGATTGCTTCGAAGTGTTCGGTTTTATCAGTGTTTTATCTTTATCTGTTATCGAATGATGTCTGACGTGTTGATGTGCATAATATTACGATAAGTAGGTATGTTATGGTTAAATGTACCTGGAAATACATACAGGGTTAGTAAGAGTCATTCGGTTAGACAACAAAGAACTGAGGGTGAGATTCAGAAACGAGTCTAAGCTAAGTTCACGCTTCCATCTGTCAAAATTAGGGGCGTAAGTAGTGCATTTTGACATATGGAAGCGTAAGTTCACGCTTAGACTCTTTTCTGGATCTCACCCTTAGACGTCGGTAAGTAACTTCCCATAAAAGTTCATATAATTATGTTTAAAAATATATGTGTGAAGAAATGTATCGACCTGGTGTTTATGCCACAGGCATTTCAAACGACCGACCGCCTACCCGGAAATAGGTAGCTACTGCACCCACCCCCTGTTTTTAATAAATCATTTCATCATTCATCATCATCATTTCGGCCGAATGAAGTTTACTGCTGGACTGAAGCCTCCCCAAAGATTGCCACAACGACCAGTAGGTATGGGTTTGTGTTGTGTGCTCATTAGGGGGTTTTGCCCCGCTATTCCCTATCCAATCACCAATTTAATATGTATTTAATTTTACCTAAAGCATTACTACAAACCCATTTAAAGAGTGAAACCTTACTAGGTACATTGTCCCACTTAACTTAACCCACTGCAGGCTTACATAGACTTTTGCCCCATTCATTGTTAGTGCTCAATGACCCGTGACAACCAGTCGTAACGTACAATCGATGGCGACCGAGTTGCGAACGCTTCCTGGTTGCAGTGACGTAATTGGAACGGACCCACGGTGGAAACAGGCAAATTGCTATTGTAATACTTCCGAAGGCATATTTTTAAGCGTCATACTGACGTCAGAATGTGATATGCTGGCTGAAGACCAAGAGCTACGATGAGACTGAAGCTGTCTTACAAACGGCTACTTAAATTAAAAACACACGCTTACGCAACACACACACTAACATTTTTTTTCTTTTGTTTCTTTTTGCTTATCTATACAAATAAATAAAATTGAAGTGTCTGTTTGTAATGTCTAAATAACAGCTTTTTACTAAATGCATATGAAAGTATCTACGGTACCTACAACAAAAAAACTATATATATATATATATATATATATATATATATATATATATATATATATATATATATAACATTTTTTTGTCTGTCTGTCTGTCTATTTGTTCCCGCTAATCTCCGAAAAGGCTGGACCGATTTCTACGGGACCTTCACTGGCAGATAGCTGATGTTATAAGGAATAACTTAGGTTACTATTATTTTAAAAAATAAAAAGGATTCAGCAAAAAAAATTAAAACACTTGAAATCCAATATATTAACATACTCTATGTCAAGTCATATCATACCCGCCATACAACGTCCACTACTGAACAAAGGCCGCCCCTGTAGATTGCCACAACTGTGCCAACATATTGGGGGGAATTTTCCGATGCTCACCACGCTTGGCAGGCGGGTTGGTGGCTACTGTTCCACAGAAAGGACGCTGCTGCCTTTTACGACATCCACGGCAGGAGATGGAGTGGTGCTATATTCTTAATCCGGACACCACACGGATAATGTCAAGTGTCTATGCCGAAATACTCTAAATTAGATATAACTAATTGCATTTCTTTCAAATTAAATGGCGGGTGAAACCGCGGGTCCCAACTAGTTAAGTACTAAATTGCTGTTGTGTGAACACTCCTACATTTTATTGCACTAGTTACGAAGAGCGGGGACTCCTAGGACAGGTGTTTTTTTGTATATTTAAAAGGAGAACCTAACAAAATATATTGTAGAAGTTGTACTTGTTACTGAAATAAACTTATTATTATTATTATAATGCATATACTTCCATCTGGTATCCGGACTAAGAATATAGCATCTGCACTGCATCTCCTACCGTGGAGGTCGTAAAAGTCGACTAAGGGACTCTTAACCAGAGGGATGGGCAGCAGCGTCCCTTTTGCTGAACAGTAGCAATCCTGCGCTCACCAACCCGCTTGCCAAGCGTGGTGAGTATGAGCAAATTCCCCCCCAAAAAAAGGGGGAGGCCTTTGTTCAGCAGAGGACGTCCCGTGGCTGATATGATGATGATGAATGCAATAACTGGTATCTTAATACACACTAAAATAAAACTGGAAATACAAGACACATTTTCAAAAAATAAAACTGCCATTTGCGAGTTGAACTCGCGTGGAGTTGGTGTTGGTGGTTCCTTACGATGAATACGTAATCTACCATGTTTTTTTGCAAACCTGACCCAAACATTGTGGTAACAAAAAAAAATGTATGGTGAAAATTGCTAAATATATTATCTAATTTATCCCAAACACAAACTTAACATTGTAGCTGAAAAACATGTACTTCCATACATTCTAACTGCAAATGTAAGTTTGTACGCACAACATTAAAAGATTTACCATGCTATTTTAAGACCATAGACTTCTCATAGGTTTTCCTGTAATCTCTAAGTAAATAAATAAATCCAGTACTTATATAAAAAAAATGGTTCATTAGTTTTGGAGATATGAATAAATAACTTTAAAACTAGTTATTTAAAAAAATTAAAACAATATTGAGACCTTCACAATAAGCCCTTCCATTTGAATTGTTACATGTTTGCAAATATGTATTTTTTATTTCCAAATTTCCCCCCCAAAAGTGATATATTCAAAAATGTTCCCAGTTTAATAGTCATTTCTTTGGGTCGCAGATATTTATATGGGTAGCAAATCTCAACTTAATCGGTCGAGTAGATTGGAGCAAATTGGCTGTGATAGACGGAAAGACAGACAGACACACGAGTGATCCTATAAGGGTTCCACCGATATTTCATTCATACGTACAGACCCCTAAAAAGTATAATAATAAATAACCCGTTTGCCAAGCGTGGCGATTATGGCAAAACTCCCCAACAAGCCCACAACACATCCATATCGGTCGTTGTGGTGATCGTTGGGGGAGGCCTGTGTCCAGCAGTGGACATCATTCGGCCGAAATGATGTACAGAACCCTAAAGAAGGAGGAAAATATCAATGTTAAAAATAGTAAATTTGCATGGTAAATATTGCAATGGTTCTAACTGTTTTAGTGATGCCTGTATTTATTGACCATCTCAACTTAATCGGTGGAGTAGGCTCGCAGCAAATTAGCTGTGATAGATGGAAAGACAGACAGACATGAGTGATCCTATAAGGGTTCCACCGTTTTTCCATCCATACGTTAGGAACCCTAAAAAGTAACAAAATTCAAATTTAGAAAATAGTACATTTGCATCGTAAATATTGCAATGGTTCTGTTTTAGTGATGCCTGTATTTCTTGACTATTCTGTGTAGTTCCCGGCCAAGAATAAATCTATAGAATAGTACCTATATAGTATCATAAAAGGCGAGTTATGGTTGACATGAAGAGGATGGTCAGCAGCGTCCTTCTGTGTGCTAATAATAACATACTGCGTTTACCAATCCGCCTGCCAAGCATAGTGACACGAGGTCCTGTCACGCCATGATCTAACGATCAACGATAACTCATTGGGAGGCCCAAGCTCAGCAGTATTTTTCTATTTATATTGACTCACTAAACATTCTTGGTACATAGTTCTCCTCCGCGATTACTTAAGTTTGATCAAAACGAAGAAAATGGTTAGTTTAGTCGGGGGTATGTTCATACACTGCAGGCACTAAAAGGTCAATTCTTGACATAAGCTGTATTTTTTTTTGTTGGGCTTCTCGCTTACATTTCTCGGAAATGTGGTTACTTAACCGGTCATTTCTGGCGAAGCCAAAAGAGGCCTCTAGCCAGGCTTAAAATTAATATTAAAAACTAAGCAAATTTCGCTAAGGGCGCCCCCTGCGGGACACGGACCTCGGCTTAGAGCGTTGCTGGGGATAACATGCTATTGTTTTGGGGACAGCTGAATCGGTATTATTTATAATGTATTAGGGGATCTCAACAGAGTTTCCCAACAGGTGGGCCTTAAAATGAACATGGGCAAGACAAAAGTCATGTCAAATGCCCATGTCGTGCCCATCCCAATATCCGTTGGGAGCTCTGTTCTCGAAGTTGTTGACGAGTATGTCTACCTAGGACAAACTGTCCAGTTAGGTAGGTCCAACTTCGAGAAAGAGGTCAATCGTCGAATCCGACTCGGCTGGGCAGCGTTCGGGAAACTTCGCAACGTCTTTTCGTCAACAATACCGCAATGCCTCAAGACGCAAGTCTTTAACCAGTGTGTGTTACCAGTGATGACATATGGAACAGAGACGTGGTCACTCACAATGGGCATCATAAGAAAGCTCAAGGTCACTCAGCGAGCTATGGAGAGAGCTATGCTTGGCATTTCTCTACGAGATCGAATCTACTGCGGCGTACTCTACTGATACGGATTCTCTTAGAGTAGTCTACATTAGACAAATGAAATAATTATATTCTATTTGTTAACTCTTTTATTTTCACATCATTAAAAAGCCAAGCTCGATGAGACCTAACTTCCAGCGTTTACATAATAAGAATTTCATCACCTTTTTATAGGAGATAATCAAGAGCTTAGCGGCTGCGATAATCTAGCGCAACTGGGAAGAGATCATTGTCCAGCTATGTTCTCTGACAGGCTGTCGATTGCTGAAGAATTCCGACTCTAAATAATGTCTTAAGTTTTCTCGATTATTATTCATTATAATAAAACACTTTTAAATGGTACGCGATGTATTCCATTTAAAAGTGTTATATTATAACCGTCTCAAAAAATTAACTACTGTTGCATACAGAACTGAAAAGAAGTAGACATACATATAAGCCGTATACTTAAAGCCCTTCATGCGAAAAAAGCGCGGCATCCTTATTATTTATGAGTTCGAAAAATACTAAATAATTGAAAGAGACATTAAAACGTATGTCATTATTCTACGGATCACATCACTGTCGATTCAATGATGATGTATACAAGCGCAACATCCGGAGACCTTCACAAAAGAAAAATCTTGGCCAAAGGACCCGTACGCGGACGTTTCCGCGGATGGATATATGTACACGATACTGCAACACGCAGAGAGACATGATGCCACCAATAAGTGTGTAATAGTGACGCTGTATTTGTATAGTTTTATAAGATTTTGTCATATTTGCTTAATTTATTATATGGGCCTTCGTTGCTTGAAAACATAAATAAAATAAATAAATATAAATTATACTTTTTTATCCAACCTAGTAACTAGACGAGCAGGTCTATCGCCTGGTAGAAAGCGTGACGCCTGCTCATAACAATTTTTAGGATCCCCAGGGCTAGTCCTGCGTGGCACCATAATGCGCCAGTAGTGACAAGTGAAGTCTGATGTACTGAAGTGCCAAGGCATTAGTTATTTAGTATCTTATGCTTACTAATTCCACTAGCTACAGTGCCTTCAAACCACAGTAATGTTTAAGGTTGAACACTACTGCTTGCCGTCAGAAAACAGGCATTGCGGTGGCTAAGTAGGCAGGTCTTTTATAGTCAGATACCTGCCACCAGAAAGTATACTTGCTCATGTACATAATTATGTTGGAAACAGCCCGTCATACATTGAGGAGAGATTAACCCAGTGTTTTTACTACTGATATAAACTTTAAACCAAATTAAGGTATTTATAGATATCTTAATAACGCTAGAGAAAGTAAGAAATGTCACGAAGTACAATAGTACCTATATTGAGTTTAAAACAAGAGAAAGAATAAGGTAAACTTTCTTTTGAAAATTACTAGGAGTACAGTACAATGCAGCAGTGAAGTGTAGTAATTAGTGTGTGAAAGGCAACAAATGTCACTTGTATGCATTGTTCAAACGTACACTGACTGTGATTGTATGATTGCCTGGTAACTCCACAGTAACTTTGAGGTAAAATGATAAATGAAATGACGTAAAATATTATTTAGTTTCCTTTACCTGTCATATATCATCGCGCCTATATTCCCCGAAAAATATGGCAGAGAAGGTGAACTTTTGTACACCTACATTTTGCCGTTGATCATAAATAAGACCTATGAGTTCGGACCCAAACTGTGAGCTGCTTCTGAATATTTCCTGACAAATCACTTGATTGAATTTTACACGACCTTGGGGATCGAACTGAAACTATCCCTCGGCAGCCGCATTTGCAACTAATAGAATAAGTAAGTCAACTTAGTCAATAAATAATCATCGCGGATTTTATCTCTCTCTTTATTGTTATCAGTAAGCAAATAGCATCGTGCGCCGCGCTCCATTCCTGGAACTATATCAAAAGGGTTTTGAAGCAGGGTTGTACCCTGGGCAGGTCATTATTTGGCAGCATTAGATCTCCAAGCCACGGATAAAGTCATGTCCGTGCATTATAAAAAGATATACTTTTCGAACGCTACAAAATTGAGGTAAAGAGCGCGTTGCACACGAAGTATGCGTGAGTCGTATCGATTGCATCTACGAATTCACAAAGTTCATTTACAGACTCATATTATCTCAAAATGATTGTTCTTCAATATCAGGGGTCATTGCAGTTACTATATTGTATACAATAGTCATACGTATGTGTCGTGTACGAGAGTGCAGTAGCACATAATTACCGGTGAAATGGTAACATGGACGGTACAATGGGCATTGTTCCCGCGTCACACAGTCGCAGGAAGAGCTTGCAACCGCTGCCCATTGTCTGCACGCCTGGTACCTGGGCCGAAGTATCAATGCTTTTTTGTATGAGAATGTATTTACTGTATGTAATCATTAATCCCAATGTTATAAAGAAAACACTGTCATGCTATCTAATTTTAAAGTGTGTTTGTGATATTGAGGTCTGGGTTCGATGTCCACGTCAAGCATGACTTTCCACTTGTAGCTAGATATCTTTAGAATAGTTAATCAAAACCGTCTTATAAATGGCGAATGGATATCATGTCTTAATATAAAACCTAATTAATAATCTTTGTTAGTTTACTTACGATGTCATCTAATGATTTTGCTGTATAGTTGACAATCTAACAATAGTTCTTCTAATATTTTGTCAGCATTCCACCATAACACCCCCAAATCTATAACACAATTATCAATTTGATAGCGTAAATTCTCGGAATCGGTTGCGAACGTAACCGATTCACCACCTGCATTATACGGAGAATCGATGCATTAGACTACAACTCGACACATCGTATCGATTACCCACACGATTCATCGGGATCATTGCACTTGAAACAAGTAATCGGCTCGTTTGTAGCATCGAAAGTAGATATGTTTGATGTTTAAGTACTTGATTGTTGTATGTTATTCAAATATGTTTATAGAATGATTAATTTGTGTTGCCAATTTGTGTTGATGTGAGACGTGTTATGAGTGGAAAGCCTTTGGCATGTTCCCAATAGCGTGCCAAATGTAGCATTATATCAAGTTAGTTTGTTGATACTTAGAGTTAGAAACTTGAAAATGTGTTTAGTAAACAAATGGCGTACTGCGCCCTATCCAGTGGCGAAGTAATCAGCTGAAAACAGACAATGTTATCAATAAATCGCAATTGGCCATCTTTTCTTTGGTGGATTATGACTAAATATGGGACGATTAGGATGGAAATCTAGAGCGAGCACCCGCCACTGACAATGAGCGCGAGTGAACTCGCACACTGTTCCTAGCTATGGGCTGAAAAAGAGTTGGAATCAGAACCAGAACGTTTTATTTGTGAACATAGTTCGTTTTACAATAATGCATGAGTTGTTACAGTGACGTAAGAAGATGCTCTATGCAAACTTATTCCTTACGCTTGTTCAAGCAGAAACAATTTGGGTCTGTGAATACATAATAATAAATTAATAACATACTAATGGTCGCCTACTGGTCGAAATCAGACTTTCATATGCACATTTTCATTTCATTCACAACTATGTCAAAATACACATACCTCCGTGCGCACAATATGCTTAAAAAGGGGTACAAAGTTTTTTCTTCACGTATTAATATATAGAATTCTTTAACGGCAGAAATTAATAATCAGTCTAATTTGATTGTATTGTATCGTTTTTAATAAAATGAAACGTTGCCCCACACTATGATTTTTCCTGTGTCGTGGGTGCGTTAACAGACACAAATTCCACACACAATACACCCGGACCCGGAACGGACCGGACAGGTCCTGGGTCTGGGTGACCGGTCTACCTGCAAATCGTACAAATATTTGTTCCGTGTGGGAATCGAACCCGCAACCCACACCGCAGCAGCTGACTGTATCAGCCACTGCACCAACCGTGCCGTCTAATCTGTAATGCCGTGTAATCCAAAATCTTTGGATCGAGGATTTAACTGCTTTTTGTGTTAAGTGTGATCTATAGTATTTTGATTACATTGATTATTAATTTCGGTCGTAATTCCTTACTTACAAATCCCGCTAACGGATTAGAGGGATATATTCTTAGGCGTAGACCACACACAATGACTCAGCTGATTTCTACTTCCTACTTTCCTTTTGAACTCTTTACTATGGTATTAGTCACACGCTTGAATGTTTATACTACAGCCAGCCCACATGTAAGCAAACTTACACCCGGTCGAAGTAAGCGACTCGCACGCACACACGCTGATAAATAAATAAATAAGTAATAAGTATAAAGTGATACCAAAATGGCGCTTGTCAACACCCACGACTCTTGGTGCAAGGGGACGAGGAGGGACTATACCATAATTAGGAATTCAGCTATAAACATCCGCCAGACTGTTAACAACGTTAGACGTGCAGTAGGGCTGGCAAATGGCAATACATTGGAGAAATTCAGTCACAAACAAAAGTCTCTTATTGCAACAGGTCAGCTAGATAGGCACTACCCGACCTCCGGGAAGACGGCAGCGCGCACGTGCCACCGTGATCTGCCTAAAGACGAGGCACCAATGGGTGACTCTAGATGGAGATTATTCGAGTTCCTGGAGCCTCCCTACGGTGCCGAAGATAACCACTCCAGTGGTTTTAGCCGGTAGGAGTCCGGCATACCCCCCCAGGGGTCGAAGGAAGTTCATGCAGAATTAGAGGTACTACCCCAGTAATCTGCGTACTCATACCGCGTGACCTCCGGGAAGTCACGTGCCGCCACGCCATGTACGCAGCACAGCGCACAGCGCGGTTTGGAGGGATCCCTCTACAATCTCCCCTGAAATATGCCTGGAGGAAGCCTTTTTAAACCCGCCTTTCCACCGCTAGAGTACCTAAAGGCGTGGCACCAATGGGTGGCTCTAGCGTGATTATATCGAGGTCCTGGAGCCCCATTTGATGTTCCGTTTAGAGGCATTTTAGCTTGAAATTACTGGGCATAAGAGACTAAATAACTTACAACATGTATTATTGGAACTAAAAACGGGATATTTACCATGTTTTTTATTACTTTTGAGTTAGGACGGGTTTCAACTGTCGAAGGCCTGGAATCCAGTGATTCGATTGTCTAAAGACCGAAAGAGTGCCGTAAAAAGTTCGCGAGTGGACACAGTGAGTTTCGTATGTCGGCAACAAAGTCGAGTTGTGAGTGACTTAAGTGATAGTGGTAGCGGCACCCAGCGCACAAAACGTTTAAGGAAGAGGGTAGATCGTTTTGTCTGCTCGTAAACATCCACCCGCAAAAACTTTAGTTTATCCGTGAACATGGCGCTTGCAACAGCGCCGAAATATCGGGAACTCAAAAGTATTAAAAAACATGGTAAATATCCCGTTTTTAGTTCCAATAATAGTGTCAGTGACCATGTCAGTTTACTGAGGAGACGAGCGAAGTGTGGTGTCACGCAGGACTAGATCTTGGTAGTACTACAATTGCTATGGGCAGGCATACGCTTACCACTAGACGAATGAATTGCTCGGCGACGGTGGTGACGAGCATCAATTGGTACAAAAAAACTACAGCGCTTAAAATACCTTCGTAACAATAAATAAGAAAACGTTTCCTGCTTTGTAACTTTTTTACTTAGTACAGCGGCTTATGATCGGATTTCTTAACTCCCACGGACTATCACATTCTCAAGTTACATCGGACAACGCGATACGATTGTTATCAGTCGAAAGTAGAATCATTTATGGTGATCTCGAGAAACGAACTTCAGACAGCATAATAACCAGACGTCAAGAAACTTATAATCGTAAACAGATAACCGGCTAAGCTTCGCAATCAGGTGCTTGACCCGGTCAGACGGTACGGTACGTCGGATTGGTTGCTATTCTACATGGAACTTCCTTCACCCCGGGGAAGGGCGAAGGGGTATGCCGGACTCCTACCGGCTAAAACCACTGGAGCGGACATCTTCGGCACCGAAGGGGGGCTCTAGGTCCTCGTAAGATCCAATTTGGTTGGTACAACCTGCTAGCACATTATCGCGCTCCTGTACGTTCGATAATATCAGTACATCACTAAAGTACGGAACCATTACTAACACTTATTTACATACATCTCTATTCTCTATGCCAGCCCTATGTGGAGTCGTGTCATGCCCTGTATAGCAACACTCGCCCGTCACCCGTTCTTTCAACATGATCAGTATCTTATCGAAGGTGCACGCAGTGAATCTGCTCCACTAGCTTCGTTACATCACTATTACAATATTATACTAACATAATTTATAGTTGCATGCGAATCATAAATCTTGAACAATAATTTAGTGTGCTATAAAAATTGTTTACATGTACGTTACATTGATTATAATTCCATGGAAAGCTGGTAAATGAATTTTTATGGATCGGTGGCTCATATTTTTCGCAACCTCTTTCAAATTATGGTATTTTATTTCTTTAGTATTTTTATAGATGTGAAAACAAAATATTACTGCATACTTACGTACAATAAACTTCCCTACTACCTCCTCTCTTCTTTCCTAGAGTAAAAGAGTGAAAAATGAAAATAAATATAGCGTAAAATTTGTTTTAATTAGCGTAAATAATACAAAAGGTTATTTATTCACTTGCCAGTTAATATTTAAATTAAACCAAATTGTCAGAACCTTTTCTACTTCACCCTGAGACTGCTTATTTTTTGACTGTATATACATATCTTCCGACCTTTGTCAACGCCACAGTAGTTACGTAAATTCAATATGCCTAGTTGTATTAATCTTAGACAGGGTTCCGTTCATCATCAATTCATCACTGGACTGGATACAAATGTGAACATAGTACTTACTCTTTGTTTTTTATAGTGTGTCGGAAAAAAGACTCACTAAGATATGACATAGAATGAAAAAAATGAAATATGTATGTTTGTTAAGGCAAACCCCAATCTATTCACAAAAGCAAATGATATTTTTCCTCGCAACACAAGACGTGGACAGAGACTAGTCCTAGATGTAGCTCCAAGAACAGCGTTATTTGATAGAAGCTGTTACGTCATGTGCAAAAAGTGTTTTAATAAATTACCTCTGGACATACAACAACTACCCAGGGTACAATTTAAAAAGAAATTGAAGGCATGGTTGTTGGAGAAAATGGTATACTCTGTGAATGAGTGGCTCCAGTAATATTTAATTTGGAAATAAGGATTACGAATTTAATTAATAATTGTAATGTAAGATTTTTTTTGGTATGGTATTTATAATTCAGTGACATGATCAATAATTTAGAATTTTCGTTTTTATTTTATTTTTTGTTGCTGACATTCACATGCTACTTAGGCTTAATAGATTATAAGTACTCACAATGTAAAATGACATCTGTATAAACTCTATTATTTGTGAATAAATGACTATGACTATGACTATGATAAAAGACTCACTAAGACAAAAGACTCACTAAGACAAAAGACTCACCAAGAGAAAAAGACTCACTAAGATAAAATACTCACTAAGACAAAAGACTAACCAAGACACAAAGACTCACTAAGACAAAAGACTCACTAACACAAGAGACTCACTAACACAAGAGACTCACTAAGACAAACACTCACTAAGACAAAAGACTCACTAAGACAAAAGACACGCAAAGACAACAATTTCAATCGCTGTCTACCGCACGTCTACACGTAGGTTTTCTATCTACCAATTTTCAGGATAGAGTTACTAATTTACACAACTAGGTAGACTAGGTACTGTAACAGACAAAAAACTTGTAACCGCAATTATTAAAATCATGAAAGTAGCATTGCTCTTTTTATATTTTCAGGCGCTGAACTCTCTTGGCTGAATGTTCAGTGAAGATATGCGAACTGTGAATGAATGCTGCAAAGTATTTGAAAAGTCAGGAAAAACAAAAATCTAAAATATACGCGATGTAATCTGTTTAAAAGTGTTTTATTACAGACCACTTACTTTTAGCTATCATAGCGATTAGCTATGATACCGAAAGAGCATATCTTTGCTAATTGTTACAATTATCTATAATAACATTTGCGTAAACATTCACTTCACATGAAGTGGAATCGCTCTCACACGATATCAGCATTTATTCAGACTCTTACATATGTTAATGTCAAGTATATTCTTTAAACACTTGCGCAAGGAAATGAGAAGTTTATCTTTATGCAATTTAAGTTTATATTGCATAATATACGTGAATCTTCTCAAGAGCATCAAGCTCACGATCGACTGAAAGAGCCACCGTAGTGGGAACATGGACAGTAACTCAACTTGGTGGTACTTACCACCACACCTGATGCTGTTACTCCATTCTCCATTCTTTACTCGATATGGCATGTAAAAAAAATCCACGCATGAAACGTGACTTAATAACTGAATATATCGAGTTTCGTTCGTAAAATTATTTCAAGTGGTATGGCGAGTAATGGCCCACGTTATGTTTATACATTACAAATATACGCAACGAAAAATCATACACTGACGGCATTTTTCTTGGAACGAAAGGAACTATGCAAGCAGAAGTAAAGTAAGAACTAAACAAGAAGTGACGAAGTGTGAACTGTTTTTGTAATAGAGTTAGAATTACGTTATCCAACCACCAGATTCCAATTTGCTGAAGGAACGATTATGACGACCCAATCAAAAGCGGAGTTTTTTTTTTAAACTTTGCCCCACACTTTGATTTCTCATGTGTCGTGAGTGCGTTTACAGACACGAATTCCACACACAATACACCCAGACCCGAATCAACTACCTGCAGATCATACAAATATTTCTACCGTGCGGGAATCGAACCCGCGACCCGGTGCACAGCAGCCGACTGTATCAGCCACTGCACCAACCGTGCCGCACGCAATTGAACGCACGGACTAAGTATTTATATAATAATACAATACAATACAATACAAATATTTTTATTGACATAATTGTGGCAGTTAACATGAATTCTCTGGATCCTGAACTAGTTTATACTGTGTTACAGGAACCAGTGTCTTCCCCTTATAAATGATTACAATATTATGTCAAGAATAAGATGATGTAGTTGGATGTCTAAAAGGTAGGTACATAAGCACTTTTAGTACAGCACGCTGAGCCCGTTCTGCAGCAATCAGGTAAGTTTTACTTGCACAGCCCCAGGCGCATATGCAGTATCTATCTCTGCAAGCTGAAAAGCGTGTTCCCATGTTTTTCCGTGGAATAGTAACACCGTGTCATCCGCGAACATAAATAAGTCAAGGCCGGGCAAGGCAGCACTACACAATTCATTGATATAAATAAGGAACAGTGTCGGTCCAAGCGTGCTGCCTTGTGGAATACCGTATGTGCAGATTGCACTGTCACTTGTGTACTTTCCAATGCGTACTCGCTGTGTTCTGTTAGTTAAATAGTCTCTAAACCACCCAAGAGCCAAACCCCTAATACCAACGTTCTCCAGTCTAGCAAGCAAGATCGGCACAGACACGGTATCGAAGGCTTTCTGGAGATCCAAAAAGACTCCCACACACCTGTCTCCCTTATCCATATACGCTGTTAAGGCTGTCGTAAATGAAAGAACTGCGTCCTCTGTTGACTTTCCTTCCCGAAACCCGTACTGGTTACTGTTAATTAAATTATTTTTGTCAAGGTAGCTGATTATTCTTTTACTAACGAGTTTTTCTAATATCTTTGATAGTGTTGATAGAAGAGAGATAGGTCGGTAATTTGTTAGATTATCTTTGTCACCGGACTTAAAAATTGGACACACAACAGCTCTCTTAAACAGTTCTGGGAAAATGCCTGTTTCAAGACTCACATTACATAGGTGTGCGATAGGGCTTGCCAGTGTCATTACATTCTGTTTTAAGATGGTCGTTGATATATTGTCCCATCCCGGAGCACTATGTGATCTGAGTCCTAATACAACACCTCTTACTTCGTGTGGTTCTGTTGGAATAAACGACATGGATCTCAATGGAGAATTAGTTGCAGTGGCATGGATGGCTAGGTCATTTTCATATGTATTCATTTTCTCGAGAATGTGACCGGCAAGTGTACCTCCTATTGATGTAAAATAATTATTGGCAGTATTAAGGGACTCTACTGGTGAATCATTGAGAGTGAGAAGCTCTTCTGAAGATACTTTATTTTGATTCAGGTTACAAACATCTTTAATAATTTTCCATGTTTCCTTTATATTACCATTGTTATTTTCTAATTGCTCCTTGTAGTATTTAATTTTAAGGTTTTTAATAATGCGGTTACAGGAATTTCTATACTTTAGATATATTTGTTTTAGCTGCACATCATTAGGTGATTTGTTAACCCTTTTATGGAGTCTGTCTCTTTTTCTCATACACCTAACTACTCCTTTTGTTATCCAAGGTTTAAGCGGTTGATAGCGTTTGGAAACATTATTTACTTTTGTGTTCTTTTCAATTATTGATAAAAGTTTTGACATTAATAATTCCGAAGCTACTTTCACATCAACAGCAATGTATAGATCTATCCAACTCTCACTCTACTCATCAGCTCGTAAAGGTCCTAAAAGAAGGCCATGTTTAGCAGTGGGCTAGCGGTCATAACAACGGTCACCTTGCAATAATCACCACGCTTGGCAGGCGGATTGGTTATCGCAGTATATTGTTGTTAGCACATGGTAGGATGCTGCTGCCTATCTTCTTGATAACAACTCGTAGTCGCCTTTTACGGCGGTGGAGATGGTGGTCTATTGATTACTGGGAACCACATACACGCACCCATGGTATAGGATAACCTTCATTCGCCCGATACAACTATTAAATTCTTTCTGTTTTCACATAAAACGAGAACAATTTATGTTTTCAATATCACGCTCAGGGTGGGCATCTGCTGGGCTTCACCCGGGAAACCGGGAGTCTCATCCGGTAGGGCCCACTCGCACGTTTTCCGTGAAGCATTCGGGCGCCCCTGTACGGAAACACAACAATGACTCATAACTCTGTGCAAATAACACAGAGCCTAGGGAGCTTTATACTGTAAGCTCGCCGCACCTAGTTCATTTCTTGAAATGAAACCCAATATCTGACCCTTATTTTTAAGGGCCGCGACCCTGACCCCTGCCGGGGGCGTGTACAGGAACTCGTTGTATTTCAATGTCATTACTGTTGTTTCAATGGTGTCGCACTAATGAACGGCTCTAGATGGAGATTTATCGACTTCCTGGAGCCCCCCCCTCGGTGCCGAAGATGTACATTGCGGTGGTTTTTGCCGGCCAGAGTCCGCCTTCCGTTTCGTTTCCAGTTTACTTAGATTTTACTGATTAAATTTATAAATTTTAAATACCTATTTCTTTCTTCCTAACTAGATGGCGTTACTGTCGAATTATATCACGCTGTGGTGTAATAATAATAATAGTAAATCCTCTTTATTGCACACCATAGTAAAACAATTTTTACCATATGGAAGAAAAGGTACAATTGGCGGTCTTATCGCAATTCGGCGATCTCTTCCAGACAACCATTGGATGGACAGGAATGGTATATAATTTCAAGGGGTAGCTTACGGTTGTAATTAAGAGTAAACATGAGTAAAATAAAACTAACACCATAAACATACACATATAATATACAACTATATAAACCTACATGCAATTAGTAAATATAAAAATAACTTTAATAAATACATACATAAACACCAAAAGAAGCAAGAGATATTCTTATAATGACAGTGCTCTAATCACGTAGCTTTTTGCGTTTCGTTCGCGTTGAATACAATACACTGAGTGCTCAAAAATTACAAATAGCGTAACCTGTTATTTTTGAGATAAATGGCTTTCCTATTTTTATTATAGTGTAACCTCCGCTAAAGTTTTCAGTACGTTGCCACTTACACGCTGTATAGCCGTATAGGTACATATAATATTATTCTAAGGATAATGTCAAAAGCTACCTTGACGTCGCTTCACCGTGGCTTCACCAGTTGAACTGTTCATAAATGGTTCATTTCAGGGTTCATAGCTGAAACGTGGCCGAGATCTTAAATAAACAGTTATTGATAGTTTACATGATATCCATCAATTTATTCATATGTATGATAATGTGTAATGGAATATGAATGTCGGAATTATTAGCTATGACGTAAACAACCTTCACCAACATGATGGAGTTTTGAGAATGGAGTACCCATACGCATACATATATTCATCATCATCATATCAGCCAAACAACGTCCACTGCTGAACAAAGGTCATCCCCATACATTTCCAGTACAAGCTGATTTCGCATTATATAGGTTTATTGTACGACGAGAGATCAGCTTACACTGGATATTAATAGCTTGATATGTAGTCGTGTGTACATCTTTTTTTAATTTTTTTATTGATGTCCAGTGGAAATTCTACATGGAACCTCCTTCACCCTGGGGAAGGGCTAAGGGGTATGCCGGACTCCTACCGGCTAAAACCACTGGAGCGGTCATCTTCGGCACCGAAGGGGGGCTCCAGGTCCTCGTAAGATCACACTAGAAGCCGTGTGTACATCTAAGTCCAATGCTACGTTATCCAATATAATCAATCCAGAAGGTACTATATTATATTTGTGACCTTAATTTTTTGGGTCACCTTATAGTCGAAACAAATTGACATTCTGTTCACAAAAGACTATGTCGTGTTCGTGAACAAGTCTCACGCGTTACGATGACGTGCCGATAAAGTGTTCTTGTCGAGAGACTGGTGGACGGAATAAAACCGCCATGTGCGAAATATTTTTCAAATACTTAGGTTTAATTTTGACTATCTATAGCAGGGATTCCCAAATTATTTTGGGCAAGCGACCCCTTTTCCAAAAAATGAATTGATAACTCCGACCCCCATAGCCAAATTATTTTAAAAATCTTATCTATAGTTTTTTTCCTATAGATATAAAATATTAGTAATTCTTATAACAAGTTGATACACGTAACACAACTTAATACAGTATCTTGAAAGTTTCATATAAGAGCTTGTGTTAATTAATAGGGGTCGATTTTAGACCTCGTCGACCCCCAAAATTATTTTTATTGTATGTCGACCACTGGGAAACCGAACCACTTTGGGAATAACTGATCTATAAGGTTATCGACTAGGATGCCTTACAGATGAAATATCTGAAACTTCATTTAATATTCGGTGAGATAGTATTTAGAATAAAAAAGTGAGTAGTCGCAGAATGACTGTAAATCCCAAATTAAATTCGATATATGTAGTTTTAAGTAAAGCAGTGCGCGTGCGCGTATAAAGAAAACGATACTGGTACACCGATACACACTAGTAAAGTGTAAGTGTCGAGAGCCATGTCGAGGCGGCGAGGCGGAAATAGCCGACGAGTTACGAAGCTGGCCGAATGGCACGTCGCGATATGCTATAGGAGCCGTTCTTGCAACGTGCGGTTGCGTCTTCGTTTGTAGAGTTATGTACCCCTAAGCATACTAGCCACCGAAGTATGAAACCATATTTCGTAGATACTTGCTCAGTTTATGCCAAGGGGAGACTAGACAGGATTTAATAATAATAATAATCGCTCACACTTCCTGTCGTTTGTAGTGATGGCCATTTAGGGGCCCATCTATGTGGCGCCAATGTGGCCACCAGTGGCGACGTAGCGAGTCACTGGTTGCCGCAGTATTTCGCTTTAAAGGTTGAAAGGCAGACGCCGTTGTTCCTGTATTTCTTAAACTTTTTATTACATGTAACAGCCATTACAATATACCTTATCGTTATAGTTTTTATCTCATAAAATAGCCTTACTCCACCGGGGAGAAACTGCGTCTTCATTTTATAGTGCAGCTATGAAGAGTCCCTGGTTAGTGTCCCATAAAATTTTAGATTAAAACTTTCTGAAGGCCCTCTGCGTGTTGGACCCATCTCCCCGCGTAAGCCTATCAAAAGATCGAGTTCCAAGCTATCGGCTTACAGGGTATATAAACTCGTGAAGAGAGAATTCTTTGTTTCAGGCAAAGCACAAGAGTTTAACATCCATATACTATACCAATACTTCAATAGTCAATATAAATTAGAATAACACAAAATAATATTTACAATATCATTATTTATAAAGTTAATATTGAAAATAAATACATTTATGACCAGTCGATACAATATAAAATTCAAATTAAATTAAACATTTAGTGGCCATGTAAATAGTAGTCACAGAGTTGTTTTTATATTTAATTAGTGTTGGATGAAACGACGCTCTTGACTTCTAATAAACTATATATATTGCATATTAACATAAACATTGGAAATTTAAACTTATTTTTTAATAAATTATACCCCTATAACCTTTTTTACCGTCAGTATACAACGGTGGTCGCGGGCGCATAAATTGGGTAGTCAGCGTGTTCATACCCAGCCACCCTCAGAAAGACGGAGGCGCCACCGTGCGCGCAGCGTAGATGTGCCTAAAGGCGTGCCAACAATGGGCGGCTGTAGTGTATTGTATCGAGAACCTGGAGCCCCCTTCGGTGCCGAAGATGACCACTCCAGTGGTTTTAGCAGGTAGGAATTTGACATGCCTCTCCCACCTTCCCCGGGGCGGAGGAAGTACATGATGTATTTCCACCGGGTTAAATAAATAAAAACAGGCCTAGCACGATTTTTTTGACGTATCGTATTCATATTTGTAACAAAAGTATACGTTGCATCACTATTATAGACTTATTGGTGATAACAGGCCTAATATTGTACTCGACAATTGGTCTAAGTATATGTTTTCAGAGAAAGATAGTTAAGGTGCTGTATAATTTCGTGTTGCAACATTGTGAGTACCTACCCAACGGGGATCAACAACGTGTACAACTTTCTGTTCGTTGTATAACACAATATTTATAAATAATCGTTTTCAAATCTACGAATTAGAGCGGTGCTGTTTCATTATCTCGATGATAGACATCTCAAATAAGTGTAACAAATGGAAGCATCCATGTTGAGAGATTGATCTGTTGGTACAGCAAATACAATTGTTTGTGTTGTATTAAGTAAAAACATGCAATAAGTGGAAAAGTCTCTAAAGGAAATATTTTAGTATGCTTATCGTTAATTTTATTTGTCTATTTGTCTGAAGTTTGTCTTATCATAACTTTAGTTTTTATTGCATGCTTTATATTTGCTTGGCCTGCATGTATGTATGAATGTAATAGAAAGCCATAATTCGTTTTTACCCATTTCTAGATATCCAATTGAGTTGAAACGTTGCAAACGTATCAAGAATCGATGGCACTATAATAATTTGACATGACTATGACCCGGAGCTGTCATCAGGATCATTCTATCATGATAAAAAAAAAACCGAGGAGCAGTTTATTGTTATACGCTTTACATTATGTAAATAATGAATTTAAATTTATAACCAATTAAATTGGGACAAGTTTGCTTTTAAAATTGAAAAGAAATAAATAAAAATATTTAAAAAACATACTAATAATAACACGCTTTAATAGTCAATTATGAACTAAAAAGCTTAAAATAGCGTTTGAGTGTAAAATAAAAGCCTGGGTAATAAAGTTTAATTATTAGAATATAAGTAGGACGCACGCTATTTTACCTATTATACCATAGAAATAAATATCTTTGTATTGTACCCTTATAATTCACATTTAAAATTGATTTTATATTTAAATGTTTTAATAAGCTACATTTGGCTACGTCACACAAGTCAACTACTAGTAAATTACATGCTGTTTATTAAAATGCTTCGAAAAAAATCGCATAGTATTTCTTGTTGTTTATATTTTAGTAAGGAAAGCTGTAGTTTTTTGGTTTATCATTAATTACGGTGAATTATTTAACTCCCGTTGCCGTGTGGCGCCGGCTCAGAATACCACCACCCCATCTCCTCCCGTGGGTGTCGTAAAAGTCGACTAAGGGATTAGCCGGAGGATGGGCGGCAGCAGCGTCCTTCGAGTACATTATCAACTCAACTGCGATCGCCAACCCGTCTGACAAGCGTGGCGATTATGGCAAAACCCCCCAATGAGCCCACAACAAACCCATATCGGTCGTGGTGGTGATCTTTGCGGGAGGCCAATGTCCAGCAGTGGACTTCATTCGGCCAAACAATTTAACTCCCTTTTAAAAACAGACAGGCACAGGTGTTTGTGTTCCTTATATGGTGTACTATGATTGTGTTTTAGCATTTGTATGATCATCGTTACATAGATCTCATTTGAATAGAATTGATGCACAATATTAACCGAAAGAAAATCTAAACGCCGATCTAAACAACATTATATTTTACCACTTTCAAAACAACATCGAAACGAAACACCATGGATAATGAAAAACGGTTATCGCTACCATTATCGTGAACAAGAAATGGAGCAACCTTAGCGTTTCTCAGAACAATCGTAGCGTTCGCTTCTCCGTGGTTACGATGACCGCTGTTCCGCTCTCAATTCATTGTTCCAGCGGTAGACGTGGTCTAATTAACGATATAATGAAAACTATTACTCAGCTTAATTAATGTAATCACGACTTCCTGTAGTCACTTTGTTTCTTAATAAACTTAAATAAATATTATCGAATTTTATTGAGTACAATTTCGATCTGTACCTCTACCTAGCCACTCTTCCCATATAAGCGACTAAAATATAATTGTAAATATTTTTTCCAATTAAATCATTTTTTGTCTTATTAACCCAAAAATACCGCCTACAATTTTTTTTTTAATTACTGCTGCTGCATTTTAGTTACCCGTGGGAAGGGTTTTCGATGGGGAATTTTAAACATTGGCATTGGATGCAAAACTGTATGTTCAGACCAGCACACGTCATGTATAATATAAACTCTAGTTTATATTACTCTTCCTGGCCGGACATTCGAAAAATCGTATGATTTATGTTATTACCTAAAGTTTCTAAATTTGAAATCGGTATTAACGAGTGCCATCAACGGTGGGAGGTCATCATCATATCGGCCATTTATACGTCCACTGCTCACAACAAAGGACTCCCCCATAGATTTCCACAACGGTATCATCATTTTAGGGGGAATTTGCCAATACTCACCACGCTTGGCAGGCGGGTTGGTGAGCGCAGTATGGTTACCGTTTCACAGAAGCGACCCTGCCGCCCATCTCACTGGTTTAGATTCCCTTAGTCGCCTTTTACGACATCCACGGGATGAAATGGAGTAGTGCTATATTCTTAATCCGGACACCACACGGACAACGGTGGGAGGTACCCTGCCATAATGCGGGCCCATTAAAATTGAGCTGTGTACACGGCACCAATTTTATGGTGAACCCGAATAAACCCCGTTCGAGAATACACATTAAATCTACACAAATAAATAAAATTAAAGTGTCTGTTTTAATGTCAAAATAACAGCTTTTTACTAAATGCATATATAGTATATACGACCTACAACAAAAAAACTATTTTTTACTTTTTTATCTGTCTGTTGGTCTATCTGTCTGTATGTCTGTTTGTTCCCGCTAATCTCCGAAATGGCTGGACCAGTTTTTACGGGACTTTCACTGGCAGGTAGCTGATGTTATAAGGAATAACTTAGGCCACTTTTATTTGAGAAAAATAATTAGAGTTCCGCGCCAAAAATAAACCCATGAAATCCAATATACAGGCTGTCCAGTAAATAGCACGACAAACTGCAGGGGGTGACAGCTTGGGTCAATACCTACCAAAAAACACAGTATATGTTTAGCTAAATCTTACGGATATTTTTTTTCACCACTGTAGGTTAAAGTCAATCCACGCCCTGGGTCTGCGCAATCCACGCCCTGGGTCTGCGGATAGCGCCTCAAAAAACCGAGGCGCTATAACTGCCGAGGAGCAGAGAACCACCCAGTACGTACTGTTACAGTTCGTGGATACGCGTTGGTGACGCGCGAATCGGGGTGGGCCAGTACATGAAATACCTGGGGCTCACCCTGGACAGTCGTTGGGGTTTCGAAGAGCATTTTGCACTACACCGGCTACTGCCCAATCTCGGGGGACCATGTGAGGAAGTTCGCCGTCTCTACGGGGGGGTCGTGCGGTCCGTGGTTCTATATGGGCGCCTGTATGGTCGGCTCGACTATCAGGCGCCCAGCGCTGCAGAACCAAAATACATGGTCTGCAGCGCAGAGTGGCTATCCGGATCGCACGAGGATACCGAACAGTGTCCTACGAGGCGGCAACTCTCCTGGCGCGTTTTCCGCCTTTCGACATCCTGGCGGAGATGGATGCGTGGGTCTACGACCAGACACGCTCCCTCCGCCAGAGCAGCGAAGGCGCGCCTCCAGGGGCGTTGGACAGGCTGAGGCAGCTAGCTCGGCGGCGCGCACTTGGCTAGTGGCCTCACCGCCTGCGGATGCAGTTTGCGACCAAGCGCGTCGTGGAGGCCGTCCTGCCGCTCTTTGGAGCCTGGCTCAAAAGGTGCCGGTGCTCACCGGGCACAGCTGTTTCGGTGCGTACCTGCACAGGATAGGACGTGAGGCCACGGCACAATGCCACCATTGTGATAGCGATCAGGATCCCGCACAGCACACGCTCGAGGCGTGCCCTGCTTGGGCCGCCGAGCGGCGTTTCCTGGTCGATCCGATCGGGCAAGATCTCTCTCTGCCAGCAGTAGTGCCGGCTATGTTGGCAGAGCATGAAAACTGGAATGCAGTGGTCTCCTTCTGTGAGAGCGTCATGCTCCAGAAGGAGACCGCAGAGCGGGATCGGGAGAGGGCCGATCCCGCTCCAAGAAGGAGGAGGAGACGGCGCCGGGGTAACAACCGCCCTGGCGCCTAATTCCGATACGCCTGAAAACCCCTGCCGTTGCTATAAGGTGGGGGACCTCTGGGTTCGCGGGTGCGTAGACTGGGGAATCTGCGTGCCCACACTGAGCGACCCAAGAGAAGACGGTAGCACGCATGTGGTCACGCGCTGCCGTGGGACGCTTTGGGGGATCCTTTACAATCCCCCGGGGGGTGACCGCTTTACAGTCACCCTCTCCGAGATGTGCCTATAGGCGTGGCACCAGTGGGCGGCTCTAGTGTGATCATACGAGGACCTGGAGCCTCCCTTAGGTGCCGAAGATGACCGCTCCAGTGGTTTTAGCCGGTAGGAGTCCGGCATACCCCTTCGCCCTTCCCCGGGGTGAAGGAAGTTCAAGAAGAATTTCCACTGGGCACCAATAAAAAAAAGGTTAAAGTTAAGCGATAAGAAAATTGTACTGTGAAAATTTAAATAAAAATTGTATTTCTTGAAAATGTTTTAGGTTTTAATAGATTAAAGACTTAGCAATGAGTATAGTAACGATTCACAAATAATTTGAGGTAAAAAAAAACTGGAAAAGGAATTTTTTATTACGAGATGCTTAAAATCTGTCTCAAGGTAGAGATTTTTCGATATTTCGGTACTACTGTAAATCCGTAGATTTTGCTGAACATATATTGAGTATTTTTGGTAGGTATTGACCTAAGCTCTCACCCCCTGCAGTATGTCGTGCTATTTACTGGACAGCCTGTATATACTCTATGTCAAGTGTCTATACCGAAGTACTCTAAATTATTAATAAATAGTCTAATTTCTTTTAAATTAAACGACGAGTGAAACCGCGGGTCCCAGCTAGTGGGTAATATCATTATAGAGAGGCTAATATATATATAGCTAGCTAGTAATATCATTATAGATAAGCTAATAGTTATAGCTAGCTAGTAATATCATATAGCTCACGAAAGGGACCCCCTTCGATAGATTTAACTTTTAATCGAGGTTTTACGGTACTTGCTTCAATCTATCCAAACCTAATCAAATATGTAAGTAGGCATTAATATATGTTATATGTTAAGTTTGAATCAATTTCACTTAATCAAAAACGAGCTCACAACTTCAAAAAGGAGCAGGTTCAGTATGTGACGCGTTTTTTTATATATATGTACCTATTACTACGAGATTAGTAAACCGATTTGAGCAATTTCTTTTTAATAGGTGCTGAATGCTTTTGTATTGGTTCCATATAAATTTAATTATCTATACAAATAAATAAAATTGAAGTGTCTGTTTCTAATGTCATATTACCCCCCACACGAATACATAAATATATATTTTTTTCTTTTTACGGGTTTTAATATTTATTATTGTCTATGCCAATGTACCCACAACACACCCATATCGGTCGTTGTGGTGATCTTTGGGGGAGGCCTGTGTCCAGCAGTGGACTTCATTCGGCCGAAATGTCATAATGTGGCAAAAATGTTAAGTGTTTTTGTGATAATGTTAATTTTAACCATAAAAAGTATGATTTTGATTAATAATATTACTTGTCCCGGCAACGACCCTACAATCCCGACATTTGGTTTTCTTTTTTTTTATGTTGCCCCACACTAGGATTTCTTCTGTGTTGTGGGTGCGTTTGCAGACATGAATTCCACATACAATACACCCAGACCAGGAACAACTACCTGCAGATCATACAAATATTTGTTCCGTGCGGGAATCGAACCCACGACCCGGAGCGCAGCAGTCGACTGTATCAGCCACTGCACCAACCGTGTCGTTTTGCCCAGATATTGTAGTCTTCCCATCTGGCTACCCTATCTGGCATCTACCTAGTTGGCCTTTTACAATAAAGCAAATGCCACCAGTAGAGCGTAAATTAAAAAAAATGGGTTCCTGTATACATATATAATTCTAATCAAAAGTATCCTCTATCCTACTCCACGACATAATCTAATTCCATGCCAAAATTAGAGGCCGTTCAGTCGTTTGTACGTGATAGAACCTCAAAAACATTCAAACACAAACTTTCACATGTATAAAATATATTTAGATAACGAATTTCATTTACGGCCGATATTAATAATCGATCTAATCCAAAATTTGTAGATTTTGAACTTGTGTTCGGATCACACTTAACACAAAAACAAGACTGATCCTTAATCCGAAATCTTTGGATTTCGGATTACATTGATTATTAATATTAGGTAAATTAGCGTATTGGGTAAATCCGTGGGCAATCACCGATGGTTATTAAAAAGCCTTGCCACCCGTGGTGCGATGGGGAAACGAAATCAAACCATACAACGAAGCCGTGAAGCATTCCTTCCCTCTGTTACAAAATCGGAACAGTGCTATCCGTTTCTTTATTACAAATTATAATTACGATTATGTTCCGTGACTCAGACATTTTGCAAGATATTTGAAAATACCTAAGATTATTCCTTTTCAATTGACGATAATCTCTTTGTTGCATGGAATTATGTAAGCTCCTTGTTCAGAAGCGTCTTCTGGAACTTTTACTACTACACAAGTATTTAAAAGTTACGTATTCACCGGTAGTATGTAATTAAACAAATTTCGCCACCCGCAAGTGTTTTCAACAATTAATAACTTTGAGCGTAACAATAATTACATGCATACATGTTTGTGTATATTGTCCGTGTAGCGTCCGGGTTAAGAATATAGCACTCCATCTCTTTCCCTGAATGTCCTAAACAGCGATTCAGGGACTCTAAACCAGAGGGATGGGTAGCAGCTTTAGTGGAACAACAGCTATTCTACGCTCACCAACCCTGCCAAGTGTGTAGAGCACTGGCAAATTCCCTCCAAAATTACAACGCAGTTGTGAAAATCTATGGGGGAGGCCTTCGTTCAGCAACGGGTGCAAGCCAAAGGATGATATGATGATGATGATTATTATTATTAGATCTTAGTAATAATTTTTGCTATCAGCACTTTTTGGTCTATTTATTTACGCGTAATATGTGATTGTGAGCCGTCTGGCGGCTAAGAATAGTTCTAGCCCATCTCATCCTGTGAGTGTCGTAAAAGGAGACTAAGGGATCAGTCGGTGGATGGGCAGCAGGGTTCCTCGAGTACATTTACAAGTTAACTGCGATCGCCAACCTGCCTACCAAACATGGCGATTATGGCAAAACCGCCCAATGAGCATACAACCGGTAGTTGTGGCGATATTTAGGAGAGGCCTCTGTCCAGCCGTAGACTTTTTTCGGCTGAAATTATGACGATGATGATGTAATTGTAAAGTACTTTAGAGAAGGAATACACTATCTCATAAAATGTATTTAAAAAATCTTAAAGTCCTTTCCATGTATTCAATTTTGATACCGCAGAGAAAAACAAACCAATTAACTAGATAAGTAGCACATAACATTAATGATTATACCACTGAAGCAATAATAAAGAGGTCAGGCAAACGTCCACGTATTACAACGTGATCGCATTATCTTAACCAATTATTATTAAAAAAAATCGAGCGAACTGTGATGACCTCAGTTTTGCGTCGAATCAATAGTGAATTACAGCAGAATTAGTAAATAGGGTGCAGATCCTGTTTTATTTCATTATTCAAATTCTGATGACTGTGATGAGCGAATTATATCTTGATCGGTCAGGACAGGTCCTACTCTCTCTCATCAGCCTGTACACGTCCACTGCTGAACATGGGCCTCCCAATGACCGTTATAAACCCTCCTAGGGGATATTGCCATCTCGAGGGTCGCGGGTGCGTAGATTCGGGAGTTTTCGTGCCCCAAGCGACCCCCGGGAAGACGGTGGCACGCACGTGATCACGTGCCACCGTGTGCGCAGCACAGCGCACAGCGAGGTTTGGGGGGATCCTTTACAATCTTCCCCGAGAAGTGCCTGGGGTAGCGACCTTTTTACAGTGTCGCCTTCCCTATGTTAGAGGAGGCGACCGCTTTACAGTCATCTCCGAGATGTGCCTAAAGACATGCATCATGAGCACTAGAAATAAAATAAAGTAAATAATAATTCAGATCATCATGTGAAAATAACATATAATTACTTACGTCTATAATATTTAATCTGTTTTAAATTGGTCAACTGTGTAGTTAAGCAGTAAGTCTTAATTATTCTGATATGAAGACTTCATTATGTTCTGTGTTGTTGTTACTAATGAACATGTGCCCGAGAGTTTAAACCGTGAAAGACAAGAAGAACATGTATCCCGCAGATATTTTAAATATATCATATATGAAACATATATGACTATGATTCATTCTACCTATTAATCGTAGTGTTGTTTACTACGCTGAGATAACCTAATTGTATTTCCATATCAGTACATGTGACATCTTATTATGATACAATTAAAACACCAAGTTGATAGAGTTCACAGCATTTTCGACCGTATTTTCGTAAACCAATGAGCTTCCCTGATGGAGTATTGTATATCTGTCAAATGCAACGACTACTTTTTCGTTGTATGAAAACAAGATAACAGTCAACAGTCAAATCAACCACAGTCCAGAGAGCACTTTAATCAATGCTCAACTGTTTGTCCGCAATGTCGTATGTCGGAACTGGAATATCAATAATTTAAATTAAATTTGTTTCTGATAAATAGTGTCATAATTTAAAGTAATATAATTTACTTTTAGTGGTTGTAACAGCAGATGAATTTAGTTAACTAAAAGGTAGGATTTTTATTTTTTAAACTGTAAGTACATCGTCAGTCATTTTAATTTGATGCTGAGATTTTAATGTTCCCTTTTTTTCTTAGATGGCCACAGCTAATGATAATACCTATTATGTAGTTCAATTTTTGGAATTGCCGTATGAGAATATAGATAGTTATGTATGTGTACCGCATTCTTGGGTAAGGATACGTAGATCAACGGAGCGAAGGGTTTTAGTCGCTTATCCTATAGAAGACCCGGCACTGACAAGACAGCGTGTTGAAAAGGGGGAAATTTTCGGGCATAATTGGAAACACTTTATGGCTATAGTGAAATATGACACTGGTATGTTACTTATAATTAAATGACAATGATTATCCGTTATAGAATTTAACTTTTTAATTAAGTATGTTTTATTTCCACAGATGATTATGATGATGCAGACATTTGGATTGCAACGATGGATAATGATGACCCTGCTGTAGGCATACGCTCATTTATAGACAGTAACGGTAATTATTCACATTTTTATGAGCCGATACTAGGGATCACAGAAAGATAATCGAATTATTATCATACTAAATATTATTTTCCGTCATGTCGTCACTTTTGTCACGAATACAATTAGCAAATTAGAAATAAAATTAATAATAAGCGTGCTGCAAGACTAAATCTTGGATTTTCAAACATTGGGAAATACTTATGAAACAAATTTTGTTAAAATAACTTAATTTCTCATTTGTTATGCCTACTATTTATTCTTGTCAGTAGTTATTTGTCCAGTTTTCTACGATCCTATCATTTCTGAACATTAATGACTTTATATAATTTGATTATGGCTTGATCTGGAATGCACTTAATGTTATTTAATTCTAAGCAAAATACGCATCCTGAGTTTGTTTATCATTTGTACTTTTGTGGCAAAGATATAGGATTAATGTCATCTAGTATGTATGTATTTATTTTTTATGACTTGGAATATTATTATTATTAATATCTCTATTACACGGGTTTATATCCCCTGTAAGGGGAACCCGGTCCTTTGATAGGCTTACGCGGGGACATAGGTCCAACACGCAGAGGCCCTTTAGAGAATTTTAATCTAAAATGTAATGACACTAACCGGGAACTCTCCATGGCAACACTATAAAATGCAGTCACGGATTGTCCCCGGAGGTGTAAAACTATTGTATAAGATGGAAACTACAATTATAAGGTCTATTGTAATGGGTGCTAAATGGATTATATACTTCTAAAAACGGAAACAACGGCGTCTGCCTATCAACCTTGAAAGTGAAATTCTGTGGCAGACGGTGACTCGCCACTCACAAGATGGCCCCCCTAAATGGTCACCACTACAGGCGACAAGGAGCAACACCGGTGTGAGCGGCTAGGGGTGTAGAGAGGTGCGGCACCGATTTGCGTCTCGAAGACTCGGTGCGGGTTTCCCCGTTATTACGCCATTAGACACTTCCACCCCCGAGCATATAGCTCTGGCGGCCCCTCTCTGATCGGCCAACTAAGGCAAGCCAGAGTTGAAAATCCTACGGGCACTCATGGGGTACCACTCCAACCAACCAATAAAGGCAAGCCGGAGACGAGGCCCTGACCGCCTCTCTGGAGCATTCGGGTACGCAGTGTGCTCACATTCAGCTCGCCACAAACTGCCCTGCGTTCTGTAAGCTACTTAATATACTTTTTATTTTCTTATGGTATACTTTTTTTTATATCAGTAGGTAGGAAGAAATCAAGCAGCTACTTTAATCTGCCCTCCAGGATTACCTTATCCCATGGTGAGATAACGTTTGCCCAGAGGGGTTTATTATTAATATTATTAGTAGTGAAACTGGAAGAGCTAATAGCCGGGACAGTGACTATAGCTTAATTATAGATGACAACATCATTAAATCAGAATTAGAAGTTGCTATAACTTTTGAAAAGATTTTTACCGACATTCCCGTTTCGACTACAAAGTCGCTGATCTCTTCACCCATTGTTGCGGAAACTTTATTTAAAAGTAATGTACAATGTTACAAATGCAAAGCTTTTTAACTTCAAAAATAAAAACACACCACTTAAAATATACAATTAAAACTAAAAATATACATTCTATACTACTATATAACTTAACTAACACAATATATATATATACAAAAAAACTATAAGAGAGGGTCATTTAGGCGTCAAAGTACTCCTCATCATCGCTGTCAACTGGTAACGTTCCCAGAAGACTGGCAGCATTACCACGTTGAATGGCAATGCTAACTCTTTGTCCAAAAAATAGGCTAGCCCTCTGGTCACGCGAAGAGTCGACCAAACGTCTAGCAATGTCTTTAAAAAGCAGACGTGCACTCGGACCCCATGACCCAAGCGTTTCGACCCCAAACGGCTCAAACTCATAACTTCCAATGAGGTTATTATATTTGCGCCGTTTGAAAATCTCTGCAGCAGCAGCGGCAGCGCCAGCACAGCCCGCTGAGCTTGAAAGATGGGATGGAGCAAGGGTGTCGACACAAGTTGCATCCCACACCAGAGGCCTTTTTTTATATTCACTTAATTTATATTTGAAACTGTAAGTGCGAGGAACATGTGGATTATTAATTTATTTTGTATGATTGACGTGCTAGTTGTCTGGCAGTTTAGGTATGTCATGCTCGCACAAGTGTCCTGCTGATGGTGGCGTCGTGTATCGGGTCGCTTAGTTGCCCTACAATATGGTTGAGCTGAGCGACGCTGATGCATGCGTCATGCTCGTGAATGAGTGCTGTCTGTTGGGATTGGTAAGCTTAATGCTGCCATGACAATTCGATCATAATTTTTTCTAATTATCTTGTTTAGTGTGGACTTTTTAAGAACTTTACATTTTCTGCTACATTGTCCTCACATGATTTATTTTGAGAACAATGTAATCAAAAATACTGTAACAATTATTATGATTCAAAAAGAGAAACCATGGAGTTTCTTGCCCGTTTTTCTCCATAGGAAATCAACAACTTGGAACGCGGCAACTAAAGTCTTGACTAAGTGCCTGCATATGGTTTTACATGAATAAAAATATTTTTATCTTATCTTATCTTCATCATTTCGGCCGAATAAAGTCCACTGCTGGACACAGGCCTCCCCAAAAGATCACTACAACGACCGATATGGGTGTGTTGTGTGGTCATTATCGGGTATTGCCATAATCGCCACGCTTGGCAGGCGGGTTGGCGATCGCAGTTGAGTTGTTAATGTACTCGAAGGACGCTGCTTCCCATCCTCCGACTAATCCCACAGTCGCCTTTTACGACACCCAAGGGATGAGATGGGTTGGTGCTATTCGTAGCCAGCACCACACAGCTTAACTTATGTTAGCAACGTGATAATAACTTAGACTTGTGAACAAATAAGTCCATATTTTTCTTGTAGATTTAAACCGTACTTGTTTTTTCTTTGCAGGTCCAGCCTATGATGCGGACAATAATATTGCGATAGAGAGTAATAATATATCTGAAGTAAATGGATATTCAAATATGGAACCTAAAGGTACATACGACGATGGATCAAAAAGTAGTGAGAATGAGATAGAATATAATGACTATTGATAACTTAATAATTTAGTTTTCTACATAGTTTCCGAGTCTCTCTACACACCGAGTCCAGCGCTTTTCTAAGGCTACAATCCCTTTCACAAAAAAAGTTTTGTCTTGGTCCTGCGAAAAGCTCTCCACGGCATCCATCACCTCGTTATCGTCTTCGTACCTGCTTCCCCTTAAGTATTTTTTCAATATGGGGAACAGATAAAAATCGCTAGCCGCCAAATCTGGTGAATAAGGGGGGTGGTCAACCAATTCGAAGCCAACTTGCTGAATGGCAGCCATCGCAACTGCCGACCTGTGCGCGGGTGCGTTGTCGTGATGAAACAGCACGCCCCTTTGAAATTTCCCTCTCCTTTTCTCTTTGGTGGCATTCCTCAACTTGGGAATTAAAGCTGCATAATATTGGCCTATAATAGTGATTCCATGCTTCAGGTAATCAATCAACAATATCCCTTCTGACTCCCAAAATATTGAGGCCATAACCTTGCCAGCCGATGCCACGACACGAAACTTCTTCGGGGTCGGTGATGATGGCCGTTTCCATTGCGAAGATTGCTGTTTTGTCTCGGGATCAAAATGATGGTCCCATGTTTCGTCCATTGTTACGAAACGAGACAAAAGTTTTCGGAATCTTCTTGAAACTTGTCCAACAATATCTTCTAAATGTCAAGTCGATTTTGTTTCTGACTGTCGGTTAACATTCTCGGCACCCATCTTGCGGAGACTTTTCTCATATTCAAAGATTGTTTTAATATGCATTGAATACATTCACATGAAATGAATTAAGTATCGGATGGTAACTTTTCGATCGCTCAATACAATTTTCTCGAATTTCGCAACATTTTCTTGGGTAACTGACGTCGATGGACGGCCGCAACGATGTTCGTCTTCCGTGCTCGTTCTCCCTACTATAAATTGAGAAGCCCACCTTGCGACAGTGGAATACGGCGGAGCAGACTCTCCTAATGTTACCTCCAAATCGCAATGAATCTCTTCCGTCGTTAACTTTTTTTAAACAGAGGTATTTAATAACGGCTCGCACTTCGTTTTCCTCCATTTTCGAGAACACGTTCCGACACGAAGCAAACAAACGACTACATTCAGAAAAAAACAAAAGAGAATCGAAGATTTTTTTCTTTATTAGTACTACAAATATGTATCTGAGCTATGCCTGCCAGTACTTTTTTTTTTTTTACCATGGAGTATGTCGTTCTCACTACTTTTGATCCCTCCTAGTATTTAACTTTTCATCACCATATAAACAATGATGGTTTTGAGATATTGATAAAATTATTTTATTCAAGGTAATCAATCAGTACCACCCACGGTAAGAGAAACACGGTGCACCAAGCAAAATGCTCAGTCAAACCCCAACCTATATATGCCTGAGGTGAAAGTAGCACCATTGAAAAATAATCAAGATACACTAATAAAACTATCGCTTAAACGACCATTATCACTGGGTAATAAAAATCAAATTAATAAAAAACAAGCAAGAGTTGTTAGGACAACTGAGCCTTCGAATAAAATACGGAATCATTCAAGCAGGTCAATCGATAGTTCAAGGGAAAAACAATTATTATCGCTCCTTGAAAACTATTCAAATCAAGAATCACGTCCACGAGAAATAATTGATGAATCATGTACCGTAGTAAATAGTAATAATCAAAGAGCTTCTCCGAACAATATGCTTAACAGATGTTCAAGCTCTCCAAACCAGTCTTGTCAGTCATCCCAGCGTTTATATCAACAACGTATATCAGTAGTTTCTGAAGACATTTTACTTACAGGTCATGATAAAACAGAAACATCTGTCGAATCTACTGAAAAAATTGGTAATAATCAAAGAACTTACCCTCAAAACAGTCTGGAGAATACATCTGCTATGCAAACCTTGAAAAACTGGATGAACTGGCAATCTCAATTATATCAACGTGCACATGATAGCCAATATTTAACGGTAAATGAAAACCATTTACATCAGCCACGTAGTCAGGAAATACCTGATAGAAGATTTACCGAAGTGCATCATATTGATCAAAGAGCTTTCACTCATGAGGTTACGAAGAATACACCACACACTCTACAAAAGTCTACAAATTTAGCAAAGCATTCCCGTGAATTATCTAAACAGTCACATAACAAACAACATCCACCAGCTCATAAACAATTTATGCAACAATATTCGCATAGAAACAAATTGATTATCACCGGATCTACCAGAATGAAATGTACTAATCGAGAATCACCCCTTAAAAGTATTGCAAAAAACAACCCATTTGCTGAGCAAAATTTATCAAACTTAGCAAACCAGCCTTGTCATTTATCTGAACAGTCACATGAAAAACTATGTCAACCAGCTCATAAAGACTTTTTACAAGATTCGTGTTCAAACAAAGTCATTATTACGGGATCTACTGGAATGATGTGTATTGATCAAGAAACATCCCTTCACGGTATCATAAATAATACAACATCTGCTGAACAAACTTTATCAAACTTAGCAAACCAACCCCTTCAGTTATCCAAACAGCTACATGAAAAACAACATCTATCAGCTCATAAAGACTTTTTACAGCAAGATTCATGTGCAAACAAAGAGATTATTACAGGATCTACTGGAATAAGGTGTACTGACCGAGAAACACCTCCTCAGAGTATCAAAAACCACATACCATCTACTGTGCACAATTTAACAAACTTAGCAAACCAGGCTCGTAAATTACCCGAACAGTCACAGGAAAAACAATATTCACCAGCTTATAACGTCCTTGTACATCAGGATGCGCATGCAAACAAAATAATTATTACAAGATCTACCGAAATGGAGTGTAATGATCAAAGAGTACCAGGTGAGAGTGTTGCGACAAACACATCATGTGCTGTTCAAAATTCCTTAAACATCGCAAAACAGCCCTGTCTGATATCCGAACCGTCACTTGAAGAACATAGTTCTCCGAATGTAATAAAATATTTACAATGTGCACGTGCACCAAAAACGATTGTCAGATCAACAACTGGAGGAAATCCTTTGGATCTAATAGATTGCATCCAAAATAACGCGAAGAATACGCCATCAACTGAGCAACATTTTTCAAACTTAGAAAACCAATCCTGTCTATTATCTAAACCTACAAACGAACAACGTAATACAGCAACTTTACAAAACTATGGAAACCAAGTGCCATATCCGCCAAGATTAGTTGCTGGACAATCCACTGCAGCACATCATATTGATCATAGAACTCACCTCCAAGGTAGAACGAAAAATAGACCATATCCTATACCAAAATCTTCAAACTCAGTAAACCATTCAAGACCGTTGTTTGAACACTCAGATGGAAAAATATTTCCACCAATTATTAAAGGCTATTTACTACAAGATCCACGTACGGGAACATTATTTGTTACAAAATCTACCGAAGCGAATGGTTACGACCAAAAAACTTGTATTCAGGGCACGAAAATCATACCACCTGTGCAAAACATTATGACTTCAGCCGACCAGTCACATCAGTTTTCTGAACAGTTACATGAAAAGCCATTTGCACCAGTTTATGGAAACTATCCAATTCATGATCAGCGTACACAAGGAATACTTCTTGGAAGCCCCATCAACACGAATGACATTAACCAAAGACCTTACCCTCAAATGATTCCAAAGAATACTCGACATGCTGAGCAAAATTCCTCATATCAACTAAACCATTCCCGTTGCTCATGCAAATGTTCAAATGGACGAATATCTGTACCACGTACACAACAAACACTTGTCGAAAGATCTACCGAAGGCAATTGTATTAGACAAAGTGTTTGCACTGAAAGAAATATAGGGGATAGTCCATCCCAAGATTCTATAAATATAACGAATCAATCGTACGAATTACCAATCGAAGAAAAATTTTCACCTATCAACCCAGATTCATTGGATCAAAAAACGTCGACAAAAGCAACACCTGTCGAAAAATGTAGTCATGAGAATTATATTGAGCAATCTACTCTTCCTGAGAAGAATACAGAGAATAGATCAACGGCTATTCAACATTCGCCAAATACATTCAGCAATTTATCGAATGCTAGAGCAATAGCAGATCAGAATTGGTTGAATGACATTAATAATTTGTTTAGAAAAATGAGTTCTAGTATTTCTGACACGGACGCAATCTTTAATAGCATACGAGACGCACATGTCGAATATGCTGAAACATTTAAAAAAGTAATGGAAACATTCAATGATTATTGCGAGACCAGGATCAATGAACTCACTGTATCAACAACAAAGGACGTGACTGGCCCTAAAAATAAAAAAAATAGAAAAGAGGACTTAAAGAAATATAGTCTCGATGATGATAATTACGATAGCGATAATAGTAATGATGAAAATTATGAAGTTCCAAAGAAAAATCGTGGTCGTAAACGTTCGTTTGCTCTACCCCCAGAATATAATCCAAATGACTCGAAATGGACATTGAAGCATAGAAGAGCTTCACCGGGAATCATTGAACTTATGCCCCAAAGTGGTGTGTTTATTGATGCTATAAAATTTGCGCATTGTAAACGAACGTCAAGAGATTGTAAAACATTGGCACGCAAGTTACTGACGGGAATTTTTACACAAAATGCATTAAGCGTATGCTCATTAACAGGTGCAAGGGCTAAAGCGTTTGATCCCGATGGCACAGATGTAAGACCCGGATTAGATGAACATGCAAGGATGGTAATGTTAACGTTCGTTGAGGAGTATGGGACAAAGAATGGTTGGTCTGTGTTTGACACACAATCTATTCTTAATAGTGTACGTAGTAAAATCCAAGAGTTGAGAGCTAAGCATGGTTAAATTGTATTAGATTTTATTTGTGAGTCTATGAGATGTTATTATATTTTTATTAGATATTATTAATTTATTATTAATGTTTCATCGTTTTTATAACTTTACAAGTATTCGTTATATTACAGTGATTTTTAATTGCCGTACAATTATATAACTAACATTACGTTCGAATTATAACATTACTTAGGCTTATATAAATAATTTCCAAATAAGAGAGTACACAGAAAAGTGTAGATAAATAAGGTTAAAGGTCGAAATATCTCAAATCAAGGCTATGTTTGCGATAGTATCAAGCGATAAGTTGTCTGTTTAATATGAATTTAATATTTGAATACTGTTTTTTATTAATAGCTCGTAAATCGTTGACCTGTTAATAAATAAAACAGCTTTGTAAGTAACGAAATGTTTAGTCTTGGTGTATTATAATATCAATGGTCTGGGGGTAGTCTTTACGTCACTATGGAACAAATGCAACTCCAGAAAGGAATGCAATACCTTATGGATACATAAAAAATGTAGCAGGAGATCTATTAAGGAAGCAAACCGCAGGCCCGGATAATATAGGGCTATTTTGGCTACTCGGAACCATTTAAGTGGGAAAATGGATAACCGAATGCCTTAGAGACTCGAGACTCATTTACAGTTTGCCTTTATTATAAGCCCAATAAATGCGGCAGGCTCTCAACTTTGTCTTGCCTTAGTTTTCCGTTCAGAGGTGGACCAATATAGCCCTGACTACGGGACAAGATAAGACAAGTTGAAAGCTGCTGAATATTATTATTATAATATTATGTTAAGGTCTGTAATGTTCGAAATTAATAATTTTGTTCGATCGCGTGATGCTCTGTGCAATCAACTATCGTATATTTTTTATGTAAAGTACATAAAATAATATTAAACTATGACAGACAGACGTATGCTGGAGACTTTGTTACTCTATTATTCCTACCGAGCTTGAACACTAGGAAGCGGTAAAGGGTGGGCTTTTGTGTTTGCTGTATTAAGTCGACGTCCAAATAGATAATTTTTTGTCCATTTTGAACATAATAATAATAATAATTTATTTGCTAGAAACACGGTAAAGTACATTAATGTTAGTGTTAACAAATTTGAATTATGCGTGCAACATGTTTCCCCGTTTGATCGGCATGCAATATTTCGATTCATAAGTATTTTCTATGAAACATGTAACTTAAGATATAACCTATGATTACATATAATCGAATAGAGACTAATATCTATTCAATAATGTCAACATAGTACAATCATACAATAGTGTCAGCTTAATGATATATAATGTCAGTAAGTAATGAATTAGTCAATAAAGTTCAATAATTACACTTAAACAGTACACTAACAATCCAATTATAATCCAGTTAAATGTCAATCCAATACAAAATACTATTAAAGACACATTATAATAAAACACTTTTAAACGGATTCTATCGCGTATATTTTAGATTTTTGTTTTTCCTGACGTTAAATCTAAAATATACGCGATAGAATCCGTTTAAAAGTGTTTTATTATAATGTGTAATACTCGCGAAAACCTAAGACATTGTTACTATTAAAGATTTAAAAATGACTAGTGAAATAAAATTAATAGATGTTATTGTTTATCCTAATTGTATCTCTTAAATTCTTCAATTGTATAAAAACATTTGTCGATTAGCCATTGTTTCAACTTATTTTTAAATCGCATATAAGGTAACTCTCTTAGTTTTTGCGGGATGCAATTGTAAACTTTTATCAACATTTAGCCACAGTTTCTATTGAATAGTGTAGTTCTAAATGTAGGAATAACTAACTAGCTTTGTATTGCCTCTAGACAAATATTTCTTATAGTCTATACATTTTTTGAATAGGTTAGGATGCTTTTTAACAATATGTAGTTTTTTCGAGGTTAAAGATAATATATTAATGGAGGTTGGACAAAATGTCACCGAACAATTTTTGGAACTGGAGATTTAATTTCTTCAAGTGTTCTGCATGATTCTGTGGGTCGTCGTTTCGGCCGAATGAAGTCCACTGCTAGACACAGGCCTCCCCCAAAAATCACCACAACGACCGATATGGGTGTGTTGTGGGCTCATTGGGGGGTTTTGCCATAATCGCCACGCTTGGCAGACGGGTTGGCGACCGCAGTTGAGTTGTTAATTTACTCGAAGGACGCTGCTGCCCATCCTCCGGCTAATCCCTTAGTCGACTTTTACGACAGCCACGAGAGGAGATGTGGTGGTGGTATTCTGAGCCGCCAATTCTGTGGGTGCTACACCGCAAATGGCTCGTATTCATTTCTTTTGTGCAATAAATACATTTTTGATTTCTGTCGAGTTTCCCCATGTTAGTACAGCATATCGCATTATTAACGTTACATAACGATGATCTGCTAAAAGGGCTGTTTTTTGACCACTTCGTTTTCTTAGTTTTCTAAAGGCGTAAATAAATTTATTTATGCGAGTAGTTAAATTTTTTTAGATGATTTTTCCAGATACAGTTTTTGTCAAGTATTCTTCCTAAGAATTTAAATTCATCGACTTCTTCTATATCTTGTCCACAGTGATTTACTTTTAGGTCACTTCTTACCGCATTGTAATTTCTGAACTGTATTTATTCAGTTTTACTAACGTTAGCTGTCAAGTTGTTCTTAGTAAGCCAATTAACAACATCTTTTACCATGCAATTCAATGCATGTCCATAATCATTATTTATTTTGGTATCAGATACAACAACTGATATATCATCTGTGAACAAGCTACGTGTATGATCAATTATTTTTGGGATATCGTTAATATAAATAAGAAATAAAAGTGGCCCTAAGACACTGCCTTGTGGTACCCCAAATTTATTGTGTTTATAGGATGATTTATATGATGTCATTACTAAATCGGAATTTAATCGAGTAATCTCTACACATTGTTTACGATTACTGCAATTATAAACATTCTGTAAATAATACCAAAAAAAAAACTTTTTAAAGGTTTCTATTGATGATAAGGATTGTTATTGATTTATTTTTCGGTTTGATGTTCTCTTGTAAACAACTGCTAGCTGTTGCTAGGAAAATCTAAGAATGATGATTCTAGATTGATAAGTTAAACTTACTCGTTATTAATAAAAGGCTTATGTTTAACACACCACCAGCAAAAAATTCTTTTGATGGCCAGTAGTAAATGACCACCAAAATGTAACCACTATTTTGTAGTATAAAAATAATAGGCCCCGAAAAAGCTAATTTCAAACCAAGGATTCATATTATCAGCTGCCATCCAAGCTGCACCTTAACGTATTGTGACAATATTTGGTCCAACTTAATTTGATGTGCAATCTACATTTTCATTTAAAGTACCAATAGAGCCTAAAGTTTCTCGCTAATATTAGGTGGACATTTACCAAATTTTGTGATTATTATAATTTATAATCGATTCCTTACACATCTAATGAAATTATTTTTTATCTAGTTCAAACGTTTAAGTTTTGTAGTATTTTAAGGCCTACTTGCGTCTACGAGTTATCTCAATATCTCTAGTTCAAGCAGTAATGTTTAAGTCTTGTAGAATTCTAAAGCGTCTACGAGCTGTCTCGAATCTCCTACTTAGTGTTAAATACCTATTTGACTATGGTTTGCACTTTGCATAAAAAACACCCCTTTCATGAGTTAACTTTGAGGTAGTCGGTTTGTTCTGAGGGAAGTGTACAAGATTGGTACTATCTATGGTGCCCGCCAATTGTAACCGTAGTTAAAGTAATAATACTAAAAAAATGAAAAAATTAACTTGGTATATAGATTAGTTTTTTAAGATTTGTAAATCCCAATTCAATTCAAATAAATATTCCAACTTCTATAACTTCGTGCTCCGATATTTGACGTATCGAACCTTACATGACCCGAAACGGATAGGTCTCGCTCATGGTTTGAGAAGAGACTGCGTAACCTCCTCCTTATTAAAAACGTCAGGGCTTTTCTGCTCAGTAGCCCTAGCACGAACAACTTGCGAGAAAGTATTCGTATCGTAACGTTAATGTGAGTGAATTTTGAATCGAAAATACAGCTATCCTATATAATTTTTGTATAAATTTATACGACAAACACAATTCGTATCACATATAGGTATGAATAAAGTCTACAGTTTATATAAAACATATGTGTGAATCAAGTATTTTCAATTCAAAATTCACTCACTTAAACGTTACGATACGAATACTTACTCGCAAGTTATTCCTGCTAGGCCCCCAGATTACTGAGCTATTACGTACTACATACGCTCAGATAGGGAAAAATAAAGTAAGTCATAGAGTCATTGTAGGTATACCTTATTTTACGCAATAGATTCTTGAGCAAATTTCCGACTTAACGAGCATTCCAAGTAGATTGCAGTATTTGTGGAGCTATTTGCACATTAAAATATAGCACGGTGCAAGCCGTTTCGCATTGCAAACGTATTGCTATCACAGGTAATACCGTTAGGTATGGTAAACCTTTGGTGATAACTTCTAATATACGAGTACGTCTAAATCATACCGTGATATTATTTGAATGCGAATAAAAACTTAACCTTTTCAAAAGTAGGAAATACCACCCAAAAGTTAGAAAAAACGACTATTAAAAATAAATGATGCAGTACGCTATGCCATCCAAAAAAATATTAAATATTTCGGGGTTAATATGAGGTTGAGCGAATGAGTCGTTTCTTTCTATTAACATTAAAACAAAACGATCTCTCGAATAAGTGCGAATTGAAATCGCATGGAGAGTCCCGTACGATGAATATGTTATCTACCATGTTTTTTAATCCGCCAAAATTTCTTTTCTGTGTAAGTGTGGAGGGAAATTTCTTAAAATATTGTCTATTGTTAAATTCGGTCTTCTACCAATAATTTATCCCAAGAACAAACTTAACATTGCAGTTGAAAAACATGTTCAACCATACATTCCAACTACAAATGTAATTTATTACGCATAATATTGGACGTTTTACCATATTATTTTAAGACCATATACTACTTAAAGGTTTTCCTGTAATCTATAAGTAAAGTACTAATTTCTGTATCTTTTTTTAAAATTTTATGCCCGGTAGTTTCGCAGATATGGGGGAAGGAATAGTCAATTTTTATCTATTTTCTTAAATAACTTGGAATTACAATAAAATATTAAAACCCTCACAACAAACCCTTTCATATGATATGTAACACGGTACAGTTTGCATAACTTTATTTTTCATTTTATAATTTGCCCCCCAATTGTGACCCCCATATTCAAAATTCATTTATTTACGTTATACTTTCGTATTTGTGTCGCAGAGATTCATATGTGCACCAAATTTCAACATCAATCAGTCCAATAGATTGGAAGCAAATTAGCTGTGACAGATGGACAGACAGACTGACACACAAGTAATCCTTTATGAGTTCCGGCGCATTTTCATTCGGATGTTCGGAACCCTAAAAAATACAATACTACTATAATACCTTCAAAATATCTAAGACTACACTGCTCTCGAAAATTGCTTTGTGCCTAATTATGCACATCACAAACATAACGCAAGCCTAAGCAGCCACCTTCAAAGCTATCCATAAAGGTCAAGTCATCGCGTGCTGTGACCAAAAGAGCTAATATGGCGTGCCGATGGTGTACGACCCCTGACCTACGGAATGCGTGGCTGACAGTTTAAGTGGTATGAGTACCGATTGCAACCACGACCAATTTGCATAACAGTCCGTCTCTTTCTGGCTTATAACTTAATATGATCTTAGAAAGAAATAGGACTACAAAAGTTGGTCAAAGTGGTATTGTACATTAAGGGTAATACATGGGTAATGTCGATCATATCCCCTGTTCGGACGCTCTGTTGAGATCATTGAACATTGTGCTGAGCTCTTCCAGCGATTCTGCCATGACTACGATGTCGTCGGCAAATCGAAGGTGAGTGATATACTCGTCATCGATGTTAATGCCGAATCCTTCCCACTCCAGTAGCTTGAAAGCATCCTTCATTGCAGCAGTGAACAGTTATATACGGTATACGGGGAAATAACGTCCCCACGTCTCACACCTCTCTGCAATGGAATTGCTCCCGTGTTCTGTTCAAGTACTCGGACCAACATGGTGGCGTTCCTGTATAACCACTTTAACACTTCGATGTACCGATAGTAAATATGGCACCGCTGCAGAGGTTGCAGCACCGCCCAAGTTTCGATCAAATCGAAGGCTTTCTCATAGTCTGTCTATCTGCCGCAACGTATAATAGATGTGGTCTATCGTACTAAAACATTTTCGGAAATCAGCTTGTTCGGGCGGCAGGAAACCATCATCAAACCTGTGCTCAAGACGACTCGTGATGACCCTTGAAAACAACTTCTCAATCTGGCTCGCAAGCGAGATGGGTCCATAAACCTCAACAGGGTGTTATCACCCTTTCTGAAGAAGAGCACGAGCATGCTTCCGGCGCTGTGTCCTGAAGGAAGGAAGGTATTCTGAAGGACTTTAAATACTGGTTTTCCACCCGTTTTCGGTTTCGGTTCGGTTATCGGTTATTCGTAATTTCGTCTTCCTTTAAGCTTTTTTTTGTTATTTGTTATTTTTAAGCTCATCCAAGTCTAACCTAATATCGTACACGCTGATTTCCGGAATATTTATAATTTTTGGTATAGGGACGGGTTATTTTTACTTTGATCTGGGACTTTGTCAGAACCAATGATAGGTATAGTTACCGAGGTTTATAGCTGTCGGTAGAACTTCTCATCTCTCTTAAAATCTCTGGCTTCGTCGATGTTACAGTGCCGTCCTTGGTCTCCAGCTTCATAATCCGACTTTGCCCAGTAGACACGTCTTTTGCGAACACTTCGGAGCCTTGGTTCCGCTAAATTGTCGTATATAGAATATATATATCTTATATATATATATCATACATTTTGCATGAACCTTTATTTTACTGTCAATCACAAGAAAAATATCACTGCGGCACTTGTCTCGTGAATTACTTGTCATTATTATCATTAAGTTATAGACCAAATATTAATATAATGATGAATAAGGAAGCAGTGATGGCCTAGAGGTTGAACGCTTCCCTTCCATGTAGGAGGGTCTGAGTTCGATCCCGACCCGCATCTCTGACTTTTTGGATTCATGTGCGGATCAGAATTTGATTATCACTTGTATTAACGGTGAAGGAAATCATCGTGAGGAAACCTATACACCCGGGGGGTCTCCAAAATGTTTTCAATGGTGTGTGTTATGTGTGTAGTCCGTCAGCCCACACTAGGCCAGCGTGGGGGACTACGGCCTAACCTTTCTCATCGACAAAAAGCCCCGTGCCCAGCAGTGCGACAGTGATGGGCTCATTATCATGAATAAGGTGTTGAATACCACAAACAATTCCACTGATGATAAAATTCTAAGGTTACATTAGTACCATGTGATAACTTCATGGAACTACAGGGAATAAACGATATATGTAGTAATGTCTTCGGTTTTCGTGATTATTACTCATTATAATAAAACACTTTTAAACGGATTCTATCGCGTGTATTATAGATTTTTGTTTTTCCAGACGTTTCGAACACTTTGCAGCATTCGTGCTCGGAGGGTGACTTTATAATAAACGATATTACAATATACAACTTACCCAGAATTTTAAAATGTTGCAGTTGCTGTATTTTTGATTGACGTGTTTTATACAAAGGTGTATTGTTGGATGCTTATTATAACATGATTTAAAACTTCCCGTGTTCATACAATAACAAACCATCTCTTTATTCTCAACAAAGTTGCTAATTGTAATATAAGGCACGGCACGGTTGGTGCAGTGGTTGATGCAGTCGACTGCTGCGCTCCGGGTCGTGGGTTCGATTCCCGCACGGAACAAATATTTGTACGATCTGCAGATAGTTGTTCCGGGTCTGGGTGTATTGTGCGAGTTTCTTTCAGCATTTCTTCTCAGAGGTTGTAATGTAGCAAAATTCCCTCCGTTGTTTCAATATGACGTGTAAAAATGTCTGTTAGGACCTATTTACTACTCGGGGGTTATGGGCGCGCATATAGGGGAATCTGCGTGGTCATACCGAGTGACCCCCGGGAAGACGGTGGCGCGCACGTGGTCACGTGCCGCCGTATGCGCAGCACAGCGCACAGCGAGACTTGGGGGGATCCTTTACAATTCTCCCCGAGAAGTGCCTGGGGGGCGACCCTTTTACAGTCGCCTTCCCTCCGCTAGAGGGGGTGACCGCTTTACAGTCATCCCCCCGAGATGTACCTAAAGGCGTGGCACCAATGGGCGGCTCTAGTGTGATCTTCCGAGGACCTGGAGCCCCCCTTCGGTGCCGAAGATGACTGCTCCAGTGGTTTTAGCCGGTAGGAGTCCGGATTGGCCCTTCGCCATTCCCCGGGGTGAAGGAAGTTCCATGTAGAATTTCCACTGGACATCAATAAAAAATAAAAGAGGACCTATTTACTGAATAAAAGATTATATTCTATTCTATTCTAATGATTAATTTTATACCTTGGTGACGTGACGAGCAAGTCATTCGCCTGTAGATTCGCGTCATGCCTGCCCATAACAATTGTCATGCTACCCAGGACTACTCCTGCCAGGCATCACACTGCGCTCGTCATCTCGAGACGTACAGCTTCACTTATGCCCAATAATTTCAGTAGCTGCAGTGTCCTTCTAACCGGAGCACAGTAATGTGGACACCATTCGTTGCTACGTCATTTCCTTCTGAAAGATACTAGCCAAAAATAATTAATTACGTTTTGTTGTACTACCCAGTGTCGAGACGAACAAGTCGTTCGCCTGGTGGTAATCTCGCCTGGCCATATCAATTGTAATGCTACCCAGGACTAGTCCTGCGTGGTGCCACACTGCGCTCGTCACCTCGAGATATTCATTACAAGTATGAAAGTAAGTATTATGCATGTGTGATCATACGAGATCCTGGAGGACCGCCTTAGGTGCCGAAGATGACCGCCCCTGTGGTTTTAGCCGGTAGGAATCCGGCATGCCCCGGGGCGGAGGAAGTTCATGGCAAATTTCCACTGAGACCAATAAAAAGAAAAGGATATTAGGTAACAAGATATTCTGCCCACAAGAAGTAGCAATTAAACTTTAAACATCACTGTGTTCTAGTTTGAGAGCACTGTAGCTAGTGATGTTACTGACCATCATCATTTTTTTTTCATCATTTCAGCCAAATGAAGTCCACTGCTGGACACAGGCCTCCCCGAAAGATCACCACAACGACCGATATGGGTGTGTTGTGGGCTCATTGGGGGGTTTTGCCATAATCGCCACGCTTGGCAGACGGGTTGGCGATCGCAGTTGAGTTATTAATGTACTCGAAGGACGCTGCTGCCCATCCTCCGGCTAATCCCTTAGTCGACTTGTACGACACCCACGGGAGGAGATGGGGTGGTGGTATTCTGAGCCGGCACCACACGGCAAATACACGGCATTACTGGGCATAAGAAACGAAATAATTAAGGTCTCGTGGTGACGAGCGCTATGTGGTACCACGCAGTACTTTTCCAAGGTAGCATTAAGATTGTTATAAGCAGGCGTGTTGCTTACCACCGGGCAAATTACTAGCTCCTGTCGTGACTTAATTGTATTAAAAAAACATAATTCCACAATCCATTAGGCGTTTTAAATCTCAAGATCCATTTAGCAAACGTTAACCTCGACCAGACGGACAGATTTAGGAAACTTATCACAAATAAACCACAGCCAGTCTGTCTGGATATTTACAGACTTGACAAAACAAGATCAAAACGACTGGGTTGCCTTAGATCTTGATTCTTACAAATATATTGTTTGGAAGCGTGTGTTGCTTCCGAAAGTTATGAAGTTGGTAATTGGAGGGTTCTATAATAAACTGAGATAAAAGCTATTTCTTTTATTATCCGTATGGTTGAATAGAAGGTAATTGATCCCATGTGTAAGAAATAAATGGTAATAATGAATGCTTAATGAAATGGTAATTCACAAACATGGATGTACAATTGTCTTTTTATTGCCACGAGGGCAACCACGCTTACTATACAGACACCAATTCATCGGCTGTATGAATAGAGAGTTACTGAAGGATGATAAGAAGCGCTTTACAACATTCGTAAAAACCGGATAATCTACTATATATATAATAAAATTTTAGTGTCTATCTGTTATTTTAAAATAAATTTCTAAACTTAAGTGAAGCTGTTATTCATCATATCATAATTAACCGTTTGCAGAATTTTCATCTGTCTGTGTGGCTGAAGGTTTCTCGAATAGGCTCTGAAATGGCTCAACGGATTTCAATGAAAAATTTAAGGATTAATTAAAACAGGTTTTTCTTTTTTTTCGAGTATCTTTCATTTCAATGTCTTGTAGGGTTCAGAGTCTCCTTCTGGAACATGACGCTCTTACAAAAGGAGACCACTGCACTCCTATTGTCATGCTCTGCTAGCATAGCCAACACTACTGTCTATAGAGAAAGATCTTCCCCGATCAGATAGACGAAGATCTGCCGCTCCGTAGCCCACGCAGAACACTTGTATCCTGGTCGCTTCCACAATAGTGGCACTGTGCCGTGACCTTGCGTCCTATCTCGTGCAGGTAAGCACCAAAACAACCGTGAACGACCGTCAACGACAGGTGTAGGCTTTTTCTTTAATTTCTTTTTATTGGTGTCCATACTAGAGCCGCCCATTGGTGTCACGCCTTTAGGCGCATCTCGGAGGGGATAACTGTAAAGCGGCCACCCCCTCTAGCGGAGGGCAGGCTGCTGTAAAACAGGCCGCCCCCAGGCTCATTGTAAAGGGGGATCCAAGTCTCACGACAGGTGTAGCCTAGGACTTAGGTCCTAAATAGTTAACTTTATTTCAAACACCAATCAGCAGGTGATGGGATTGTGTTTGTTAAAAAACAAGTTTTTTTTTTAGTTTCTTTTATAATCTATTTTTACTATAATCAAATCGTAGAGACGAAAACTGTACGTTGAATATTTTGTGTAAACAATCACTGCTGCGTGCTCCAGTATAGAAACTGATGAAAACACAAAAAAAATGAATTTCTGTCTGTTCGTATGTTTGATGAAAACGCCAAAATTACAATATATAATTAGTTGAAATTTTGCTAAAATGTCCGTTACAGTCCGAGTCAGCTCTAAACTGCAAATTATTATGCTTTGGTACATGGCAGGTGAGTAGTAGGTACTACAATTTTAAAGTCATGTTATAAAGCGAATTTTATAAAAAGTTCACACAAGTGAACACATTCGTTATTAGTACGTAATAAGAATTATTTAAGAAAATAACCTTCACGTTATATCTAAAGGGAGCTAAACTACAGATTTTAAGAATAAGAACGTTATTTCGTAAGCTTTCGTAATTGATCACATGACTTGATACGTGGAACGCGATTGTTTGTTATCGGGATCAAATCCACCCCTCAATCTTACTTTTTGGATTACGTTTTGCATTAATTTTACTCTATTGAAAAGCAATTTCTATTTTAATTATTTACTCTGGTGTAGGTAGTTAATAATTTTATTTTATTTTGTTAAATAATATGTTTTAGCAACAACAAGCAGCTTATGTCGGTAGCAGTAACGAAAATTTATATAAATTTTCATAGTGTTTCGCATAAATTGTAATCATGATACAGACGTAGTTTAATAAGGTAGGTATTCGTTTGCTAAGCAGTGTTTTATCTATTTAACAGTGAAAATCTATTGATTTCGGTGCCCTTCTTTTGAACGGCTTATTGTTAATATTCGTAACTTCTGAATCCCCTATGCAAACAAGCATGATATAATATTTTTGCTGTAATCCTAAAATAAAGGATAACATATGCTATGCCGGAAGCGCCTGCAAACAAAAAACACAACGCGCGGTCTAGCATTCGGCTGGTTAGAGTTTCGTTAGTCATTCGCAGATATATCATGATCCTTCTACAGGTTCATAATCAAAGCGCAGGTCATTACTGAATGTTTTCAACAACATGATGTATATTTCCGAATACCACGCGTGCGAAGCCGCGGGCAAAAGCTAGTTAATGTAATATACTCGTATGTATAAATAAAGTTACTGTTCGTACACTGTTTCTTGTTTCTTTTTCCACCACTTCACTATAGTGGCGCATGTTCTTTATTAGAGGTGGAGAATGTGCCAGTACTCATCACGCTTGGCAAGCGGTTTGGTGAGTGCAGCATGGCTACTGTTCCACAGAAGTCTCTTATTCGCCTTTTACGACATCCACGAGACGAAACGGAGTGGTATATATATTCTTAATTGGGACACCACACGGATATAATTGGATGGTATGTATTTCCAAAAACTTTGCCTCTTGTTCTTTATCCTTGAAGGGCCCGGAGGTCCATAGCAAGAGAGAGAGTCACTCTAAGTAAACCAAACCATTTTCAAAGATACACACCTTTTTTTTTATTGATGTCCAGTGGAAATTCTACATGAACTTCCTTCACCTCGGGGAAGGGCGAAGGGGTATGCCGGACTCCTACCGGCTAAAACCACTGGAGCGGTCATCTTAGGCACCGAAGAGGGGCTCCAGGTCCTCGTAAGATCACACTAGAGCCCCCACAGTGATGCCGCGCCTTAAGCACATCTCGGAGGGGATGAATGTAAAGCAGTCACCCCCTCTAGCGGAGGGAAGGCGACTGTAAAAAGGTCGCCCCCAGGCACCTCTCGGGGAGGATTGTAAAGGATCCCCCCAAGCCTCGCTGTGCGCTGTGCTACGCACAAAGAAACACACCTACGCTTGTTAATGAGTGCATCGCTTTTATCTGACAACAACTCCGAAAACCAGATCTATAGTCGACTGTCATATGCAACTTGGCTTTTGATACAGTCCTAGGAATAATTTAAACGTAGCCAGCTGATGACAATTTGTTGTAACTAAGTGTTTATCGATAGAATTCTGCCGAAACATTTTCTCTTATCGTAATCTTATATAACTTTAATAAACTGTGTCACGATGAACTTTTAACGGCAATTAATGTTGTGCTTCCGGATAGCTGTTGTGTTTTCTGTATACATTCATAATTGACAGCACGGTTGGCGGAGTGGCTAAGCGATTCGTTTTCAATGCTTCGTATCGCGGGCTCGATCCCCGTAGGAAATAAATATGTGTATGATCTACAGATAGTTGTTGCAATGCCAGGGTTTGTACCGCATGAATATTTTTTGTACCCTGTACTGCCGATGCAGCGAGTCCCCTCTCGCGTGTCAATTGCCGGCAGCCGTGTAGACACAATAGATTTTAAATTGTGTCTCGTTTTGCGACACCCAATGAGTTAAATCTTTGAAGCCTGTTAAAAATAATATGGCCAGAAAAATAAAGAGAAATAGATTTTCAGCAGCATCTCCATCCACACACAAATTACTTTTGCAACATCAGGGGATTTCACGCCAATATCAATGCAGTTAACCAGTATCTTGAACCTGTACGGCCGACCCCGTGGTTAATGGTTTACCCAAGCTACAAATAGGAACACAATTTTCTGCGCCGTGCTGGAATTTGCATGTATGTCCGGGAGGATATATGCTGTCGCCGTCTTTAAGGCCTCGAAGACAGGGATCTGTCTATTTTGAGGGTGCGCGTGGATCATGGTAGCCACATCTATGTGTGCCTTTACAGGTCTCATAGTGGTGACAATGGCACAACACGACTTTTTGAGCACCTGCAATCGACTGCAGGACCGTGTGGTGCCGGCTACGAATAGCACCAACCTATCTCATCCCGTGAGAGTCAAGGTGAGGTTGTTAGCCTAGAACTGATGAAGTCGTACGATCGGGTCTGGTACCGCAGTCTTCTATCGAAGTTACCATCACACGGACTACTCGAGGGATTGTGCAACTGCATTGCCAGCTTTCAGTGCAACAGAAGGATATAAGACGTTGTCGATGGCATATGCTCTGATAGCTTGGACATTAACGCTGGTTTCCCACAAGGCTCCATGCTTTTCCCAAAATTGTTCTTACTACAAGTCAATGATATGCTGTCTATCGACAGTTTCTGAGGAACTTCCTGCCACGCACGCTCAGGATGTAGAATCAGCTCCCTACCGATGTTTTCCCAAGGGATTACAGCACTCTGGGACTCTTCAAAAAGGGCTTGAAAAGATTTTTACAAGGTTGGCATCTCCCGGATGAAACCTCTGGTGTTGCAAGCGTTCATAGGTTAATTTGTTCAATATGATGCCAACGGCTACTTTCTACCTTCGCACCACTCGCCATCGGCGGAGAGTTCATCCACATACTCTAGAGCCAAAATGGTCTCGTACCGTACGGTTTCAGAGGAACTTCCTGTCACGCACGCTCAGGTTGTGGAATCAGCTCCCTACCGACGTTTTCCTAAGAGATTACAGCATGGGACTCTTCAAAAAGGATTTTAAGTGATTGGTTGGAACATAGATGTTGTGAATTTATTTTTGTTGTCTGGTTGTTCTTTTCAGTCATGGGCACGTCATAGTAAATCTTAATCTAGACATAGTAAGACTAGCGAAGTGACATTATAAAACGTTTTAAAAATAAATCGAGGCTGTGCCATAATAAGCAAGCTCAAATACAAATGGATAATCGGCCATCACACTGTTCGTCTAGAGACTTTTTATGTTTCTGAAGGCACACGAACCGACTTAAACTCCGGTCGAGTGTTCCTGAGGGTGTGGAGGGTATTTCAAATACCAATTAAATTACTGAAGATTTTTAAAAATATTACAAGCTTTACCTCCCTTGCCGTGTGGTACCGGCTCAGAATGCCACCACCTCCATTTCATCCCACGGGTGTCGTAAAAGCCGACCAAGGGATTAACCGGAGGATGGGCAGCAGTGTCCTACGATACATTAACAACTCAACTGCGATCGCCAATCCGTCTGCCAATCGTGGCCAATTAGCACACAACACACCCATATTAGTAATTATGGTGATCTTTGGGGGAGGCCTGTGTCCAGCAGTGAACTTCATTCGGCCGAAATAATGATGATGAGCCTCCCTTAGGTTCCTTGGCTTCCTTGGGTCACGTGATCAACACTAAGCCATCCTATGTCACCAGCTACAATGCTATATTTAGGATAACATAGACAGAATATCAACATGGGAAATCCCCGGAACATGACAGCCTCAGTATCGAATATTTTTATATAGAATATAAAATACTCCTTTTATAATATATTGGGAGAAATCCCCGGGGCATGATGGCCTCAATGTTGCAGTATTTGAAGTATGGTACTATACTATGGTACACGCTAACCGTTTTGGCATTTTTTTAACATTTGCATAAGTAATTCTTACTTACGAAAGAACTTGGTGAAACTCTAATAGTGCCTATAATTACGACTATGGATTTCTCCGACAAGTCTATGCGCGACCTAACTTATTCGCTACTATTTTAGCGAAGGGGCTTTCGGTTTGCTAGATTAGCATTTATCTAAACATGTATACCTTCATGATGCGCAGTTAGGGTTTCGACCGAGATTGTCTACAGAAGCGGATGTGGATGGCGTTCTTCAGACAAAGTGTCGCTTGTCTGAAGAACGCCATCCACTACTACACTAATAGAAGGCCGCCAGTATATTTTTGGACTTATCCAAGGCATTTGATCAGGGTGTCTTATGATAAGTTGGGGATACAATTGGTTTAAGAAACAGAACCTAGGGAACTTATTGGTTTACTAAAATACTAATAGAGTAACCAAAGCACACAAGTAATGTGGAGTGAATAATTAATGAGCATTGTAAGGCAGGGATAGATAACTCAGGGGTAGTAGAATTTTATTTTAATCATCTATCGGTATGGTGTTCCGGGTGAAGGCTAGCTTTACCATCAACACTTAAAAAAAACGCGGTGCAACTTTGAGTATGGACACAGAATTCAAGCGCCTAGGGTAGCGGGATATTTAAAATGTGGTCAATAACGTGGATAAGAGGAGGAAGCGCAGGGCGCTGGCTGTAAGGTGTAAAATGCTGACCTTGCTGTGTTTGTTGTCTATAATGGATTTTCACTGGATATTGCACTAGATCAGTAAAATGAAAATTTGCCTTTTACTAATTTTTTGGTCAGCACTTATAGAATACTCTCCATTGTCCTTGAGTCTTCTTATGTGGCCCATGGTGAGCGACCACAACTCAGTACCATGCCTATGCCTAGTCCTTTCCAGTCCAGAACCATGAAAACGTCTTACAGTGTGGTGATGAAGAGTTTTGGAGACAGGACATCTCTGTGTAGGACCCTCCACCTCAGCAGGATAAGTTTCGAGTTATGGTCCTGTAGTCGTACTGACGTAGTGGTGTTTTCGTAGCCGTTTTCTACTTCGATGCGGACGGAGAGACAGACTTATACGGTATTTTGTGATACCACGGATCCATAAAAAGATACTATATGTAGGTATATATTTTTACCTACCTGCATTAAGAATAATAAGCAGAATAATAAAAGCAATGTACAAAGCATCATCATGAAAGTAAGAACAATAAATTAAAAACATGAACCATTTTGTCATAATACCATCGGATTATTGTCTGTATAAAACCAGCGAGACAACCACGTCACGACACCTCAAAATAAAATGATTCATGTGTAGTAAGGTTCCCAGTGTTTCACAGTAATATGAAGCGTTAATTTCTCTAGCAGGTGTTAATATGCGAACGTGAGAGTTACCCACAATTATACAACGAGTGACAACGGTTTCACTCGGCGTGCGAATGTCTGGTGAAATTACTACTGAACAGGGTCCAACTTAAACACATATGTGTGCACTTTTTCTAATCATACAAACAAAATGTAATTAGTAAATAAATATAATGATATAAAGAAATTAAATTAAACTTCCTCTTGATATAAAGAAAGCTCCAAATAAATTCGCGTTTAAACATAAAGTGCGTCAATACTTCCTGAAATTGTTACAATCCTAATCAGTTTTGTCTTCGTCATTAGAGTTAATATTTATATCAGATGTTTTTATGTATTCTATTTAACTAATTATAATTATGTAATATAATATAGTATCTATTTTTATATTAGTATATGTATGTATTCCTATTTTTAATTCAGTCTTTTTTAACTTTAGATATAGCTTTGCTCTTATACTTCTTTCGAAGTGCTTTGTTTAACCCAAAGGTTGACTGGTAGATAATGCCTCATGGCATTAAGTCCGCCTTATGTATACTCTATGTACATAAAAGTTTAAATAAATAAATAATTAAGGGAATAGAATAAGATTCTAGTTGTAAACCAATAAGTTGTACATATGAAAAAGAATAACAAAAATGTATGCAAAAAAAGAAAATGCTGGCTGTTCGTATCCCTTATTTAAATTAAGAACACTATTGCAGGGCGAGATCTTAGAGAGATTAGTTAGGAGGGAACCCACCCATAGTGATACAAAAGATGACGAATGGTAGAAAGAATAGTATGAAGAATAAAAGTACGAGAGGCATAAATGCGAGAACTGGTATGTAAGGACAGCAGTTAGCACAGGCTCCGATCATGTTGGAGGACGTATATAAAAAAAACCCATATGAATGGCGTGTTATTATGTGAGGTGGCTAATTTGACCTCTAAGAACTCTGAAAACAGCGCAGTTTGCCAATGGTGGCAAAATTAATATAGATATAAACAGATAGTTCAACAAAACATAGAAAATGGTTAGGTTTGTCTAGGACATGTTTTTACATAATGCAGACTGTGTGGAGCGTTTTTTCTTCATGTATATGTAATACTTTTAAAAAGTGTCTTATTTTAATGAGTAATAATTGTGAATACTGAAGACATTTTTAAATTTCCTTGAAGCCTAATATTGCTCGCTTTAACACCAGCTGAGATAGATTTCATATTTTCGCCTCATGCAATCACAATTCTTACATGTATCTATATTTAATGCGTTGCATTGATATATAATTATATTACTATCGGTGCGTTGAGTTGAGGGTTCAAAATAATTAAATTTGAATACCTACTTTTCTTTTTTCTTGATTTGCATTACACAGTAAGGCGAATGATTGCTAAAGAAACGGACTCACGCAGACTATAGTGCGAAATTTTATGCTCGTAAATAGCACAGTCTATTCCGCAGGAAACAAGCTTCTCTTAATATATACCCGAATCTACTACCGCAGTTATCACGCTGTAAGCGAGATAAGTATTAGTCATCTCACACCGAGGATCACTCGGCTGCTCGCCGATCGCCTACTCCTTAAAATATATCGTCCTGATGTAAGTCAAAGATTTTTCTCACTGTATAGTGATTTAAACATCAAGTAAAGTAAATCAAGATACGTTTAAGAATGCTCATTTCGTTTGTTTACATACCAAAAAAGCGCACGTGGCATCCACGTGGGCCGAGATCGAATTTATTGGAAGTATCGGCAATATCCGATATTGGACGACCGTTCGAAAAGTACTAGGGCAACATGAACAGCAGGAGGTGTACCGAACCGATCAATACTCCAATATCCCATGCCGCCTACGTAGCGGTAGACTGCGTACATAGGCAGGGTGCATAGTTTGTGTGTGTATGATTCTCCTCTCTTTCACGGCGCTTCGTGAGTTTGTGATATTATGTTCGTAAAAGTTCGGTTTCCGCGCTTTGATAAGTTTAGAAGTTTCTGTAAGCATTTTCAGTCCATCCTTCAAAACTTAGGTATTGTAAAGTGCGCTAGTACTTAAGTAGTAGTAGTAGTAGCTGTAGGTGCGTTATTTATTATTTGGTACCTATAATCCTATTTACACACCGAACTCGTTTTTGCTTGATTACCAAAAACGCTATACATAAATGGAATAATGTTGTTTCCGGTACTACCACCCACTTCTTTTTAATGTTTGATAGCATGGATTAAGCCTGTCGGTCTTTATTAATATTATAAAAATGAATGTTATAGGCTCTCACTCAAAATAGAGGTCGAATGTGGCATAGGATAACTGTTATTGCGTTATCAAGATATTTTTATTAATATAGGAGGGCAAACAAGCGTCTCCGTGTCGCCTAATCGATCACCGCCACTCTTAAACATCCGCATCACCTGAGGAGTTGCTGATGTGTTGCCATGTTAGGCAGACATATACTTTGACCTTGAAAGCTCTCATCACCCATGTCTTGTCTGCCATATTTTTGAGGGTTGCGTTTCCGGTAATTGTCACTCGCCGTACGAAACGCAGCTACGTTGCTACTTCACGCTGGTATTCTGTAATGGCGTGGCACTTTCCCGAACCAGCCTATTTACGAGCTTTAGTACCGATTACTAAAGCTAGACTCTCCCACGCAAACGTCAAAACTTCGTTTTAATAACTTCCCTGGCGGACCAAGTCGTAGCTCCACGATATAGCATATCAGTTGTCAGTGGACTCCGCCAGTGGATTCCCGAAACAATAGATGATACTACATTAGGAATATTTGTAACATGGCGCGCTTCCGCTTGATAAGCCGCGAATATTGTTCAACACAAACAGAAAAAAATGCCTTTTATTTTATAACTTACAATTATACTGGGAACTTTCAATTCCATTCAATTTCTTTATTTTGCGTAATATGGGTATAAATATAACACTGTTAAAATATAAAATATTAGAGTATCACTATATTCAGCCTTATGGCATGCAAATGTCACGCTCTAAGAACATTTAACCTAGGTTAAATGCTCTAAGGTCACGCTGTATTAAAATTAATTTCAATGAAAATTACATTGTTAAATTTACATTAATCAAATAAATAAATAATTTAAAATTTAACACGCACATTGTAAACATTCAATGAAATAATCGTTTAATTAAATATTTCGTTGAATTAAATATTTCGTTTAATTAAATATTTCCCGTTTTCGTCTTTCAATGCCACTGAAGTTAAAACGAGTGGCAAAAGCACTTTCTAGATTATTGTTACCATTAAGCTTACATAGCAGTAAAAGTAGCAAAAATCTACTCTAAATCTCTCTTCGGTTATGTAATTAGCTATGGCAATAATAAATCCATTCTCCATTAGGTAATGATGTTTTATGGCAGGTACTATGATTATAGGTTGGTCAAAGTTTATTTATTTTCGATAGATTGATATTATTGCATAATTCCTATATCTTAATTCGTTACCATATAATCAGATAACTAAATGTGTGAGAGCATTTGTATGAAAAGTTGGTAATCATATCAGCAAACATTTCAGGAGATATTGTTAGTTTCATAAAACGATCTCTACGTTAAAGAATGATAAATTTAGACGAACTTAAGTTGCCGGCTAACAGACGAAATTAATAAGCAATCTAATCCAAAATCTTTGGATTTGGTATTAATTATTTGTCTGTTTTTGTGTTAAATGAGATCCTATCAACAGAACGGTTGAAATTCAAAATCCTTAACTAAATATTTTGAATTAGATAGATTATTAATTTCGGCCGATAGCCAAAAGGATTAATACGCTGAAGTGGCAATGGGTGGGGCACATTGCTCGTAGAAATGGCCGTTGGTGCTAAAAGGATCTCGAGTAGAGACCGCGCACCGGAACGTGGGACGAGTTCCAACGAGATGGACAGACGAACTGGTGAATGTCGGTGGGAGTGGGCATGTAACCGATCGTTGTGGAAATCTATAGGGGAGGCCTTTGTTCAGCCGTGGACGTCCTTTTGTTTGATGATGATTAAAGAATGAATCATTATTAAATCGAAAACTATATTATTGACCAAAACTATCGAAAGTAATCTCTTGGATAGTTTGGTTATTGGTCAAAATACCCCATCGTTTTTGGTTGATCGTATGCTGTATTCCGATAAGGTCTTTTTACATTTATGAGAAGGCTTGTACCCGTATCGGTAGTATACACTAATATTGTCTTCAAGGCGGTCTGCATTAATTTTCAATTAGAATACAAATTTTTACCACGACTCATATAAAATCTGATGAAAACGCAAACATTTCACAAAGGTTGGAAGTACGAATGAATTAGCTTTCATCGACCAGTAGTAGCCCCGCAAGACAGATTTTGAACTATGATTGTTATTGAAAGTTCACTTAACAAAATGAATGGGAACAAAAAAGTAAGAATTTATTAGCTTTTGATTATGACGTGATGGAGAATGTACTCAAATTTATTGTTAGTAAAGTTGTTGGCGTAATTTAGATTAGGAAATGCCGTGTTCTTTTTTTGAATAGCTTTTATCACGCGTAGAATAATAATGATGTACGTTGGCCTAAATTTTATATACCTAATACAATGTTACCTATACAAATAAATAAAATTGAAGTGTCTGTTTGTAATGTCAAAATAACAGTTTTTTACTAAATGCATATGAAAGTATATACGGGACATATAACAAAAAACATACTTTTATATTTTTTGTCTGTCTGTCTGTCTGTTTGTTCCGGGTAATCTCCGAAACGGCTGGACCGATTTTGACGGGACTTTCACTGGCAGATAGCTGATGTTATAAGGAATAACTTAGGCTACTTTAATTTAAGAAAAATAATTAGGGTTCCGCACAAAAAAATAAAATCCCTTGAAATCCAAATATATATATATATATTCTATGTCAAGGGTCTATGTTGAAGTACTCTAAATTCCTTTAAAATTAAACGCGGGTGAAACCGCGGGTCCCAGCTAGTATTATCTATAAAAAGCACATGTCTGACTCGATTCGGCAGAACGCTGGTAGCTAAATTCTACAGACTTGGTACATTGGCGAAACGTTGCTTGCCTGTATGTCTCTCTATAGAGAGTATTATGTTCTTTAGTTTGTCTTCTACAGATTGTTCTTCGGAGAGTGTACGCGGGAGCTACACAAACTGATCCCACCAGCTGTCTTCTACCATCAGACTGCAAACGCACTACATGTTACCATCCGCACTTGGTTGATATACCGGTATGTCGTACTCAGCACTTGTCCTGAACCTTCATCATGTGCACAGCCAAAGAGCGGAACCCCTTGCCAGCGTCTGTTCTCCCTGCTACCTACAACAAAGTCAAAGTATTTATTGCTTTCATTCATGTGTACATAAGATCTTAACAATACAGTAGGATAAACAACATAAAACCCCGTCAGGGCACAGCACTTTTACACAATTTTGTACAGTTTTATTATAATAATTTAATTAAATATCTAAACAATAGTAGGTATCTAAAATACGAATTAAATTCTTAGAATTTAATTTACGGGTTGATTATGTATATACTGTTATAATTATGTTATCAATACTATTATAAACATTATACCATTATATTTATACTGTCTAAGGATCTATTTTATTGCATAATAAATTCTCTTACTACCTGCTATCATTGATATTATATATTAAAATTGCTTACTATAAATCATTTTAGCATTTAAAACCTCCTGCAGCGTACAGTAGCATTTTTGTAACAGATATTTATATGATTTATTGTTAAACTATTTTTAATTATGTATGGTATGGTATAATATTCGAACTTATATGATATACTAGTAGTACCCCGCGGTTTCACCCGCTATTTAATTTAAAAGAAATCGCATATTTGATTATTTATAAGTATAATTAGCATATAGGTATATTGGATTACATGGGTTTTAATTATTTTGCGTGGAACCCTAATTATTTTTCTAAAATAAAGTAACCTTAGTGATTTCTTATAACATCAGCTAACTACCAGTGAAAGTCCCGTCAAAATCGGTCCAGCCGTTTCGGAGATTAACCGGAACAAACAGACAGAAAGACAGACAACAAATTTTTTTGGTTATTTGTGCCGTATATACTTTTATAAGCATTTAGTAATTACTAACAGACACTTCAATTTTATTTATTAGTATAGATCACTCCGGTTTCTTAGTTAAAGTGCTCAAGTTCTATGTATTGCTTACGATTATTGAGGTAAGATGTAAACCATTCGTGTGCTACACCACGTATACCAATTCCGCCTAATTTGAAATGATGTTATGTTGGTTGGACACTGTCATATTGCTCCAGTAGAATACCTATTACGTTTTATTAATTTATTATATTTAATGTTTCTTGGATATATCTATAAACTGGGCTATATATACAACCCGTTACCTTTAAAGAGTGAATGGACATCTTCTGGATGCGCTCTTTCTGTCGTCCATCGTTTCCATCAGGCGAGATCGAGGTCAAGAGCGGACCGATTCATAAATACAAATAAATATTTATAGGTACCTTATGAACATATTCATAATTTCAGCCGAAAATCGTCCACTGCTGGACATAGGCGTCCCCCAAAGATTAACACAACTACCGGTATGGGTTCGTGTTATGTGCTCATTGGGAGAGATTTGCCATAATCCACACGCTTGCAAGGTGGGTTGGCGATCGTTGTGTTCTAAATGTACTCGAAGGATGCTGCTGTCCATGCTTTGGCTAATTCCACTGTCGCCCTCTACGACACACGACAAAGGACGTCCTCTGCTGAACAAAGCCCCCCTCCATTGATATAAGTATAACAGGTTTTAATTTAACGCATCACAGCTCGGTTATATGATAAATTTCCACAAGTTTCATCAATAAAGTACAACAATATATTTCCAACTTGTATAAAAAAGAAAAACAATCGAACTTAACTTCGAAGAGATAACTTTGTCCTTCATGGTGCTTGAATTATATTTAGATTTAAGTAACGTTCACTTTAGGATGTAGATTAAACTATTACCCATTCTGGTCTAATTAAAGATTTCATCATCATCATTTCGGCCGAATGAAGTCCACTGCTGGACACAGGCCTCCCCAAAAGATCACCACAACCACAGATATGGATGTGTTGTGGGTTCATTGGGGGGTTTTGCCATAATCGCCACGCTTGGCAGGCGGGTTGGCGATCGCAGTTGAGTTGTTAATGTACTCGAAGGACGCTGCTGCCCATCCTCCGGCTAATCCCTTAGTCGACTTTTACGACACCCATGGGAGGAGATGGGGTGGTGGCATTCTGAGCCGGCACCACACGGCAATTAAAGATTTAAAAGATTGAAATTGAGCTCCTAAAAGTAATTGTAAGCGTTTTTAACAGTGTTCATACAGACACAATATTACGCCAAAAGTAAGCCAGAAAATACTGAACGCAAATCTATACATATATACAAATAAATCAGATTGAAGTATCTGTTTGTAATGACAAAATAACAGCTCTTTACTAAATGCATCTGAAAGTATATACGGTACCCACAGCAAAATAACCATTTCTTTGGTCTGTCTGTCTGTCGGTCTGTCTGTCTATTTGTTCCCGCCAATCTCCGAAACGGCTGGACCGATTTCTTCGGGACTTTTCCCGATGGAAACTCGCTCCTTGTTCTTGTCTATCATCTTTAATAATTTCTTTTATGTCTAGCCCAGACATCAGCACAATTTATGTCGACAGTTTCGTAAAAAAGTGAATTTAACTATTAATAATAACAAAGGTCACAAATTTTAAATTTATCGGCCTGTGTAACTTGATTTGCCTCTCTCAGCCCATAGTTAAAGTTTTATGCATTACCTAGTAGTGTAACATAGCAACGCCCCAGCATGTTCTCAGAACAACATTACACCCGGAACGACTTCCGTTCACACGACCTATGGAGTACAAGTATGACGGAGGAAGACATCTGTACTACGCTAAACACACCTGCCTTTACTTTTTTACGTAAACAAGCAAAAACGTACGCTCCGAGAAACACACAGTTCCCACGTAAAGTAAAGGTCATACACTAGAATAAATTAGTTTCGTTTTGTGTTTTTAATTATATAGGTATGTAGGTACATAGCTAGTATTTTTTGCGTCAATTAGAGGATCACAATCGTTATACGTATCTTGGCGTCTAAATTCTCTAAAAGCTTATAAAAACTCTCTACATCTTATAATAAACGATGCTTTATTTGATATAAAAAATACTGACTGTTTATTTACTATACTTCTACTACTATGATACTACCGGCTAAAACCACTGGAGCGGTCATCTTCGGCACCGAAGGGGGCTCCAGGTCCTCGTAAGATCACACTAGAGCCGCCCATTGGCGCCAAGTTTCGCTGTGCGCTGTGCTGCGCACATGTCGGCACGTGACCACGTGCGCGCCACTGTCTACCCGGGGGTCACTCGGCATGAGCCCGTGACCCTCGAGGCCCCCCCACCACGCCTGATATACTTACAAAGTAAGTATAACGAATCGCATACTGAGGTCCATTTACAGGGTGTCCAGTAAATAGCACGACATACTGCAGGGGGTGAGAGCTTGGGTCAATACCTACCAAAAAAACACAATATATGTTCAGCAAAATCTTACGGATTTAGAGTAGTACAAATTTTTCCGAAACATCGAAAAATCTCTACCTTGACACAAAGTTTTAAGTATCTCGTAATGCTTTTCTAGTTTTTTTTTTACCTCAAATTATTTGTGAATAGTTACTTTACTCATTGATAAGTCTTTATTCTATTAAAAACTAAAATGTTTTCAAGAAATTCAATTTTTCAATTTCAATTTTTATTTAAATTTTCACAGTACAATTTTCTTAATTCTTAAATCCGTAAGATTTTTCTGAACATATATTGTTTTTGTGGTAGGTATTGACCCAAGCTTGTCGCGGAGTGCCTCCCTCCGTGTTCCTTCCCGGTTAGCTCGACTGGGAGGCTCTCTCCATGGCAGCAACTAACGCTGATCAGTTAACGAGATCAATGAAACGTAACATATATTGTTATAATCATCATTTCGGCCGAATTAAGTCCACTGCTGGACACAGGCCTCCCCCAAAGATCACCACAACGACCGATATGGGGGTGTTGTGGGCTCATTGGGGGTTTTGCCATAATCGCCACGCTTGGCAGACGGGTTGGCGATCGCAGTTGAGCTGTTAATGCACTCGAAGGAGGCTGCTGCCCATCCTCCGGCTAATCCCTTAGTCGACTTTTACGACTCCCACGGGAGGAGATGGGGTGGTGGTATTCTGAGCCGGCACCACACGGCATTGTTATAATGGTATATTGATATTCACAACTTCAACACTTCATGCTGATGATTATATAAATTTTAAAATATAGCTTATTATCACAATATTTAAGCTAGTTATAAATAAGCAATTGTAATATTGCAGAAGACTATGTGTCAGAGCGGCAGCTGTGTGTCGAACCACTAGCGTTCAGAATCCAATGTGTAATATTGATGATCAAAATATGAAGAGCGACTCTACGTCACATAAATTCGAATTTTGATTTGAATAAAGAATGAATCGTGAGGTGGACAGTGATGGAAATAAAAGTTATGAAGTCACGAAAGAGGTTGATTGAAATGAAGCTGAAGGATGACTTCGTCACAAGCTCTCACCCCATGTAGTATGTCGTGCTATTTACTGGACACCCTGTATACGAAAAATAACAAACAATTTTATCGCTCTTTTAATAATTTACTTACGTAAAATTAATTCTAGAAAAATTCAACAAAGTGAAATAAAGTAGTTTCGTGCACTTTGTTCTCAAGTATAGTTTGTTTGTACTGCCCGAAATAACGTACAACACTTTATTATAAAGTATGGGTGCCAACCCTACTTGTAAGAGTTGTAAGTGGTTAGTCAACAGTGTCTCGGCTCTGGATCTGAAAATAAACATCTGTTTGTTAGCAAGCGTTTTGCGTCAGACACGCTGGCTACTGGCTGACTTAAGCACGCAGATACCTATGCTAATATATAAAAAAGAAGTTTAAAAAAGTTTTCATTATTTTGTCTCATTTTATTATAACGCTGGTTTGATCAATTCCAGCCTCCCGAGCAAGCCAGTTTTCGAAAAGGTTTTAGTACCATAGATCACATCCATACGTTGCGGCAGATTACAAAGAAGACCGAGAAGTACACTCGTAATCAGCCATAATATGCTTAGCGTTTGTGGACTATGAGAAAGCCTTCGATTTGATCGAAACCCAGGAGCTGTAAATATGAGATTGATATGGTGTGTGGTCCTATCTTCCGTGTACACTACACTACAGGTGTGATGTACTGGAATCGGGAAGCGTAGGTACTCTTGGTATTATTACTTCTGTATTCGATAATTAGTTTGTGTCTAATTCAACCAAGCGTACATACAGTAAATAATAAATTGGAAAAAAAAATGGATCCCACGTCAAGATTTTCAGTGATCATTGTTGCTACTAGGTCTAAGGATAAACTGCATCCCATAGTTTCGGGGGGAGCCATGGCCCCCCTGGACCCGCTCTTGATATAGGGTCTGTTTCGACATGTAGGAGGGTATAATAAAAGCGCAATTGACACTGTAATTGATTTATTGTCACTTAATATTCGTAACATAAATAAAAGAATAAGTTTGAATCCGTTCGCATCTTGTGATTGTGTTGGTATAAAAATAAGTAAATTTTTTTACGGCACAGTTGGCGCAGTGGCTAAGCGATTGGCTTTCTGCCCTACGTGTCGCGGGTTCGATCAGCGTACTGAACAAATAAATAATAATATAATCTACAGATAGTAGTTAGGGTCTGGGTGTATGTCTATATATTTGAGATTTATGTCTGTAAACTGTACCCCCGGTACAGGAAAAATGCAGAAACATTGTTTAATATTTTACTTTAAAAAAATTAAAGGTGTAACACCAAAACGCGAGGGTCCATTGAGGGAACTTTAAACAAAAACTAAAAGTAAGTTCTTTTAGTTTCCGATAAAAGCTCTTAAAAAGGTAATGGCACAAACCTGTGACACCCCAATGCCTGGTATAGCAGGGTTCTCAAAATAACTCCAACTTAGCAAGTAGGGCAAAAATCTCAATGACCAATGAGCAAAAACATTACGTGATATGCCAAGCTACGAAGTCGAGACCGACCTTAATATTTATTCAAACTTTCTCAAAAGTCTCTAACTAAGCCTCTCCTAAGCTACCCACAACACCCAATCCTCTGCCTTCCACAGCCAATCTGTCTCTCCAGCAGGGGAAGTAGCATGTTGAACTATAATTCTCATATGGCTTTGTTTACACTGGATGAAAACAAAAACAGGAACACATTGAAGTGAAGAATAAAATACGATAAAATGACTTGTCTGGTATAGTAGCGGCATCCAGTTGTAATTAATGTAACAAATATTTACGCTATTCCACGCTAGAGGTCGCACTAATTCTATTTGATACTAGATGGCGCTGACTTTAAGTATACAATTCATAATAATTTTAGTTAAGTAACTAACGTTTATTTCGCATAACGATCGAGGTTAAGATCAGTGGCCATAATTCTATTATAAAAAATATATCAATTTTACATCGACATGAAACATCAGAATCACAGACACTATCGCACAAATAAAATCAGTGCGTTACTCATATAAATGTGCATGACAGTAAGTCAAATTTGGAGTAATTACTCCGCACGAGGAAAATTACCCAGTGAGCTTAACCAGATATAAAATAGCCAAAAAATAGTTCATAATTAATTGTGTTAGGTTAAAAACTTGCGTATTATATGCAGTTATTAAAATTCGGCAACACATCAGCCGCTGGAGTTGCGGATGTTTATGGGCGGGGATGATCGTTTAGGCAAACCGCATACCCTTTTGCAGTCACAGTTCATACACCATAAACAATTCAGCTCAACATATCTTAGAGTTTAAGAGTGTAAACAATAATATTAAAAAACCATTAAGGAAAATCTGCACTAATAATCGGAAAAAAGTAACTGTAGCTCTACTACTTATTAGTGTATGTTAATGTTGAATATAGGCTTCGCAATGCCGGCGCTAAAGCCGCGTGCCGTCGTAACGTCCAAGGTTAGTCACAGGAGAAATCCTGGGAAATAGTAGTTGTTTCACTCCCGTGTTCCCCGAAGTAGTAGGCAGAGGTGATTTCCAATTCCAATTTTAGTTTTATGGCTGCATAGGTTTATTGAAGATTCTGTCAATGTCGAGGTTCGATAAAACGAAAATTATTTAATGAAAGACCAATAAAATAATATCAAATATACCATGATAGTAACAGAGCTGAGTTATTGCCACGTTGTGGCAAACTTTTGACAACTATATTCTAGTGTATATGGTGGTCACATTTCACAGAGACTACTTACACCGATATTTTATCGGCACAAGACTCGACTTTGCAGATTATAACAAATTTCTACACGGGTGTGTCTCATCATATCGGCCATTTAAAAGTCCACTGCTGAACAAAGGCCTCCCCCATAGATTTCCACAACTGCATCATCATTTTGGGGGGAATTTGCCAATACTCACCTCGCTTGGCAGGCGGGTTGGTGATTCGAGGGAACCATCCGGCTTGCAGAGCAAGCGGTGGCAATTGTCGTAGCCAAAATCCACGCTCTGGGTCTGCAGATAGCGCCTCACAAAACCGAGGCGCTATGGTTCCACAAACTGCCGCGGAGCAGAGAACCACCCAGTTCGTGGATACGCGTTGGTGACGCGCAAATCAGGGTGGGCCAGTACATGAAGTACCTGGGGCTCACCCTGGACAGTCGTTGGGGCTTCGAAGAGCACTTCGCGCGCCTCGTCCCCCGAGTCGAGAGGGTAGTGGGTGCATTATACCGGGTGCTGCCCAATCTCGGGGGACCGAGTGAGGAAGTCCGCCGTCTCTACGGGGGCGTCGTGCGGTCCGTGGCTCTCTACGGGGCTCCTGTATGGTCATCCCGGCTGTCAGGCGTCCAGCGCTGCAGAAACAAACTTCACAGTCTGCAGCGCAGAGTGGCCATACGGATCGCACGGGGATACAGGACAGTGTCCTACGAGGCGGCAACTCTCCTGGCACGCTTTCCGCCTTTCGATATCCAGGCGGAGACGGATGCGTGGGTCTACGACCAGACACGCTCCCTCCGCCAAAGTGGGGAAGGCGTGCCTTCAGGGGCGTTCGATAGACTTAGGCGGCTGGCTCGACGGCGCGCACTCGAGATGTGGCGACATCGCCTACGGTCGCAGTTCGTGACCAAGCGCGTCGTCGAGGCCATCCTGCCGCTCTTCGGAGCCTGGCTCAGAAGGAGCGAGCGCGTCACCTACCGTCTGACGCAGGTATTCACCGGTCACGGTTGTTTCGGTGCATACCTGCACAGAATAGGACGCGAGGTTACGGCACAGTGCCACCATTGTGATAGCGACCAGGACACCGCACAGCACACGCTCGAGGCGTGCCCTGCGTGGGCCGCCGAGCGGCGGATCCTGGTCGATCGGATCGGGCAAGATCTCTCTCTGCCGGCAGTAGTGTCGGCTATGTTGGCAGAGCACGAAAATTGGAGTGCAGTGGTCTCCTTCTGCGAGAGCGTCATGCTGCAGAAGGAGACTGCAGAGCGGGATCGGGAGAGGGCCGATCCCGCACGGAGAAGGACGAGACGGCGCCGGGGCAACAACCGTCCCGGCTCCCAAGTCCAACACGCCTGAGCCCCCTGCCGTCAATTCATGGTGGGGGGCCTCGGGGGTCGCGGGTGCGCAGATTGGGGAGTCTGCGTGCTCACACCGAGCGACCCCCGGGAAGACGGTGGCGCCCACGTGGTCACGTGCCGCCGTGTGCGCAGCACAGCGCAAAGCGAGGCTTGGGGGGATCCTTTACAATCCTCCCCGAGAGGTGCCTGGGGGGCGACCTTTTTACAGTCGCCTTCCCTCCGCTAGAGGGGGTGACCGCTTTACATTCACCCCTTCCAAGATGTGCCTAAAGGCGTGGCACCAATGGGCGGCTCTAGTGTGATCTTACGAGGACCTGGAGCCCCCCTTCGGTGCCGAAGATGACCGCTCCAGTGGTTTTAGCCGGTAGGAGTCCGGCACACCCCTTCGCCCTTCCCCGGGGTGAAGGAAGTTCCATGTAGAATTTCCACTGGACATCAATAAAAAAAATAAAAAAATAAAAAGGCGGGTTGGTGAGCGCAGTATGGCTACCGCTTCACAGAAGGGACGCTGCTGCCCATCCCTCTCACAAAATATGAAAAACTCCTATTTTAAAATTGTAAGATCTTTTATAGATTAATAAATATTTTATCATCATCATATCAATCAAAGGACGTCCACTGCTGAACAAAGGCCTCTCCCATAGATTTCCATAACAGCCGGTTACATGTCACCCGCATCCAACGTCTCCCAGTGACCTTCACCAGATGGTATGTCCATCTTGTTAGAGACCGTACCAAGGTGCGCGGTATTCACTCGAGAATAACTATTTAAATTCGTGATTATTGCTACTACATAATGAACCAACCAACCAACTTCCGCCAATTCCATTTTTGATACGTTCCTAAATACAATACCTCGAAGTTGTCGAGCCCAGGAAAGAGTACAATCGTTATAAATCTCCAAGTTCTTAACGTTGTGAAAGAATAACAGTGTTACCTACACAGTAAACAGATCTGCCAAGGAAACGTAGGGTTTAGTGCCCTGCACTTATTAGTTCGCGGTGTTCAAAATTACACATTTGGCTATTCATATAGGAATGTCACATTAATACCACCAGCACATCTCATCCCGTACGTGACGTAAACGGCGACTGTGGGATTAGCCGGAGGATGGGCAGTCCTTCGAACACTTACGACCCAACTGTGATCGCCAACTATACCAAGTATGACAACTATGGCAAACCACGTCAATGAGCACACAACACAACCAGACCGGTCGTTGTGGCGATCTTTGTCCAGCAGTGTATGTTTTTCGGCAAATATAATAGTAGCAATTTAAATAAAAATCAAACCAAACTATTAGTCTTTGTAAAATGTTTATTTCCATAAATGACAGACTAAAACAACATTTCTCAGCGATTACAACTGACTCTAAACTCTGCATCACTATCTATAATATTGGCGTTATTTATAAAGCTGTTATTGTTTATGTAACTATATTACTATTAGAACATAATCATCTACAACATTGCTAAGCAGTTTACACGTACAGAGTAGTTATGGCGAGGAAAGCCGACGGCACAGCCTTTTTCTAATATATTTCATCAATTTTGAGATACTTTTGCCATCAACTTGAATTAAATTATTACATAACAGTTTGACTAAAGACAAGTATTGTAGTTATAGATAAATATATTGTAAAAAAAGTAATGAGTTATAAATAATATCAATTCAATAATAATATTCAATTTTGCTACTGGCTTTTCTCATAAGCATTTTAAACCATAATTTTTAATAAAATATCTGATAATTTTTAAATGTCTATCATATATTTCAAACTCAAATAAATACTTTGTATAATAATAAAATAGAGATCAAAATAAATTATGTACATCATGAAGTAAATAATCACCCTAGATAACCTATTCATCATTTAATTCAATCAGAATGATCATTATAATGTTGGAATATAGAATATTGCTTAATAGTGTTATGGTGAATTTACAATATTGTATGGCTGCAATATGATCCGGGTAACAACAAATTTCACTTATATAACACTGCCAACTTAGATGATATAGTGCCCACTTTTTTTTTATTTGTCTCTGTGGAAATTCTTCTTGAACTTCCTCCGGATATAGTGCCCCTAGTGTTAATATCACGGTCGTATACACTTGTTCTTTTCATTATACACGACCTATTTGTATGTATAAGGCGCATTCTCTACTTAAGCATTGCCTTAATAAACTTCTGAAATAATAAATCAGATATTCAAGATAACTATTTACAGGTCTAGAAACAATACTCATATAATGCAAATATCAGGAAAAGTTCAACTTAGACTTTACTTTTACAAGTTTTAACAACGGTTTCTTGGTTAGATAATATGTATAAGAACATTGACAACAGACAGAAAGCTGGTTGCAACAACAAATATACATTTACGGACATCAAAATATTATTGTCAATAAAATGATATACACTGCAATATATGTTTTCGAAAAGCCTTACTTACTACGATAGAAGTATGTGTGTAAACAATACATTTTCATAAGACATCTCCAGGTACGGATTAGAAAATAACGTAATAGGGAAAAAACATAAATAATTTTCGACGTTCATTGACATTCACAACATAGATTTTTCCACGAGGCAAGTAATTATGATTTATCTATTTGTCCTTTCTATTGTGCGAACTCGGAACTAGTAAATAAAATATATAACCAATGTTTCAGGACATTGATGTACGCCAGATAAAACTTTGTTCAGCGTTGCTTATATGATGCAATGTAGCATATACTTTGCGCCAATGTTTACGTATGTGTATTCTTTGCTTTCTTATAATTAGTTCACACGACTTCCAACACTGAACGTTTCGTTATTAGTATCCGTTTAAGACTTTACTTAGTTCTCATTGTTGTATTAATGACACAAACGAGCATGTTTCCCCATTTATTGTTAGTAAACAACCGCAAGCTTAATTACCAAAACGTCGAAATAATATCAGCAAACGTATTATTTGATATATCTTTTTAACTTATACTTTATAATTCCAATGATAGAAAACGAACATAACTTTAATTATATTCTTTACTTTTAACCTTTTGAACAACACAGTCATAGTCCATAGATGGAAATGTTTACCACGCCAATGACAACAATAGACTACAAAAAATCTGCGGTTCTAAAATACACAAAAAATATAGTAATCATTTTGGAAACCCTACCTTTTTGTTGGTATTTGCGTTGAAGTTATTGCTTAGCGTAGAGGGCCCGCTTTCATTTCTGAGCGTCCGTTAAAAGTTTAACAAAACAATCATGATAAACAGGTATCAATATGAGAAACCAGGGTATGTAATAACAGATATGATAGGAATGTATGTATATTTTTTTATTAAGAATTACATATTTACACAAACTTCCTGGTGTAACATTTACTAATTGATTACCAAGGATTAAAATAGATTCAGTTCATAAGTCGATATTTAGATCGCAACATGGATCAGTGTAGTTTTATTATAAAGCTATTAATATAATCGGTCGAATGTATTAAATGTCAGATTTGTGAATTAATTACAGTCAGAATCATAGACTAATATTATAATTGGAGACAGAATATGGTGTTCAGTAGCAGTGGTGTGCAGTGGTTCAAAATCACGGCAACCACAACATACAAAAAAATAAATATCGAATGATGTTTTGTATTACAGTAATTATAAAAAATTCGGTTGTATGTTAATATATTTAAAATACTACCTGGTGTTCACATAGTGCTATCTATATATGCATAGAACTAAATGCAATCGCAGATCGATCTTAAACCAAAAACTATTAAAAGTTAAAGTTTTTCATAGATGGCGCTGTTAGCAGTGAAAGATATGTACTTGCAAAATTATTTATAAAAATTTAATAATGACTAATTAAATTATTACAAAATGTAAACCACTAACCAAAATAAAATATTTGTAATAATACTTGTAAGTTAAAAGTTTTATCCTATACGAATGATTTATGTCAGCTTGGATAGTATATTTAAACATAATATACTTTGTAGTTGGGACTGCGACTACATATGTTCAGACCTTAAGTAGTGATTATTTTTCCGTACAAAAGGCAACAGATTATATTAATAGCTATAACATGTAAAAGTTGCATTTTACATACATTTAATTTTGACTGTGTCACGTTTAGATTGAAGTTGGTTCAATCGGCCGCGTTCGTAGACTACGAACGAAGGAACGAATATTATTTATCGGGGCCCTTACGAGAGTTAAATAAATTCGATATGATACTGACATTTTTATTACTTTTCGTATAAGTTTGAGATGTATGTTTTCCAATGCTAATAATTGGTTTAAATTGGCAATCATTCAATGTAAATTTATGTTAAACTAGCCTCCCCCAAAACGTTTTCTTACCGACGATGATTGTTTTTTTGCGTGTTGGTAGCGAACTGAAATTAAAGAGTGTCAATCTTACTGTTTCTTCTGTAGATTTATCAATTTTATCTGAAGTAGAACTAAGTCATAACTCGGAGTATCATCAATCAGTGTCAAACCAGTTCAAAAGTCAGCACTACAGTTAATACACACATCTTCTTGACCTTATCGTTACAATATTGAAAATCAAAAATCCACAACTATTCTATGGCAGTTAATATGTTTTGACCGGACCATGCTCAAACGAGGTAATCAACAGCTGATTCTCAACCCGAAACAAGATAGGCTTGGATAGCATGTGTCAATATACGGAAAGCCTGGCCATTTGAGTAAGGGTTATTTTTATATTATTTTGCACTCACTTATATTAATATTCATATAAATGTACGACTTGGGACATTAACGGCCGAATACACAAATGCCGTTCAATATTTAAGACCGTCAACTATTTAATTTATCCTACAATTTCGGTGTTATGACGGCCGGTTCAAATATTTAAAGGCGTACTAAATATTGATTGGCGTTTCAGTATTCGGCCGTAAAAACACAAATGGATACAATTCAATTAAATCTATTTAAATTTAATTCGAATGATAAAGCAGGATCAGGTTTTGGCTCTTCACAAAAACGAAACGAGATACGATACGCGAATTTGTGGTGTAATATTTTTCCGCGTGTATTTCACGAAGCAGATACTTTACTCTTTGGTTCAACTAGTTGGCTGTAAGGTACCGGTACCCCCAGTAAGTTTCTTTTCGCGCGGGCCAATCGTACGTCGAACATGGTAAACAGTGGCGGATCCAGGATTTTGGCTTGGGAGGGGCTTGATCCAGCTGATGGTAGGCTTGAAGGTAAACACTAAAAATTTGGATGTACTGATGAACCAAGAATGGATTCGGGGGCGTTTGCATTGGGCCATGCATCTAAAGTCTAGACTATGTAAATCTCAGGGCGGTGAGTGAATTTTTTTTTTGTGTTGGCCTTCTCGCAGTCATTTCCGAGAAATGTGGTTGCTGGCAAAGCCAAAACAAGCCTCCAGCCAGAAAATGGATTAAATAAAGATGGTAAACGAGTGATGAAAATTATACTATACTGTTGTACTATACTATGATAAGAAGTAGAATAAAGATAATAACTAGAAGGAGGTAAGGTAATATTAAGTTTAATTTAAGATTTGTCGGGCTTGAGCCCCTTAGCCACCCCCTGATCCGCTACTGGTGGTAAACATGTAGTTTACTATTACGTTTCGATTGTGAACAGAAACTCGTACTAGGGGTATTGCTTGCAGTTTCAAAACTATTTTTTGCCATCACACCTCAATTCTACTCAATTACCTATAAGCGAAAAATTACAAAGCATTTTTTTTTCATTTTTATAATAATAATCTTTCACTTACAGATAATCGAATTACACAGTTACAGTAATTAATAGGTTCAATATAATTTCTAAAACGTTCAGTTTACACCTTATTACTATTATTTAGACACTAAAAAGAAAATATCACCAGTTGGGTAGTATAATAATTTATATAATCATAAGAAATTAAATTTTTACAACCAAATATAATATAAATAAGGAGTAATACTACAATCAATCACTTCTTTAGGTCCCACAAATGCTTCGCGTCTACTCGGCTTAGATTTATTTTCGTGTCAATAATATAATTATTTTATTTAACAACAGATTCCAAGGCAATCGTAAATTTTTTCATGTTGTTGGTGGCCAACTTTATGTGATAGTTGATCAACCCGCCCAAAGGCCTCCAACTTGGCTTAACAACTGCCGTCTACTGACAGCAACCAGGACCCGCAATATCACGTGCGCTCCGAAACACACAGACGCTCAGTTAAAATACGGTGCGGTCACCCATCCACAGACTAACCGCGCCAACCGCTGCTTAAACTCACCGATCGTTTACCGATCAGCGAGTGCAACTGACTATGAGTGCCTCGTTCATAAGATTACAAGTTATCTTAAACCAATTTTATTGAAATGTTAACGAGCTCTATCACAATATAATTACTGATAAGTTTTTTTCTGCCTTTTCTGTCAATATTTTCAGCTCTGTTAAATTTATTCTATTTGGCACTAACCCGTAAACCCGAGATATGCGCAAGACCACACAAATAATCGAGCTGACAATATCCGGCATGAGTCTGGACGCCCGGGTGACAGGATCGAACATGTGCAGATAAACGTTTTCTTTCAAATGGCTAAGTTGTTTGATAAATAATCACAAACCGTAAATGTGCAATACACCTTTAGTATTTATATCACAACAGATGCGGCATATCATAATCCGATAAATGTGATAACAGTGCATGCTTGGCCCGCGAGTGTACCTTTGAGGAGGCGGCAGCACGCGTGAGGACACCGCTGTGTGCGCAGCACAGCGCAGAGCGAGGCTTCAACAATCCTCCCCGAGATATACCTGGGGGCGGCCTTTTTTATTGCCTTTTACAGCCACCTCCCCTCCGCTAGAGACGGTGACCGAGTTACATTTACCCCTCCGACATGTGTCCAAGGCGTGGCACCAATGGGTAGTTCTGGTGTGTTCGGTCTCTAGAAACGGGAGCCCCGATTCGAACGACCTTCAAAAAATGGCTGCAGGTCTCGCTGTGCAGACAGTGAGAATATCTTATCCTGTCGGAGGGTGTTCTTTGGCAAGATGAACGCAATATTGTTTGACAGTTTGCAAGTTACATCCGGAGTTGTTTACTATACAGACCTTGTTGCAACTAGGAAGAATTTTCGGTGCGTTCAGGCGTGGAATTGTGGTGGAATTAGTGACAATAGCTCAACATAGGACCCGTACTTAAATATTTATAAACATTTATGTACCCGTGGTGTTTGGCAACTAGGCTTATACTAGTTCTACACTCCCAATTATTGTGCCTATGGCCTATAGTAATTTCTCTGTCACCTGCTTGCTTCGGAGGGAAGTGGAACGCATATTCTTTCCTATTCCTCCTTTTTCTTTTCTGATTAATTTCGTTGCGGCTTCCAAGACAGTTATTCATTTCTCTGGGACACACCGAGCTTCATTGGTCGGTGTCTTTTCGGTGGCCGCCATTGTAGATCCTGGCTTACAGGAGTTGCAGTGGTTGGGAAGGTGTGGCGGACTAGTCCCAAATAAAAAAAAGTGAGACTACCTTTCATCCATTTTTGCCCTGCTAAAAGTCGGCATGTCAACACAACCTTAAACTGTACTGATTCCGTCGACAATCAATCTAATTGCTAGCTAGGTACAATAGCTAGTTAGTTACTAAATTCTGGACCGTATCAATATTGTAAACGGTAAAAGTTTACTGTAATGGTAGGTGGTGACGTGTTTACCCTCCCAACGAGACTGTTTATTGTCGACGGTGGAGTTTATAAACCAGCTCAATTTTTTATAAGTTTATTTCATAGCCAGAACCGCGTTTCTATTTGTCGTCGTTCACCGGACGGTTAAAAGATTTACGTCGACAACGTTATGCGTTCATTATTTATCGGACCGTATAAACGGTATATATGTTGCGGCCAAAGCAATAGTAAAAAAAAACTTCGTTCATTCATCGCCGACCGCCAGTGTACTGATATAGCTATATCGACGGTTATTTTAAAGTTATACAATGAACCTAACGTAACTTCACGTGGTACCGCATCTTATGATGATGCTGTTCTAACTATAGTTATATTTTTTTCAGTTTGATATATTTCCTTATATTTTGACTACAGAAACGGCAATAAGCAGAAATTCAGCTCAGCTCATATCAACATTTTACGGGGTTCGTCATTGACAATAACAGTAAGAACAATAATAGTATTTGATAATACACGTGAAGTATTTGAAGATGTTACGAATAAATATTGGTATTGTCATAATTTTATATATCCACTAATAGTGGACAGTAAAGCTGAATACATTGATTTATATTGAAATCTAGAATATATTAAATCTGGGGGGTTAATGTAAACCACCCAGTGTGAAGCTCATAATTTTTTTTCATGATTTAAACTGACTTCAATTGGCTTGGAATTATATTTTTCACTGTGGTAATACCTACAGTTATCTTCCTTTTATCAGATTTTAAAAAGGAGGAGGTTCTCGATTCGATGCGTATTTTTTTTCGTTGATGTTGTATTTATGGCTGTATTATTCTGATATGATATATTAGTGATGAAAACAATATATTTAAAAGTAATATTGAAGAGATATAACTACAAATGAATACAAAATACTGAAAATTCACAATAAATATAATTTCTATAACATTTCTTAACCTAATCCGGAAGGCATTCACTACAGCGTGAATAGTGAAAGCAAACTACTAGTAATATTACCACCGTAAAAACCCGATAATCAAGTATAAACAATTGGGGCACATCCGATTCACCAAAATGTATTAATAATAATAAAATAAGTGACGGTACATTCCCCTTTGAACGAGATTCATATACGTTTAATTTTATCACTGGAATGATAGTGCTAACTCTATGTGATGCGTCTGGAGTACATACTGGCAATATATCTAGTAAATACTGTCCAATCGTTAAACATTATATAATGTGCTCGATTATATTACATTATGACTAGTGTTACGGCTATGTGCACTTCTATAACAGTATAAATATCCACTCCGTACAGTGTTATCAACACAATTTTGAAAAAATACTGACTTTTTCACAGAGCCATTTCATCTTGTAGATGATCCTCAAAATAAATTAACACAATCTCGAGTGTAGCAGTCAATTTTCAAAATTATAGCCTGACCAATAGCGCTGTAGCGCGCCTTAGGTATGCGAGCAGCGAGGCGGCGGGCCACCCCCGAGCAGCCGCTCCGTTTTGTCATTACTATAGTTCGTGCTCTTTCCTCCCCACTCCCCAGCTCCTCGCGAATACCTAAGGCGCGGTACAGTGGTATCGGTCAGGCTATACAACGTGTTAGAGTCAGAATGTCTTGTCCCGAGCTGTATCATGACAGCTTGGGAAATAAACGCGCCCTTTTTACCTACAGGTTCCGCAGCGAAATAATTGACGTTGACTGACTGTATGGAGTTAGACATAGGTAGACTGTGTTTTGCTCAATGCGCCACAAGTTTCGTATATTTTTATTGAGATTACACGTGTTAGGTGCTTTGTTGCATAACAACTTGCGCTGCGCACTGACAACTTGCGCTGCGCACTGCACACTTGTGGTTTTAAGCGTGTCATACAATTTACGTTTCCTTCACGAATCCTTCACACCGAAATAATACGAAACTTAATTTAATCATAATTTCGTTTTTCATAATATCGTACTAACCGAAGTGCGCTAATGTCAACCCATCGACAGGTTTTTGACGATGGTGACGTCATGACTCCGCCGGTTGATTTCCTTTGCTTCCTGTGTGAGGTTGGACTCGACGAGCATGGAGTGTCGTTTCGTTGCATTCAGGTCTTTCTTCCTCCGGACGACGTCGGGACTGTAGGGTTCTGACACACGGCGGTCCAGGTTGACATGGCTGTGACTTTGGCCACTGGAGAATGACCCATGCCGCTGTAGTGGCACTACAGGCTGCTCTGGGTTTGCGTTCGGGAGGTATGTCTGGAACGTCGGCCGGTTCTGTGCTGCCTCCATGATGGAACCTTTTTTGAGTAACGTGACTAGTAAGTATTATTGTTTTTTGTACCTGTATTGAATTATAATCGTTACTTAAAAATGAATGCTGTTGTACAATATATAGAAACGTATACACATGAAAAGAGAAGTCAATGATAATTTTAGCTCTCGTATACTGATGCGTCGGGCTGTAGCTTGACCAATACCGCTGTTTACAGACATGAATTCCACACACAAAACACCCAGACCCGGAACAACTACCTGCAGATCATACAAATATTTGTTCCGTGCGGGAATCGAACCGGCGCAACTGCCGACTGTATCAGCCACTGCACCAACCGTGCCGTGCCGTAGTACAGTACGTCCTACAAGTCCTACTACCACAAGGACTTCAGATTATACTGCGTGCGATGTATACTGCGCAAAACTTTAGTGTAGTTACGTAAAAATAAGAACAGTAGTGTGAAATCTAAGAATGCGGCGATGTCTCAACCGAACAGTGCAAAGAATATAAGAAAGCGTTCGGTGGTTGATTATTATGTATCATAAGTAATATATGCGTAACGTGAATATTGCGGGAAATGATAGTACCGAGAGTGAGTGTGCATGTGTGAGAGTGCTTAGCAAATACTTCATGCGACTGCGAAAGCCGGGAGTGTGCATCACGTGGGTATTGAGATACACTGGAATTATTCGGGACCCACAAAAAGTACTTTGAATAACGGTAATGCAATGTAATGAATGAATGCAATGTAATGATTGAATGCAATGTCATGAATGAATGCAATGTAATGAATGAATGCAATGTAATGATTGAATGCAATGTAATGATTGAATGCAATGTAATGAAAGAATGCAATGTAGCGAATGAATGCAACATAATGAATGAATGCAATGTAATGTAATGAATGCGTGCAATGTAATGAATGAATTAAATGTAATTAATAAATGCAATTAATATTTTAATGAGTCCGACGAGTACAGCATATCATATGAATATGGTGGCCCCATGGTTTTCCATGTATCGTGAATGGTGCAAATGTTCCCGTTGTTCCATACCTAGTGTGCGCACCAGCCATGGCGTTACGGACTGCTTCTGATTGACGGCCGACTGCACTTCATTGAGAGCGACTGTCAGTTGATGGCTCAGTTCCTGTAGACAAGAGCATGATTAAATTTCATATAATTAAAAGTATAAATTAAAAACAATGCCTGTAAATCATGTCTTAAGGTCTGTAAAACACGTTAGCAGCGAAATCGCTTAGGGACTTACGAATATGATATCACGTTTCCAATAATCAGCTTGTAGACGCGGCGAAGTAGTTCTACATGCCGTATCAACTAGGAATTAAATCGAGCTTCAACTCCGAATCAGATAGGTCGGACCCTCCGGTTTAAATCTTAACTCTGAATCCGCTCCGGTCCGACTCTTGATAGTACAAGAGTTTAGCAGTCCCCCGACCAACTACGAAGAGTCAATAGTCATGCATGTTGCGACAAGTTTCGATTGCAACGGTTTTATTTTTGTTTGTAATTATAATTTATTTATTTCCTTGTATATTATTAGTAAAAGAGATAGTAAATAATGAAAGACGAAAAGACATGGCGCGCGCGACCGTAACAAATTTAAAAACTTGATTTTTAATTAGTTTGTAGAAATACAAACTGATTAATACCACGAACCCTGCAAAATGTTCGAAACGTCAGGAAAAACAAAAATCTATAATATACGCGATGTAATCCGTTTAAAAGTGTTTTATTATAAATTTCTATTTGATTTTGTGACATCTAACTCCGCATAAGTCATTATATGAGACTCCGACTCGGACTCCGCGTCAGCTTCAGATAAAACCACATCCGTAACATCCCTAGTATCGACACCATTTATAAATTAGCATAATGTTGCTTTTTCGTGCCTTTATACAAAGGCAGTATGAACTGGTTTTCTATTTTTTAGTTTGAACTGTGCTTCTCTGCAATTTTTTTAAGGTTTTTATTTAAAACTCATACAATTTCATAATGATCTGGGTACAGATGTCGTAAAATTCTAGTTTATTCATGCAATGGGTACTATAGTATGCTTGCTGCTATGTAAATTGTATGCGGCATGTTCGCGGAATTTAATATAGAATCACTATTAAAGAGGGAGGATATAAAATAAAAAACGTTAAGCACAAAACGTTAACATTAAAATTACAAGTGATTAAAAAACGGCAAGAAGCGATAGCAGCTCTCGCACAACCAAGAATCGACCAGTGGCAAATCGCCTGAAATTGAAATGCGAGGATACAGTTCAAGCCACCCCTGACTACACTAGACCGAGTGCCAGTCACCTGATTGCTGCACTGCGCCTGCACGTGCGCCAGCTTGACCTGCGCCAGCTCCAGCTCGAGGTCACGCACGCGTTGCCTTAATCGCGCCTCTGTCTCGCTCGAGCCTTCCTTTTCGTCACCTTTTTGATCTGTCTCTGAGTGATGAATTATTTTGAACATTATTACTTTTCCATCAAAGTTACATTAGAACAAAATGATGTACACACTAAATGAATGTGTCTCTACGTAGTTCTTTCGGCGCATTTACATCAATCAGTTTCATATTTGAGTCTAGTTTTATGGGATCGGAATATAACTCGCGTGTCAAATAAAATCTCGGTCAATTAAAAACAATGAAGTACAAAATGTCTTACCTTCTTTATTATCCTTTTTTGCAAGCTTGACGCTACAATTAACACAGTCCTTCACATAGTCCTGAAAGGGGAAGGTATTTTATTCTTTAATGTACCGCATTTGTATACCAAAATTAAAAAAATAAGTAATCATGTTGCTAATATTCGATCTGCCACGATTTTCTTGACAAAATTTGCCAATTACTGGAGCCTAGCACGAATATTTTGACGTATAGTAACGTAATATCACTAATGTGAGTGAATTTTGAATTGAAAATATTTGATTCACACACATTTTTTATATGAAACTGCAGACTTTATTCATAGTTGTAAATGATACAAATTGTGTTTGTCGTATAAACTTAAACGAAAATGCTATAGGATAGGTGTATTTTGAATTCCAAATTAACTCACATTAAAGTTACGATTACGATAATATACGTCAAAATATTCGTGCTAAGCCCTCTGGCTACATTTCACGAATCGGGACTATCATCATTAATGCCGCTATGGAACACCGACCTGCATGTAGTGCAGCTGCTTGTCGAGTCTTGCGCATATCTCGCGGTAGTCACGCGCCACCGCCGCGTAGTGAGACGCCTCTTTCTGACTCTCGGCTGCAGATGAACGAGCCTGTGGCGAACAGTTATTTTAATATCTAGAAGCCCGGACAAACTGGACTAAATAAAAGAAACGGAAGCTACCTTCTACTACGAAGGGGGCATCGAAAGTAGCACCAGAGCCGGATTTACTATAGTATCGGCTAAACAGCCTATCGAGGACCTAGAGCCATGAAGATGACCGCTCCGCTGATTTTCACTGGTGGGAGTCTGGCATGCCCCTCCACCCTTCCCCGGGGCGGAGGATGTACATGACAAATTTCCACCGGGCGGCCAATAAAACCAGGCTAAACAGGCCTGCAGGCAAGCGCGGGGACGAGATTGGTCAAAAACCAAAAAATCTTACATGTTATGAGTGTACGTACTCACTCACAGCTACACATCAAGCCATATTATCTAGTTAAAGCTGAACGTCGTAAGGAAAGCCTGTACGATGCGAGATCAGCTTACACTGGAAATTCATAGCTTATATGTAATCGTGCGTACCAGTCCTGGACCGAGCTACCGCATTGGACAGTTGGCCAAATCCAAACCTCGAATGGTGTAATTAGTCATTTATGTACTACTTTGATGTTCTTTTTTTATAAGTTTTTTTTCTCTATAATGATTACGCATGTTATTTCTATGGCGCCCCATTTATATCAGCTTAGGAGTGGATAAAACATTAAATCAGGCCCTGAGCAGTAATCTACAGAGGTGCGAGGTGTGTTTGAAATCATGAAAATGAACTAGAATTAGAGAGGATGTATAAACATCAAAGTGATATTTGTTGAGTAAACATGATATTTGTTGAGTAAACAGCTTATCTAAGACTTCTTTATGTGTGATGAAAATTTACACATATGCACAACTTTAAATTCTCACCTCTGTTAACTGTGCCTCGAGCAAATCTTTCTCCTGTTGTAATTGTGTGTTGATAACCTTTAACCTTTCCAGTTCCACGTTTATTTTCTCTTTTTCAGCCGATTCTGGAAATACGGTTAATAACAATTAACGACACGTTTAAATGACGTTCTGCTGGAAAATTCAGCTGTGTTATCATTTATCCTGATAATCGGTTTTATGTGGAAACATCAGTATTCCATCGCAAACTGAGGAAGGAAGGACCGCGTTTTATAGTCTACGGCAAAGACCGAGTTCTACAATGCGTTCTACGCCGTAGTCTTGAGCCATAGATGTTCTATGGCTCAAGACTACGGCGACGGACCATGTTCGACAATGGACGTCTACGGCGAGGAAGCATGTTTCAAAATTGACATCTATGGGAAATGATCATGTTTCACGCTAGAAGTCTCCGGGGAGCAGGGACTTAAAGCGGAGGGCAATACCGGTTCAAACCACCGCTGTCGTACCGGTACGAAAGAGGTATAAAAATCTGAACCTGTACCTTTATTAACATATAACCGCTTTATGATTTTGGTACCGAAAACACACCAGAGGTACGGTGCGGGAGGGAAGGATTGCCGCCGATTGAAGTTTTTTCACCTAATAATATTTTCCGCTCGCTCTTATTATTGCAATTTTGTTATAATTCCGGCTGATTATGGGCATTTTAGTTTTGATAGTCGCAATAGTGGATAGACATATAATATATGTACGTATGCTCGTATATACACTATCTAAGACCTAAAAACCGGCGTCACTATCCGGGTACATAAATAATATCGGTAATTTTTTTACTATAGCGGTAGCGAAATACAACCTGAAATCATACCTGTAAATATACCAGTACCGAAATATTTCTGTAGATTTATATAAATGTGACTTATATTTTGGTACCATTGTTAAAAGGGTTTACCGCTTTATAAAACTACCGATATTTATCGGTGATTCAGTCCATGCCGGGGAGACAGCATGTTCTGTACTAGACATCTACATCTATGGACTTATGTGTAACAGTAGACGTGTAGCTTATTTAGTCAATGCAGATTGGGAAACCTACTGCTGCGGCCAATGCTGGTATGCTAGTGACTATGGGCACAACCACATATTTAAACAGGCAAGCTGTATAGCACCAGCTCCCCAGCATTGGCGCCCGTAGTAAATGCTCATATTGATTATCAACCAATGAGCTAGTTCTCGGCATTAGTGAGAGCTGCCTCTTATCAGCCATGACTATTTAGGCTGGCTCATAGCAGTCCTCGGCTGAACATATCTACTCAACCTATCGCCTTCAACTGTTAGGCAAGTATAGCTGAAGTTTCCACACTAGGATAGTCGTCTGGTTACATAAAAGCTAGTCCTCTCGCAGAGCTCAAATTTAATACCTTTGATGAACTTTTCGTACTCCTGCTGGTACTTGTGCAGCCGCTTCACTTTGATACTACATGCGAGCTTCACGATCTGGCGCGACGACTCTTCGGCGCGACACTTCTTTGGCAACGTTACCCTGTGACAAATTAAACACGCATTAGTTTTTCACTGTGTATTGAAAAACAAAACATTTACTTTATTATTTTGAGATCATAACAATAAGATGTGCCGTGTGGTGTCCACTACGAATAACACCAACCCATCACATCATTAGACGCAGGATGGGCAGCAGCGTCTTTCGATTACATTAGCAACTCAACTGCGATCGCCAACCCGCCTGCCAAGCGTGGCGATTATGGCAAAAACCCCCCAATGAGCACACAACACACCGATATCGGTTGTTGTGGTGATGAGGGAGGCCTGTGTCCAGGACTTTGTTCGTCCGAAATGATGAATAATAAGATTATTGTTTCATGCGTAGTTTTGCCTGAGAAGAATTGGACAACCGCTCTATTCCAGCTAATGTTGTAAAGGCAACTATATAATGTCAAAAGGATGAACATTAGACACCACCATCGTCCAGTGCTATGAGCAATATTCTTCAACGTCTATTGTAGTGGTATATTAGAAGGATGAAAACACAAGTGAGTGAATAAAGAAATTGTTATGAAGAAATTTAAAAGAATTTTAAGTTTAGTTCATTAACATTTTGCAAAGCACTTCAAGATATAATATTTTCCATACTGCGGAAAATCTGCTGGTCGGGTAGTAGAAGTATATATAAGTAGAAGTTTGACCATTCAAAATAACAACATACCTAAAATATTTAAGTATTCCTTCAAAGTCGTGCTGCAGCAGATCTTTGCGTGACCTTGAGAGCAGCGCCACCGCCACTTGGAACAGCGTGTCTATGCCTTGTAAAAGGAACACGTCCAAGATGTGGTACACCTGCAAACATTTGTTGAATAAAGAATGAGGCAACAACGTTTTTGCTTAGAGAGAGGTAGAGACAGAGCGAGTCTGAGCGAGGGAGAGATGGAGGACGAGAAGTAGGTTAGTGAGACCCGTGTCCCGAGTCTCAATGTCTTTTGACCCAACGGAATTCCCGCGGTGTCTTATTCTGTACTTAGTCTAACTCACCAGAGGCAAGGGGAAGCGCGCAGTGAACACGGTGAGGAACCACTGTGACGCGAACATATGCGGCTCCACGCCCAGCTCTTGAAAGTGGACGCGCAAGTCCGTCAGTTGTTCCTATAAAACATAATTTTACATCACAAAAGACCGATCCGGTATTTTTCTGTAGTGAAAATAATTATGGCAGCACCTACGAAATATTGTTAACTGAAGGTACTCCCAAAAATGCATTTTTTCTTAAAAGTGATTACTCATTTAGTTCCAACACTTTGTTTCACTATTATAGGTACATTAATACAAATATTAGAGAGACATGCAGTTCCTTAAATTAATACAGTTGAAATGTCAAGAATATTGTGATACAATAATTCATTAAACCAATAAAACTGAAAACCTGATTTCCATTCATAAAATTAATGCCAGATTTACAATCATTTGTCATTACATAAAATCCTGCACGCAAGCAGGAGTGCTGTCAGTTATACCTCCATACGCCAGACAGAACATTACTATACCTCCATAAGCCTGTCGAGTTGATGCAACCTCATGTAGAGAGCTTCAAAGCCGTCTTTGTACAGTTCACGCAGCCCGTAGCCATACATCAACCGTACTAGAAGGCAGAACGCTTGTTCTTCTGGCATCTGCGAATTAAGACATAGTAATAACGTTAGTTTAGAGAATATTGAAACTGAAACATGATAGACAGGCCAGAAGAAGTTTTGGTGGTGATCGGAGAGATCATCATCACTGAGATTTTAAGAATGACGGAATACTCGGTTTTAGAGATGCTCCTTTACTTACCCACAAGACAAACAGTCACCCCATATAATTTGTAAGATAATGTACCTTGCTGGCAGTACCATCTCTACTACTATTTACTTATGTGCCCTTTGATAACATCCCTTCTGCAATAGAGTTGATAATATGGCTCGCGAACCGCGGGTAGTTTCGCACGACAAGCCAAGTAATAAAATCAAAACATCCCACAACCAACAAGTGGGCGCGTCGGTGTTTAAAACCGCGATAGACACTGGTCTATATAATAAAAAGTCTATAGATAATTAAAAATGATCACTGGATCATTATCGGCCATTAGCATTATTTCTAAAGGGTCCTCCTGGCTTCCGCAAGCATTGTGGTTATGCCAATATTAACCTATGACCGTTCATTGCATATGCATATGACGATAATGTTGATTGGCCAGCAGTGGGCTCTGATAGGGTAGTATACTCCTCGGGGGTCGTGGGCGCGCAGATTGGGGAGTCTGCGTGCTCACACCGAGCGACCCCCGGGAAGACGGTGGCGCACACGTGGTCACGGGCCGCTGTATACGTAGCACAGCGCACAGAGGCTTGGAGGGGTCCTTTACAATGCTCCCCGCGAAGTGCCTGAGGGGCGGCCTTTTTTTTACAGCCACCTGCCCTCCGCTAGAGGGGGTGACCGCTTTACAGTCATCCCCTCCGAGATGTGCCTAAAGGCGTGGCACCAATGGGCGGCTCTTGTGTTATCTTACGAGGACCTGGAGCTCCTCCTCGGTGCCGAAGATGACCGTTCCAGTGGTTTTAGCCAGTAGGAGTCCGGCATACCCCTTAGCCCTTTCCCGGGGCGAAGGAAATTCATGTAGAATTTCCACTGGACACCAAAAAAAAAAACGGGTAGTATACTCACATGTAACAGCAAGGTGGCAGCGAGGAAGCTGAGCCCCTGGCAGTAGCCGACCTCGTGATCGTACACGGCGTATGCTCGCGCCATCCGCAGTAGGGAGTCTTGTCCTAAGCCGCCGGCTTCGCGGAAGAAGTCATGTGCGGGGAACGTACGAGCTATGTCACGCTGGATCACCGATTCGAATGGACAGTCCTGTAACGGAATGAAGATGAATATTAGAATAAATATTTGACACTTTCAATGTCATCCGCGAATCCCACTATTATACCACGGTGAAAAGTACATTTGACTGGAAAACACTAGCAATTTCGGAAAACATTCGTGCGGGCGTGGGAGCTTATATCCCGAGCTGCCATACTAAAATTCGGGTCATGACATTTGGATAGCCGTGTAATTATTTTGGTTGCAGTGAGATAAGAGTAATGAGAGACTGAGATTATAGATTAAAATACTAGCTGTAGAAGATCAGGCCGTGACCTAAATCAAAGATCTGCTGTTCACGCGCTTACTAGGCCAAACTAAGGGCCATTCTTCTGACTATCGCAAGTCAAATCAATAATAGGGTTTCCCAAGGATAACGACTGCAATGTAGTTACTAAAAAGTTACTAACTTTGCTTATAAGCGTCCTGTATGTCTCCATGAGCTTGTCGTTCTGGTCGACGCCGGCGAGTCTGAGCCATACCTCGCCGCGCAGTGCTTCGGGCACACCAACACGCACTAGGTGGTTCAATGCTCGGGGTCGCGGGCCTGTCCAACTGCAAAATGTTATTCACACATTAGGCTGGATCTATAGACGGAGCTCGATTCGGCTCCAGTTCCCATACATTTGCGTCATAGCCAAGAACAAAGCTCGAAAATGAGTGGGAACAAGAGCCGAAAAGAGATTGTTAAGTCGTCCCAGCATTTTTAAAATTACAATTTCCTGTTGTAGTCAATGCTTGAAGAAACCCTCCATTCTTTAATTGTGTTTTCGTACCTTCTTCTAAGTATCTTCCATGTCGATGGTTATTAATACAACTTGAAGCTTTCATATGATGCCTTTAAATCATCAAATCCACGTATTGATAGCATAACGGTGTAGCATGTGGCTTACCTCCTGAGGACTTGTGCCCAATTAACGAGTACGTCTTCGCCACAATCTTTCGATACCTCGCCGGTGCCACTTAAAAGGGGCTCGTCACCATCTGATAAGAAAAAAAGGCTTGTTTAGAAATGAACTAAATATAAAGTGAAGCTTCTGAATACGCAAATTGTGATGTAAAACAACCAATACTGACGACTCAGAGTGTCTAAGGAACTCATCACATTACTACTCGCATAGAACGCACGTTCTTGAAATTTACGCCTCGATTTTGACAATTTGACTTTTAGAGTAGCGGAACCGCGTTAAACTTACAGTAGCCTGTCCATCACGGACAGGCCATATAATACGAAGTACCCAAGAAAAGTGGCGCCAAATCGTAACAGACTGGTATCCTACAGACGGTAAAAAAAAGTTAGGAACACAAGGTAAAATAATGGAATATGAGCTAAAACTAACAGCGGGGACCAAACTGAAGAACGGTCGGATGAGACAGCACGCAATGGAAGATGCTAGAGAAGAGGCCTACGCCAGACTGCTTCTTGGCTAGGTTAAGGTTTGTGAAACGTGCGACTGCATCGCGACACTAGCGATTGGTAGGCGACTGTATCTGATCCTATGAACCAATAAAAACGTGCGGTTGTATCGATGCCATGGGCATGGGCTAATGAATAGCCCAGCCTGTCAATCAATGTGCGTTAAAATAAATATTTGTTGGCGTGAATGTGACAGGAAAAGATGCTAAATATGTCAGTATTCCCGAACCGTATCAGCGGGTCATCTGAAGTTGGTTGATTATGTTATGACCTTCACAGCTCTGAAGATTAAGGGTTTTTCAGCAATGCCCTCGTGGAAGAAGTCGCATGTCGTGGCTAGTTTATCTTATAAAACATTGAAAAATACGCCATCGTACGAGTGCTTACGCTGAACAAGTGCCAAAGCGACTTTGTCCGTTCAACGAAAAGTTACAACTAGCATTCGCAAAACCTGCGTATTATTGTAAAGTCCTCGTTCTTACATACCCGAGTCTGGCTCCGAAGGGGAAGGTGGCGCGGGCGCACTAGACAGCGGCGATGGTAACAGACTGGACAGCGATAGCGGTAGGTTCAGCCGTGATCGGTCCAACTCGTCGGATGTCTCGACGCTTGCAACTTCGTATTTAAGTTGACCGAGAACGTCAACTGACTAGAATAAGAAGGTAATTAACTCGTCAATTATATAATATCGCATAATTTCGCCGATAGTCATCATATCGGCCATTTATACGTCCACTGCTGAACAAAGGCCTCCCCCATAGATTTTCACAACTGTGTGATCATTTTGGGGGGGTATTTGCCAATACTCACCACGCTTGGCAGGCGGGTTGGTGAACGCACTATGGCTACCGTTTCACAGAAGGGACGCTGCTGCCCATCCCTCTGATTTAGATTCCGTCGCCTTTTGCGACATCCACGGGAGGAGATGGAGTGGTGCTATATTCTTAATCCGGACACCACACGGAATTTCGCCGATAGTGCTTATTAATAATTTTATTATAATAAAACACTTTAAACGTAATAATAATAATTGTTACTATTGGCGTGACTTCGAAAGCTAACTCGGAACTATAAAAATAAAGGTTATTTCATAAAGAGTATACACATTCATATTGGGCGAGCGCTTCAAAATTTGTATGGAATTGACGATAAGGGAAAAGGCGCTTACTTGACGCTGAGCAAGTGTCGGGTGTTAAGCGCCAGCGCCATCTAGGTAATATTCTTTGAACTACGATAGCTTTGTTCTGACAGAATAGTGCCATCGAATGGAAAACGTATTGGACTGCTGTGCTGTTGAGATATTGATCTGCTATGGCTTTCTAAACCAGTAAATTGTACATAGTTACCAATAACCGAACAGTAGAACTGTACTTAGTACCAGCTACCGCCGCTGCAGCGCTGACCAAATATTATAAAGCCTATGGCTGCGCCTGCGGATCGAACTCGTCTCTCGCTCCTGAACACCGACTGGGTCGCTACCTAATATATTATATTTTATATATAATACCTACATTCAAGATATGTAAAGTTCGAGAGTATTCTTCCTTCCCTTGTACACGATTTTACATCGCCCTATAATCTTTCATCCAAATCAAAAGGACAGTAATGCAAACAAAGCTAGTGCAATGCCAGATATTCACCGCATAGCAGTACTGTTTAAACTTTAGGCATTACTGTGCTCCGGTTAGAAGGGCACTGCAACTAGTTAAATAACTGGGTATAAGACACTAAATAACTTTAAGTCTCGTTTACCAAGTTGTACAAAAAATAGAGTAATTTTACAAGAAATTTTTCCACGATTTTTATTTTTACTAAATTTGTGTAATGGTAATATTTAAAATCGATAACTAAGGAATGTATAATCAATTTTCATATATTAATCCCTTACCTCTTTCAAGTTTATATAGAACTGCTGCACAAGTGGTCTCTTCGAGTAATACCAAAACCTCTCTGTAGGTGGGAATATTTTGACAGGAGTTTCGATGACCAGTCTGTAAATATACTGAAAAATCACTCACTATAGCAGAGAAATTAAACATTAATCATATTGAATTGGATAATACGACATTATTACTACCATTAACACTACACAAATTACCTACCAATAATCCCAATTCTGCACTTAATAATTTCAAATAAATTGCATACATTATAAAGTCACACTAAGGTCACATCATCACCATGATACGTTTACTGCTGAACAAAAGACACCCTCACAGATTTCCACAATAGTGTCACCATTTTGGGAGGAATTTGCCAGTACTCACCACGGTTGGCAGGCGGGTTGGTAAGCGCAGTATAGCTAGCTACTGTCCCACAGAAGTCGCTGCTGCCGATCTTATCTGGTTTAGAATCCCTTAGTCACCTTTACGACATCCACGGGAAGAGATGGATGGTGCAATTCTTAATCCGGACACCACACGAAAGTCAAACACACGATAGGTCACATACCTATACATCGGATACCTATTCGTCGGATACATGAAGTTCCTCTTGAGCTACTTAGGCTATAATTCATTAGAAGTAAGACGAATTCTCCGTGGAGGAATAGACACCCCAGATCTTCACAGTGAACTCTTACAGCTCTTCTCATTTCGGCCGAATGAAATCCACTGCTGGACACACAAAGATCACCACAACGACCGATATGGTGTGTTGTATGCTCATTGGGGGGTTGCCATAATCGCCACGCTTGGCAGACGGGTTAGCGATCGCAGTTGAGTTGTTCAATGTACTCGAAGGACGCTGCTGCCCATCCTCCGGTTAATCCCTTAGTCGACTTTTACGACACCCACGGGATGAAATGGGGTGGTGGCATTCTGAGCCGGCACCACACGGCAAGACAGCTCTTCACTCCGAATAATTACCCTCGTAACAGGAGACACAAACTATTCTCAGTTCCCACATGCCGAACTGTCGCGCGTGCTCGATCCCCTATTCCGCGAACCCTCACTGCCCTCAATGCTCTTCTAGACGCAAAACCGGATTTTCGGATTGTGATGTGTTTGCGGATGAATGGAAAGTGATTCTGTGAGCTTGGTGTACTGTGAGAAGAATGTGTGAATGTGTGTAGCTGTAATGTTCCGATTTTTTTTTTAACAGCACTTTATAATTTGATGCAATCTACAATGTATAATTTTATTTCAATGCTGTTATTGTACATACTTAGAAATTAATTATTGTAATTGGCCACGGCCGTGTAATTATTTGTATTTGAATAAATACCTTAAAGGATCCGGTATGCCTCTAATAACGAGGTCCAGAGCGAGCGACATGTATGCCGGTGCCCCGTCACCGCTGGCAACATTGAAGGCCGCCAGTGCGGACTCGCCCGCGTTCCACAGCGCACAGACTGAACAACCTGACCCGCCTGACGAGCCGCTTACCTGGTGATAAATTTAGTTTTTTTTTTTGAGTTACTGGCTATTGCCATCAAAATTTTGGGACCTAAACGGATCGAGTAAATAGTATAGTAATTAGAAGTTGTCTAGTAATTAGTAGTTGTCTAGTGGTTGTTTACACGATTAGTCACTAACTACCACTACTACTAGGTTTATAGCGTTTAGTTATACAGTGTTTAGATCTTAAGCGTTTAGTTAGTCTTATGTAGAGTGTTAAACTTATTGTATATTTGTGCATCAATGTTTGCAGCACAAGTAAATTGGTTTTATTTATTTCTTTCTAAACTTCGTAAACAGACGGATACTATTAAAGACTAGATGAGAAAATCAGCCTTTAAATTGAGTAACACTGTTTACTCCCTTACTAAGAACAAGCCAATTCCTGATTTTATATACGCAGAAGCAGGTAGCGTTAGCCGTCGAGTATCTTAAATAAATGTTTTTTTTTTGTTTACCACAAATTTTGTGATTTTAACTTTGTGAGGGACAAAAGTAATTTATTTTATTTCGTACACATTCATATTTACCATTTCCAGTAACCTCATATCGGAGTGCTTCACGCTCCTGCCGGGAGCGAGGAGGATGCCGAAGCAGCGTTCTATGTATAATCCTCCGGTGTAGGTCGACTGGAACAATAACAATGATTTCATAACATTCCCGCAGAGCTTAATACTCTAAAATTTTACTTTTTTCTAGGTCCCATTTCATAGATGCATTGCACTGTTTCCGTAAATTCACGACTATTCCTGTGCTACTGTTCCTGTGCTACTGTACCTATACTGTGTGTACTGTTAATTTTACACTTCCTGGTAAAGAAAACACCCTCTCAAGCCAAAAGTGTGGCTGCAGTAAAAAGTGACTATTGATCTATCCAGAAGACGGGTAACTGCGTACTTACGTGTATTAAAATCGACCTACTGCGAGCAAAATACCGCCGAGATAATTGTTGCAATGTGCCCTATAACTGGCCATTATAGCCCTAGGACGCGCATTTTTTTCTTATATGATATAGGGGATATTATATAAAACCTGTATTATATTAAACCTGTATTATATGATCCCTGTATTATTTGACCCCTGTATCATATGATCCCAGTATTATTTGACCTCTGTATTGTATGACGCAGTGGAGGTACCCGGGAGTGATTTTAAATAAAAGTCACGATCGAATTCTTATACGCTTAATAAAAACGTGACATAAACCCGATTTTCAAACCAATATATTTTTCCTAAATAACATAATTTTTAAATTATATTACCAATTATTCTTACCAACCCAACTGGTTAATGAGATAACCAACCTAAATATCACAGTATAATAAAGTCTCTGCAATATTATGACCTCGGTATTGTATGACTCCTGTACTATAAGATCTCCGTTTTATACGACCGCTGTATTAAACGACTTTTGCATTATATGATCTCTCTATTATATGACCTATAATATTTATACCTACGCGTAAAAACTGTGTGTGCGCATATTTCAGAAATACGCTCTTCGACTACAGGTATACAAAGGTCTATGTAATGCAGCAACTTTATTTTTGCTAGCATTTTTCGTATGGTCATTGGAGTGGATGACGGGTCGTGAAAGCAACATATATCTACTTTCTACGTTCTACATGTGATGTAAATCAAGATCATTTTGGTAGGAACAGGCTCCAGCCCCTGACCTACGTAGTTTATTTCTAAAAACCTTTTCACATGTAAAATTGTGAAGATTTTTTGTTATAGTCTAATAATGCGTCGTCAAATACTCGGAATCTTTAACTGTCGCATCGTCATCATCACATGAATGATCATCATTAATTGTTTAACAAAGGTCTCCGCCATAGATTTCTATAATAGTAGCGTCATTTTTTGGTTTGTGAGCGCCGTATGGATACTGTTGCATTGATACAGAAGGGACGCTGCTGCCCTTGCTCTGGTTTATAGCCCCGTAGCCGTTTTAACGACATGCATGAGATGGAGTAGTGCTATATTCTTAGTCCGGACACCACACGAAAACCCTATGAATGCATAGACACAAATGGATGGACAAAGACACAGATGAACAATGAAAACTCACCTGTGGATCATCAGTCTCGGACTGAATGTTGTTGGTGACTTGTTTGACGTTGATAGTTACTTGCTTGTCTATGCCGCCGCGCAACTTAAACCCAAGCCGCTCCTTGGGCACGTGGCTGAATGTGCCCTGTCATGTGAACAATAAAAACAAATATTATTATGGAAGTGACATTTGCCTCCTCTGCGGGAGTCCAAAAAGGTAATAAAGGGTTGACGCATAAAAGACCGTCCCACTCTGTATTACATATTTTATAGTTTAAACTTATCGGTACACATACTCGACGGGAACATCCGTGTGAAGCAAAGTACATGCGGTTGCAGAACCACTTCCCTTTAATGAGAATTTATAGAAGCAAGAGACGGCGAGCAGAGATTGCAATTCCGGGAACTGTCGTTTCACAATCCTGTGGGATCCCGCATGATTTGGCCGTCTGGGGGATACCACACCAACTAGTCCGCATAGCAGTAAACTCGTAAAAGATCGTGCGAAAACCTCCTGCGAAGTGTTTCTACAGTGCGTTTTGCCGCACACCAAAATCGCTAGTGAAATGCGGGATGAAAAAAGTATTGTGAGATTGAAAACAGAACAAGATTGGAATCTCTAATGACGACAGACAAGCGCAAAATCCTCGCTGGTTTATTTATTTATTTATTTATGCTTAATAACAAGTGTACAAAGGCGGTCTTAATGCCGTAGGCATTTTCTACCAGACAACCTTTGATACCCGCATAGAGACAAACATTTGTAATAACTACGGATATTTGTTACAAACTCATGTACGCCAGCTTGTACCGACAATAAACAAACTAATAGAAAGGGTTATCAAATGAAATCAAAAACAAAGTTACCGTCATCAGACATACCTTAGCATCTGTCTCCTTGATATCCACGGTGCATTCCAATACATGCATGAGCTGCATTGGCGGCACGGCGGGCCCTATGGCTTCTGTGAGTGAGCCGGTCATTGAGGGAGCCGCGCTCAACTCCCCCACCAGCGATGAAGCCATTGAGCGAGGGATGCGCTCGAACGCTTTTGCAAAGCAGCCTGTAAAAGAAAATGATATCATCCATATTTTACGCTCATTTCTTCAGCTGTAATGAATTACTATGGATATGACTCTTCATTTGTGCTCAAGTCCCTTGAAAAAGAAAACAAATGAAACCTTTGTTTTGTGTATTTTTTAAACTTTGTCCCACACTAGGATTTCTCGTGCGTTTACAAACACATCATACAATTCCACACACAATACACCCAGACCCGAAACAACTACCTGCAGATCACACAAATATTTGTTCCGTGCGGGAATCGAACCGCGACCCGGAGCGCAGCAGCCGACTGTATCAGCCACTGCACCAACCGCGCCGTCATCATTGCCGTGCTTTCCTACCATACTTCCCGGTTAACCATCCCCAATTGAAATCGAAGTCCTAGGCTGCAAAAAGCTTTCTTAAATATTCAACCCAGTGACAAGCAAGTCATTCGCCAGGTAGTAAGCGTCGGCTCTAGTGTGATCATACGAGGACCTGGAGCCTCGCTTAGGTGCCGAAGATAACCGCTCCAGTGGTTTTAGCCGGTATGAGTCCGGCATACTCCTTCGCCCTCCCCCGGGGCGAAGGAAGTTCATGAAGAATTTCCACTGGGCACCAATAAAAAAAAATAGTAAGCGTCACGCCTGCTCATAACAATTGTAATGCTACCCAAAATCAGTCCAGCATGGCAACACACTGCGCTCGTCACCTCGAGATATTAGTTATTTTAGTCTCTTCTGCCCAGTTATTTACACTAGCTAGTGCTCTACCAACCGGAACACATTAATGTTACAAATTTAAACACCTAGATACTTTTATCTCACTCAGCTGCAAACATCGGGCATTGCGGTATTACGTACCTTTTTTATTTAACCCGGTGGAAATACCTACATCATGTACTTCCTCTCCCCTGGGGAAGGGTGTGGGGGCATGACGGACTCCTATCACCTAAAACCACCGGAGTGGTCATCTTCCATCTTCGGCACCGAACTCGAAAAATCTCCACCGAGAACCCACTGGTACCACGCTTTTCGACATATCCTGGAGGGGATGACTGTATAGCGGTCACACCCTCTAGTGAAGGGGAGGCGAGTGTACAGAATCCATCCGTCCCAGGCATATCTCGGGGGAATTGTACAGAATCCCCCCAAGTCTCCCAGTGTGCTGTGCTGCGCACATGACGGCAAGTGACCACGCGCGAGCCACAGTATTCCCGGGGGTGGCTCGGTATGAGCACGCAGATTCCCCAATATGCGCGCCCGCGACACCCAGGCGCCCCACCATATAGCGACAGCAGGGCAGCAGGTATTTGGTTGGTTTCACAGTGGTGGCATTATACCGTGACCTCGCGTCCTATCTTGTGCAGGTATGCACCGAAACAACAGTGTCCGTTGAATACCTGTATCGGGTGGAATGTTACGCGCTCACTGCTTTGAAGCCAGGCTACGAAGGGCGGCAAGAAGGTCTCGTCGACGTGCTTTTGCTCGTACTGCGGTAGCATGAGCCACTGGCGCCACAGCTCGAGTGCGCGTCACCGAGCCTCCTGGCTCCAACTTCCTAACGCCACTGAAGGCGGGCCTCCACCGCAAATCTCGCGAAGGGATCTTGTTTGGTGATACACCCTCGCATCTATCTCCAGCAGAATATCGAAAGACAGAAACCGCGCCAACAGAGTTTTTGCCTCAAAGGACAGTGTTCGGTATCCTCGTGCGATCCTTATAGCCGCTCTGCACTGCAGACCTTGAATTTTGATTCTGCAGCGCTGGTCGCCCTAGAGTCGAGATGACCAAACTGGGGCCCCGTAGAGTGCTCCTCGTAGGCCTAGCGACTGTCCAGGGTAGGCCCCAGGTACTTCATTTACTGGCCCTCCCTGATTTGCACGTCACCAACGCCTATCCATGAATTAGATAGCTCCCTGCTTTGAGGCAGTTTAGCGCCTCGGTTTCGAGAGGCCCTACCGCAAACGCAGAGCGTGGATTTCGGCCACGACTGTTGCCACCGCTTACTCGGCAAGTTGGATTATTCTCTCGAAGAACTCCCCGCTAGCCAACACAGAAGTGTCATCAGCATTACAGACTACGCGGACGCCAGCGGAGAGAACAACACTGAGGACCGTGTTGTAGGTGAGGTTCCATAAGAGAGGGTCGAGAACCGAACCCTGTGTAACCCCGCACGTAATCTCTAAAAAGTAGTGGTTCTTACCTAGCCAGACTCTTGCGATAAGAGACGTACCACAAGTAATCAGTCCATGAAACTACATGCAAGTACCACTTAAGCACTTATTCTATCGAAGACAATTGAAAAGCGTTCCTTATTGAAACATAGTTCATGTCAAAATCGGCGCAATCACAAGTCACTTCAATTGAACTCAATAAAGTATATAGCAACAATATTCTCGTTGTCTGGTCGATCGTTAGAGAAATTTACATGAAACGAAACCTCTGGGCAGATATAGGTATGACCTCAGGGGCAGACGAACTTTAATCAGTAAGTAGTTAATCAAATTAATTAGGTCAGGGTTCTAAACTGCAACATAGACATTTCTTGAAAAGTTTACACTTTCATGTGTCACCATCATCATTTCAGCCGAAAATCGTCCACTGCTGGACAGAAGCCACCCCCAAAAATTGGTACAACGACCGGTTTGGCTTTGTGTTGTGTGCTTATTGGGGGTTTTGCCATAATCGCCACGCTTGGCAGACGGGTTGGCGATCGCAGTTGTGTTATAAATGACTGGAAGGACGCTGCTGTCCATCTTCCAGCTAATCCCATAGTCGCCTTTTACGACACTCACGGGATGAGATAGGGTGGTGGTACCTACCCATTTCTATTTCCGTACATGGCGTGATTAAGTCGACAAGTTGATGTGCAGCTAATTTCATATTTTATAAATATAGGCATCTTGACTGTCTAATTTATGGAGTGAATGTAGGATTTACTCGATAATAAAGTGCAGTATACTATTGTTGATTTAATAAAAACGTTGCCCCACACTAAGATTTCTCCTGTGTCGTGGGTGTGTTTATAGACATAAACTCCACACACAATACACCCAGACCCGGAACAACTACCTGCAGATCATACAAATATTTGTTCCGTGCGGGAATCGAACCCACGACCCGGAGCGCAGCAGCCGACTGTATATAAGTAAGCCTATCGATTTAGTCCTTTGTTCTTCCCACAAATTAGCCTATCTACCTATATTGATAAGATACAAACGTTTCTGCTCGTCGACTCGTCAACTTATTCACGCCATGTACAGATTTTTTTAATACACTTTACGAGTTTTCCAGCTGGAGCAGCATCATTTTTATGCTTAGAATTATCAAAGCTGTGCTAGAATAACCATGAACTGTTCCGATTGAATAAGCGAGATAAACTACCGATAGTATATAGCACGTTTAGATTTTAGTTAACAATGTTTATGCGCGACGTATGAGTGGGCGGAAACCAGATAAATTAGTGTGATTTTTAGAGATTTACATATATTATGTTACACCTAATACGTGTTTGTTAATACGTTTTTATCACAGAGCAAGTATGGCCGTAAAGGGCTCCGCATTATAATAATCAAATATATAATAAGCAATATATATCAAGTAAACACACGAAAAAATAAATTTATAATATTTAAACTCAAATATAAATACTGCCTTACCTTATGATCAGGTTTATTTTTCAAATTAAAAAGTCTAATAAATACACTTAACAAATGTCCGACAAAACAACACACAATCACACCAAGAACAAATTCTTTCAATAGGTCCAATTACAGTTTAAACATAAATTAACAGACATTTCACAGATACTATTACGATAGAAATAATTTCATGAAACACAAAATTTTAAAACGAATGTAGTACATGCACTGTCCGCTAAAACAACTGGGTTAATGAATAACAGAAAAACGCCAGCGATCCAATCATCCCGATAACAAATCGAACCGGATTATTCTGTTTTTATCAATGTGGAAACGATTTTCTGAAACGGTTTAAAAAAATGTTGATTACATTTTATATTTTTATGAATACTTTTAGCGTCAACATTTTGCTATAAGAAAAAACTAAAAAAATATTTATGTCATAGTGAGACCTTATATCTGCCAATATAAAATATTTCTGCGGTTACTTTAACTTTGGGGTCTTTCACTTTATCATGCTGGTTAAGCACACCATGACTAATAAATTCAGAAGTGAACTAATAACAAAAATAATAAGAAGCCACGGCCTCGCGTTCGGCATCGCGTCAATCGGGTGATCGGGCAGCCTTGGAGCCAGACAGCCGTTCAAGTCCGACGAGTTTGATGACGTCACACAATCGATATTACGGAAATTATTACACTTAATAAACCAGGGGTAGATTTTTAGTCGAATGAAGACGATTCATTAGAATTGTAATTAAAAATTACACGGCTTTGACATAGTATTACTCCTCACGGACAAAAACTGTTTTAAACATAAATCTGCCCGAATATTGTATTATTTATATGGGTGAAAGAATTTCAATTCCAGGGTAAATTTCAAACTTATGTATGTAAGCAGCTTAGTCGGTGGATGAATCCAATTCTTGTAGGTATATCAACAGAATAAGTCTGCGGCAACACAATACGAAAGTCATTTGTTGCCACAACTATGACGATGACAGTACAGACAATTGAGTCAACTGATATCATAGGTTATTAATATTCCTTTCAAAGCACAACCCTATCGCTCACTAAGTAAAAAACAGATAATGAATCAGCACTATCTATTTTATCAGTACAAGATAAAATTCTAACTTCCTCAAGAAAAGTATCAAGTTTATTTTGACTATGTACGTGTTATAATTATGATCTATTATTACAGCAATATCGTGAAGTTCTTTCGTCTAAGGTAATTAAGATTCTGTGTGGAAGTACAAGGCTAATAATTAATTTACCAAATAGCAATTGTACTTAAAAAAAAACTGCTTTTCCTGTAGAAATCATACACGAGACGTTATTTATATTTACGTATAAAATTAACATAGAATTAAGAGCTCATATTCCTACAATATAAATATAATTAGCTCTTAGAAATAAGCTCATTATGTAATGAAATAATTAGTAAATTGAGATATTCAGAAAAAAGCAAACTAACTTCGAACTCAAAATTACGACGGCACGGTCGGCGGAGTGACTAAGCGATTGGCTTTCTGCGCAACTTGTCACTGCTTCGATCCCCGCACGGAACAAATATTTGTATGAACTACAGACAGTTGTTTCAGGTCTGGGTCTGCATGTCAGATATTAAATATTTTATGTCTGTTAACTAACCCACAACACAAGAGAAATCCTATCCTAAAATAGCACAAAAATAATAGTTTACCTCAAGCCTGAAGAAGATCAACCCTGTACAAAGAAGAACCGTTGATAATCACTTAATTGTTTTTCAACACTAAACGACACAATAGCTGTATGCAACACTACTATTACTATTGTGATTACATTCCACAACAACACAAAAAATATACCAGGTCATTAAAAATAAAGTTGACTTTCTTTTTGTTCTAACTATATTTTATTTTAATTAACACTGTAACACTTTACACAACTACTGACGTTACGAAGCAATTATATTATACACTATGTCAATATTTATCTCTAGTTTACTTTGTACGCAATCTCAGTTCGTGCACCTCGCCCGGTGGCACATCAATCAACAGTTTCCACTATCTCATTCATGTTGAAGCCTCAGGCAGGAATGACAATATACTTTGACATTCTGTCCGTCATGTGCACCCACTTTACATAACAAAAAAGGCAATACAACTACGTAATAGTTTTCAACTCTGTAAGAAGTAGGTAAACCACTTCGAGACATCGATTTATTAAGTCTCTTTTTTAGTATTTAACTAGCTTTGGTTTAGCTGGAGGGAATTGCATAGACAATTGTTTTTTTAACGATGCTATTCCTGCTGTACTGTGGGTATCGTTTAGATACAAACTTCACATACAGATATACCCAAACCCAATGCTTGTACGCATTCCATTAGTTGCTAACAGTCACTGGAAACCCGACTAAATGGTTTTTAAATGAACAAGTAATGTTACGTAATTCGTGTGCCGCGCGTCAGTTCTGAACGTAAACTGTCCTCAATTATTTGAACAAGTATTACTAATGTATCGTAACTATAACAACAAATCGTAATAAGCGGAAGGGCAGACGCTTAAATTTGCACAACCAATTTAAATTCGTATGCCGTCGATGTAATTGTGCCTCGTTTTCAGTACAGCTATATCACTTATTAATAAAATAAAGTAGTACGCGTGTCGTAGTCTTCTTGTTGGAATAGAATAAATAACAATATAAGCCGGTAACTGTCCCACAGCTGGGCAAATGCCTCTTCTCATAAGGAACGATCATTCATCTCTCCGTGTTGGTAATTTCAGACCATTCGATCCAGGTTTCCACATGTATTCCGTGTGGTGTACGGATTCCGTGTGGTGTACGGATTCCGTGTGGTGTACGGATTCCGTGTGGTGTACGGATTCCGTGTGGTGTATGGATGTACAGATTTCATCAAATTGAAATCATACCCGATAGATTAGAAATCTATGGGGTATGGTTTGTTCAGCAGTGAAGATCCTTTGGCTGATATTTATTTATTTATTCTTGATGTACAAAAGTGTACAAAGGCGGTCTTAATGCCATAGGCATTTTCTGCCAGACGACCTTTGGGTGATGCAGAGAAGAGACAAAAAGGTAGATGCACCAACAAAATAAATATGAGACTTTAATATACATAGAATACTAATATGTAAACTTACATAAACATTACATGTATATATTTACATATACTAAATAAACATATATACATATATAGTAAATATGTGTAACTAGGACAAATAGAAACAAAATCAGAGCCGAGATGAATCTGCCAACGTCTTATCATATAGGTACTTTCGTACTTTAATTTTAAAGTAGTGCCTACTATTAGCCATGATGGCAGTCAGTGGTGTCTTAATAGAATACAATAAGATTCCAACAAAAAGGAAGTCTGTATATTTCGGCAACGTACCTTACCTTTCAAATAACATATGACACACTTATTTGTGCAGTCACCTAGTACAATCTTTAGAATTCCTGTATATCCTTAACCCGATGTCTTGGTATTTATCATGTCCGTTGAAATAATTTTAATCGAATGTTTTAATAAAATAGTAGATGGAAAGTAAGAGCGGCCAGGACACATTTCTATGATAGATGGACACAAGTAAATAACGAAATGAATAGGGTTCTTTGTGTTACCAAGGAATCGTGTCGCTGCATATTCAGGGCCAGATTCAGGTTGAGCCTGCGCGGCCTGTGCCTAGGCGGGCACAGCTTGAGAGGCGACAGGAGGAAATTACTTAAATTAGATAGACATAGTGGCCTGATAATCTTGGTACAGATATCGTCTATTTAAAGAAGACAACGAAAAAAGTAGTCGACATGTTTTCAGTCTACTTTACTAGCCGTATTAATTGTCAAGCCTGTAAGAAGGCATATCAGACAACAACATGGCGCTATTGGAATTCGATCCACCCACCCCTGTGCACAGTATGGAATGCAGCGCAAAATAAATCAACAGCAAACTATAACAAACAAACTTGTCGGGCGTTTTTTACGTTTTTTAGGGTTCCGAACGTCCAAAGGAAAAAACGGCGGAACCCTTATAGGATCACTCGTGTGTCTGTCCGTCTGTCACAGCCAATTTGCTCCGAATCTACTGGACCGATGAAGTTGAAATTTGGTGCACATATAGATTTCTGCAACCCAAAGACGCACGTGTAAATAATTGAATTTTGAATATAGGGGTCCCTTTTTGGGGGGCAATATAGAAAATGTATGAATGAAGTTTTGAGAACTGTACCTTGTAACATATGAAATGGAAAGGCTCGTTGTGAGGGATGTATTTTTTTATAATTATAAAATATATAGTTGTAAAGTTATTTAAGAAAATATACGATTATTGACCATTCAACTTCTTCCCGTCTTCGTGTCTTCCCGGGGGTCAGTCGGTGTGAGCACGCAGAATCCCCAATCTACGCGCCCGAGACCCGCGGGACTACTCCAAACCTGCCATTAGTAACTGAGATAACTGTAATTGGACGAGCTACACAGATATGATAACCAACATTAACGCTTGGATATCAGAGTGGGGTTTTTCCAGCAGTGCAATGTGATAAGACTTGCAGTAACAGAATGTAAATATACATTCACAAACCACCACAGAAGTGATAGCTTAGTGGCTAAACGCTTGTCTTCCATACAGAAGGGTCTGAGCTCGAAGCCCGTCCGTACATCTGACATTTGATCAGAATTTAATTATCACTTGTGTAAACAGTACGAAACATGCATACCGGGGTCCAAAAATGTTCTCAAACTCGCACTAGGCCAGCATGGTGGACTAAGGCCTAACTCTGAGCTAACGCCTCAGCAGTGGGACAGTAATTGGCTGATTATAAAACCACCACCAACTTGCGGATTAAATACGGATACCATGTGGTCTCCGGCAAAGAATAGACCATCCCTTCCTACCCATGTGTGTTGTAAAAGACGACTAAGGGTTGATATCAAGAAGATAGGCAGTAGCATGTGTGCTAATAACAATATTGTTTAATTTATAACTGTTTTTGTGCAAGCTGTGGCCTCCTTTAATTGAGGGAGTACATTTGTCTGAAACTTTGTAATAATGATTTCTTATGTATATCCCTTGTTGGAAAAAAAAAACATACTGCGATTACCAATCCGCCTGCCAAGCGTGGTGATTTATGGCAACATTTCCTATGACTGCTCGTTGAATTGTCGCCCACACTTCACAACATTATTGTAAGCACGCGTGTAGAATAAACTATCTACCGTTGGAGCATAACAACAGTGATGAAAGGATACCGGTCATCGCCCATAGTAAGTCAGGCCCACTTCGACATGCCGACTATAATCAGAGGGCCAATTCTCGTAATTAATTGACACTGTGACTGAAACTTGACCGAACTGAGATTAAATTATGAATTGACCGAAAAAATGGTATTCTGCTACTCTTAAAGTTCAGTCGGATTTCAGTTTAATCTCGATCTAGTCTCATTTCGATCTCAATTTTGACGTTTATTTAATGAAAATGTTGTACATGTGACAGATCGAAATTTTAGCAGAATACCGTTTTGACTTCGATCAACTTTCGATCCATTTTCGATCTCATTACAGTGTAAGTTCACGTTTGACGTTGTTTGTTAGTTTAGGAGAATACCATTTGTGACATTTTTGACACTGAGACTAGATCGGAACTATATTTTGAACATTTTAAAATTACGAGAATTGGCCTTCAGAATACTGCCAAAAATAAGCAAATATTTATCACTTTACAATAAAAAATTACTGTGGGAATTCAAAGATATTTGAGTGTAAAGATATTGAGATTTGATTTTGAGGTTATAGGGTACTTATATTATATTATACTAGCTTTTGCTCGCGACTGCTCACGCGTGGAATTTGGAAATCTACATCATGGATATTGTTCATACTAAAATACTAAAACCGCGATAAAAAAATGGAGGGTGGGGTTAGGAGGGTGAAAAATACTTTACGACCTATTGTCGTACCTACCAAATATTTTACAAAAAAATACACTAAAATCGGCCAAGCCGGCAATTTCATTCTAGTGTATTCTTCAACAAGTTTGCCGTGTGGTGCCGGTTCAGAATACCGCCACCCCATCTCCTCCCGTGGGTGTCGTAGAAGTCAACTAAGGGATTAGCCGGAGGATGGGCAGCAGCGTCCTTCGAGCATATTAACAGCTCAACTGCGATCGCCAACCCGCCTCCAAGCGTGGCGATTATGGCAAAACCCCCCAGTGTGCCCACAACACATACATATCGGTCCTTGTGGTGATCTTTGGGGGAGTGTGTCCAGCAGTGGACTTCATTCGGCCGAAATGATAAACATTGATTTGCCCTTCAACATTTCGCAACTTCGTTTAGACTATATTACGATTGTAAAGTCCCTACGAGTGAGATTGCGTATACTGAGTTTATTTCGTATTTTTTATCGTTCAATTTAGCAATTTTGCACGGTTTGATTGTTTTGGTATGTTTTCTTAGCGAAGAACAGAAAATGTGATTGAAACACCAGATACCAAATTTTAATATTTAATATTACGTCATTATACAAAAACGTTATTTACAAACCAACAGCTTTTTTGCTCTCCTGTTGTATTTTCATTTTTACAGTTATAATTACAGTGCAACTTATTCTTAATCTAGCCGTTATCCGCCCGCTTCGGCGGGCATAAATTCCAATAAAAAGCATCCCTATATCCTTTGTTACGACATAACCTACATCTATGCCGAACATTAGAATACATTTAAACGTGTGATGAAGCCTCAAACATAAAAAACAACGTCACATTTTTAAAACTAGTAAGATAATGCTACACCCAATGTGTGATAACAACATAATATCAGTTACGTCACATTGCCATGTTCGATTTAACCTTTTGTTATCAAATTAATAGTAACAATAAACTATTTATAATTTGTACAAGAATCTTTTAGGATATTTTAACCGTTGTGCACATGTTTTACCCCTCTGGTAACTTTTTAGCACAACGGAAGCGTTATTCATTTTGTGTTGTTTCACTACAGTTCACGGATTAAGTCGTCGCTCGCAGTAGCATAATAATATCATACTATCTATACAAATAAATAAAATTGAAGTGTCTGTTTGTAATGTCAAAATAACAGCTTTTTACTCAATGCATATGAAATTATATACGGTACATATAACAAAAAAACAATTTTTGCATTTTTGTCTGTCTGTCCGTTTGTTCCGGGTAATCTCCGATACGGCTGGACCGATTTTGACGGGACTTTCACTGGCAGATAGCTGATATTATAAGGAATAACTTAGGCTACTTTTTTTTTAGAAAAATAATTAGGGTTCCGCACAAAAAAAATAAAACCCTTGAAATCCAGTATACATATTCTATGTCAAGTGTCTATGTCGAAGTACTCTAAATTTCTTTTAAATTAAACGCGGGTGAAACCGCGGGTTCCAGCTAGTGGTACAATAATAACGAAACGTATTGAACGCATTGTTACGATACACTGCGTGGTCAAAATTCCAATACTGTAACCTTTCTGTTCCGAGATAAATACATTCTGGACCGGCTGCTTTGGTTATAGCATGCTATGGGCAGGCTAAAACTAAAGCTAAATATTTTTGTCTCGCACGGCGAAGAGATTCGACGATTCAGCGACTAAACTCTTGCCACCTCATGCCATTTATGTCGTCACTGGCGATAGGTCTCTTCGTAGTGTTTTGTTTGATGGTCACTGTAGCTAGAGAAATTAACTTAATAACTAATTGTCTCGCGGTGACGGACGCAGTGTGGTTCTACGCAGGACTATTTCTGAGTAGCGTTACAATTGGTATGAGCAGGCGTAACGACAGCCACTAGCCTAATAACGTACTAGTAAAATAAAACTGGTGAGCAAACTGTTACAGACTTACTTGACACTTGATTGACAGCCTCAGCGATGTGACATCGGAACACATGGCACCTATACACGGCAGACTCCTTGGTCTCACCGTGCGACCACGTGAACGCGAAGCAGGACGCGACCGGCGAGCCAGCGGCGCCGCGTGCGTAGAACGAGATGCGATTCACTGCATACCGGGTCATGACGCTGTTAGAGTCCGCTTGGTAAAGCCTGTGAGAAAGATAGTTACTGATATTGGTGTTCATTATCATAAATAACCTTCCTCCATAGAACGTAATACTGAACAATCCTGAAAGTATATTCACATAATTTAATTCGATTCTATCTCAACGCTCTGATACGTTTCCAGAACGGTACAACCTTCAGTGGAAATTCAACATGAACTTCCTTCGCCCCGGGGAAGGGCGAAGGGGTATGCCTCCTGACTCCTACCAGCTAAAATCACTGGAGCGGTTATTTTCGGCACCGAAGGGGAGCTCCAGGTCCTCGTACGATGACACTAGAGCCAGACCGTTATAACCTACGAATATTCAAGTGGCGAATGAACAGGTTTCTTCTGGGCAAACGTGCACCATCGTCGACCGCATCGTCGCTTAACATCAGGTGAGATAGCGGCCAAAGGCAACACATAATTTTTTTTTTTTTTTTTAAATGAGTTCATAATAATACACGGTGCCGATATAATCACCCGAAACCTTTGAGGACGTGAATCAGTTTACGATTTTCTATCCGAAACAGTTACAAAAATATGTCTTTAATTTTTCATCAAAACATACGTTTATTTTCTAACAAAGTCAATGCAAAACAGCTAGCGGCCAATGGCCTCATGCACCTATCATATGTATATTCATCTCCGCAGTGCGCGCCTCGCCCTCGTTTTGTCTACGAAAAGAGTGTGCATGTAAGCTATAATCGTTATGGATTGATACTAATTACCGAGTTTGAAAACATTTTTTAATATTAATATTGGGATCAGTACTCTTTTTTTTTTTCTTTAGAAGACGTTGCCCCACACTAGGATTTCTGCTGTGTCGTGGGTGCGTTTACAGAGACAAATTCTACATACAATACACCCAGACCCGGAACAACTACCTGTAGATCGTACAAATATTTGTTCCGTGCGGGAATCGAACCCACGACCCGGTGCGCACCAGACGACTGTATCAGCCACTGCACCAACCGTGCCGTCATATAATTTTATTGCACGTCACATAATTTTACTCACACAACAAGTCCTTGCGAACACACTGGTATAGATATAGACACTGCGATTCCATCTCTACTCTCTGGCATAGAGCTTAGTTCCTTCATGATCCGCTGTATGTCGCTCTCGGACTTGGGGTCGGATATGTTCTGCGCACCCAGGTAGCTAACGCCGCTGAATACTGTGCACTCTTGGTCTACGTCTGAAACTAGGTCGATTTAAGTAAATATGGGAAGATGTTTTCAATTTATCAATCAACTTGTATATCATCATTGATATTCATCATAATGATATCAGCTAAAGGACGTCCAATGCTGAAGAAAAGCCTTCCACGGCGATGGGTTAAGTTGTATCCGCAACCAACTCCTCCCAGCCACCTTCACCAGGATGTCTACCCATGTTGTTGAAGATTCTCTCTTCTGATTTCTGATTCGATCTCGTAGACAAACTCAATGCGGTGGTATATAAAATTGAACACATTGATTTTGCTATCCATCAAAGACATGCATATCATTAATCACCACTTATAGTTACTACCTCCTTCTTTAACAAAGCAAGACATATTTATATTCACCTTCATCGTCACTTTCTGTCGGCTTCATGTGGTCGTGTTTCTCTGTAGGTGAGGGAGTTGACACGTCAGCAGACGTGGCACTGTCCAACATCTCGTAGAACTTAGAACCACCGACAAGCCGGCACGACTCCTGGAACGTTAAAGAAAATGCATATGACGTAAGTAGTACTCCAAGTAGTATTCCAAGAACTGAAATGAAGAACAATACCAGGGCCCTTACTCGCTTTGTCATGTGAAATAATTCCGCGCACGGAACACGTCGTTAACGAAATATCAGTAGCCGGATTAGAATATAGCAGCACTCCATCTCCTTCCGCGGATGTCGAAGTCGACTATGGTACTCTAAATCAGCAGCGTCCCTTCTGCGGAACAGCAGCCATTCTGCGCTCACCAACCCGCCTGCCAAGCGTGGTGTGTATTTGCAAATGCCCCCCAGAATGTCGACACAGTTGTGGCAATCTATGTGGGAGGCATTTACTCAGCAGTGGACATCATATCGTAGGTTTTAAAATATATATCTTAAAAAATACTATCTAAAACGTACGATAAAATTTCGAAAGGTAACTGATTAAGTAGCACATCTCAAAACGTATGAAAATAATGGGCTGCAGATGAATCTAATGACAGAAAAAAACACCAGTAGCACCAAATTTATAAAAAAATAATCTAATCTTTCGAATTAAGTATATCAGTTACCTCGTACAAAAAGAAAACATAACAAATACCTATTTCTAACACCCTATTAGTTCGTCTTGACGCGTCTGTGAATGTCGACCTACAAAAACATCCCTTTAGCACCCCTCCTACGGTAAATGCCGAACGATGTATACACAACAGGGTAACTTAAAGGTCACAGAGAAGACAAAGAATTAGGGTCATTGTCTTTCGCTATTATTCCGCAGGGAACTTATTTTGCAGATAACTTTAAAAAGTCAAATAGGTTTTGGAATTATTGAGTCTTAAAGAAGTATAAGTAGTCACAGTTAAACTAGTTCAATCTAACATAAACGTTACTTTTTATTGAATTTTAATTCAATAATCGTTATGCTGTTGAATTATTAATACGTTTACAAAACACAAATTGGCTTTATTTATTCATAATAAATATGTTGATGACAACAATTGTGTACATGAGCCCTGCAAGGGATCCGCAAGCATTTATTTTAATGGCTATTGAATCATAAATTGTAAATGAATCATTATCCTTATCCTTTAATTGTATTAACTTGGGTACGGAGTGTATGTCATCAGAGCTCGTGATTCGCGAACGACGAACGATTACAGTTCCTGTGCTTTGAAATATTTGGCATAAAGTTCAGTGCCTCAGTGCATACGAAGTTATAGGTAACTATTTCTTAGTAAAATGCTTGTAAATGTCGGTGTAAGAATCCTAAACCACAGGCAATAGACTAATTCCTTCATGTCAACAAATACTGTACTCCATTGTAGCTATAGTCATGACAGCACCCACTCACATGACACCGATGATCCCGAGGGAATGGTTATCAGGGCCAAAATTAAGTCACAAGCACTTTAGCATAATAATTATGATAAACAAAATGGCATGTAATTATCAGAGAACAAAGTTAAGTACATACAGAGAACTTTTCCCACATAAAAAATAATTTAAATACCTTTTCCACTATTTGTGAATATATCTTCGAGCGCGTCATGGTTAATATATTCACTTGAAGGCAAACCAATTTTATTATTATATAGCACTATATATAACACAATTCAATTACAAACGGCAGTATAAATAATCTACAATGCATTTGATACGTGTGCCTACCATGGATTGAATATTAAACTGTATAATATTTCTCCCAATGAATCATACGCCGACCGCAACATCTCTACAGTGACCGATCTATATACTATACTATATTATCAAACGAGGCTATATCTTTACATTGGTAATTTTTATTTATAGTTTCAAAAGAAATGTCGAAGCAACCATTTTTGGAAACGTTATCGTTGACTATCCGTCCAAAGGTAAAGACAATCGCCAAAATAACAGTGAACGGATTTTGATTGAACTTGCTATTAACTAACGATGGGAGATTCAACTTCGTTATTCAACTGGTTATTTCGTTTAAGCGATTACAAGTGAACAATATCGGTGATATTCGATTGACATTCATCGCAGTGCATGGTTCACAAATTGCGATGTAATGTTTGGCGTCCACTCTGTCTGGTACCCTACCCGGTAGCGAAATTAGACAAAATAGACGGCAAACAACTGACGACTTTTTTGTTATATACAACTTTGATGGACGTGTTTTTAAACGTCATGTTGAAGCCCAAAATTGTTTTCGATTGTTTATTTTCATTCGATTGTCGGCGACGACAAATAAATCGAACAGCATTGCACAAATGTCGATTTATTCGATTGTATTTTCAGTAACGCGCGCCCATCGCTACTCACTATGTTATCACTTTATCAGTGCATCAAAGGAGCCTCCACGAGTGACGATACGGAATACCTTACTAGGTTCGTCTATCGCACCCTGCGAAATATTTCCAACACGGCATGAGCTACTTCTATCTATACAAATAAATAAAATTGAAGTGTCTGTTGGTAATGTCAAAATAACAGCTTTTTACTGAATGCATGTAAAAGTATATACGGAACATATAACGAAAAATGCATTTTTTTGTCTGTCTGTCTTGTTTGTTCGCGTAATCTCCGAAACGGCTGGACCGATTTTGACGGGACTTTCACTGGCAGATAGCTGATGTTATAAGGAATAACTTAGGCTACTTTTATTTTAGAAAAATAATTAGGGTTCCGCGCAAAAAAATAAAAACCCTTGAAATTCAATATATATATTCTATGTCAAGTGCCTATGTCGAAGTACTCTAAATGTATTTAAAATTAAACATGGGTGAAACCGCGTGTCCCAGCTAGTATTAAATATATCTCGTGCTGACAGTAGAAGGGGCTGCTTAGGCACTTGCGCTTGGCTTGGTAATTAAAGCAATTGCAAAAATATTTCGACTAGTAATAAAAAATATTACAGTTAAGAAAGATACTATAATAAGGAACTGACATAAATCTCTACATCAAATATAACAATACATTTTCAAGTAACAAGGAAAATGGAAGTAGGCAAGCCTATTTTATATAGTTGGTAAAACCCTACACTTCTGAACGTATGTAACATAGCTATAAAAACAGATATCAATTGTTTACCTTCCCACTCACAATGATCGAAGCCATGTCCTTCGCCTTATTAATAAACAAACCCGACATTCTTCACTAATTTACATCGTCTAAAGTTTATTATCACAGCACACAAACATTTTTCTACTGGTGGTCACTGCACTTCCAATATGTACACAATAAATAAAGGTATTTCTTGTTATAATAGTAGACAAGGCAGAATATAGAGATGACCGTCCAGGTGCTAGTAACAAACAGAATGGACGCACAATGGCTGGAAACCAAAACAACTTAATGTCATTTATCGTACGTGAACACCGATTGTAATACATTGGACACACCAGTGACACATATCGGCAAATATTTCACATACGTATTATGTAATATGAATTAGCAAAAATATTCAAAGGTTATTGTTTTAATAGCTTTTACAATTTCCATATCAGTAAAAAAATATTTACGATAAGAATATAATCAAAGACACTCGAATAATAAATACTTATGTCACGATGTTGGCAATATCGATGGCCGACCTTTAAAACTGGTCAACAGGTTTTAAAGCATTTATGACAAACTAGCTGTGTCCCGCGGTTCCACCCGCCGTTTAATTTAAAAGAAAGCGGATTATTTATAAATATAAATAATTATTATGTAATAAGTATATTTATTGGATTTCATGGGTTTTAATTGTTTTCCATGGACCCCTATTATTTCTCTTAAATAACAGTAGCCTATGATACTCCTTATGACATCAGCTATCTGCCAGTGAAAGTCCTGGCAAAATCAGTCCAGCCGTTTCGGAGATTAACCGGAACAAACAGACAGAAAGACACAGCTAGACAATTTATTTTTTATTTTGTTATAAGTACCGTATATATTTTATACGCATTTAGTAAAAAGCTGTTATTTTGACATTACAAACAGACTCAATTTTATTTATTTATATAGATTATTTGAGTTTCAAAAGCCTAGTACAAATTATGAATAAAAGATTCTGAGCAGCTACCTATAATGAATTAGATTAACGAATCGGAATCGGTTCATCATTTCGGCCGAATGAAGTCCACTGCTGGACACAGGCCTCCCCCAAAGATCACCACAGCCACCGATATGGATGTGTTGCGGGCTCATTGGGGGGTTTTGCCATAATCGCCACGCTTGGCAAGCGGGTTGGCGATCGCAGTTGAGTTGTTAATGTACTCGAAGGACGCTGCTGCCCATCCTCCGGCTAATCCCTTAGTCGACTTTTACGACACCCATGGGAGGAGATGGGGTGGTGGCATTCTGAGCCGGCACCACATGGCAATCGGTTATCAATATAAAATCGAATGTAGGTATGAAACCCACTCATTTGAGTCATCAGCAAGTTATACCTCATTAAAAAGGGGAAGCGTTGAACGCGCTATTAAACAGATTTATATTGAATTACAGATTCCCTGAATACACATAATTATGTAGCGCGTACCAATAAAATATACACAGTCGCGCAAATGTGCTTCTATTTCCCTGATTAACTACAAATAAGGCAAAGGCAATTTGACGGCACGGTTGGTGCATTGGCTAACACAGTTGCTAGGCGGTAGTTGTTCCGAGTCTGGGTGTATTGTATGTGGAATTTATGTCTGTAAATGCAACCACGACACAGGAGAAATCCTAGTGCGGGGTAATGTTTAAAAAAAACGCGGATGATTTTAGGCTTAATATCAACTATTTTAGTTTTCACAAGGGAGTTTGTTATCAAGGCAGTCTCATTAATACGGTCGAAAAATATATGTAAGCTTTGTGTTCAACGCCTAATTTAAGGTTCACAGATAACAGTGTTAATAATCACTCGCTCCACATTTTAACTGACCCGTGATTAGTGCCTTACATAATTTTATCGCATAACAGTACATGAGTAATAAAATTTATTTTATCGATGTATGATAAATAAAGTACGATAAATAATTATGGTTCTGGTGTCTATTTTGTAAACACAGGCAGTAACTTGGTGTTAGTAATGTAGGTAGTCAGTAGTCACTTTCCAGCATTGCACTCATGTACCTACTTCACACGTCTCGGGAATACGTGAAATTACGGATGTGTTGGTTGTAGAGATTCCTCGTGAACCTGTAATAGCGGACTGGGAATCCCATGATTACATATTTTCTCACAAGTATTACATTATATCCTATCAGAGGTTCCTATTGCACTAAGTCGGCATAGCAACCTTAGTTCCACGAAGTCCTAATCATCATTTCGGCCGAATGAAGTCCACTGCTGGACACAGGCCTCCCCCAAAGATGTCCACAACGATCGATATGGATGTGTAGTGGGCTCATTGGGGGGTTTTGCCATAATCGCCACGCTTGGCAGACGGGTTGGCGATCGCAGTTGAGTTGTTAATGTACTCGAAGGACGCTGCTGCCCATCCTCCGGCTAATCCCTTAGTCGACTTTTACGACACCCATGGGAGGAGATGGGGTGGTGGCATTCTGAGCCGGCACCACACGGCATAGTCCTAATATCGACTGCGAATTCATGCATATATCTCGTTAAAAAAGAACTTTACGCTACTTTCAAAATATTTATTCCTACATCGTGTGACTCTATCATATTTCTATTATCTCACCTAGCAAAGAAATTAGCATCGCAGACTACAGACGTCCTTGGACGCCAAATCTTAGAGGCCGAATTTTAATGTCCTTGTGAATCGGATCATAGATCCGTAGTAGAACAATTCGTTTTGCGAATGATTAGATCAAGAAATTTGTAACTGCTCTGCTTGCTTTTAGACAAAAATTAACTAAGAACAATAAAATTAGTCAAGAGCTTAAATATATAGAAGCTAACGTAACAAGCCTGCAAAGTGTGCTCGAGAAAAACCCTACAGCACTTAACAACCGAACCTGGGGAACTTCACTATAGAGATCACCGTGCGATGGAGAGCCAGCCTGACACTCTCCTTCTCGGTGGCTGACTTTGCATGCCCATTATGGCACGATCTACTCACGCGTAGGAAGTTGTCAAAGCCCTGAATGAGATCTATGGCATTATTACCGAATGTCTCAAAACCATGCCTCTTAAATGTTATACCAGCTGGCGGGATGTAGAAAAAACATCAAGATTCACTCGCCACTAAATTTCCTTTTTCGAAACGAAAACAAGTAGCAGATCAACCGTGTGGTGCTTGTTTACTACCACGGAACTAAACACCTATCACCACCGGACCCTTTACCGATCCGCAGAACTCCCACTTTCTCGAAACGAACTGCAGTGCCCAATGGTTTCTAGAAGCTAGGCTTTGGAAGTCCCGTAACCATCTAAAAACCCAAGTTGGTTATACAGAGTTTACTTGACAAATGCCAATTTCTTGCCTGGCCAGTTGTTCCCAGTCACCTGTTCCGGGAACGATTCAATGCAGCGTAGAAATAAGGAAGTAGAAGTTGCCATTCACAGCTCAAAACCCGTAGGACCCGTACAAATCAAGCCATTGTACACGAATAGAAGACAATAAATGCATAAATACATGTAGTATCTTGATTACACTGAACTTTAAACCGAAGTATGTAATCAAGTTTTTCATAAAACTTCGGTCGCTAATCCACAGTTAGAACGAATATTTAAAATGCGAAAGTGATTATCATCCTAGCATTTTCATAAGAATTAATGGGAGATAAAGTTAGACCGGTGGTCATACTTCGGGTGTCTGACTGTCCGTCAGAACCTTTGAAGGACAACGGGGACCGACACGTTAACCCTTATCGAAGCACGAAGGGGTCTCGATACGTAAAGGATGATCGCCCTTCCAATACATGTAGAGAATCGAGGTAATCGATCTATCTGAGCGTAAGCCAATTTGCGGCACAAAAATATATAAAAGGCAATCCACAATAATCCGACTTAAACTAACTATATAATCGAAGTAATTTAATTCACTCTTGCATAAACGTACATACGTGAGGTTCCAAATTCACCGTGTGTCCACAGGGTGAATACAATAAAGTTGATCTCCGCGCCGCGTTAAACCAATTTACTGCGGGAATTGGTGTCCCAATTGCAAGTTTTACGGTCAAATAAACTCAAACTGTAGACGTAATGTCGTCAGCACTATCGCAGCGCTGTTCGTTAGATTTATATTGCATTTTAACAATCCGTTTATGACGTGTATGAGTATACGTAATATATATGTACCTATGTTATACAAAATGTATGCGTTCATTTCGGTATGGAAAATGAAAGAAAACACGTGTCGGCTACATCTTATCATGAGCGAGTTGTAAGTGTCGATTAATGCAACTAACGCCCTAGGAACCAGCCACAACTGTAGGTAGGCATAATTGGCTAACTGAATAGAATTAACTTATTTTGCCGTTGACAAGTTAAGATTACTTATGAATTGTTGTTAGGGTTAAATTACCATAATAAGGTTGTTTTTTTTAAAAAAACGTTGCCCCTCTGGCATGTCATTTCTCCTGTGTCGTGGATGCGATACAAACACTAATTTCACACACAATACACCCAGACCCGCAAAAACTACCTTTTTTTTTTTTGTGTCCAGTGGAAATTTTACATGGAACTTCCTTCGCCCGGGGGAAGGGGTATGCCGGAAGGTCCTACCGGCTAAAACCACAGGAGCGGTCATCTTCGGCACCGAAGGGGAGCTCCAAGTCCTCGTAAGATCACACTAGAGCCGCCCATTGGTGCCACGCCTTTAGGCACATATCGGAGGGGACGACTGTACAGCGGTTTCTGTTGAGGCCCCATGCGCTCTTGCGGGAACCTACCAGGTTCTCGCAGAGATATACTGTTGAGTAGCGGGCGTTCGGGCTGAAAGTGGCACTCGCCCTCGGCCTGAAGCGGTCCTAAATTGGCGCAGAGGCCCAAAGCGTCATCATGGGCGAATAGAAAAGGAGGCTGGAGATACGTAGCGCTGGTAATAGGGCCGTGGGGGTATTGAGACGATCCTAGAGGAGTAAGGGCGGGGCGCGCCACGGGATGCTGTCCTTCCGTCTGGTGCAGGTATTGTCGGTGCATGGCGGTGGAGTCGAGGATTGTCACTCAGTCTCCGCTACTAAACTAATTAACAATAGGTAACAAAAAGAAACCATTGTTATGTGCGGGACATTCATCATATCGGCCGAGTAAAGTCCACTGTTGGACACAGGCCTCCCTCAAAGATCACCACAACGACTGATATCGCTGTAGCGTGCTCATTGAGGGGTTTTGCAGGCGGGTTGGCGATCGCAGTTGAGTTGTTAATGTGTTCGAAGGACGTTGCTGCCCATCCTCTGGCCAATCCATTAGTCGCCTTTTACGACACCCATGGGATGAGATGGGTTGGTGCTATTCGTAGCCACCACAGATACCACACGGCACATTGCATAAGAACAAAATGGTTGTGAAAATAGAAAACTATTCTTATAACCATAGTAGAAACGAATGGCGTTGCAAATTCGTTGATAATAGTACTTTTGTTTGTTGATACCGTTTCTCACTGTGCCAAATCTCCTGGGCTCAATTGGGTTTTATTGAGTTACGTCCCAAACTGAATGTCCCAGCTATGATAAAGCACTGTTCTTACAATGTTTCTACTGAATAAATTCACTAGTGGTGTAAGAAGCAGGGATCAGGACTGTTCGTGACGCCAAGACATTATTTTTATTAGAATATCATTATTGTACTCGTAGATATATAGTGTATTTACAATATGATGATCTTGGAACGGCTGATCACACTAAAAACATGTGATCCATTGTATGCATACATATTAACATGATGAATTAAATGCTCTATTCTGTACACATTAACATCTTCTCAAAATTGATGTCGCGCGTGGTACGGTTTGATATGAGCAGTAAAAACAATGAAACCGTTTGAACGCTGAATACTGAAGCAATGCGTATCATCCTCACCAAATGATAAAACAATATAAATGTACATGTCAAATTATAAAAATGTATATGAGTATGACAGACGGGGAGTTTGTTGCGCCGTTTCTTCTCCCCAGCTTAAACACTAGGAAGTGGTGAAGGGTGGGCTTATATGGGTGCTGTCTTATGTTGACATTCAAAACGAACTATTTTATAGTCTATTTTGAATAAAATATTTTGACTTTGACTATATCTAGACGAAGAACTTATAAGCGGTGGTCATTATCCCCGTAAAACGATGCAATGTTATTCTTAGATTGGTAGCAGTCTCTATAACGTGAATAGCGGAGGATAACTAGAATATAGTACAATAATTCGAGTATTGCTAGATTAGTAGGGAACATGCGTAAAGCCAAATAAAAATGCAAAATGTATTGAATATACACTAAAGAAATTTTTACCAATAGATCTATTCTATTTCTACATTAATTACAACAATAGTCCTTGGATAAAGACGAAGAGCATAATATCCATAACAAACTATCGCAGTAGCTGTCTTTAAAGGATAATTCGCCTTAAGTAATGAGTGCAACGTAATGCAATTTATCAAAATGATGCAATTGGTGGACTGTTCTGTGTATATCAATAACAATATAATGGCGCGACCTTGGTAAACCATTTTCTCTATGTCGCCATGTCTACAATAAAATATACTATAAAAAATAATATTTATGACTGATATTAAGAGGGACAAGGTTCACAAGTCATGTCAATACTATGAAACCATATTCTGTGTAGTTCTGGCACAATGCACAAATAAATAGACAATGTAGAGCCGAGCCTACATGAATACAGTGTATAACAATGGACTGGGATACTGATGTAATATTATCAAAAAACATTGTATAATTCAATAAGCATTCATAAAAAGTTTTGTGCCTTGTAGATTGTCTCAGTTACGGAAGTTACGTTATGCCTCCCAAAACTATTAATTATTGTTATTTAATTTTGGCTGTGCAGCATGTTTGCTAAAGTATTCTCACTGCACGTAACATTTAAAAATAAACAAATTTATTGGATTAGGAGAGTCTACTGTGAGAACTTAAAAAATGTCAGAGGAGATGCTGATGATCCGTCGCCGACGTATGGACGGAGAAGGGGAGAGTAGGAAGGAGTGGACTTCTGGTACTCATCACTCACCACATAAAATGCAGTTACACAGTGTTGCTACTTTGCTCCAGTATTCTATTAGACCAAGGTATTTCCCTGGCCGAGTCAGCCCCATTTCCAGCTGTTTTTAACTACTTTCTACTGCTAGGCTACCACAAAAGGAAATGTCATCAAATGATTGTTATGAACACAGTATACATTTTACACTTATAACTGCTAGATATTTCGCAGACTAAGACAGATTCACTATTGAAAAATTATTGCACATGTCTACAATTTTACTGGTTTATGTAGTGATTGGTATGTAACTAAAACATGCAAGGACTAGAGTTATGTATGAATTAGTAAGCTTTTTGTTCTATTGCAAGCATATTTCTGATATTATTTTAACAGACTCTGATATGTGTTCATGTGTGGTGTCCAGTTTAAGAATATGCACCACTCCATCTCCTCCGATGGATGTCGTAAAAAGCAACTTACTCTAAACCATAGGGATGGGCAGCAGCGTCCCTTCTGTGGAATAGTAGCCATTCTGCTCTCACCTACCAGCCTGCCAAGCATGGTGAGTACTGGCAAATTTCCCCCAAAATGATGACACAGCAAGTAACTGGTTGTTGAGGAAATCTATCGGGGAGGTCTTTGTGCAGCAGTGGATGCTTTTTGGCTTCTATGAAGATGATATAGATGATGATGATAATGATGATATCTGGGTTTAGCATCTTTAAGGTTTTGATAAGACTTTGTCTCATTCTTCAGTGTTTAAATAATGTCAACATTCTCCATGCGGCATAAATCAATACCATTACTCAACCTAGAAATTGTACCTAAAAATATCCTAACTAGAAACCTTGAAATATAGGTTTTATTTATTACTTTGATAAAAAACTTAAAATTGTAATTAATAAAGTTTATTAATTTTAACTAAATAAGTTAAACCTTATAATTGTACAATTATTAAATCAAAATTTAATTTATAATTATTTGACATTGTAACTAATAACTAAACTAAGATCTAAATTAAGAAATAAATTGAATTGTAGATATATATCTCATTGAATTGACAAATAATAATTGTAAAATGAAAGATTTAAAATTTGCTTGTGGTAAATATTATTGTTACTATGTGTAAATAACTATTGTATGCCAGTACCTGGTGAAACATGTATAAGTTCATAAAAAATGTTTTGTAACACCTTAATGTACCTTGTTTGAAGCAATTAAATAAATAAATAAACATATTCAGGAATGTAAATTTTATAATAGAACACAAAACCAATTTCTATATCTTATTATTAAACAACAGACACTAGGGAAAAGCGTGCCCATTGTCCTACAGTCTACTGCTTTAAGTTTAGTGGAATAAGGCACACAACAACTAACAAAAAATGCTTACTTGTTCACTCAATGTGTTATTCTGTACTGCAGCACCATCAACATCACTCATTTTAACCTCGGTATCACTCTCTACCTCAAATATAACCTTGTACAGGTCTAGACCCTCCGGTACGTTGGACTCTATGTTTGCCTCCGGTCTGATTGTGAGCTCCTGATTAATAAGCTGACTGCGACTAACTCGAAGAGAGCCCTGCAATGTTTCTGATATGGCCTAAAATCAAATAAAATTATGGAACTCACTGATAACATTTAAGTTTATTGACATCTCAGTCCACTACCAATTTTTTTATTTATTTACATTTATAAATAAAATTCGAAGTAAGTATATAAAAGAAATAACAGTAAGTGAACAAGCTCCCATATTATAAAATATAATTCAAGGTCAATATATTAAATGGTGTGTCATGGGAGAGACTAAAGTTTTTGAAGGGATACTGCCATTTGATTATTATCTAAGAGCAAATTAATATTACAGCACTGTTAATTATTATTAAAATTGTATATATATTAACTCGCGAAAACCTAAGACATCAAGTGATAATAATTTTTTTTTAGTAATACTTAGATTCGGAAGCAGGTTTCCCTATATTATTTTGTATATATACACATATAATTTAATATTCCCCACAGATTCAAGAGAGCGAATAAAATACCTCGTTGATATGCTGTTAAAATATGTATGTAAATTATACAGAATGCCAGACTCACCTGATGACTGCAACACTGTTAAACAAATAGTCATCACATTGCTTCTTCACCAGTCTCAAATATGCTCTAAAGTGCATTCTTACATGCGAAACGATGAAAAATCGCGTGAAAAACGAAGTGTTCACTTACGTCGCTCAAAATGTCTTCCAAATCACAACATACATTTGTAGTGAATACGGGCGTCGGGCTCGGTGTACGTGATCGATCACAGTAAAAATCTATATCTACCGGGTCCAATACCTCTTTTGTCTGATATTCATTGAACTCCATTACTGCATGCTGTTGGGAAACATTCAGAAAAACTACTTATATATTTCACTAACACTGCTGCTAGACTATACGATACGACTCTCTTAAAAAATAAAATCACTATGATACCACATCGCAATATAACACCATCTTACCCATCGATTTTTAGGTTCTCTTGCGAGAACAAAACATTTTAACAATCAGTTCTTTCTATCATATCAAAATTCGTAAAAAGAAACTGCGGTAGGTAGGTATTTACCGATAGGTAGCTAAATTGATTGATAGATAAAGAAAACAAAACGTCAAATTAAAAATGTCAGCCGAAGAAAAAACCCGTTCCACGTAGTTACCAAAATAAATAGGATAAATTAAAATTATAGGCTGTTCAGTAAATAATGGATTTAAATACTCCCTCTGATCCTGATTGTCGGCTAAAATGGGGGTAATGCATAGAGGCAATCACCTATCTATTACAAAATTGAATCCACCGATCTCTTCCTGAAATCGAACCCTAAGCCCGGCCGCAGATTGTCAAAAAACGTCTGTAAGAAAAATTCTAACTGTCGCCGGAAGGCACCCTGCACATACATTTTGTAAGCCCCGCAGTACGGTACCTATGTACTGTCAGAAATTCGCCAGACTGAACGTCCGGTTCTAATGGGGCCTAAAAGCCGATATATACCGGGTCCGGCAAACATTTACACTAGACAATTTGGCAGAGATACTGCATGCAGGGCCCCGCAGGTAGTGCTTTGAGTAGGACGCCTAACGCTCGCCAGATGCATACCAGCCGGACGTCAGATTTTTTTCTTATTAGAATGATTTTATAATTATGAATTATAATTAGTCTGAATGCGCGCTCTCCACATTTTGTACTAAACCCCGCACACTTTCAGAAATTGGCTTCAGTGTCGAGAGGACGCCCGTGAACCGCACAAGTGAGTATATGAGGTGAGATTGACAGAAATTACCGAATTATCACTACAAGAGCGGAGGTTGAAAAATCCCTTGTAAACTGTATGGAATATTTATGATAAAAACGATCAAATAAAATCTAGAGGAGCTTGGCTTGGGATGATATTTGTAAAACTATTATTCCAAATTGGAATAATTTAAATGACGAAGATAAAAATAAATTTATTAGCTGTTTGTTTACTTTTTTAACATAGAAGAATATAGTAGGTATATGTGCCTAAATACTTCGACTTGATTATTTCGGTTATGGTTTGGTCGACTAGTTAAAAATATCATACCTATGTTATTAAGTACCTACTTAAATAATTACGTACATGTAAACAAACTCAAATAGAAAATCTATCGCCAAGCACCTAATGATGTGTTCGGAGCTGGGAGCCAGTTCTCTTCAACCATCTTTAAACCACTTAATCACTTATCAGCGGGTGAGATAGTGGTCACAGGCTAACCTATCAGCAATAAAACAAACTCACTTCTGAAACGGCTGAACGGATTTTGATGAAAGGGCATGGGCACATTTCTATTAAGCTAACGCTAATAATATTTTGCACGATCGGCAGTTCGGCTTCACGAAGGGTAGATCGACTACAGATGCAGGTGCGAAACTAGTCACTCATATTTTAGAAGCCTGGGAGGGCTCACATGATGCTATTGGTATTTTTTGTGATCTTTCCAAGGCTTTTGATTGCGTTGATCACAATACGCTCATTTGCAAATTGAGTCACTACGGAATTCGTGGTCGAGCTCTCGAGCTTGTATTATCCTACCTTTCTGAAAGACAGCTTAAAGTAGGTATAGGCGGCATGACATCTTCAGGGTCCCTAGTGAAAATGGGCGTGCCACAGGGCATTCAGGCATTCTGGGCCCATTTCTATTCCTAGCCTACATAAATGATGATGTCAGCATTATCTAATATAGTATTATTTACTGATGCCACATCCCTTATTTTTAAAATCAAGAGGAGTGTCAATGAAGTTACACACCTTAATGATAGCTTATCCTCCCTGTCTAGATGGTTTGCTGCAAATAACCTTTTATTGAATAGTAATAAAACCAAATGTTTAAAGTTTTCATTGCCAAATGTACCTCAAGTCAAATTGGAAATAATTCTTGAAGGCAACAAACTCGAGATAGTAAATGAAACTATTTTACTAGGTATAGCCATTGATTCGAAATTACAGTGGGGCACTCATATAAAGGCTCTGTCCAATAGGTTAAGTTCTGCTGCATTTGCAGTCAGAAAAATTAGGCAACTAACTGACGTAGCCAGACTTGTATATTTTGTGTATTTCCACAGCATAATGTCATATGGCATTCTATTGTGGGGAGCGGCGGCTGATGTAGATTCAATATTTATGTTACTGAAAAGGGCCATCCGCGCCATCTATGATATGGGTCCTTGTGAATCACTTAAAGAGTTTTTGAAAAATATTAATATACTTACAGTGCCCTCCCTTTACATTTTCGAAAATATTATGTTTGTCCGTAAAAACCTGCTAATGTTAAATGTAAAGAGCGACATTCATTGTATAAATACTAGAAATAAACATAAAATAGTTGTTCCTAAATTTAGATTGTCAAAAACCAATAACTCATTCTTAGGAAACTGTATTCGATTTTATAACAAGATACCTAAAGCAATTACTGATCTAACAGATGGGAAGTTTAAAGCGCACGTTAAAACAGTTCTCATAAAAAATGCCTACTATAGAGTTAGGGACTATGTTGACGATAGGGACATATGGCGTTAGCTACTTTCTGCACATGTGGCTTCCCGGGTAACCAATTATATGTGAGGTGCTCTTTGTACTGTGTAGCTGGTATATTTATATTTCAGCAATGTGTTGATAAAGTCTTAGACACATTTATGTGATATCTAATAATTTGTGTAACACCTACATAATTCAATATTGTAACCTCAATTATTTTAAAAGAGTATCCATGGAGTTTCTTTCCGGTTCTTCTCCATAGGATCAACTAATTGGAACTCAGCAATTTAAACTCTGACGTTTTATAAGTGCCAGTAATTGGTTTATTTAAAATAAAAATATTTGACTTGACTTGGATGAATAGCCTAACTGGGATTTGGGATCAAATCCCATATACCTTTACAAGATGCAGGTGTATACAAGCTCAATTGTGAATCTGGTCTCTCATATATAGGTAAAACAAAGAGACACATAGGAACCCGCATAAAGGAGCACATTGCCGACGTTAAACATCGATGCTACATTCGCTTTGATAAGCCACAAATCCTGGCTATAGAACAGCGTTTTATACCTAGGATGATTCGCGAAGCTATTGAAATAAAAAAATATCCTAATTTCAATAGAGATGATGGGTGGACCTCACCATCAGCTGATGGTAAGGTCCACCCATGGGATCCTGCAATGCAAATTATTAAAGCTAAAACCAAGCAATCCAATGAAAGATCTCACGACACTATCACCTCATATTGCATGCAGAACAATGTTTCACAGTGACAAGCTAGCGTGACAGCAGTAACGTGACACCAACTCGGCATTATAAAAGCTAGCCGCCAGTGATAACAAATCGCCCGACCGTCTGGTTCTCAACATATGAGACTTCTTGTCAAATCGCAGTTTCCGATATCAAGTCACCGGTGCTCTCTCATCCTAGCTCATCCTCCTTGTGGGACTCCAGCTCATCATCAGAGCTGGAGTCCCACAAGGATCCGTGCTAGTCCCACTATTATTCACACTGTACACCAATGACATCCCCAAACGACGTGCTAATACGAACCAATTAGCACTCTTCGCCGATGACACGGCCATTTTCTACTTCGGTTACGTTCCCGATAGTAACAAAGATTCTCCAAGTCACAACCAACGTCTACGGGAAATGGTTTAGGAAATGGCGGATTTAAGTTAACCCCATCAAAAGCAAAGCCGTATTTTGAAAATTAGGCGACAAAGTGAGAGCGCGAAGCCCAGAAAAAAAAAACTATAACAAATCATTCATTCAATTTCATTCCGCGCCCGACGCTCGCCGCAGACGGTCGTGTTGTGCTCGCGCTCTCCGAACAGTGTGCTGTGTAGTGTTTTTCAGCAATCCGTCCCGTCGGATTGCAGTCACTTCAGATAAATAATAACTTGCCTTTTTGAAGGCAACGATTGATTTTATTTCTTTGACGGATTAAATTCACCGCGTATTGTGCCCCTTTTTGGGAAAAACCACTATTTGGTGGTCCTCGGCAGATACCTTAAAGTGCTAACGAAGCCAAATGTATACTTACGGTTATAGAAATTTATACTTCGGTTACAGAAATCATTTCATTTCAGCCGAAAATCATTCACTGCTGGACTGAAGCCAGAGCCAAAGATTGACACAACCACCGGTATAGTTTTGTGTTGTGGGCCCAATATGGGGTTTTGCCATAATCGCCACGCTTGGCAGACGGGGTAGGGATCGCAGTTGAGTTAGAAAATTACTCGAAGGAAGCTGCTGCTCATTCTCCGGCCAATCCCATACTCGTCTTTTATGACACCCACAGAATGAGATGGATTGGTGGTATTATTAGCTGGTACCACAGAAACAGGTTACAGAAATGTATATTTGTAAATAGAAATAATTACAGACTAGGCTAACAAGATTTCAAACACTTTTTAGCAGTTGAAGGGAGTAAACAATGGCCTAATAAACCGACAGATAACAAATATATACAAAAAACTGTAAGATATTACCACGTTTGATACAAATATATGGATATTACTAGATTTGATTTGGAATGGCATGGTAAAGCCATGTTTGTTACGAATGTCCACCATGTTAGGAAGATGTAATTGAAGGCCTTATGATCTTGATACATCGTGCATTGGTAGACTTTAAAATACCATCATAAAGTAACAAAAAGAACATAATATCAGTTCTATGTGGTTTTTAAGTGCAATAGGGGAAAGGCGAAAAAATAGTCTGGTAACATTGATCCAAAGTTCATTGGCCAAAAGAATTGGCATACAGGCCAAACTTATAACAAAAAGAAGTCAATTGTCAATAACGGCGTCCGTTTGTAACGTCATGTCGTGCTTGTAATTTTGAAAATATTTACTTTGGGTTGCCGTTTCAGTTGAATCAATTTGTGTATAAAGTTCCGAAAGTGACAAAAATGGAGAAGTCTATGAATGAAAGTGAAGCACATCAATCATTTCGATCACCACCAAGGAGAAGACGCTCAACTTTTTTTGAGCGACGAGACTCTATAGGTCTTTTGATACAGCATTTTAATCAAATTCGTGAAATTAATTATTTTTTTATCATTCAAAATAAGTTATCTTCGCCTGTAGGATCTTATGTGACGATTCATAGCTTAAATTCTTCTTTCAGTTCCACATCCAGTGTCAGAAAATGTTAACCCTAATAAGAAAGAGCCAGAAGTGAGTGAGAGGCACTCCGAGGACTTGGCGAGGTATGGTATTGATTATTTACGATAATAAAGAAGCTGAGACATCCTTCGCTCTTTGTATCAATATTGAGCTGTGATATTGTGATGTTTTAGATATTACCAGCAACTCTTAGCTGAGAAGGAAATGTGGAAAAAGGAGGTGAATGAAAGGCGAAACAAATATCATGACCTCAGACTGTATGTATTTTTATCTTGTAAGCATAACATTAAAGTGAACCATTATTCACATTATCAGCTGTCCAATATCCACTGCTAAACTATACAAAAAAAGTCATAGGGTATGTTGCCACAATTGGCAGATAGACTGGTGGATTAGACACAGAAGGAATTCGTAAAAGGTGATTGGGATTAGCGTGAGTACATTCGAATTCAACTGTGATTGCCAACCCACCAGCCAAGTGGTGATTATGGCAAAACCCTCCAAATGAGCACACAAAATAAACCCAGGCCAGACCTTGTTCATTGCTTGTCCAGCTGCGGATGTCTTTCCGGTGAAATGAAGTAGGTATGTTAGAATAATCTGTATAGAGTTAGTTTACAAGGCCCAACATAATTTTAATAATGATTTAGAGATCAAACCGAAGCTATGTTTTAAACATTATTGGCTATTTTTTTAATGAATATTATAAAAGTATTCATTATAAAATATCTGTACTCTGCTCGCCTCATCAACTAATGTGCTGCCAAATTTATGTATGTTCTGTTTTTTTGTGGCAGACAAGAATAAAATCTTGTAATAAAATAATTATTTTTTAGTTCATTATCATCATCATATCAGCCATATGACGTCCACTGCTGAACAAAGGCCTGCCTTATAGATTTTCACAACTGTGTAGTAATTTTGGGGCGAATTTGCCAATACTCACCCCACTTGGAAGGCGGGTTGGTGAGTGTGTACTGCCATCCCTCTGTTTTAGATTCTTATAGTCGCATTTTACGACAGCCACGGAAGGAGATGGAGTGGTGCTATAAGCTTAATCTGGACACCACATGAATAAAAAAGACATTGAATCTTTTTTTTTTCATGAATCCATAACATTATTTATTCTGAATTGTATCTGAAAATTTGACCAGTTATTGAAAACGAACGCATCTGAATTCATGGCAAGAATAATATTTTTTTACAACTTATTAGGCACCATACATAATCAATAATATTGTTGATGTTCAATGTTCATATTTGTGTTCTTACATGTTTTATCTGTCATTGTCATTCAAAGACAATACCAGATGGCAGCGAAAGCATCCGGCAAATCAAGAATTTCCTACTCAGCACTATCAAATGAAGACATAGAATTCTTAAAAGGAAAACCAAACATATCCAAACTAGTTGACAGTCAGCAAAAGCTCCACAAAACTGTGTTAGAGACACGGGCATTGTATCGACGAGCAAATGAACTTGACAATGTGATATTAACACAAAGCGAAAGCATGGTTAACTTGATCACAGAATACATTCTAGAAAATAGTACAGTTGAGCCAGTAGAATGACCAGGAGTCAAACTTTATTGGAATTGTAAATAGTTTATATTTAGAACATAAATATGTCTCTTGCAATGGGCTAAAGCATTTAAAGGCACAATTTAAACAAAAGGGTTGGCAGGTCAAGCAGTGCACATGACCTTTTATATGAGTCTAAACAAATTATATATAAGCTAATAAATTAGAGGTATGTTATATAACCTCTTCATCAATGAAAAGCAGAAGACAACCATATAAAATATGTACACTAGTCTTTCCCTGAGTGTAAATAGCGCCATATAGATCTAAGATAGTATGCTTAATTATAATTATAAATGGGTATAAATAACAAACCTGCCTATTTAGTAGCCATTAACATTTTATAGTGGTAATATTTAAATCTAGAAGCATTGTGCTGTTCATATATCAGCAGATATTATTAATTGTAAATACCTACTTAATGAATTAACTGTGTAAATATATGTCTATAGTAAAAACTAACATGTTTCTCATTTTTTCTTTAGTTTATTGTTTTAATATAAAACCGACCAAGTGCATACACTTGGTGCGTTTTATTTTCGAAATACCTGTTTTAGTATGATTCGAGATTAACCGGTCATTTTCTGGCGAAGCCAAAAGAGGCCTCCAGCCAGGCTTAAATTTAGTATTAAAAACTAAGCAACTTTCGCTAAGGGCGCCCCCTGCGGGACACGGACCTCGGCTTAGGGCGTTGCTGGGGATAACAAGCTATTGTTTTGGGGACAGCTGGATCGGTATTATTTAGATTGTATTAGGGGACATTTAAAGCTACAGGCTCGGCGCGAGCAAGAGACGGGAGGGAGAAGTGCTAACTTGAACGGGAAGGTGACGCGGCGATAGGCCTCCGCGACGTCGGTGAGCCGGGCATCCTCGGCGGCGAGGGCGGTAAAACGGTCGGGTGTTGAGTGAACGAGACAACGCGAGTCTCTTTATGTGATCTAACGTGATTTTATCGTCTGGATCGACCAGAACGTGCCTCGCGCGGCGTACACTACTGATACGAGAGGGTAATCGACGGATGATACCACAAGGGGATTAGGGTGGGACAGGGCAGAATCGAGATAGCGTTTGAACGCTTGTTTCATAAATTGCCTGATGGTCGGCAAGTTAAGATCGAAATGGAGTTGATCATTACGCATGTACCAAGGCGCTCCGGTGGCCTTGCGCATGAAACGGGTTTGGAGGGTTTCGAATCTACGGAGTGGACGTGATTCAGCGTGTGCGAACACTGGGCTGGCATAGGTCATGATGGGTCGAATGCGTGTGGTGTAAATTCTCACCTTATTTCTAAGGGATAATTTACTACGAGCGTTCAGGATATAGTGAAGGCGACCGAGCACAAAGGCAGCGCGGGCACGCACCGTCTTTGTGTGGGGAATGAAGGTCAGTTTTTTGTCTAGGGTGACTCCAAGATACTTGGCGTGCGGTTCCCAAGGAACCGATTAGCCCAGCATCGAGATCTCCCTGAAGCGTGGGTGGTCGTCGCCTAATTTGCAAAATAGGACGGCTTTACTTTTGATAGGGTTAACTTCGATCCGCCATTTCCTAAACCATTTCCCGTAGGCGTTGGCTGTGGCTTGGAGGAACCAGAGTAGAATATGGCCGTGTCATCGGCGAACAGTGCTAATTGGGTCGTTTGGGGAGTGATTGGTTTGCGCCGGCGGCTAGTTTTTATATTGCCAAGTTGGTGCGTCACCTACCCTGTTATTGTGAAACATCGTTACGCATGACGCAAAATGAGCTGACAGTGTCGTGAGATCTTTTATTAGGTTGCTTGGTTTTAGCTTTAATGATTTGCATTACAGGATCCCAAGCCGATGGTAAGGTCCTCCCATCATCTCTATTAAAATTAGGATATTTTTAAATTTCAATAGCTTCGCGAATCATCCTAGTAATGACGTAATAATTGTATGTGCTAGGGCTAGGTTAGGTAGGCTAGGTACGTAAGTATATAGAATGAATGAATTAAACGCGATATATTTCCGTAAACCATTTTCAATTCGATAAAACCTAGTCGTTTATACGATTCCATTGCCAACGTCATCACATGGCCATGAAAAGTGAGCTTTCGATCGAATGTGACACTTTTTTTTTATTTATTTTTTATTGGTGCCCATTGGAAATTCATCATGAACTTCCTTCGCCCCGGGGAAGGGCGAAGGGGTATGCCGGACTCCTACCGGCTAAAACCACTGGAGCGGTCATCTTCGGCACCTCAGGGAGGCTCCAGGTCCTCGTATGATCACACCAGAGCCCGAATGTGACACCTAGGACTTTAATAGTATCAGTTTTGGTGATTACATGGTTGTTTATTGTGTAATCGGAACTGATAGGGTGTCTCCTTCGCCCGAAAGACATTGCGCAGCATTTGTTTAGGTTGAAGTCCATTTTGTTGACCACACTCCACTCAAAAACAGCGTTAACGTCACTTTGCAGCTCCAGACAATTGGCCTGTGACTTTATCTCTGTAAAAAGCTTTAAGTCATCCGCATATAGTAGGCATTTCGAATGTGTTACCGACATCCGGAAGGTCATTACTCGTGAGTAAAAACAGCAGAGGACCAAGTAGGTATTGTATTTTAGCCTGTGTTTACCTACGTATTCCTCACAGACCTGTATAAGATTCCTCAAGCCATAAACCGACACGCCCAACAGCATCACGTCGTCTGCATAACTAAGTTGTTGACGCAAACACCATCAACGTGGCAGCCGACTACCGACGATCAGCGCGTCCATGTAGAGGTTGAACAGGGTTGGTGAGGTCAGTTCGCCCTGCCTTACGCCGCACTCCAGCCGATACGGCTCCGACATTGCACCCGCCCATCTAACGCTGTTGACCTGATGCGTATACCAAAACTTGAAGATACTTAAAATTGCACGTGGCAAGTTAATGCTCTTTCGCTTTTCCCACAGAATATCATACGCAACCAGGTCAAAGGCCCTAGAAGATCAAGGAAAATCAAGGAAACACGCATATACGGGCGTTTTACGATCCGTGTAGTATCTGCAGGTTTGCTTAAGACACAGTATTGCAGTTTCTGTAGACAGTTGAGGTCTAAAACAAAAATGGTTATCGTGCATGTACACACTTAACTAACTGTATGTTAATGAAACTTATGTCTTCATTATTTCAGCCGAAAAATGTCCACGGCTGGACACTCTTCCAAAGATGGCTACAACTACCGGTTTGGATTTGTGTTGCGTGCTTATTGGGCAGTTTTGCCATGATCATCACGCTTGGCAGCTGGGTTGGCGATCGCAGTTAATTTGTAAATATACTCGAAGGACGCTGCTGTCCATCCTCCGGCTAATCCCTTTTACGACACCCACCGGATGACACGGGTTATTGCTATTCTTAGCCGGCACCACAACACGGACTTATTGCCTACTTGCCCGTACAAATATAAAAGAGACAATACCGAACATTTTAAAGGCTCGTATTTTAAACGAATCACTGATTTAATAAATAAATGTTTCTATGACAATATAGAATAGAGTCGCAATTACGAAAAAATACTTCTCTCGTCTTCTATCTCCTGATTTCTATATATAATGGAAAATACTGCTTTTTATTCATTCGATGGGATGAGAGCGGCATGTGACCGCTCGTTGTGGAAATGTAAGGGGGAGACCTTTGTTCAGCAGTGGTCATCCTGTGCCTGATATGATGATGATGATGATGAATTTACATTAAGGCATTATACATCCATGATAATTTATTAATTTTGTATTTTATGTATCAATTTGACGTGTAACCATTTAAAGTGCGGCTACCGAGAGAATGCGCTCCTGACATATGTAAATTGGTCTAGTTTCGGGTGAAGTCCACATACTCAACTCAATCGCATGAGAGTCGCTGAGGACATGCTAGAACGAGTCAATTCCGACCCAACATTTATGAAACGCATTGTTAC